>JAZKJV010010762.1:0-600000 GCA_037367405.1 Ottelia alismoides
TGAGAAGGGGTCTAAGTGAAATTACCCCTTTATTAATGATCCAAGGCTGAGAGCGAGCCATGTGTAGGATCTGACGTCGGAGATGCGCGGGCTCCTTTTCGATGATGTGCGGCCTAGATCAGATCCTCAGATGGATCAACGTTTGAGGGCCTCTCGCAAACGGACGGCTGAGATCAAAACTAGGCGAGGGGCTTCATCAAACGGTATCTGGAGCTCCTCAAGAATAAGCCACCGGTGAAGTTCGTTGGCCTAATCCGCACGGTGGAGGGCTCCGATGAGTCTGCTGAGATGGGGAAGAGAACGCCTAGGCTGGTCCGCAGCTCCTGGGATGCTCCGATGAGGCTGAGAAGCTCTGGAGAGCTCCAACGACGAAGGTGGGTCGGAGCAGCTGTGCCCGAATGAGTCGACCTCCAGATGAGGTCGATTCGACCTGCAAGTTGCACATCAAGAAACCTGGGTCAAGGGCAAAGTGCCTCGACCCGTTAGCAGGCGAAGAGGTGGTCGGAATGAGGCAGCGCGGAGGTCTCCGGTGAGGCGATGGCGATGGGGACCTGAGTTCCTGCTCCGGGGCAAGCCAGGATGATCGGATGGGTGCATAACGTGGGTAGAGGACTCATGGATATGAATCGAAGGTCGGAGGATCAAATGGTTGGTCGGATCGTAGTGAATCAACCGACGAAGGCCGACGGCGTAAATTAGGTGAAAATGGAAATTAAGCGAACCTAAGGTGAATCGGGAATACCTGATGGCTACAATCGACCGGGCTAGGGCTAAGGAAGCTCCTGGGGTCGTCGCCTCGATGGCTCGTCGGGGCCAGAGGCTCGAGCTCGCTCGGCGGCGGAGCACGGCGGCACAAGTCGCCGGATCAGTGGCTACATCTCTCTCCTCCTCGCTGCGACACTCTCCTCCGATAGTTGTCACTCTAGGGTGAGGAATGGAGCTCATGGGATTAGAAAACGAAGGCCAAAGATGGCGTGAAATGTCAGTTGGAGATCGGCTAAATAGTGGTAGGGGTCCGGCTAAAATGGAGTCGGGCATGCGATTGCAAAGCACGGATCCCTAGAGAGATCCCCGGGCGAGGGTCTTGGATCAGTCAGCTATAATCGGGGCCCGGGGTTTCAGGAAATGGTGATCGGCTCAGCTCGTGAAAATTTGGAGAAGTCGAGTCGGCGAACACGGATCCGGGTCGAGTGGTCCAGGGTGGGGAGTTGACCGGGGGTCAACATCCCCCGTGGACCAATCAGAAGCCGCCATTTATTAAATATTTGAAAATTCATTTTAAATTAGTAAACGATTTTATTTCAAAAAAGTCTAACATAAAAAATGTTTATTATTTTTCATATTATTTTTTTGTGGTTTTTATTTATTTTTTTGAAAAATAAATAACGTATTTACATTATATTGTTATTATATATAGGTATATATACATATGGATTTTTATTTTTATTTTTAATTGTTTTTTTGTATAATTATTCCAATTTTATATTTTATTTATTTACAACATAAAATTTGGAATAAAAAGGTATTTTTATTTTATTTTTATGATTTATTTACATGAGTTAAATAAATAGGTTTATATACATATGTACATTGTATATATACCAGGTGAGAAATGAATTTTATTATTTTTTTTCTTTTTATTTTTATTTTTCTAATTTTGTTTTGTTCTTATAAATATGTACAGGGTATTAAAAACATATTTTTATTTAAAGGAAAATAAAAGTATTTATATACATGTGTATGTACAAGCATGATTGGCCCTATCTCCCTCTACTTGGTATCTTTTGCGGTTAGGCCAAGTCTTAGCCCTCCCTTGGGATTAGGTCACTCAATATTTATTCTAAATATTTCCCTCGTTTTCTTTTATTTCTTTATTCTTTTATTTATGCACAAAAACATGCTAATTATTGCTATTTACACAATGCATGCATTTTGGTAATTTATTCTATTTACACATATCTACATGGCGTTTTGCACAGGTTTTTAGCTAAAATAAAAGAATAAAGAGTAATGAATGAGGATTCATCACCCCCCTATACTTAACCTTGCTAGTCCCTTAGCAAACACTTATTTGAAAAAGAAGTGCAAAAGAAAAGAAAAAGAAAAAGAGGAGAAATGCATGGATCAAGGTTGATTATTAAACTTGTCTTCATTAAATTGAAATATGGAGCTCGGTCAGATCTTTGGATTATTAATGTGTCGGAACCTTATTTGGACTTAGGTTTAAAACTCAACAGCCTCTAAGATCCACTAATCTATAGTCAAGACTCCTCAATAATCCAGATCAGAACAAGTCTACATACACAAACCCTGAAGACCATGAATCTTTCCTTGTACAGTGTAAGTGATGTATAGCTCTCCACCTCAGAAGTAGCAAAATGACAATGCTCCCCAACAAGGTAACTCTATGAACCTAGTCTGGCCACTCTTTCCTCGAGGAGCGGGGTATTCCCTTCTAAGTTCAAGTTCAACCGGCTCAAGAAGAGGGGGAAGAAGAGAATGGACCATGGCCAGTGTAGCCATGTATCCCTGGGAGCTCAACCAGTGTAGCTAAGTCTCCCTGCTGCAAGCTACATAAGATGGAACATGAGTCTCATGCTTTGCTTATTGCACTATATACACTCCGGTGGGATTATCATTTTCTCTCAGACCCACCACTTTTTTGGAGTTATTTTCTTTTTGCATTTTTTTGATGTGCATATATACAACATATCTACAAAGTGCAGCATATATACATAAGGAGTTTTTCCTCTTGAGCCGGTAGACTATCCCTCTTTTGAAGCATTATTGCAACCCACAACTCATGTCGTTAGACCTCATGGCAACCAGACCAAGTTGAGACGTACTTCCTTTACTATAAGAAGAAGAGAGGTTCCGCCTAGAAGTACTACCCTCATATGCTTCCCCAAGTCAAGGAGGATTGCCTCCTCACCACCTCATCTGTAGAGAGCTCGGTGTAAAGTGTGGGTCCAAGTCAAGCCATTGTCTATATGAGTCATGTGTGTGTTGTTAAGTGCTCTACATAGGCTCATCGAGATGACATATGATCATAGCCTAGTGGACTCAAAGAATTAAGTCGCCATGGACCTGAAAAGTCTCAACCCTAAGCCTTATAAGGTTCCTCTTATAATTAGGTGGATTAAGATCTTAACCAAGCTCCATTTTCCAATTTAATTCCAGGCTAGTTTAAATGTCAACTATGATTTAGGAAAAACTATACAAATATTTACAAAGATGCTATTTACAAAATATTTACACATGTGCAAAATTTTTGAAAAAATGTTTCGAAAACATGGATATATGCATGAATGCAATTTTTGCAAAATATGTGCACAAATTTACACAAGGTTTTTGCAAACTTTTGATTTTTCAAAACATTTTACAAAAAATTTGTACTATATACATAATTTTGATATGAAAATATTTACAAGCTATTTACACAAAAGATTTTTACAAACATTTTAAAAAAAATAATTTGTACAACTAGCTATGTATGTGCAATAAAAGAATTTTTATTTACAAGGAAAATTTTTAATTTTTATGGATTTTTGGGTTTTAGGTTTTTAGCCATTTTTATTTATTAACACACTCACACAAAGTACGAGTTATGGCTAAAGTATATATGAAATTGCTTAGTATCAGGAAGTGAAAAGGAGGGCTATATACAAAGACGAATGAAAGAATAGAAATGCAAGAGATCTCGAGGTTTCCCCCTATACTTAGGATCAAATAATCCTAACTATAGCAGGCTGTACACGAAGGGAAAGCCGAGTGAGAATGTACAGGGTCTACCTCCCCTATACTTAGGGTAAAATATCCCTAAGTATAGGCAGCAAAACAAAGGTAAAAATGAATCAAAAGAAACTCAAAAGTCTCACCCCCCCTCTATACTTAGGGTAAAGTGCACCCTAAGTATAGCAACGTCGAAGATGTAAATGGGGTGTTGGACTGAAGAATGGTGTGATAAGGACAACTGGATCTATACAAGTCGGGAGAACAGTGACAATCAGGCGTGAGATGCAATAGATGTGAGTCAAGAGACCACATCTCACGCAAAAAGAATCGGGGCAACGTCAACGACCTGCGGCTCATGATCTAGATATGGCTTGAGCCGCTGACCGTTAACACGAAAGGTACTCTCAGAAGACAACTTAGATATATCAATACTCCCGTTGTGATGTACCTTTCTAACCAAGTAGGGTCCCTTCCATTTGATCTGTAGTTTCCCTGAAAATAATCTCAACCTGGCATCGAACAACCATACTCGTTGTTCTGGCTCAAACTGCTTGTGGCTGATATGAGAATCATGTCACTCCTTCACTCTCTCCTTGTACTGTAGGCTGCTTGAAAAGGTTGTATCACGAAGCTCCTCCAGGGCTACTAACTCTGCCTTCCTTTGGTCTCCTACACTCACTGGATCCATGATGATGTCTATAACTGCCCAGAGTGACCTATGTCTAAGCTCAACAGGTAAATGGCATGGTTTTCCATAAACGAGGCGAAAGGGATATGTACCCAGTGATGTTTTTAAGGACGTCCGATATGCCCACAAGACCGAGTCCAAAAGCTATGACCAATCCTTTCGGTCAGGGCGGATGACCTTCTGCAATATAATCTTGATCTCCATGTTCGACACTTCAGCAAGACCATTGGTCTGAGGATGGTACGGTGTGGCTACTTGATGGTCTATGCTAAACTCGCTAGCAAGGGCCTTTACCTTGTCGTTGACGAAATGAGACCCCCCGTCAGATATCAACACTCGAGGTACCCCAACCGTGAAATGATATGCTTCCTCAAAAATCTGCAAACAATCCTAGCATCTGCGGTTCGGGTGGGGATGGCCTCAACCCAATGACTTACATAATAAACGGCTAACAGATTGTACTCAAATCCCTGACTCCTAGGGAATGGACCCATGAAATCATGCCCCATGCGTTAAAACCCTCACATAAGTGAATGGGCTGCATCGGCATCATATCACGCTGTCCACAAGTGCCCATCCTCTGACAGTCAGTACACCTCTTCACGAACTCATCAGAGTCCTTGAAGAGGGTAGGCCACCATAGGCCGGATTGGAGCACTTTCTGTGTCGTTCTCCTCCCAGAGTGATGTCCCCCTGCCTCAAGCTTGTGGCAGTAAGTGAGGACGCTGTGGTGCTCCTCCTGAGGAATGCACCTATGCCATACGCTATCCCCTTCTTCATGATAAAGGATGGTATCCTCCCAGTGGTAGAACTTGGCCTTCGCAAGGAAAGTCTCAAGTCTCTTCCTGGGCCAATTCTGTGGGACTTTCTTGGCAACAAGAAAGTTCACAATATCAGCGTACCACGGGAGAGAGGCGATAGCAAGGATCGCCTCATCTGGGAAGGTCTCACAAATAGGCTCAATCTGCTCGGAATCCTCAAGATACTCTAATCGGGAGAGATGATCTGCCACCACATTTTTGACTCCAGGCTTGTCCTTAATCTCTATATCAAACTCCTGGAGTAGAAGGATCCATCTGGTCAATCTGGCTTTGGCATCCTTCTTTGCCATGAGGTATCGGATGGTGGTGTGATCAGTGAATATGGTCACTCTAGATCCAATGATGTATGATCTGAACTTATCTAGGGCGAACACTACGGCTAGCATCTCCTTCTCAGTGATTGTATAGTTCCTCTATGCTGCATCCAAAGTCTAGCTAGCGTAGTGAATAGCAAAGGGGACTCCATCCCTCCTCTGTCCCAGCACGGCCCCTACGGCAAAATCAGAGGCGTCCGTCATGATCTCAAATGGGAGAGACCAATCGGGTTGCTGGAGAACAGGAGACTCTACCACACAGATCTTGAGAGTCTCAAAGGATGATAGACACTTATCATCAACAAGGAACTCGGTGTCTTTCATCAGTAGATCAATCAACGGTCGGGCAATCCTACTAAAATCATGAATGAAGCGCCTGTAGAAATTGACGTGCCCCAGAAAAGACCGTAACTGCCGCAAGTTGGACGGTGGATTGAGTTTTCTAATGACATCCACCTTGGCCAGATCAACATCCATGCCCCTGTTGAAGATGATATGGCCAAGCACCGTCCCTTGAGTCACCATGAAGTGACTCTTCTCCCAAGACAACACAAGGTGAACCTCAATGCATCGCTGAAGGACTCGGTCTAGGCAGTCAAGACAAGAATCGAATATGTCACCGTAGACCGAGAAATCATCCATGAAGACCTCCAAGAACTCCCCCACCATGTCCAAAAAGATGGACAACATGCATCTCTGGAATGTCGTCGGAGCATTGCACAATCCAAATGGCATGCGTCTGAAAGCATATGTCCCGAAGGGACAGGTGAAGGTAGTCTTGTCCTGGTCCTCTAGCGCAATGGCCACTTGATTATAGCCGGAGTACCCATCCAAGAAACAATAATAGCTCTTCCCTGCCAGCATCTCAATAATCTGATCAATAAAGGGCATGGGAAAATGATCCTACTTGGTGGCCTGGTTCAATCGTTTGTAGTCCACACAAACCCGCCAAGAAGTGGGTACCCGGGTAGCGAACTCCTCTCCAGACTCACTAACAACTGTGGTGATGCCCGTCTTCTTGGGCACCATATTCAATGGACTGACCCACTTGGAGTCGGAGATGGGGTAGATAAAATCGGCGCCCCACCATTTCGAGATCTCCTTCATGACAACATCTCTAAGATTTGGGTTCAGCCACCGCTGGAACTCACGCGATGACTTTGCCTCCTCCTCGAGATAGATATGGTGGGAGCACAGGGCCGGACTTATCCCCTGGAGATCGGCTACACTCCATCCTATCGCCTTGCGGTTCTTTTCAAGAACCCCCATCAGACGGGATTCTTGCTCTCCAGTCAGATCAGCAGAGATAATGACTGGGTACATCTCATGCTCACCCGCAAGGAACCTATACTTCAGCGACGAAGGTAGCGGTTTCATCTCTGGACAACACTGTGCTGGTGGGTCTGGCCTCTGAAAGGTCTGAGTGAATGCTGCCAAATCTGCATGGGAGAATGAGAACTCTCGCTCACAATCTGTATCTAGAAAAGGCTGCTCTGCTGGACTGTCTCTGCTCTGCACGGAATCAACCTCCTCCCTAGTTGTAGGCTCAGTGGAAGTCAGCCACAGTATCAAATCATCGAACTCTGCCCAATCAATATCTGACTCCGAGGGATCAGTATCAGACTCACAAAAATCTGCCTCGCGGTCGGAAACCGACTCTGCTGCCTGAGATGTATCCTGGACCAGGGTTACGTTCTCCAAGCTCTCCTTTACTGGCATCTCTGCATCAGCGAACTCTGAAGGTGAGAGGAAGGCCTGTGCGACTAGATCTGCCCAAACTGCCTCGTCATCTGTAATCACAAAATCGCAGTCCTGGTGGATGTCTCGCCCTGCCTCTATCATCTGCTCTGAATCGGAAGTTGGCTTTGAGCAAGCTGAATCTCTGGCTCTAGTCTCCTCGACCGTCTCTATTTGTATACTCTCACCCTCGACGCGAAAGTACACCTTCTCGCTATCATGGTCAGACACTGCCTTGGCTGTGGCCAAGAACAGGCATCCTAGAATGATCGCGGTATCGGTCACAGACTCAGAGATCTCCATGTCCAACACAACGAAGTCCACGAGGAATTTCAGGCCCTGAATCGTGACGATAATTTCCTTCAGCAACCCCTTCGGCCTCTTGACAGATCGATCAGCAAACTGAAGGACCGTCCTGCTCTGTTGGAGAGTACCCAACTCGAAGCGGTCGAGAAGGGTTGCCAGAAGTAGGTTGATCGAAGAACCGTTGTCTAATAGAGTGCGGTCGAACCTCTGCTTATGGATGTGGTATCTGACATACGGGGCTCCTGCATCTGGCCTCTTGGCCGACAGACGGTTCTGAATCGCGAAACACGTGGCACGAGTAAGCACATGGATCTCTGACTAATGGTTCCTCCGCTTCCTTCTAACTATGGTCCTGTCTCTAAGTGATCTCTGGAGTAGAGGGATGTGCTCCAAGGCCTCCTGAAGAGTCAGCTGTATATGGAATCTATCGATCATCTGCTCGCTGAACTCTACCTGCTGATTCTTCTTCTGATTTTCTATTTTCTTCCCCTTTGCCATATGAAGTGCTCGTGGAAAAGGATCACAGGGTCCTTCTCAGGTAAAGGATTGATGACCCGAAAAACCCGAGCAACTAAGGATGAAGAAATAGAACTAAGGTCGTTGCGACCTCAGTCGCTCAAGAGTCCCTCGGTCAATCAAGAAAATGAAGATCAGACCACCAAAATCAAATCAAAATCAAATAAAATCGATAGCGGTCCTGGCTATTAGATTAGCCTGGTATAGCGACCAGGGTCGGACTCAGGGAGCACGTGATGGCCTTGCGGCCTACGAAATAGTCTAAAAAGAATTAAAAATAAAAGACAAGTGTTTTTGGTGGATTTTTAATTATTTTTAATTTTTTTTGGATTTTTAATTAATTAAGAAAATAAAGGAAACAAAGAAACAAGCCAACACAACAATTTATTTAATGCATCAAAAATCAATTAAAAATTCAAATAAAAATGTTTTTATGCTTTTTACGATTTTACTATTTTTAGTGAATTTTTGATATTTTTCTGATTTTTATTTAATTTTCTAAAAATAAAACAATGCAAGAAAATGAAGATACTGTCCAGCTGAGCTTGAGGGACTTAGATAAAATATCTAAAAGCCCCTAAAAAGCTTGGAGGTAATTTTCATGTATAGAGAAAGAAACAAGGAAAATTGAGGCACAGAAATTATTGTTTTTGGATTTTTGGATTATTTATTAGAATATTTATGAGGTTTTAAGTGTTTTGTAATTTTTATGAGTTTTATATTATGAAAAATGACCAAAATTAGTCAGAAAATCAAGCAAGACAAACTAAACAGTAGCTAATTTTTTTATAATTTTTAGGTGAGTTTTGATATTTTTTTGTGAATTTTTAAGTCAAACAGTAACGAAAAAGGTTGTTTTTGAATTCTTAAAAATAACAAATAAAAGCAAAAATGTCCCTAAAAATTCTAGAAAATTTACAACATGGCGGGAGCCAAATGTCCAATTTTCATTGAATTTGGAGTGAGTTTGATATTTTATTCAAAATAAAAATCTAGGTACAGTGCACAGGGACCTGTACGCAAATATCCAAAGCTCAGGGGGGTCCGGTGCAAAATTCCCAAGGAGTCACGCACGAGGCACGTTCCTGGGGCACATAGGGACCTATTTGCAAAGAAATAAAGTTTCTGGGCTAATTAATAACTCGTATTAAAAGCCCTGGAACCTTAATGTAATTTACCCACTGATATAACGCACATGCGCATAAAAACTACTCACAGGGGCATATCTGCAATTAATTAAAAATTTCATTCATTTCATAACATTCAGATCTACAGAGCTAAATATGCAAATTACCCAACGAAGCACGTGTCGATGTAATGTGCTACACTACAAACAAGGGCATATATGCAAATATAAAAACAGACAGGGTCCAGAGTGCAAATGTACCAAATAGAAACAACTAACTATAGTATTTACTGGACCAAACACGAAATAAACTAAACAGAGGGACCTAAGGAATAAATTACCCTTTATTAAATTCGAGGGTCGGATAGCTGCCACGTGGTGGATCGAACGGTCGAGAACGGGTGGCACCCCAATGCTGGACTCCTCGGGTTGATCGGATGGCCAGGGTCTCGCCACATGGGGAATCGAACGGAGGGAAAGTGCTGTGTCTAAACCTCGGCCATCGGACGGTCCAGATCGCTCCTCCCAAGATCTGACACTGCTGGTGGCTCCTCAGATAGACGGTTATGATGCGAACTGGAGCGGGAGGTGCATCGGACGGTTCTGAAGGATGGAGGACGAACTAGGCTCCGGCGAACTTCGCCGGGCTCGTGCAGGTGCTGGGCTCCTCCTCGAGGGCCTCTGATGATCGGAGAAGGAGCGTGGAGGCCTTCCGCGTCGAATGGCAGCCTCCGATGACTTGACGGAGCTCGGGGGAGCTCAGGCGAGGTCGGCGGAGGTCGCCTGGCTGCACCTGGATGGTCGGGCCCTCAGATAGGCTTGAATGGACCTGCAAGATGGCGCAACACACTCGCGGGTTGAGGGCAAAGTGCCTCAACCCTGTGAGAGGGGGTGAAGGTGACTGGTGAGGCGGTGCGGTCGAGCTCCGGCGAGGGGAGGACGGTGAAGCTCGAAACTCCAGCTCCTGTGCGAGCTGGGTTGAATGGAAGGGCGTAGAACGTGCGCGAGGGATAGGCGATCGTGATGGAAGGGTCTGATGATCGAATGGAGGGCGGATATGGTCGGAATCAATGATGGTCGGCGATGGCGGGATTTGGGGGTAAATCAAAATCAAAGAAAAAGAATAGAAACTACGGCTACCTGGGTGAAGGACTCGACTGTGGGAGAGCTGGGGGTGCTCTGGGTCGTCGCCTCACAGGTTGTCATGGCCCGAGGCTCAAGCTCCACCTCTGGGCGGAGCATGGCGGCGCTAGCTCGCCGGATCAGAGGTCCGACCACTCTCGCCTCTCTACGACACGGCCAACCTGGAGCTGTCACCTCGGGGGTGGCTGTGGAGGTCACGGGACGAAGGAATGGGGAGTCAAAGATGCGAAAATTGCGGGCGGAGCTCGAAACTTATACTGCCAGGAGTCCGACAAGAATGGATCGGGTAGGGCAGCTCAATGCGCGGACCCCGAGGTGGGCACTCCGGCGAGGGTGCCGGATCTGGCAGGAACGAATCGGACTCGGGATTTAGGCGAGAAGTGATCGGGTTTAGATGCGAAAATTAAGAGAAATCGGGTCGGGCATCCATAACCCGTGTGAAGTGGTCCACAGGGGGGAGTTGACCGGGCGGTCAACAACCCCCGTGGACCAATGAGAAGCAACCACGTGGAAAATGTTTAGAAATTGAATAAAAAATAGCAAATGGCTGATTTAGTAAAAACTCAAAACATGAAATATTTTTGTCCATTTTTTTCTATTTTTTGGTGATTTTTAATTAATTTTTCAAAATAAAATAAGGTATTTACACTATATAGCTATATATAGGTATATATACAATATGTCTTTTTAATTTTTGATTTTTAATTTGTTATTTTTGTGCATTTTTATTCCTATTTTATATTTTATTTATTTATAGTATAAAATTAGGAATAAAAGGGTATTCTTATTTTATTTTTATTATTTATAGACAATAGTGAAATAAATAGATATATATATACATCTATATACATGGTATATTTACAAAGTGATTTTTGGTTTTTAATTTTTGTGCTTTTTATTTTGTTTTTGTTTTAGTGGTTTTTATTTTATTTATTTACAACATAAAAAGTAGAATATTTACAAAATTTTTGGAGATTAATTTTATTTATTTATAAGGCTAAATAAATATAGATGTGTGGACTATATACATGGTGACTATGTACAAGTGTTCTATTTTTGTTTTCTTTTTTATTTTTCTATTTTTATCTTGATTTTATAACAAAATATATACACAATATATACAAGTCATTTTATTCTATTTTTTTAGAGGAAAATATATTTTTATTTATTTACACACATATTTACACACATGAGCCCCTATCTCCCTCTACTTTGGCTTTTATGCGGTCAGGCCCATGCTGAGCCCTCCCTTGGGTTAGGTTGCTCAATATTTATTCTAAATATTTCCTCTTTTTCTTTTTAATCTTTATTCTTTTATTTTTGCACAAAAACATGCTAATTATTACTTTTTACACCATGCATGCTTTTGGTAATTATTTACATTTTACAAATATATACATGCATTTGCAAAGGTTTTTGTAGCTAAAATATAAGAATAAAGAGTGATGAATGAGTATTCATCACCCCCCTATAGTTAACTTTGCTAGTCCCTTATCAAACACTTATTTGAAAAAGAAGTGTAAAATAAGAAAGAAAAAGAAAAAGAGAAGAATGTACATGGATCAAGGTTGAATATTAAACTTTCCTTCATTAAATTGAGGTATGGAGCTAATCAGATCTTTGGATTATTAATGTGTCGGAACCTTATTTGGACTTAAGCTTAAAACTCAACAGCCTCTAAGTTCCACTAATCTCTAATCAAGACTCCTCAATGCTCCAGATCAGAACAAGTCATCAATCACAAACCCTGAAGACCATGAATCTTTCCTTGTCCTGTGAATGTGAGGTATAAGCTCTCCACCTCAGAAATGGCAACTTGACAACCCTCCCATACAAGGTAACTCTATGACCTCAATCTGGCCACTCTTTCCTCGAGGAGCGGGGTATTCCCTTCTAAGTTCAAGCTCAACCGGCTCAAGAAGAGGAGGAAGAAGAGAATGGACCATGGCCAGTGTAGCCATGTATCCTTGGGAGCTTGACCAGTGTAGCCAAGTCTCCTGCTGCAAGCTGCATAAGGTAGATCATGAATCTCAATCTTTGCTTATTGCACTCTATATACATACTCCGGTGGGATTATCATTTTCTCTCAGACCCACCACATTTTTGGAGTTATTTTCTTTTTGCATTTTTTTCAAGTGCATCTATACATCATATACATGTGCAGCATATATACAAGGAGTTTTTCCTCTTGAGCCAGTAGACTATCCCTCTTTTGAACATTTATTGCAACCCACAACTCCCGTCGTTAGACCTCACGACAACCAGACCAAGTTGAGACGCACTTCCTTCACTAAAAGAAGAAGAGAGGTTCTGCCTAGAAGTACTACCCTCATATGCTACCCCAAGTCAAGGAAGACTGCCTCCTCACCACCTCATCCGTAGAGAGCTCGGTGCAAAGTGCTGGTGTCCAAGTAAAGACATTGTCTATATGAGTCATGTGTTGTTGTTAAGTGCTCTACTTAGGCTCATTGAGATGACATGTGATCATAGCCTAGTGGACTCAAAGAATTAAGTCACCATGGACCTGAAAAGCCTTAAACCTAAGCCTATAAGGTTCCTCTTAGAAATTTAGGTGGATTAAGATCTTAATCAAGCTCCATTTCTCAATTTGATTCTAGGCTAGTTTAAATGTCAACTATAATCTAGAAAAACTATATACATATGTACAAAAGATGCTATTTACACAAATTTACAACCATGCAAAATTTTGAAAAATGTTTTGAAATCATGAATGGATGATGCATGAAGTGCAAGTTTTGCAAAAGTATTTACACACATTTACACAAGGTTTTTGCAAACTTTTGATTTTCAAAACATTTTGGAAAATTTTTGTATTATATTACATAATTTTGATAAGAAAATATTTACACAAGATTTACACAAAATATTTTTGAAAACGTTTTTACAAAAATAATTTGTACACTAGCTATTTATGTGCAAATAAAAGAATGTTTATGTACATGAAAAAATATTTTAATTTTTGTGATTTTTAGGGTTTTTAGCCATTTTATTTATTTACACACTCACACAAAGTACGAGTTATGGCTAAAGTATATATGAAATATATACACACACCCCTATACTTAGCTCGAACGATGTCCTCAGAGTCAAGAGCGATGAAGAAGACATAACTCGTGCTAGGTATAAGGAAGTGAAAAGGAAGGCTATATACAAAGACGAATGAATAGAATATCAAGAGACTCTCGGCTTTTCCCCCTATACTTAGGATCAAGTAATCCTAAGTATAGCAGGCTGTACACAAAGGGAAAACCGAGTGGAGAATGTATAGAGTCTACCCCCCTATACTTAGGGTAAAATATCCCTAAGTATAGGCAGCAAAACATGGGTAGAAAGAAACAAAAGAAATACCCAAAGGTCCTACATCCCCCTATACTTAGGTAAGGTACACCCTAAGTATAGCATAATCAAAGGATGAATAAAGGGATGTGGGACTAAAGAATGTGATGATATGGACATCTGGATCTATACAGGTCAGAAGATCAGTGAAAATCAGGCGTGAGATGCAATCGATGTGAGTCAAAAGATCACATCTCACGCAAAATGAATCGGGGCAACATCAACGACCCGCGGCTCATGATCTAGAAATGGCTTGAGCCGCTGGCTGTTCACTCGAAAGGTACTCTCAGAAGACAACTCGGATATATCAATGCTACCGTTGTCGTGTACCTTCTCACCAAGTAGGGCCCCTTCCACTTGCTCTGTAGCTTCCCTAGAAATAAACGAAGCCTCGCATCAAACAGCCATACTCTCTGTCCAGGCTCAAAATGCTTGTGGCTGATGTGAGAATCATGCCACACCTTCACTCTCTCCTTATAATGTAGGCTGTTTGAGAAGGCGGTATCTCTCAACTCCTCCAGGGCTGCTAACTCTGCCCTCCTCTGATCTCCTACACCATCTGAATCCATAAGTATCTCAGTGACTGCCCAAAGTGACATGTGTCTCATCTCAACAGGCAAATGGCACGGCTTGCCATATACGAGGCGAAAGGGAGATGTACCCAATGGTGTCTTGAAAGATGTCCTATATGCCCACAAGACCGAGTCCAAAAGCTGTGACCAATCTTTTCGGTCAGGGTGGACGACTTTCTGCAATATAGTCTTGATCTCCCTGTTCGACACCTCGGCTAGACCATTCGTCTGTGGATGGTAAGGTGTAGCAACACGATGGTCTATGCTGAACTCGCTAGCAAGGGCCTTCATCTGGTCCTTGATGAAATGAGACCCCCCATCTGAAATCAATACTCGAGGTACCCCGAACCGCGTGACGATGTGCTTCCTCAAAAATCTGCAAACTGTCCTCGCATCAGCGGCTCGGGCGGGGATAGCCTCAACCCAACGACTAACATAGTCTACGGCCAACAGAATGTACTCAAATCCCTGACTCTTAGGGAATGGACCCATGAAATCGATGCCCCATGCGTCAAAAACCTCACAGAAGTGAATGGGCTGCATCGGCATCATATCACGCTGTCCACAAGTGCCCATCCTCTGACAGTCAGTACACCTCTTCACGAACTCATCAGAGTCCTTGAAGAGGGTAGGCCACCACAAGCCGGATTGGAGCACTTTCTGTGCCGTTCTCCTCCTAGAATGATTTCCTCCTACCTCAAGCTTGTGGCAATAAGTGAGGACGCTATGGTGCTCCTCCTGAGGAATGCACCTACGCCAGACGCTGTCCCCTCCTTCGTGGTAAAGGATGGGATCCTCCCAGTGGTAGGACTTGGCCTTCGCAAGGAAGATCTCAAGCCTCTGCCTGGTCCAATCTTGTGGGACTTTCCCAGCAACGAGAAAGTTCACAATATCGGCATACCACAAGAGTGAGGCGATTGCAAGGATCGCCTCATCTGGGAAGGTCTCACAAATAGGCTCAATCTGCTCGGAATCCTCAAGATACTCTAATCGGGAGAGATGATCCGCCACCACATTCTTGACTCCAGGCTTATCCTTGATCTCAATGTCGAACTCCTGGAGTAGAAGGATCCATCTAGTCAGTCTGGCCTTGGCATCCTTCTTTGCCATGAGGTATCGGATGGTGGTGTGATCAGTATACAGGGTCACTCTAGATCCAATGATGTAAGATCTGAATTTATCTAGGGCAAACACTACGGCTAGCATCTCCTTCTCTGTGATTGTATAATTCCGCTGCGCGGAATCCAATGTGCGGCTAGCGTAGTGAATAGCAAAGGGGACTCCATCCCTCCTCTGTCCCAGCACAGACCCCACGGCAAAATCGAAGGCATCCGTCATGATCTTGAATGGGAGAGACCAATCAGGTGGCTGGAGAACGGGCGCCTCAATAACACTCTGCTTGAGAGTCTCAAAGGATGAAAGACACTTGTCATCGACAAGGAACTCGGTGTCTTTCGTCAGTAGGTCAGTCAACGGCCAGGCAATCCTGCTGAAATCATGTATGAATCGTCGGTAGAAACCGACGTGCCCCAGGAATGACCGTAACTGCCTAAGGTTGGACGGCGGTGTGAGTTTTCTAATGACATCAACCTTGGTCGGATCAACCCCCATGCCCCTGTTGGAGATGATGTGGCCAAGCACCGTCCCTTGAGTCACCATGAAGTGACTCTTCTCCCAAAACAACACCAAATGGATCTCAATACATCGCTGGAGTACTCGGTCTAGGCAGTCAAGACAGGAGTCGAATCCGTCGCCGTAAACCGAGAAATCATCTATGAAGACCTCCAAACACTCCCCTACCATGTCCGAGAAGATCGACAGCATGCTTCTCTGAAAAGTCGCAGGGGCATTGCATAGCCCAAATGGCATGCGTCGGAAGGCGTATGTGCCAAAGGGACATGTAAAGGTGGTCTTCTCCTGGTCCTCAGGAGCGATGGCCACCTGGCTGTAGCCCGAGTACCCATCCAGAAAACAATAATGGCTCTTCCCTACCAGTCTCTCAATGATCTGGTCAATAAAAGGCAGGGGAAAATGATCCTTCTTGGTGCCCTGGTTGAGTCTCCTGTAGTCAACACAGACCGCCAAGAAGTGGGTACTCATGTAGCAATCTCCTCTCCCGACTCACTGATCACAGTCGTGATGCCCATCTTCTTGGGCACCACATGCAAGGGGCTGACCCACTTGGAGTCGGAGATGGGATAGATAAAATCGGCGCTCCACCATTTCGAGATTTCCTTCATGACAACCTCTCTCAGATTGGGGTTCAGCCGCCGCTGGAACTCACGCGACGGCTTTGCCTCATCCTCGAGATAGATATGGTGGGAGCACAGGGCCGGACTAATCCCTTGGAGATCTGTTACGCTCCATCCGATTGCCTTGCGGTTCTTTTCAAGAACCCCCATCAAACGAGATTCTTACTCTCCAGTCAGATCAGCGGAGATGATGACTGGGTACATCTCAGGCTCACCCGCAAGGAATCGATACTTCAGCGAAGTAGGGAGCGGCTTCAGCTCTGAACAGCTGGGTGCTGGCAAATCTGGCTTCGAAAGAAGCCGCGTGTATGCTGCCAAATCTGTCTGGGAGAATGAGAACGTACTCTCGCAAACTGGATCTGAAGAAGGCTGCTCAACTGAACTGTCTCTGATCTGCTCGGCATCTACCTCCTCCTCAAGTGTAGGTTCAGTGGGACTCAGGTCTGGCATGTAATCCTCGCAATCTGCCCAATCAGACTCTGAATCCGAGGGATCTGCATCACACAAGGTGGCATCAGTACCACCATCATCACAAAAATCCGTGTCACGGTCAAGAACCTGCTCTGCTGCCACTGAAGTATCCGGGACTAGGAATGTGCTCTCCAAGCTCTCCTCTACTGTCATCTCTGCCTCAGCGGTGTCTGAAAATGAGAGGATGACCTGTGCTGCTGGGTCTGCCCATACTGCCTCATCGTCTTTGATCACAAAGTCACAATCCTGGTGGATGTCTAGCCCGGCATCTGTCAGCTGCTCTGTCTCTGAAGTGGTCTCTGAGCATGATCTCTCTCTGGCTAGGCTGTCCTCGACCGTCTCTATTTGTACACTCTCGCCCTCGACGCGAAAGTATACCTTCCCGCTATCATGGTCAGTCACCGCCTTGGCTGTAGCCAAGAACGGACGATCGAAAATGATGGGGGTATCGGTCACTGAATCAGGGATCTCCATGTCCAACACTACGAAGTCCACGGGGAATTGCAGGCCCTGAATAGTGATGACAACGTCTCGCAACAACCCCTTCGACCTCTTGACAGATCGATCAGCAAAATGAAGGACTGTCCTGCTCTGTCTAAGAGTGCCCAACTCGAAGCGGTCGAGAAGGGCTGTCGAAAGAAGGTTGATAGACGATCCGCTATCTAATAGAGTCCGGTCGAACCTCTGCTCTCTAATGTGACATCTGACATAAGGGGCTCCTGAATCTGGCCTCTTGGCCGATAGACGGTTTCTGGATCGCGAAGCACGTGGCTTTCGTCAGCACATGGATCTCTGAATGGTGGTTCCTCCTCTTCCTCCTGACTATGGTCCTGTCTCTCAACGAACGCTGAAGAAGGGGGATGTGCTGCAAAGCCTCCTGAAGGGTCAGATGTATGTGAAATCTATGAATCATATGCTGGCTGAACTCTTCCTGATCTCTCTTTTTTGGATTTTCTGTTTCTTCCCCTTCCTCATCTGAAGGGCTCTAGGGAAGGGGATCACTGGGTCCTTCTCAGATGAAGGACTAGGAAAAGGTCTAGACGGCTCGACGGCCGGATCCGCACATACATCAAGCACCACAGTGGGACCAGAAAAAACCAAACCTTTTCCTTTATTCACAACATGGTTCCCGAGATACATCAGGTGAAGGAAAAACAACAGATCTCTCTACATGAACTCTGGTGGCCTCAGTACCACCAGTGGCTGGGTCAGCTGGACGTCTCGCGGCCTCAATACTGCGCTCTGGCTCGGCATCAAGAGTGGCCTCAGTACCACCTCCTCGAACTGGTGAAATGGCGGCCTCAGTACCGCCTGTGGAGTCAGCATCCTTGGTGGCATCAGTACCACCGTCATCATCTTGAGCGGCCTCAGTACCGCTCTCCTCCTCCTCATCTGGTGCTCTAGGTGTATCCTCATGACGTCGCTCAGACGAGGTGCCGCCACCGGCTGGTGTCCTACCGCTCCTAAGTGTGACAAAATCAGCATCAAAAAGGTCTGCAGACATATTATCAAATGGATCACTAGGAGTGGCATGCTCAGTGTAAGCTAGCTGCTCAGACTTCCGCTTCAGGCTGTTGGGGTTCGACTCAATCTGGGCAGGGATGGCGACATTCACTCTCACTATGTCCCGCATCTCCTGGCGGAACTCGTCCATCTCCCATCTGAAAGTGGCATGCTGGTCCGTGAGGAGGCGGGCTATGTCATCCAAAGCGGGCTCTCGTGGGAGCCCGACAGGTAGCCTCTCTGGTAATGAGGCTGCTGGAATTGGTGCTGTTGCTGCTGAGAGGGGTATGGGTGTGGTGGATGCTGCTGCTGGTGAGGCTGCTCTCGCCTCCAAGACTGTCCCTACTGATAGTGACGAGGAACGTAGGATGACTGCTGCTGCTGTGGTGGTGGGTACACTGGGGGTTGTTGCTGCGGCTGGTGATCTCTCTACTTATTGTACTGGCCTCCCTGACCAGATGGCTGCTGCTGGGGCTGGGTACCTCCGTTCCCCCACCTGAATCCGGGATGGTCTCGTCGGATCCCAGGCTGAGGGTGGTCATACCAAATCCTGTTGACATCCATCAACGGCTCTACATCGTACTGGGCTGGCGGGAGTACTCCAGAGGCTGATCCGGCTGGTATACCACCATCTGCAATTCTGGAGATGGTGGTGACTGGTAGGTGGGTTGCGGCTGCTGGTACGGCTCCGCCTGTACAAGGTGAACCTGTCTAGGCTGCTGGTGTGAGCTGGAGCGCTGGGACGAGCTACTGCTGCCGGTATCGCCTCGCGACTGAAGATGGGGCTGTGGAGCCGTCTGTGCCTCCTGGAGACACATGAGCTGGGTCTTCATGTCGCTCAGAGTCTGTGCCATCTGCTCCATCTGAGTGATGTCCTGGCACTGCTTCTTCTCTATAAGCTCCATATGATCCAACTTCTCGCTGATAATCCCCATGTCCGCAGCTGACGACTCTGCCTATGCTGCTGCTACTGCGGACGAACTGGAAGGACCGGCATAGACCCGTGCTATCCTCTGTTACTGCACGGGTCCTGGCTGCTGGGGTCTGCCCTGAGTATACAACCTGGTCTGAGACATCACCATGTAGTTCTCGGCCATCTCCTCGTAGATGGCCCAGACCTGGTCGTGATCCTTGGCGAAATAAGACCCGCCACATGAAGCGTTCACCAAGCCCTGGAGCTCTGGTGTCAGCCCGCTAAAGAAGCTCTGCACAAGGTTGGGCTTGGAAATGTTGTGGTGCGGGCATCGATCAGTCAGCTCTCGGAACCTCTCCCATGCCTCATGGAACTGCTCGTTGGGGAGCATGGAGAAGTTGCTGATAAGGGCTCTCACGGCATTGGTCCGCCCGAGTGGATAGTACTTGTGTAAGTACTCGGTGCGGAGCTACTCCCAAGTGTAGACGAACTTCCCCAAGTACTTCAGCCAGGTGGCTGCTCTGTCTGCCAAGGAAAAGGGGAAGGAAATCATCCGAATCGTATCCTGGTCCACCTGACGATCGTGGACAGTACTGCAGATCATAAGGAACTCCTGGAGGTGAAGATGGGGCTCCTCAGTGGCGAGCCGTGGAAACGGGGGAGTAACTGCAAGGTGTTCGGGGGGAACTTGAAGTCCCCCACGATAGCTGGAAGTACGATCCAGTGGTGCATCAGTGTCGATCCGGGGTTGTGCAACTCCCGCATCAGTCTCGGTGGCTCTCCTCCGCCTGCCGCGGTGGCTGCCGCTGCGGCGGCGGCTGCTGCAGCTGCATCATCCGGATCCTCGGTCCCTCTCTCCTCTGCTCGCGCTCTGCTCTCATCTGCTCCATCTCTCTCCTCATGTCTAGCATAAAAGCTCCCTGATCCCTCAACTGCTGCTGAACTGTCTCGAGGGAGGCGATCAGGGTGGAGTTGATCGCGCCCTAGTCCAACACAAAGTGCTCAGGCTATGGACCTCGGGAGAGATCCTTTGAACTGCCAACCATGGCGTCTGCAAAATCAAATGAGCCAAACTCAGGTGCCGATAAATCTGCTAATCTCTCCTCTGGCTCATGTCTCTCGGAACTGAAAGAAAGGGGGTCGAGGGAGAACATGGCGGAATCATACTCGGGCTCGGAGAGCTGGTCTCGGCTCTCGCGGGCCAACCTAGATGAACGGGTAGACGTACCCGAAAGCAGTGCAGCTAGAGGCTGCCTAAGAGACCGTCTACCCATCATCGTGATGTAGCGAGTAAAGCGGATGGGATCTGGAGAAACTATGATGATAAACAAACCACTCAGTTCACCAACGCAACACGAGCTGAAGACCGTGAAAGTTCGGTCAAATTATCTTGTCAAATTTTATTTTGGTGAACAAACAATCTATCAGAGCGATTACGTGACCTGCTGGGATACCCGATGCTACCCCAACCGACTGTCCCGCACGAAAGAGTCGGTAATCAGTCGGGAATAGCACCGGAGGGCTCTACCTAGTGAATGGGTCACTCTCTCGCACAATCAAACCAACAAATGAGGGGGTTGCTCTCCCCAAGACAGATTTTTAGATCAGGTGTCTTTTAGGGTCAATAGCTTAAACAGTCCCAATTTTATGGTTTTTCTTTTTAATTTTTTTCAATAAAAACAAAAGGCCTAACGAATTTTTCGGTTCTCCTGATTATTTAGTTAAAAACAGGGGGAGAAGACGAAAAAGCCGATGCGCGAAGAAATCAATGATGCATGCAAAGATAGAAATGCGTACATGTCTCCAGCACTCTACATGCAAAATGATCCACGCAGAAATGTAAAGACTGAAAGAAACTACCTATATGGTGCAGCGGTGAAAACCGAGTCCTAAACAAGCAATTTCTACTCGAAGAACCGTCTAACTGGTCATCGATCCTTCAAGCCAAAGGTCCGGTCACGGTCTACCCCTCCTCCTCCCGACACATCGGGTTCAGGAGCAGCGCTTGGCAGGGCAGGCTACGGCACGTAGGCTACGAAGGGAGTGAGTCAGTTATTTGTATTAATGATTTATTAGTAGGTCCAATTAATCGCTCTATAGGAACATGCAATCAATTAAGTGTGGGGATCCTACTAATTACAGCACAGTCAAGTAGAAAATCCTAAATCTAGGGGATCGAGAAAAACCGCGCAAAATCATAAAAGGCAGCGAAGAAAACAAAAACCGCGAAAAAGCCGTGAAAAATCTAAACTAGCTACTGGGTCCCCCGAGCACATAGGTGCTCGGCGAAACAGACCCGCTAAACAAGTCCAAGTTCAAGTCTGTCCCTGTATTATTACAAATAATCAAATGAGAGAAATAAAAATCCTCGCCCACTCAGCTCTCTCTCTCTCACGCTCTCCTGCAGCTCCGTGCAGAAGGGAGCCGCCTCCAAGTCTCGCGGTTGCGCCGGCTTCTCGAAAGCAGCCGCCTCGATCCTCGGACCCTTGCAAGAAAGAGACAAAGGGTCAAACCAAGAATGATAATCAAATAATAGTAGAAAATGTAAACAAGGGTATATGTGCAGAAATGTCAAGTAAAATAAACAAGCACAAATAAAAATAAAAGAAAAAGAAAAGAAAAAGAAAATAAAACAAAAATAAGTGAAAAATAAAAAGCCGCGAAAAGTTGCGGACTCAGAAAGAGCCGCGGAAAGCTGCGAAAAAGAAAATCAAAAATAAAGAAAAACTACTAAGTCGTGCTCCCCGGCAACGGCGCCATTCTGATGACCCGAAAAACCCGAGCAACTAAGGATGAAGAAATAGAACTAAGGTCGTTGCGACCTCAGTCGCTCAAGAGTCCCTCGGTCAATCAAGAAAATGAAGATCAGACCACCAAAATCAAATAAAATCGATAGCGGTCCTAGCTATTAGATTAGCCTGGTATAACGACCAGGGTCGGACTCAGGGAGCACGTGATGGCCTTGCGGCCTACAAAGTAGTCTAAAAAGAATTAAAAATAAAAGACAAGTGTTTTTGGTGGATTTTTAATTTTTTTTAATTTTTTTTTGGATTTTCAATTAATTAAGAAAATAAAGGAAACAAAGAAATAAGGCAACACAACAATTTATTTAATGCATCAAAAATCAATTAAAAATTCAAATAAAAATGTTTTTATGTGTTTTATGATTATACTGTTTTTAGTGAATTTTTGATATTTTTCTGATTTTTATTTAATTTTCTAAAAATAAAACAATGCAAGAAAATGAAGATACTGTCCAGCCGAGCTTGAGGGACTTAGATAAAATATCTAAAAGCCTTAAAAAGCTTGGAAGTAATTTTCCTGTATAGAGAAAGAAACAAGGAAAATTTAGGCACAGAAATTATTGTTTTTGGATTTTTAGATTATTAATTAGAATTTTTATGAGGTTTTTAGTGTTTTGTAATTTTTATAAGTTTTATATTATGAAAAATGACCAAAATTGGTCAGAAAATCAAGCAAGACAAACTAAACAGTAGCTAATTTTTTTATAATTTTTAGGTGAGTTTTAATATTTTTTGCGAATTTTTAAGTCAAACAATAACGAAAAAGGTTGTTTTTGAATTTTTAAAATAACAAATTAAAACAAAAATGTCCCCAAAAATTCTAGAAAATTTTACAACATGGCAGAAGCCATGTGTCCAATTTTCATTGAATATTTTCATTGAATTTGGAGTGAGTTTGATATTTTATTCAAAATAAAAATCTAGGTACAGTGCACAGGGACCTGTACGCAAATATCCAAAGCTCTGGGGGGTCCGGTGCAAAATTCCCAAGGAGTCACGCACGAGGTGCGTGCCTAGGACACACAGGGACCTATTTGCAAAGAAATAAAGTTTCTGGGCTAATTAATAACTCGTATTAAAAGCCCAGGAACCTTAATGTAATTTACCCACTAATATAATGCACATGCGCATAAAAACTACTCACAGGGAATATCTGCAATTAATTAAAACATTTCATTCATTCCATAACATTCAGATCTACAGAGCTAAATATGCAAATTACCCAACGAAGCACGTGTCGATGCACGTGCTACACTACAAACAAGGGCATATATGCAAATATAAAAACAGACAGGGTCCAGAGTGCAAATGTACCAAATAAAAACAACTAACTATAGTATTTACTGGACCAAACACGAAATAAACTAAACAGAGGGACCTAAGGAATAAATTACCCTTTATTAAATTCGAGGGTCGGATAGCTGCCACGTGGTGGATCGAACGGTCGAGAACGGGTGGCACCCCAATGCTGGACTCCTCGGGTTGATCGGATGGCCAGGGTCTCGCCACATGGGGAATCGAACGGAGGGAAAGTGCTGTGTCTAAACCTCGGCCATCGGACGGTCCAGATCGCTCCTCCCAAGATCTGACGCTGCTGGTGGCTCCTCAGATAGACGGTTATGATGCGAACTGGAGCGGGAGGTGCATCGGACGGTTCTGAAGGATGGAGGACGAACTCGGCTCCGGCGAACTTCGCCGGGCTCGTGCAGGTGCTGGGCTCCTCCTCGAGGGCCTCTGATGATCGGAGAAGGAGCGTGGAGGCCTTCTGCGTCGAATGGCAGCCTCCGATGACTTGACGGAGCTCGGGGGAGCTCAGGCGAGGTCGGCGGAGGTCGCCTGGCTGCACCTGGATGGTCGGGCCCTCAGATAGGCTTGAATGGACCTGCAAGATGGCGCAACACACTCGCGGGTTGAGGGCAAAGTGCCTCGACCCTGTGAGAGGGGGTGAAGGTGACTGGTGAGGCGGTGCGGTCGAGCTCCGGCGAGGGAGGACGGTGAAGCTCGAAACCCCAGCTCCTGTGCGAGCTGGGTTGAATGGAAGGGCGTAGAACGTGCGCAAGGGATAGGCGATCGTGATGGAAGGGTCCGATGATCGAATGGAGGGCGGATATGGCCGGAATCGATGATGGTCGGCGACGACCGGATTTGGGGGTAAATCAAAATCAAAGAAAAAGAATAGAAACTACGGCTACCTGGGTGAAGGACTCGACTGTGGGCGAGCTGGGGGTGCTCTAGGTCGTTGCCTCGCGGGTTGTCGTGGCCCGAGGCTCAAGCTCCACCTCTGAGCGGAGCACGGCGGCGCTAGCTCGCCGGATCAGAGGTCCGACCACTCTCGCCTCTCTACGACATGGCCAACCTGGAGCTGTCACCTCGGGGGTGGCTGTGGAGGTCACGGGACGAAGGAATGGGGAGCCAAAGATGCGAAAATTACGGGCGGAGCTCGGAACTTATACTGCCAGGAGTCCGACAAGAATGGATCAGGTAGGGCAGCTCAATGCGCGGACCCCGAGGCGGGCACTCCGGTGAGGGTGCCGGATCTGGCAGGAACGAAACGGACCCATGATTTAGGCGAGAAGTGGTCGGGTTTATATGCGAAAATTAAGAGAAATCGGGTCGGGCATCCATAACCCGTGTGAAGTGGTCCACAGGGGGGAGTTGACCGGGCGGTCAACAACCCCCGTGGACCAATGAGAAGCAGCCACGTGGAAAGTGTTTAGAAATTGAATTAAAAATAGCAAATGGCTGATTTAGTAAAAACTCAAAACATGAAATATTTTTGTTTTAATTTTTCTATTTTTTGGTGATTTTTAATTAATTTTTCAAAATAAAATAAGGTATTTACACTATATAGCTATATATAGGTATATATACAATATGTCTTTTTAATTTTTGATTTTTAATTTGTTATTTTTGTGCATTTTTATTCCTATTTTATATTTTATTTATTTATAGTATAAAATTAGGAATAAAAGGGTATTCTTATTTTATTTTTATTATTTATATACAATAGTGAAATAAATAGATATATATACATCTATATACATGGTATATTTACAAAGTGATTTTTGGTTTTTAATTTTTGTGCTTTTTATTTTGTTTTTGTTTTAATGGTTTTTTTTATTTATTTACAACATAAAAAGTAGAATATTTACAAAATTTTTGGAGATTAGTTTTATTTATTTATAAGGCTAAATAAATATAGATGTGTGGACTATATACATGGCGACTATGTACAAGTGTTCTATTTTTGTTTTCTTTTTGATTTTTCTATTTTTATCTTGATTTTATAACAAATATATACACAATATATACAAGTCATTTTATTCTATTTTTTAGAGGAAAATATATTTTTATTTTATTTACACACATATTTACACACATGAGCCCCTATCTCCCTCTACTTTGGCTTTTATGCGGTCAGGCTCATGCTGAGCCCTCCCTTGGGTTAGGTTGCTCAATATTTATTCTAAATATTTCCTCTTTTCCTTTTTAATCTTTATTCTTTTATTTTTGCACAAAAACATGCTAATTATTACTTTTTACACCATGCATGCTTTTGGTAATTATTTATATTTACAAATATATACATGCATTTGTAAAGGTTTTTGTAGCTAAAATATAAGAATAAAGAGTGATGAATGAGTATTCATCAAGGACTAGGAGAGGGTCTGGCATGCTCATGAACAGCAGAATCCACACAAACATCATCAATCAACACATGTGGATCCGAAAATAACAAACCCTTTCCTTTATTTGCAGAAAAGTCATGAGTTACATGTATAGACGGAAAGACAACAGGACTAGCAGAAGTAGAAATGGTGGCCTCAGTACCACCCTCGGCATGTAGACTCGCGGCATTAGTATCGTACTCTGGCTCAGCAACTGCGGTGGCCTCAGTACCACCTCCTTGAACTGGTGAAGCGACGGCCTTAGTACCGTCGGCTGGATCAGCATCCATGGTGGCATCAGTACCACCGTCATCATCTCTCGCGGCATCAGTACCACGCCCCCCCTCGTCGGGTGCTGCTGGAGTGGCATGGGGTCATCGCTCAGATGAGGCGCCGCCTGCTGGCATCCTACCGCTCCTAAGTGTAACAAAATCAACATCAAATATGCAGACAAATCACCAAATGAATCACTAGGAGTGGTAATCTCTGTGAACTTTACCTGCTCAGACTTCCTATTGAGGTTATTCGGGTTCGGCTCTATCTGGGCAGGGATGGCGGCCTTCCCTCTCACTATCTCCCGCATCTCATGGCGGAACTCATCCATCTCCCGTCTAAAGGTAGCCTGTTGCTCTGTCATGAGGCGGGCTAGGTTGTACAAGGCGTGGTTCTCATCAGTCGGCCCATGAGAACCTGACAGGTGGCCTCACTGGTAGTGAGGCTGTTGCTGCTGGTGCGGGTGAGAGGGGTACTGCTGTGGATGATACTGTTGAGGCTGCTCTCGCCTCCAAGGTTGTCCCTGCTGATAGGGACGAGGACCGTACTGCTGTTGTGGCTGGGATGACTGCTGCTGAGGTACTGGGGGCTGTTGGTGCTGCTCTCACTGATGGCCGTACTGGCCACCCTGAACTTGAGGCTGCTGCTGGGAACTGGTGCCTCCGGCCGACCAGCGTAATCCGGGATGGTCTTGTCAGATACCGGACTGGTGTCGGTCGTACCAAATCCCGTTGACATTCATCAACGGCTCTGGCTCGTAAGGGGGTGGCGGGAGTACTGCCAGGGGCTGATCCGGCTGGTAGACCACCATCTGAGTGTACGGGGCTAAGAAGCCGTCTGTTCCTCCTGGAGACACATGAGCTGTGTCTTCAGGTCACTCAGTGTCTGTGCCATCTGATCCATCTGAGATATGCCCTGGCATTGCTTCTTCTCTATCAACTCGATTCGGTCCAGCTTCTCGCTAATGATGCCCATGTCTATGGCTGTGGACTCGGCCTGTGTGGCTGCCGCGGACGAAGTGGAAGGACTGGCATCGACCTGTGCTATCATCTGAAACTGCACGATCTGTGATGGTGGGCATCCCTGAGTATAGAGGCAGGTCTGGGACATCACTGTATAGTTCTCGGCCATCTCCTCGTAAATGGCCCAGACCTGATCCTCATCCTTGGCGAAGTAGGAACCGCCACAAGAAGCATTCATCAGGCCCTACAGCTCTAGTATCAACCTGTAGAAGAAGCTCTGAACTAGGTTCGGCTTCGTGATGTCGTGGTGCGGGCATCTGTCGGTCAGCTCTCTAAACCTCTCCCATGCCTCGTGAAACTGCTCGTTGGGGAGCATGGAGAAGTTGTTGATCAGGGCCCTCGCTGCATTGGTTCGCCCGAGTGGATAGTACTTGCTCAAGTACTCGGTGCGGAGCTGTTCCTAGGTGTATACGAATCTCCCTAAGTGCTTCAGCTAGTTGGCAACTATGTCTGCCAGGGAGAAAGGAAAAGCAATCATCTTGATGGTATCCTCGTCCACCTGACGATCGTGTACTGTATTGTAGATCATCTCGAACTCCTGGAGATGTAGATGGGGCTCCTCAGTGGCGAGCCCATGGAAACGGGGGAGAAGCTGAAGTGTGTTCGGGGGGAACTTGAAGTCCCCCACGATAGCCGGAAGAACCACCCATTGATGTGTCAGTGTCGATCCGGGGTTGTGCAACTCCCGCATCGGTCTCGGCTCTGATGCTGCTGCTACCGGCTGGTCTGGCTGCTCTGGCTGATATGGGCCTCTTAGTCCCTCGGCTCGGGGATGGTCTACTGCTGCTCTCAGTCTCTCCATCTCTCCTCATCTACACCATGAAAGCTCCCTGATCATGTATCTGTCGCTGCATGGTCCCAAGGGAAGCCAACATGGTGGTGTTGATCACACCCTGGTCCAGGACATATGTGGTCGTCTCCACCCTTTGACCCTTGGTGCGCTCCTCACTGCTGACCATGGTCTCTACAAAGGCAAAAGACCCAAACTCAAGTGCCGATAAATCATCTATCTGTTGTCTATCATTTGGCACTGGCATCTCAGGGCTGGTAGAAGGGTGGTCAAGGGGAACAGGGCAGAATCAAACTCGGGTTCGGAGAGCGGGTCTCGGCTCTCGCAAACCAACCTAGATGAATGGGCTGGAGAGCTAAAAAGCAGTGCAGCCAGAAGCTGCTTAAGAGACCTCCTACCCATCATCCTGATCTGGCGAGTCGGGAGGATGAGATATGGAAAGACACAAAGATGAGCAAACAAACTCCGAGTTCACTTACTCAACACAGAGCTGAAGACCGTAAGGGTTCGGTCAATTTATCTTGTCAATTTTTATTTAGGTGATCAAGTGAGGATATCAGAGCGGTTACGCGAGCTGTTAGGAATCCGACGCCCCCAGGAGACTGTCCCGATCCCGAACTAGATCTTTCCCAGCCAGTACAAGCCGCGGACCGTTTACCGGCTACCCGATCGGCTCGCTCTGTTAAGGATATCGCGGCCCGCTTTACCAAAGACCGGAGCGATCCTCACTGGAGAACGACTAGCCCACAAGCAGTAGTCTGAAAAGGGGTCAGATGTGGCTCTAGCCTAGGGTGCGTTTCACAAACCAGACAATGAGGGGGTTCCTCTCCCCAATACAAATTTTTATGATGAGGTGTCTTTTAGGGTCAAGTGTATTTAGCAGTCCCAATTTTATAGTTTTTTCTTTTTTTAGATATTTTTCAAAGCAAACAACGCCTAACGATTTTTTCGATTCTCCTGATTATTTAAGTCCAAAAACCAGGGGGAGAAGATGAAAAAGATGATGCACGATAAAATCAATGATGCATGCAAAGTAACAGATGTGTACCTGACTCCAGCAGTCTACATGCAAAGTGATTCGCGCATAAATGTAAAGACTGTAATAAAACTACCTATATGATACACGAGAATCCGGCCTTAACGAGTAATTTCTACACGGAGAGAACCGCTTAACGGGTCAACAAGAGGGGTCGGTGTCCGGTCTCGGATGCCGATTGGTGCCAGCCACAATGGGTCCTGCCAGCACTGTATACGGCCTCTAGCGGTGCATGACCCCTCAAGTAACCGAGTTATCTTTATTAATTTTTAATTGGGTCCAATTACGCTCTAATAGGTACAGGCAGATAATTAAGTGTGTGGATCCTAATTATTACGGCTCAATCCACAAAAATCCTAAGCTAAGGCCAAAATCGCGAAAATCATACAAGCAGTTAAAAAGAAAAGAAAAATCGAGAAACACAAAAAACAAGAAAAAAACTCGGTGAGGTCCCCCGAGCACACAAGTGCTCGGCGAAAAAGACCCTGGGTAAATCACCAAGTCCAAGTCCCGTCCCTGTATTATTACAAATAAGTGGTTTGCAGGAAATAAAACTAATCTAAACTATGGCTATTCCGCGGCTCCCGCACTCCTGCTCGCTCCTTGCGCTCTCCTGCAGCTCAGTAAAGAAGAGAGCCGCCTACGAATCCCGCGGTTACTTCATCTTCCGAAAAAGCTGCCTCGGTCCTCGGGCCCTCGCAAGAAATAGAAACAGGAGTGTGTCAGACCATATTATTATAAAAATAATCAGGACAAATAAAATAAAATAAGATATATGCAAAAATAAAAATAAACACACAAAACAAATAAAAACAAAATAAAATAAAATGAAATGAAATGAAATGAAAACAAAAGAGAAATAAAAAGCCGTGAAAAGCCGCGAAAAGCTGTGGATGAAAGAAAAGCCGCAGAAAAAGCCGCGGAAAACAAAACTGAACAAAAGTCGAAAAACAACGAATACTAAGTTGTGCTCCCCGGCAACGGTGCCATTCTGATGAGCCAAAATACCGATCAAGACCCGGGTGAAGGTATAAGAACAAGGGTCATTGCGAGCCGAATCTCGGTACTCAGCTTTATCAAGAAAAAGATAAGGAACCACCAAATATAAAAATAAAATCAATAAAATCAAATAGCGGTCCTCGCTATTTTATTAACCTGGTATAGCGACCAGGGTCGAACTCAGGGAGCACGAGATGGCCAAGACGACCTACGAAGTAGTCTAAAAATAAAATAAAATAAAACAAAAATCTTTTTGGTGGATTTTTAAATATTTTTAATTTTTTTAGATTTTTAATTATAAAGGAATTATAAAAATTAAGGAAACGGCCAACAAACAAATATTTATAAAACACTCAAAATAAAGTCAAAAATTCAAATAAAAATTGTTTTTTATGTTTTTTATACTTTTAAGTGTTTTAGGTGAATGTTTCAGAATTTTTCAATTTTTAGTTGATTTTATAAAAATCAAGAAAGGGGAAAAAGTGGATCAATGTGCACCCAGACTTGAAAGGCCAATTAAAAATATCTAATTGGCCTATAAAAATCTGAAGATAATTTTTATGAAAAATATAAACAAAAACTAAGCTACAGAAAAAGAGTTTGCATTTTTTAATTTTATATATTTTTCAATTATTTTTATAAACTTTTTAGGGTTTTTCAATTTTTATGGTTTTTAAAATTCAAATGAGCTAAAAATTGGATAGAAGGTAGAAAACACCAAACCTAACAATCCCTAATTTTTTTAGAATTCTTAGAGAAAAAATTTTATTTTTCTTTGATTTTTCAATTCAAACAGTAACAAAAATACGTGTTTTTGAATTTTTAAAAATAACAAAAAGCCTCGAAAATGTCCCAAAAATTTAGGGAAATTTTTACACAGTGGCAGGAGCCATATGTCCAAATTTCACCTAATTTGGAGTTTATTTGCTATTTTATACAACAACTAAAAGAGCTACAACACACAGGGACCTATTTGCAAGAAAATAAAGTTCGGAGGGCTAGATAATAACACGTGCGAAAACCTTAGGGTAAAAAGCGCAAAAATCCCAAACAATCAGCACATGCTCAATTAAAACCACGTATAGGAGTATAAATGCAAATTTCAGAAATTAAATTTCATTCCATAACATAATCAAACCCTAAGCCCATACATGCAAAATGTCCAACATATCACGTGTCGAAGCACGTGTCTCACAAAGGCAGCGACTAAAATGCAAATACAACAAACATAGGGTCCCAGATGCAAATTATCCAAAATAAAACAACATACTAAAATATTTACAGGACTACTCTATAAATGCAGAAAGAGAAGGGGCCTAAGTGAAATTACCCCTTTATTAATGATCCACGGCTGAGAGCGAGCCACATGTAGGATCTGACGTCGGAGATGCGCATGCTCCTTTTCGATGATGTGCGGCCTAGATCAGATCCTTAGATGGATCAACGGCTGAGGGCCTCTCGCAAACGGACGGTTGAGATCAAAATTGGGCGAGAGGCTCCATCGAACGGTATCTGGAGCTCCTCCAAGAACAAGCCGCCGGCGAAGTTCGCTGGCCTAATCCGCGCAGTGGAGGGCTCCGATGAGTCTGCTGAGATGGGGAAGAGAACGCCTAGGCTGGTCCACAGCTCCTGGGATGCTCCAATGAGGCTGAGAAGCTCCGAAGAGCTCTGGCGACGAAGGTGGGTCGGAGCAGCTGTGCCCGAATGAGTCGACCTCCAGATGAGGCCGATTCGACCTGCAAGCTGCACAGAAAGAAACCTGGGTCGAGGGCAAAGTGCCTCGACCCGTTAGGGGGCGAAGAGGTGGTCAGAATGAGGCGGCGCGGAGGTCTCCAGCGAGGCGACGGCGATGGGGACCTGAGTTCCTGCTCCGGGGCGAGCCAGGATGATCGGATGGGTGCAGAACGTGGGTAGAGGACTCGTGGATATGAATCGAAGGTCAGATGATCAAATGGTTGGTCGGATAGTAGTGAATCAGCCGGTGAAGGCCGGCGGCGTAAATTGGGCGAAAACGGAAATTAAGCTAACCTAAGGTGAGTCGGGAATACCTGATGGCTGCAATCGACTGGGCTGGGGCTACGGAAGCTCCTGGGGTTGTCGCCTCGATGGCTCGTCGGGGCCAGAGGCTAGATTTCGCTCGGCGGTGGAGCACAGCGGCGCAAGTCACCGGATCAGTGGCTATAGCTCTCCCCTCCTCGCTGCGACACTCTCCTCTGATAGCCGTCACTCTGGGGAGAGGAATGGAGCTCCTGGGATTGGAAAACGAAGGCCAAAGATGGCGTGAAATGTCGGTCGAAGCTCGGCTAAATAGTGGTAGGGGTCCGGCTAAAATGGAGCCATGCATACGATTGCGAAGCACGGATCCCTAAAGAGATCCTCGAGCGAGGGTCTTGGATCAGTCAGCTATAATCGGGGCCCGGGGTTTTAGGAAATGGCGATCGGATCAGCTCGTGAAAATTTGGAGAAGTAGGGTCGGCGAACACGGATCCGGGTCGAGTGGTCCAGGGGGGGAGTTGACCAGCGGTCAACATCCCCCATGGACCAATCAGAAGCTGCCATTTATTAAATATTTGAAAATTCATTTTAAATTAGTAACTGATTTTATTTCAAAAAAGTCTAAACATAAAAAATGTTTATTATTTTTCAAGTTATTTTTTGTGATTTTTATTTATTTTTTTTGAAAAATAAATAACATATTTACATTATATTATTATTATATATAGGTATATATACATATGGATTTTTGTTTTTTATTTTTAATTGTTTATTTTTTTGTATAATTATTCCAATTTTATATTTTATTTATTTACAACATAAAATTTGGAATAAAAAGGTATTTTTATTTTATTTTTATGATTTATTTACATGAGTTAAATAAATAGGTTTATATACATATGTACATGGTATATATACTAGGTGGGAAATGAATTTTATTATTTTTTTCTTTTTATTTTTATTTTTCTGATTTTTATTTTGTTTTTATAAATATGTACAAGGTATTAAAAACATATTTTTATTTAAAGGAAAATAAAATTATTTATATACATGTGTATGTACAAGCATGATTGGCCCTATCTCCCTCTACTTGGTATCTTTTGCGGTCAGGCCAAGGCTTAGCCCTCCCTTGGGATTAGGTCACTCAATATTTATTCTAAATTTTTCCATCTTTTTCTTTTATTTCTTTATTCTTTTATTTATGCACAAAAATATGCTAATTATTGCTATTTACACAATGCATGCATTTTGGTAATTTATTCTATTTACACATATCTACATGGTGTTTTCACAGGTTTTTAGCTAAAATAAAAGAATAGAGTGATGAATGAGGATTCATCAATAAGTATAATTCATCTATGTATTATAGCTTTATTTATAAGTTTTAAGTACAAATTATACTAGCAAGAATGACCCAGGAGCCTCGACGAAGACCAATGAGCTCCAAGGACCTTCCAGCGATCCTCAAACATTTATGAGATCTCTAGGGACTCTGCATTGGTGGCAAGAACGTGATCGACCACTCGGCGACGCTCTAGGTCCCAGAGGATTCAAGATCCATTGGATTTCATCTCACCGAGGGTGAGTTCATCGCCGATCTTCCTGGACTCCTCAACGTCATTAGATCAAGAGCCGCTCGCCAAGGTCCACAAGCATTGTCTGAATAGGCGCATATTGACCATCGGATCCTCGTGCAGGATCTAATCCCAGTTGCAGAAGCTGAAGGCGTATCGCGCAAGGGGAGGCTGACGCATGGCAAGTCAGATAAATAGAGTTGTTCACCCACTCACACATTTGGGGGTAATTGCATATTTAGCCTTAATTTTCGTCTATTTATTCTTGGTCTTGTAACTTATTTAATTAGTTTAAACTTTTTGTAATATTTGCATGTGAACCCCATGAGTTTATGCTATTTATTATTGGGTATGTGCCACGTCACCTCACATGCAGTCCCACGTGAGGTGGTAGTTTTGTAGTAAAACCCTTGTGGGTTTTGTAATTTATGTTTAATACATAAATTTTTAATTTAAGTTGTTAACCTTTGGGTACTTTGTATTATAACCCTTCTTTTAATTTTAATTATAGAAATACCCTTGCTAGTTCAACAATTTTGTGTTTGTTTTCTATTTATTAAAAATATCATCCGTGCTCCAAAAATTATCAAAAAAATAGGGTTAAGTATCTGCTAGCTTGTACTTTCATGATATATTTTTATTTTTACATTTTAGGCATTTTCTCTATTTATTAAAAATAAAAGAGAACACATTTTATCTATGTTTGAATTAAAAATTCCAAAAAAATATAAACCTTTTTGAAAAATTCCAAAAATATATATTGTTTATTTTAGTTTTTGTAACTACAAATATCCCTAAAAATAAAAAAAAAAGAAAAAGACTAAAAATTAAAAAGCTCTGAAATCCAGTAAAAATGTAAAAAAATCCACAAAAATATAAAAAGTATTTATTTTTATCTCTAAATTTTCTCTATATTAAATTATTTATTAAAATAATTTGGAAAAATTTTAACTATATTTGCTATTTTTGATCTTCAAATCATTTCAGTCTATTTAATCCTTATTTTGGGATTTTTTATTTTTTAAAAAATATAAAAATTAGCAAAAATATCTAAAAAATCACGAAAATAGTAGAAAAATTTATAAAACCCAAAAATATTTTATTTAGTATTTTTTTATTGTTTTTAGTTGTATTATAATTATATTACCTTGTATTGTATATATGGTCATATATATTCTTGTCTTATATATTAAAGAGAAAAAGAACTTAAAAATTAGAAAATATAGTATAATAATAATTATAAGATTAAAAACAACTAAAATCCATAAAAAAAATAAATTCAAAAATCGACACAAAAAGAAAAGAAAAAGGACAAATTTTGGAATTTAATTTCCTAATCTACCGCTTGCTCCATGTGTTCGACACTCTACATACTTGCACTATACGCATATTTTGTAGTTAAATAAAATAAATTTTAACTCCAAACATTTATTTGCATTGCTATATTTATTTGTGGTTTAATCGTTGATCAACTTGGGATTTCTCGTGGGTCATCACAGTGACAATTTATCTTTGCTTTCTTTGAGGATATCCTCTTACCCGCACGAAATCCCAGTTATCAGTGGTCACCATGTGTTCAATCGCCACACATTTTCTCTAGGGAGTGGTTTTTGGGAAATGGTGTGCATCGCGTGAGAGAGGGTAATCAGGTCTTGAATGTGAGGTGGTCAGTTGTCGATGATGGTGGAGTGGAGAGGTTGAGAGATAATGGAGATATGGAGCAGTTGAGATGGTGTGTCAGATGATCATGCAGTTGAGAGGGGTGCTAATGTGTGGCTCAGATGCGATCAGGTCTATCACATCCAATGGCCGAGAGCAAATGCAGGTGGCTACATAGGGCCATGCTACATGGATGGATAAGTGGGCTCCATGTGGCCCAAAGGAAAACAACAAAAAAAAGAAAAACAAGGGAAAATATAAAAGAAATATTTACCAGTTGAATCAGAAAAAGTTTAAAACATGAAAGTAGTAGATCTCAATGAGATCTACATATTTCATGTTGAACAAAAAAACAAAATAAGTCATATATACAATGAAATATTTTGCATGCATTTTTAATGAATTTTAACCACTTATTTTAATTCATTTTGTTATTTTTTTATATTTTTAGTTTATAGTTAATTCAAAACAAATATATACAATAATTATCTAATTTGTTTAGGATTTTAAATAATAATAAAATAAAAAAATAAAGGAAATAAAATAATGTTCAATATACATTAATTAGGATTAGTTAAAAACAAGGGTTAGTTTATTAACAATTATTAATTAGTTGTACATTTATTAACAAGTTTAAGATAAAGGATAATAAATAAGAAATATGATGATAAATCACAGATTTATCACCTCCTATACTTAAACCATGCTCATCCTCGATTTAAAAAATGATTGAGTAAGTGAAATTTTGAGACTTGGTTCATTAATAATCTTTGGTTTTAGTGATCCTAAAATTCTAAGCTGAACCAAGCTCTAATCAAAAGGAATCCAACTTCTCTAATTATTAGACTCTCTATATGTACATATAATATAAGGATATGACCTTTAGTATTCAGTGCATTTATGTCGAGTTGAAATGCCACCTTAATTCCCAGTCTAAGAGACTCTCCTCATGACCCATTCCTCAACACTAGGGAATAAATCAGTTCTTACATTCAATTCACCATCTCTTTAGTTGTCAGATTTTGAAAGTAAAGATGGAAGTCCATGTGATGGAGGACATAGGTTTGTGTAATTTCTTCTCTCCCTCTCATTGGAACAAGGGTCCTCTTACCATATTACTCAACACAAGTATATTTTTGGTTTTTGATCAGTGCGCCCATCAAGAGAGTTCGGAGTCGTCAGCACTTGTTTTCATGGGAATACATCGGGGTGTGTCTCTTTTGAGTATTTACTATACCTTCGACACCCAGACTTGTATCGCTTATGATGTAGAGCCCTTTTTAGTGCTAGAACGACTCCTATGGCCCTAATAGCTTTAATCCAAGTGGATACTTAAAAGCGATTGGGAGAACTTGTCTTTATGTAAGCTCTTTTGTATTTGAGTTTGTAGGGAGAGAGATATCACACCCTGGCACATAAGTCACTATCAAGAGATAGCATGAGAACTTTTTCTCGTACTGGCTAGGGTTGCTGACACTCAGGTTTCATGAAGCCTTCATCAATTTTATCCCATTCTCAAGTATCATTAAATCGGGTCCAGACTCAAATATCAAATCCTAATTCCTCAAGTGAAACTTCAACTCATCTCATCAACAATGTAGTCGTGCAAGTGATGTGCATGTCATATTCTTTAAGGTAGAGATGAAGTGTGCAATATAGCACCCATATCTTTCAAACTAGGGAAGTGTAAATTATTAAGTCTCAAATCCTAATGACTAAGGCTGATTAACTCAGACTCTTAGGACCTCATATACTAAAGGTTCTTTATTCCTCAAGTCTTGAGTGATAGTGAATGTGTTAGGATACACCAACTCCATTGGTTAATGTTTTGTGATTTTCGAATTTTTCAATTTTTAAGGTTTTCTCTAATAAGATTAGAAGTATTTATAGACACAAGTTAGTCTCATTTGCACCCTCAATTTTTTTGAAAAGATTTTAACAAATCATGTCATATAATATATAGATTTTCAAAGATTTTTAAAATAAGTAAAATCCCCATTTTTCAAACCAATGTCAAACATTTTTCAAAATAATGTCATATAGTCAGAAAAGTTTTCAAATCATTTAAAAATATTTTTACACAAATCATCTTAAAGGTACTTTACCCTAGACCCAAAAAGGTTGAAAATAATGTTAAAATAAAAGAAAATTTTCAAAATATGAGCTATGGCTAAAGTATATATGAAATATATGCTTAGTTTTTGATATGTCCTCATAGCACAAACTAGTATGAAGCCATAGCTCATGCTGAATATAGAAAGATATACTGGAACTGATTCTGGTCATCCCCCTATACTTAGGTTGAGAAGATTGGTCAAATGAATGAAGAATAGAAGGGGATGGGGGCTCGAGCCAGCCCTATACTTAGGTTGAGAAGAGCTAATGTATAGATATAGGCAATGAAGAGGGAGGGATCTAAGGTAGACAATCAGATGGAACATGGTTCCCTCTATACTTAGGCTGAAGAGTAGCCTAAGTATGAGGATATGGATCTATAGATGGGGAACCAGGATACCAGGTTAGAGTTAGATGAAATGAATTTACAAGATGGTTGAATCTTCAGAGATGAGCGGATCTATGGAGATGGAAAGGAGTAGGGTTTATAGGAGGGTTTGGGATAATACATAATCAAGGCTCAGCCAGTCAAGCAAACACCCTTGATTTCACCAACTCACACATGAAGACCAATAAGTGTTGGTCATTTTATCTTATCGATTTTATTGGTGATTGATGAATCCGCGATTCATCATCGCAATATCTTGATCTTAGCAAAATCCTCGAGTAAAATTCCAAATAAATGTCCATAAAATCAATAAATTAACAAAATAACTCTTGTAAATAAAACACACTAATTATTGTATATAAGAATGCACAAAATGAATTAACAATAAAAAGTCGCAAAAATAAAGGAGTTTTATACTTGTAAATAGGCCAAAATTTTATGGATTTTTTATAATTTCATTTCAACTCCTTTTTGCCTAATTCTTTCTCTAACTTGTTTATAAAAATGTATATAAAAACACAAAAATATAAAACAAATTTTGCCTCAAATAAATGCTCCTAGATCCCAAAGAGAAAAAGCTGTAAAGTCCAACTTTTAAGCTAAATTCCCACTCCGTATGAACTCCAAATTCACCAAACTCACTTTTAAAGTTCAAGTTAGAAAATTATCTATCCAACGGAAGTGGTTTCATTAAAATCGGAGCTCATTTGCAAAAGTTGGGTTTTGGGACCTAGATGTACATTGTATATTATGCATATATTCATTCTTTCTTTAATTTTATTTGTATCTTTCTTAATTATTAAAAATAAAAAAAATCATACTTGTGTTGTATTTTAATTGTAGTATTTTATTGTATTTTTTCCGTTGTAAATATCTCTTATTAAAAAGATAAAAAAATTACATATTAGAAAAGTAAAAAATTGTGTACATGTTGTTTGTCTTCCATTGTAAATTCTCCACTATTTCTCTTCTCTTTTTATTTTATTGTATTTAAAGTAGACAGCTTTATTTTATTTATTTATTTATTTTACATTCTCTACAATAACCACCATTCAACTCATTATACCACCAACTTCCATTCAACCCCACCATTATTTTAAACCTCCCATTCAACTCCATTAATAATCCAACTTCCCATTCAACTCCACCACCATAATAACTTCTCATTTCATCATCTATATATACATCCCATCCTCCTCAATTTACCCTTGATCCATCTTTATGTGAGGAGATCCAAGTTCCCAGAGTTGAATCGGTGACAGCGACGCAACCGCGGTCGAGCGACGACGGCCCTCTCTCTTGTGAGATCCGTTTGTTTTTTTTTGGCCAACATCGCAGCCGCAACCGCGCGCTGCTCGAGCTCATCGTACGCCGGCAATTTGAGCAAAGACTGTGCTCACGAGAGCACTCCATAGGCGCCCGCGTTCATCGTAGGTAATTTTAGTTTCATCTTGTCATTATTTTTAACTTTGCAATTTTTTTAGTCCATCACATCCTTTTCATATCACCACTTCCCCATTTGTTTAGTTCCTCATCACCACCAATCCATCTTATTTCTATAATCTTATTCCCTGTTTAATTAAAATAAAAAAATAAAAAAATTTTAAAACAAAAAAATTTCTCTTTCATTACAATAGTTTTTTTAATCAAAATAGTAAAAAATTCAAAAAAAAACAAAAAAAAACGCAGAAGCAACCGCGGTGGGAGAACCCACCGCCGCTGCTCCTTCTTCCCACCGCCACCAGCCGGCGGCATCCTTGCCGCAGCTCCCAGCGGCCACGACGCCGCCGCAGCCCTCGCCGGCCGCCCGTGTCGCCGCGCGCGGGCCTGCCTCCGCCGCGCCTCCCGTCGAAGCTCCTCCGCCGGGGAGCCGCAGCCCTCCGCCGATTCCAGCTGCGCCTACTACCGTCCACCCACAGGCCGCCTCACCGCCCCTCCGCCGCAGGTCCTCCGCCGCCGCCCCTCCTCGCTCCTCGCCGCCCTCCGCGTGCTGGTGCGGCGCGGCCGCCGACGCCGTGGACGCCCTCCCCCTTTGGGTTCCTCCCCATCGTGCTCAAGGAAGAAGAAAGGTCATATTTGTTTATTATTTTTTTATGTAAAAAATTACAGTTTCTTTAGTTATAGTTTTTGTAATTACAATAAGGTCCTTGTACATGTTTTGTTTATAAGTTTTGTTTTCTATATTTGCAAAGACACCCCTGTGTTCATGCATTAATTTGGACCTCATTTTGGCATCTTTTTATTTAAAGAAAAAATAGCATTATGTTGAGAAACTTATCCTCTGTCATGTGATTATTTATTTGTATTTTTGTGAGATATGGGTAATTAAGTAAAATTGTTCAACTGAAATTTTGCATAGTTTACCCCTTCTGGACTCTTAAAACTATATCTCACACACGGTTGCTCCAACAAATCCACAAAAATTAGGAATGATGCCTTGAAATATGATTAACTTACTATCCAAATTTCATCTAAAATGGAGATGTCTTGTGCCTGAAATAAATTGTAGAGTGTTTTTAGTATTTGATTTTTAATTAAATCCACAAATATCCTTTTTGCGAAATTTCAACTCTACTGGATTGCTCATCTAAATTTCTTTTTGAGATAATTCGCACTCTAATTAATTTGACAATATGGATTTATTAGAAATTATTTACTCACTGTCACTCTATTGTCACTAAAAATCCATAAAAAATTCATAACTTGTCAAAAAATTCCAAAAAAAATTACTATAGCTTCCTTGCATCATGTTTTCGTTCCAGTAATTTTTTCATAATTTTTGCTTACTGTTTGTGTGATAAATTGCGAAAAAACCCATAAAAAGTGTGCATTTTTAGTTATTGCTTTTTAAACCTAAAAAATACAAAAAAATGTGTTTTATGTTCCCCACTGGATTAGGACTTTAGGGAAAATATAATTTGGCTAATTTGGACTTATTTTCCATTAAAATTAATTTGGCCTTGTTGTGTGTTTTCTTAGTATCTTGATTCACCCGCATTTGCATTTGCTTTGATTTTTGCATAGAAAAAATCTAAAAAAACACATTGGAAATCTAGACCTAAGTTTTTGAATTAAAACTAAGTTGTTCCTTTGCCTCCCTGAGTTCGACCCCGGACTTGCCTGGGTTATAAATTAAAGTCGAGACCCTCTTCACGGAGATCTTCTCTCGGTTCTGACCGAATCGCTAAGTACACGTATTACAACGAACACGAATTAAACATCGTATTTAGTGACTCGCCAGATGGCATCATTGCCGGGGAGGCAAACGGCTTAGGGATTAGTTTAAAATTTTGGATTTAGATTTTCATTTACTCGGGTAGTCTGACCCCCGAGCCACTTGTATTTATTCCATTTTTTTGCAATTATTTCTCTTTATATTTTTGTATATATCTTGTTGTTTATCTCTCTAATAAAAATTTTATTTTCCTTGCGAGGGCCCGGTGGACTAGGAGTCCATCGGAGGTCGAAGGACGCGACGCGTGCCGACTGTTGAAGTGCGAGGATAATTTATTTATTTTTGAGAGAAATTTTGTAAATTGTTGTAATTATTTATCTTTCTCATTTATAGCGGCTCTTGTTTGAGAGCTCGCGCGTGTAAAAAACTTGGACATTATTTGTGGTGTGTCGAGCCTGTTTCACTCTCTGGCGAGGGTGTGGCTCGACTTGAGTGGCGAACTTAAGGATTAGGCACACGGTAGTTTAGATTCAAACTTATTTGTGCCCATCGTAAATTAGGCCACACATATCTTAGAAGATTCACTTATCTGATAAGATTCATAATGAGACGCACATAGACACGTACTACTTAGCTCCAATTCAATCAATTCTTCCCTGCTAATAGTATATTGTTTAGGTGCGGTTTTCTCGATCTGCATCCATTTAGTGTAATATTTATAAATTCTGTTCTGTATAACGCATGAAGAGTGCTGGGATTCACTGTAAGTATACCTTCTTCTGAGCATGCATCATAGTTTCTCGTTTGCATTCTGATTTCCGATTCCCATCTTGTTTTACAACTTAAGGTCAAAAGGAAATTGGGACTGAACGGTAGACGTGCTTGTGTGTTCACATAAATTTCAATTGATAACCTAACTCTAAAATTGGGACTGAATTGAGCAGGTCGATCTAATTAATTGGAATAAAAAGAACCCTTGTTCTCGGGTACATAAAGCCCTTATTGTTTGTTTTAATTGCAAGTGAGAGAGAGACGACCCTAGGATAGAGCCAAGTCTGGATTTCTTACTTACTACTGGTTCTTTCTTTTTAGGCGATTAGCTACTTTTCAGTGAGGATTTACGGGTAGCCGGTAAACGGTCCGGACTTCCTTAGCAGAGTGGGAGGTTTAGAGGACGCATTAGTCCTCAAGGAACGGGTAGCCGTATTTATACGGTCCGTACTTACTCCTATACTGGCTGAAAGTAGGTCAAACTAGTCGTAAGAACCGGGCCAGTCTGTAGGAAAATACGGGCACCTAACAGCTCGTTAATATTTCTAAGATTGTATTCTCACCAACTAAAATTGACCAGATAAATCGAACGAACTCTTACGGCCATCACGTGTTGAGTTGGTGAAATTGAGGGTTTGAATTGCATTTGTATTGTGTGAGTTCACTCCACACATTTACGTGCACCGTAGAACTAGTGCCTCATTGACTATCGTGATCTAATCAGTTCTTTTGACATCGAAGATGACTGATTGGGGGGATATTTATTCGGACTTTGCGAATCTCTCGTTGAACCCTTCAAAAAGTACGTCTTCAAAGGTCCAAGCGCAACTTGGACCAACCTGGACTCATGACCCTCTTGAGCCCAGGATCACTCACTCTCGGGATGGTTACTCTTAAACCATTCCCATTCTCTCTTCCCACCTCACCGAGGAAGACCATCGCCTTGGTGAGACTATCATGATTCATAAATCCTCTTCTAATCAAGAACACATTGCTGATTCAGGACATAAAGAAGATTCAAGTAAAATGCCAAATAAGAAAGAAGAGGAAGAAGAGAACCATGAAGACCCGATGAGAATGATACTAGCCCGATTAGCTGCATCTGAGCAGCAACAAGAATTACTGAGAGCTCAGTTGGGACAGTTAAATGTTGGGGTCCAACTACCAATGGATGCGGCGTATAACCCCGGACAATATCAAATTCATAACTACTTGAGTCTGGCTGAACCCACTGTTGACTTTGAATTGAAGCCGCATTTCCTGAACCTGCTGCCACATTTTGATGGGAATGCTTATGAGGAGCCATATGCATTCCTAAGGGACTTTGAGCTCATCTGTGCTAACCTCAAACATAATAATGTTAGCCAGGATTATATTAGGCTCAAAGCTCTTCCATTTGCCTTGGGTGGAAAAGCCGATTACTGGGTGAAGAATCTTGGAATCATCATCACCACTTATGCCCAATTCAAGGACCTATTCCTAAAGAAGTTCTATCCGTTGAGTAGAACTAACATGATGAGGATGCGAATTACGAGTTTTTCCCAGTTACCCCATGAAGCTTTCTGTGATGCTTGGGAAAGATTCAAGGACATCCTGCAAAAGTGTCCTTGTCATGGATTAGATGACAACATCTTGGTCCAATCCTTCTTTACTGGTCTCAACCCTGAGATGCAGGGTTTAGTGAGCGCTGCCTGTGGAGGCAGCTATACATCACGAGGAGCGGATACTGTCTGGAGGGTTGATGAATACCCATTCATCACTCTTTATTCTTATATTTTAGCTACAAAAACCTATGCAAATGCATGTAGATATGTGTAAATAGGAAAAGTTAGCAAAAGCATGCATGTTTGTAAATACTTATAATTAGCATGTTTTTGTGCAAAAATAAAAGAATAAATATGAAAAAGAAAAAGAGAGAAATATTTAGAATAAATATTGAGCAACCTAACCCAAGGGAGGGCTCAGCATGGGCCTGACCGCATAAAAGCCAAGTAGAGGGAGATAGGGGCTCTAGTGTAAATATTTGTAAATAAATAATTTACTTATATTTTCCTCACCCAAAAATATTTGTAAATATTTGTACATATTTTTAAAGTATTAAAAACAAAATAAAAATTTAAAAATCAAAAAGACCAAAAATACCCTTACACCATGTACATAGACCACCTCCCTTATCTATTTAACCTTGTAAATAAATTTATTTATTTTCTAAACTTTTTGTAAATATTCTATTTTATATTTTGTAAATAAAATGAATAAAAAGAAACAAAACAAAAATCAAATAAAAAGTACAAAATTCAAAATACAAAAAATATATATTGTATACATACCATGTATATAAATGTATATATCTATTTATTTCACCTATGTATATAAATAATAAAAATAAAATAAAAATAGCCTTTTATTTCTCATTTTATTCTATAAATAAATAAAATATAAAATAGGAATAAAAATGTATAAAAATAACTAATTAAAAATCAAAATTAAAAATCATATATTGTATATATACCTATGTATAGACCTATTATGTAAATATCTTATTTTTATTTCCAAAAATTAATTAAAAATCACAAAAAAATAGAAAATAATAAATTAAAAATATTTCATGTTTTGAGTTTTTGAAAATTCGGCCATTTAATGGCCCAAAAAAATCAAATAAAAATCTAAAGCTTGGCGGGCTCTGATTGGTCCACGGGGGATTGTTGACCCCCGGTCAACTCTCCCCCCAGGACCACCAGAGCCGGGTATGTCGCGCCCGACCCATTTTCACCATTTTCTACCCGCCTAACCCGGCCGCCATCTACCCAAACCCCGGGCTCCGATTGCTCCCCGATCATTCCGGACCCTCGCCCGGGGTGGGTTTGGAGGATCCGAGATCCGTGCTACCCGCCCGACCTCTTCCTTCTCGGACCTCTCCCCATATTTAATGTCGTCTCCGGCGACCTAATCACGCTATCTTTGATCTTCCCCTCGGTTCCTGTGAGCTCCTCCATCATCCCTGAGTGACAGCCGTGGCCGGTGGAGTTGCAGCGAGGCCTGGGCAGCCGGAAATCACTGATCCGGTGGTAATCGCCGCTGTGCGCCGCCGCGAGCGCGCTGAGCCTCGGGGAGCTCGACGACCCCTTGAGGCAACGACCGGGAGCCTCATCGGCTCCAGCCCAGTCGAATGCGCCCATCAGGTAACTTCTTTAGCCAGTAGATTAGCTTAGCGTTAGGTTTTTCGATTTGCAATAGCTTAGCTCCGCCACCTCCGCCAGCCGTCTCCGTCCACTCCCTTGATCATCCGACACCGCCATCACCTCCGCCAGACCCCTCTCCACCTTCTCCGACCCTTCATTCCCCCTGTCTCGCCCCGGAGCAGGGTCTCGGCTCTCACCCCTCCGCCGCTCGCCGGAGAGCCATCGCATCGCACCACCGGTCACCTTCCGCCTGCTCTGACGGGTCGAGGCAGTTTGCCCTCGACCCCTCTTTCTTTCTGTGCAGGTCTCCAGGTCCATCGACCTCATCTGGAGGTCGGAGCTTCAGAGCACAGCAGCTCCCGTTCCTCGACGTCGCCGGAGTTCTCCTGAGCTCCTCGCCTCCATCGGAGCAGTGCATCAGGTGCGGACCGTCATGGCGCAGCTTTCTAGCATCTCCTGAGCACCGGACGAGGACTACCGTACACGCAGAGGGCCGGCGAAGCTCGCCGGCCGTCAGTTCCTCCAGGTCCTTCGTTCACCGTCCGATCGACCTCGGACGCCCCAGTTCAGATCTCGGCCGTACATCCACGGGGCAGCACTCACCATCGGATCTCCCTGGGGTCGATCTTCACCGTTGAGCGACGAGGTTAAGCCACGACGCCACTCAGCCATCCGATCTAGCACGTGGCTGCACCTCGTCCATCCGATCCGAGCCCGGCTTCCTTCGAAGACCCACATCGCAGCTCCTTCGTCCGATCATCCACGTGGACACATACCAGCCGTCGGATCGATTCGAGGGGTGGCTTTCGTGTGCGGCGCACCATCCCATCCGTCCAACCTGCCACGCGTCGTACATCCGGCCCTCGACATTAATAAAAGGGGTAATTTATCTTTAGGCCCCTTTACTTTATGCATTTAGTTTTTAATCCTGTAAATAAGTAGATTAGTTCTTTTATTTCTGTAAAATTTGCACTTTAGACCTTGTGCTTGTTGTGTTTTGCAATTATGCCCCTGTGTATGTGAGCCCACGTGCTTCGTCACGTGTTTAGTTGGGTTATTTGCAGCTATTGTCCTGTAGTTCTGGGTTGTTATTAAATGACAAGAAACTTTCTGGTATTTTCATTGATACCCCTGTGAACACTTTATTTGTGCATGTGCGGATTTTAGTGGGTAAATTGCAACCGTGCCCTTGGACTTTTTGGTACGAGTTACCAAAAGGTCCTAGGAGTTGGTTTTTATTACCAGAAGGTCCCTGAGTGCCCCAGGCACGCGCCACGTGCGTGACTTGCTGGGAAAATTGCACCTAGACCCCCAGACTTTCGGGTATTTGCACTTGAGTCCCTGTGCACAGTGCCCCCTTTTTTATTTTTGAATAAATATCAAACCACCTCCAAATTCGATGAAAATTTGACACATGGCTCCTGCCATGTTGTTGGATTTTTGAGAATTTTTGAGGACATTTTTGATTTTATTTAGTATTTTTAAATATTCAAAAACCTTCTTTTTAGCTACTGTCTAGGTTTAAAAATCCCAAAAAAATATAAAAACACCTCCAAAAATTCTAAAAAAAATAGTTACTGTTCTTTGTGTGTTGTTTGATTTTCTAGCCAATTTTGGCTATTTTTCATTGCTTAAAAACCCTAAAAATCTAAAAACACCTAAAAACTCAAAAAAATTAGAATAAATAATCTAAAAATCCAAAAACAATAATTTTGGTGCTCAAATTTTCCTTATGTTTTCTAGAATACAGGAAAATTACCTCCAGTGCCCTCTGAGATCCTTAAATATTTTATTTTTGGGTTTTGGGCCTTGCTGGACAGTACCTCATCTTTTTAGCACTGTTTGATTTTTAGAAAATAAAATACACATTAGAAAAATCCCAAAAATTCATTAAAAACATTAAAAAACTTAAAAAACATAAAAACCATTTTTCTTGAATTTTTGCTTGATTTTTGGTGTGTTAAATAAATTGTGTAAGTGTGCTTGATTTTGTGTTCTTTAATTTTCTTCACCTTTTAAAAATCCAAAAAAAAATATAAAAATTATTAAAAACCACTAAAAACATTTTGTTTTTCTTTTATTTTATTTTTACTACTTCGTAGGCCCTAGGCCAACCCGTGATCCTTGTGTTCGACCCTGGGTGCTATACCAGGTTAATCCCATAGCTAGACCGCTCTCGTTTTTGTTTTGATTGATTTGACTTATTTTGAGTGGTTGATTTTTCTTGATATACCCATTCTCTGAGATCCGGGTCGCAACGACCCTTGTTTCCTTACCTTCACCCGGGTCTTGAGGTTTTTGAGGTTATCAGAATGGCGCCGTTGCCGGGGAGCACGGCTTACTAGTATTTTTGTTTTTATTTTCATTTTTGTTTTCGCGGCTTTTCGCGGCTCTTCGGAGCTCGCGGCTTTTCGCGGTTTTTGTATCTATTTTCTTTTTGATTTATTTTGTTTTATTTTGATTTTCTTTTATTTTTGTTTTTGTTTTATCTTGTGTGATTATTTTATTTTCCATTTTTGCATATATATCCTCACTTTTATTTTTATTTTCTTTTCTTTATCATTTGATTAATTTTATTGGTCTGACCACTTTTCTTTTCTCTGTCTTGCGAGGGCCCGAGGACCGTGGAGGCGACTTTCGAAGAGCCGGTGCAGCCGCGGCACTTGGAGGCGGCTTCTTTCTCTACGAAGCCGCAGGAGAGAGCGAGAGAGAGAGAGAGAGTTGAGTGGGTGAGGTATTAGGATAGTTTTATTTCAGTTCATTCATTATTAATTGTAATAATACAGGACACTTCTGAGACTGTTTGGACTTGACTACCGTAGCGGGTCTGTTTCGCCGAGCACCGGTGTGCTCGGGGGACCCATTAGGACCTCGCGGTTTTTCGCGGCTTTTCTCGCGGTTTTCTTTTTCTTTCTTACTGTCATTTGCTGGTTTTTCGCGGTTTTTGCTCGAGCCCCTAGATTTAGGACTTTCTGGTGATTGTGACGTAATTGAGTAGGATCCACACACCTTAATTGCATATCTGTTCCTATAGACCGTAATTGGACCTACTTAAAATAAATAATAAAAATAACCGACTCGCTAGCCTCCGTAGCCTACGTGCCGTAGCCCGTCCTGTAAAGCGCTTACTCCTACCCCCGATTTGTCGGGCAGGGGAGGGACGGGCCAAGACCGGACCCTTTGGTTTGGAGGTCGGTGACCGGTTAGACGGATCTTCGCTAGAAGTTGCTCGTCTAGGACTCGGCTTCCCGCTGCATCATTTAGCTTAGTTTTATTTCTGCCTTTTATTTTATGCGCGGATCATATTGCATGTAGAGAGCTGGAGGCAGGTACGCATTTCTGACTTTGCATGCATCATTGATTTTTCGTGCATCGGCTTTTTCGACTTCTCCCCCCCTGTTTTGGACTTAATAATCAGGAGAACCGAAAAATTCATTAGGCGTTTCTTTTTATTGAAAAATATCTAAAAACAAAAACAATAAAATCGGGACTGCTAATCTTACTTGACCTAAAAGACACTTCACTAAAAATCTGTCTTGGGGAGAGTAACCCCCTCCTTGTCTGGTTTGGATGAGCGAGAGAGTGATCCGCACATTAGGATAGAGCCTCCGATCTTTTCTTGACTGATTACCGGCTTTCAGTACGGGACAGTCGGTTGAGAGAGATTTGGATACCTATTGACCTCACGTAATCGCTCTGATAGATTGGATGATCACCTAAAATAAAATTGACAAGATAATTGACCGATCCCTTCGGTCTTCAGCTCTGTGTGCGTAGGTGAATTGGGGGTTTGCTTGTTTATCTTGTTTGATTGCCAAGATCCCTTCGATCCTTTCTCATCTTCCTTCTATTCCCCTCCCTCACCTCCCTTCTTTTCACCTTCTTCTCCTTTACCCCTGGATGATGGATCCCCCTCACTTGGAGCCGACTCTTACGGCTTCTTCTTCGCCTTCTGACCATCACTCCAGTCCACCTTCTAGGGAGGTCGGATCTCCGACCAACCTCCCGCTCCCTCCCTCCCTTTCATCTCATCACTCTGGGCATGTTGTGCTAGACGTCCGAGGATACCAGCTAGAGCAGATGCGAGACCCGGACGATGCTGTTCCTGAGTTGAGAGCGCACTTCGTTGGTGACAAGAGAGAGCAGTGGAGATTAGCAGACATATCCTATTCCAGAGGGATGGAGGAGCAGATAGCATATGGAGCTCAGTCAGCTTCTACATTAGGTCCATTCGTCTTGGATTTGGATTACACTCAGCGACTGCCGACATTTTCAGGAGAGGCGCACGAGGAGCCTTATCTTCACCTGTCAGCCTTCGAGGAGCTTTGCAGAGCACGGAGATATTCAGACGTCACTGCAGAGGAGCTGATGAGCAGGACCTTCCCATTCACGCTTCACGACAGGGCCATGAGGTGGCACCGACGATTGGGAAGGACATTCGAGACGTGGGGAGAGCTACGCCGAGAGTTCTTGCAGAGATACTTCCCTCCACGTAGAGCAGATTTCATGCGGTCTTTGATCATGGACTTTTCAGTTGACCCCCTGGAGCCATTGCACGAGGCATGGCCGAGGTTTCTTGACCTCTTGAGGAGATTCCCTGAGCACGGACTTCCACTTACAGACTTGATAGAGATCTCCATGCGGGGGATGACCGCAGAGCAGATAGCACTGGTGATTACCACATGTGGCGGTTCACACCGCAGTTCTGACATTCACTTCCTGGATACCATCTCGAGGTTACTTTCACAGAGATCTTCTTCGCGAGATGCCATGGTCGGGACAACACATGCGGATGATGTTGTACCAGTGCGGTGTGTCACTTTGCACGATGAGACAGTTTCTACACACCAGCCCGAGGATTTGGATGATGCCGCACCATTGACAGAGGAGATGACAGCGATAGCAGAGGTTCGGACCCAGAGTCTACTTGAGTTCCCGTTGGCTTTCCAGTTGGAGTTCGAGTCAGCCCCAGAGTTCTCTGTTGACGAGTCTTGGATATCAGATCTTCTGATATTCCAGGAGCCGGAGGAGCCCCAGCTTTTGCAGCCATTGATTCAGACACTTCATCTTCCAGTCCCGGAGGAGTCAGTCTCCTTCCTGCAGAGACACTTCTCGGATGCAGTCAGTCACCAGGACTCAGCCCAGCAGCCACAGCCCGAGGAGGGACAGCACTTTGAGAGTACAGACACTGAGAGTCCCGTCTTCGAGCCTTTTGTCCTCCACTTCGTTGAGATAGATACACTTCCTGAGGACCAGCTGACAGCCAGCATAGCCACAGAGCGAGGATCAGCTGCAGACACTTTTCCAGCTTCAGCGGTGTTGACTAGTACCTTCTCCTGCTTCCAGATTGCCGAGACTTACACTTCAGATGATGATGCAGCCTGGTGCACTGAGTGGATACTTGATAGTAGCGCAGATGCCCATCTAGATCCTGATCCTCTTCTTCTCACTTCTGATCCTGCATCTCTCCCCGAGGGTTATCTGCGGGAGGATGCCGCACTCGATGAGTACTCGGTTTCACCTACTGAGAGTGTTTCCGATCTGGCGGAACACGGAACCGAGTCTTTAGATCACGCTGATTCTGAATCTTCTCACCTCGATGACCCTCACGAGGATGAGCCCATTCTGGAGATATTCGATGATTTGCTTGATCTTCTTCCATTCTATTCATCGGATATCAGTCTGTTTAGAGAGTCTCCTGATCTTGATTGTCCATACCTGCTTGAGACACTGATTGACGTGGACGATTCTATTACTGATCCATCTTTCTCCACATTCGATTTCTTCGGCTCCACACTCTCACTCCAGTCTGATCCAGAGCCGACGATTTCTTTTGTGCTACCGGATCCTGATCACTTCTTTCCATATCTTTCGCCGGTAGCAGACACCCGCCTGATTGCATACCTGGGTGTCTTACTTTACACTGCTGAGTTCGTCGTTGTTCTCGCACCGAGACTACGACGACAGTACGGCATTCGCCTTACCGATGCCATCCTGAACCTTGATACTGCATTATCCTAGCCTTTGCGCCCAGCTAGGGGCGTAAAATCTAGCGCTTGTTGAGAGGCACCTCAACATTGTACTCTTTTGTATATACGTGTTTCGTCTTATTCTAATCCTTCTTTCTTCCGTTCTTGTTTTCACCCCAGGTCTCGCTTAGGATTATCTTTGCTATACTTAGGATATTGCTCATCCTAAGTATAGGGGGGTGAAAACACCGGGTTGTTCTTCGTTCTGTTCCATCACTCCTGTTGTTGCCTATACTTAAGGTTCTTCACCTTAAGTATAGGGGGAGTGATGATCCTCCTTCTTGTATATATTCGTCATTTTCTTCGTGTCTTTCTACCCCTGTTTTTGCTGCCTATACTTAGGGATATCTTACCCTAAGTATAGGGGGGGTAGACCCTGTACATTCTCCACTCGGTTTTCCCTTCGTGTACAGCCTGCTATACTTAGGATTACTTGATCCTAAGTATAGGGGGGAGACCTGAGTCCCTTTTGACTTTTTATTCTCCTTTTGTATAGCCTTCCTTTTCACTTACCTATACATAGCACGAGTTATGTCTTCTTCATCGCTCTTGACTCCGAGGACATCGTTCGAGCTAAGTATAGGGGGGTGTGTATATATTTCATATATACTTTAGCCATAACTCGTACTTTGTGTGAGTGTGTTAATAAATAAAAATGGCTAAAAACCACAAAAATTAAAAATTTTCATGTACATAATCTTCTTTTATTTGCACATACATAGCTAGTGTACAAATTATTTTTGTAAAAATGATTTCAAAAATCTTTTGTGTAAAGCTTGTGTAAATATTTTCTGTATCAAAATTATGTATATAGTACAAAATTTTTCCAAAATGTTTTGAAAAATCAAAAGTTTGCAAAAATCTTGTGTAAATGTGTGTAAATATCTTTTTGCAAAACTTGCACTTCATGCATCATCATTCATGATTTCAAAACATTTTTCAAAAATTTTTGCATGATTGTAAAATTCGTGTAAATATGCATCTTTTTGTACATATGTATATAGTTTTTCTGGATGATAGTTGACATTTAAACTAAGCCTTGAATCAAATTGAGAAATGGAGCTTGATTAAGATCTTAATCCACCTAATTTCTAAGAGGAACCTTATAGGGCTTAGGTTTAAGACTTTTCAGGTCCATGGTGACTTAATTCTTTGAGTCCACTAGGCTATGATCACATGTCATCTCAATGAGCCTAAGTAGAGCACTTAACAACAACACATGACTCATATAGATTATGGCTTTACTTGGACAACCGCACTATGCACCGAGCTCTCTACGGATGAGATGGTGAGGAGGCAGTCTTCCTTGGCTTGGGGTAGCATATGAGGGTAGTACTTCTAGGCGGAACCTCTCTTCTTCATTTAGTGAAGGAAGTGCGTCTCAACTTGGTCTGGTTGCCATGAGGTCTAACGACGGGAGTTGTGGGTTGCAATAAAGCTTCAAAAGAGGGATAGTCTACTGGCTCAAGAGGAAAAACTCCTTGTATATATGTTGCACATGTACATGTTGTAGAGATGCACTCGAAAAAAAAATGTGAAAAAAAGAAAAGAACTCCAAAAAAATGGTGGGTCTGAGAGAAAATGATAATCCCACCGGAGTATGTATATAAGTGCAATAAGCAAAGCTTGGTTTCATGATCCACCTGTTGTAGCTTGCAGCAGGGAGACTTGGCTACACTGGTCAAGCTCCCAAGGGTACTTGGCTACACTGGCCTTGACCCATTCTCTTCTTCCCCCTCTTCTTGAGCCGGTTGTACTTGAACTTAGAAGGGAATACCCCGCTCCTCGAGGAAAGAGTGGCCAGATTGAGGTCATAGAGTTACCTTGTTGGGGAGGGTTGTCAAGTTGCCATTTCTGAGGTGGAGAGCTTAGACCTCACTTTCACAGGACAAGAAAAGATTCATGGTCTTCAGGGTTTGTGATTGATGACTTGTTCTGAGCTGTAGCATTGAGGAGTCTTGGTTATAGATTGGTGGAACTTGGAGGCCGTTAGGTTTTAAGCTTAAGTCTGAATAAGGTTCCGACACATTAATAATCCAAAGATCTGATTGAGCTCCATACCTCAATTTAATGAAGGCAAGTTTAATAATCAACCTTGATCCATGTACATTCTCTTTTTCTTTTTCTTTCTTTCTTTTTCACTTCTTTTTCAAATAAGTGTTTGCTAAGGGACTAGCAAAGTATAGTATAGGGGGGTGATGAATACCCATTCATCACTCTTTATTCTTATATTTTAGCTACAAAAACCTATGCAAATGCATGTAGATATGTGTAAATAGGAAAAGTTAGCAAAAGCATGCATGTTTGTAAATACTTATAATTAGCATGTTTTTGTGCAAAAATAAAAGAATAAAGATGAAAAGGAAAAAGAGGGAAATATTTAGAATAAATATTGAGCAACCTAACCCAAGGGAGGGCTCAGCATCGGCCTGACCGCATAAAAGCCAAGTAGAGGGAGATAGGGGCTCTAGTGTAAATATTTGTAAATAAATAATTTACTTATATTTTCCTCACCCAAAAATATTTGTAAATATTTGTACATATTTTTAAAGTATTAAAAACAAAATAAAAATTTAAAAATCAAAAAGACCAAAAATACCCTTACACCATGTACATAGACCACCTCCCTCATCTATTTAACCTTGTAAATAAATTTATTTATTTTCTAAACTTTTTGTAAATATTCTATTTTATATTTTGTAAATAAAATAAATAAAAAGAAACAAAACAAAAATCAAATAAAAAGTACAAAATTCAAAATACAAAAAATATATATTGTATACATACCATGTATATAAATGTATATATCTATTTATTTCACCTATGTATATAAATAATAAAAATAAAATAAAAATGGCCTTTTATTTCTCATTTTATTCTATAAATAAATAAAATATAAAATAGGAATAAAAATGTATAAAAATAACTAATTAAAAATCAAAATTAAAAATCATATATTGTATATATACCTATGTATAGACCTATTATGTAAATATCTTATTTTTATTTCCAAAAATTAATTAAAAATCACAAAAAAATAGAAAATAATAAATTAAAAATATTTCATGTTTTGAGTTTTTGAAAATTCGGCCATTTAATGGCCCAAAAAAATCAAATAAAAATCTAAAGCTTGGCGGGCTCTGATTGGTCCACGGGGGATTGTTGACCCCCGGTCAACTCTCCCCCAGGACCACCAGAGCCGGGTATGTCGCGCCCGACCCGTTTTCACCATTTTCTACCCGCCTAACCCGGCCGCCATCTACCCAAACCCCGGGCTCCGATTGCTCCCCGATCATTCAGGACCCTCGCCCGGGGTGGGTTTGGAGGATCCGAGATCCGTGCTACCCGCCCGACCTCTTCCTTCTCGGACCTCTCACCATATTTAATGTCGTCTCCGGCGACCTAATCACGCTATCTTTGATCTTCCCCTCGGTGCCTGTGAGCTCCTCCATCATCCCTGAGTGACAGCCGTGGCCGGTGGAGTTGCAGCGAGGCCTGGGCAGCCGGAAATCACTGATCCGGTGGTAATCGCCGCCGTGCGCCGCCGCGAGCGCGCTGAGCCTCGGGGAGCTCGACGACCCCTTGAGGCAACGACCGGGAGCCTCATCGGCTCCAGCCCAGTCAAATGCGCCCATCAGGTAACTTCTTTAGCCAGTAGATTAGCTTAGCGTTAGGTTTTTCGATTTGCAGTAGCTTAGCTCCGCCACCTCCGCCAGCCGTCTCCGTCCACTCCCTTGATCATCCGACACCGCCATCACCTCTGCCAGACCCCTCTCCACCTTCTCCGACCCTTCATTCCCCCTGTCTCGCCCCGGAGCAGGGTCTCGGCTCTCACCCCTCCGCCGCTCGCCGGAGAGCCATCGCATTGCACCACCGGTCACCTTCCGCCCGCTCTGACGGGTCGAGGCAGTTTGCCCTCGACCCCTCTTTCTTTCTGTGCAGGTCTCCAGGTCCATCGACCTCATCTGGAGGTCGGAGCTTCAGAGCACAGCAGCTCCCGTTCCTCGACGTCGCCGGAGTTCTCCTGAGCTCCTCGCCTCCATCGGAGCAGTGCATCAGGTGCGGACCGTCATGGCGCAGCTTTCTAGCATCTCCTGAGCACCGGACGAGGACTACCGTACACGCAGAGGGCCGGCGAAGCTCGCCGGCCGTCAGTTCCTCCAGGTCCTTCGTTCACTGTCCGATCGACCTCGACGCCCCAGTTCAGATCTCGGCCGTACATCCACGGGGCAGCACTCACCATCGGATCTCCCTGGGGTCGATCTTCACCGTTGAGCGACGAGGTTAAGCCACGACGCCACTCAGCCATCCGATCTAGCACGTGGCTGCACCTCGTCCATCCGATCCGAGCCCGGCTTCCTTCGAAGACCCACGTCGCAGCTCCTTCGTCCGATCATCCACGTGGACACATACCAGCCGTCGGATCGATTCGAGGGGTGGCTTTCATGTGCGGCGCACCATCCCATCCGTCCAACCTGCCACGCGTCGTACATCCGGCCCTCGACATTAATAAAAGGGGTAATTTATCTTTAGGCCCCTTTACTTTATGCATTTAGTTTTTAATCCTGTAAATAAGTAGATTAGTTCTTTTATTTCTGTAAAATTTGCACTTTAGACCTTGTGCTTGTTGTGTTTTGCAATTATGCCCCTGTGTATGTGAGCCCACGTGCTTCGTCACATGTTTAGTTGGGTTATTTGCAGCTATTGTCCTGTAGTTCTGGGTTGTTATTAAATGACAAGAAACTTTCTGGTATTTTCATTGATACCCCTGTGAACACTTTATTTGTGCATGTGCGGATTTTAGTGGGTAAATTGCAACCGTGCCCTTGGACTTTTTGGTACGAGTTACCAAAAGGTCCTAGGAGTTGGTTTTTATTACCAGAAGGTCCCTGAGTGCCCCAGGCACGCGCCACGCGCGTGACTTGCTGGGAAAATTGCACCTGGACCCCCAGACTTTCGGGTATTTGCACTTGAGTCCCTATGCACAGTGCCCCCTTTTTTATTTTTGAATAAATATCAAACCACCTCCAAATTCGATGAAAATTTGATACATGGCTCCTGCCATGTTGTTGGATTTTTGTGAATTTTTGAGGACATTTTTGATTTTATTTAGTATTTTTAAAAATTCAAAAACCTTCTTTTTAGCTACTGTCTAGGTTGAAAAATCCCAAAAAAATATAAAAACACCTCCAAAAATTCTCAAAAAATTAGTTACTGTTCTTTGTGTGTTGTTTGATTTTCTAGCCAATTTTGGCTATTTTTCATTGCTTAAAAACCCTAAAAATCTAAAAACACCTAAAAACTCAAAAAAATTAGAATAAATAATCTAAAAATCCAAAAACAATAATTTTGGTGCTCAAATTTTCCTTATTTTTTCTAGAATACAGGAAAATTACCTCCAGGTCCCTCTGAGATCCTTAAATATTTTATTTTTGGGTTTTGGGCCTTGCTGGACAGTACCTCATCTTTTTAGCACTGTTTGATTTTTAGAAAATAAAATACACATTAGAAAAATCCCAAAAATTCACCAAAAACATTAAAAAACTTAAAAAACATAAAAACCATTTTTCTTGAATTTTTGCTTGATTTTTGGTGTGTTAAATAAATTGTGTAAGTGTGCTTGATTTTGTGTTCTTTAATTTTCTTCACCTTTTAAAAATCCAAAAAAAAATATAAAAATTATTAAAAACCACTAAAAACATTTTGTTTTTCTTTTATTTTATTTTTACTACTTCGTAGGCCCTAGGCCAACCCGTGCTCCTTGTGTTCGACCATGGGTGCTATACCAGGTTAATCCCATAGCTAGACCGCTCTCGTTTTTGTTTTGATTGATTTGACTTATTTTGAGTGGTTGATTTTTCTTGATATACCCATTCTCTGAGATCCGGGTCGCAACGACCCTTGTTTCCTTACCTTCACCCGGGTCTTGAGGTTTTTGAGGTTATCAAGGGTATTCGAGCAGATGGCTGAAACTAGCCGCTCACAGATGGCCAGCAGGGCCTATACACCATCCCCCAGTTCACTCTCACTTGGAGGGGGGAAACCAGCTGTAGTCGATCTCTCTCAGGATGTGATCCCTAGCATGGGACTCCTTGCTGACAAGCTTACTATAGTCGAGAAGATCGACAGGAGGATTGATGAGTTAGACCGGAGCGTCTCTAAACTTCCAAAACAGATGGAGGAGTTGACTGAGAAGGTATCTAAGATAAGGATACCCGCCGTGACTGCACCCTCTGCTCCCGTATGCCGAGTTCACCATGTTCAGGAGCAGTTGGTATCAGGGCAACCCCAGCCATGGGAGCAGGACCAATCCTACACCCACTCTTTCCAGCAGCCACCTCCAGTAGCAGAGACAGTCCAGGAGGAGCCTCCACCAGTTTGGGAGGTGAATGGGATATGGTATACTCAGGACCCTGCCAGGCAGGGAAGTACGGGAGACCGACAGACCTATCAGCGTCCCCCGACCTTTCACAACACCGCATTCACCTCCGCACCACCTCCTTCACAGCAGAGCCCTGGATTCCATCCACCCCAGCAGCAGAGGCAGTAGTACCAACAGTATGGCCGACAGGGCCATTACCAGACGGGCTAGCAGGGCCCGCAACCCCAGCAGCAGCAGAGGCAGTACACTGGCCAGCAGGGCCAGTCTTCCCGTTCTTCTTCCCAGTCTTATCCACTTCCTTCATCGTCTAGTCCCATGGATATTCAACAGCAGATACTCGACGAGCTACGTTCCTACAGGAACGTGGTTCAGGACTTACGGGTGGATGTCAACCGCCTGTCCAGATGGCGAGACGAGCAGACTGCACCCTCTACCTCGATCCCAGCCCAAGTTCAGGCTAACCCCAATAGCCTGAACCGTTCTAGTTCTCAGCAGCACTTTGGTCAGGTATACTATTCAGCATCTCCTAAATCTGAACATGAGATTCTTTCGTGTGACGAGGCTAACCACATGTCACTCAGGAGTGGAAGGACCGTGGTCGTACCTGACCGGGCGAGGGACACGAGGAGGGGCATCTCTGGAGCTCTACCTGAGGAGTCTTCAGAGGACGAGGAGGAGAGGCATCATATTTCAGAGCCCCATCAGCATCATTCGAGGATTTCTACTCAGGGAGCCGAGAGGAGGAGGAGAGCACGTATGCAGCATCGTCAGCATGGATATTCTTCTGAATCTACGGAGGACCTTGCATCTCCGGTTGTGACGGATACCACTCCAGCTTCTATTCCACAACCTATAGTAGATAGTTTAGACTTTGAGTCCATGTTGCATCAAAAAGATTCTTGTATGAAAAACTCTGTTTCCGTTAATGCAAAGAATGATCTTTCAGTTCATGATTCAGACTCTTCATCCTCTGTTTCCCTAGCTCCAATCCCTTTCCCCCGTGCTCTTACGGCAGGAAAGCGCATCAAAAAGATTCAGAAAGATGACCCCGATATGGCACGGTTTTGCAAAGAAAACATCACAGTTAAGGTGCCATTTGATGAATATGTGGCTAACCATCCTGCCTTCCAAAAATACCTTAAGGTGAGATGCACACCTAAAAGGGTTAGCAGGAAGAAAGATAACCGAAATATAAAGACACATGTCTTATCAGTAGCCACAACCTAGTGTCTCAAGAATCAGACTTTGACAAAGAAAAAGAGAGACATGGGTGCTCACTATGTGGAGAGTCGTATTGACGACATTGCGTTTGCACGCACACTCTTAGATAACGGTTCTTCGATCAACTTACTTCCCTTAGCATTATATCAGAAATTGGAGTTGGGACCACTTCGCAAATCTAGAGCTTTACTCCAATTCGCAGATCGTTCAATGAAGAGACCTAAGGGAGAAGTGAAGAACGACGTTATCTCGATTGAGGGACAGAACTATCAGGTGGACTTCACAGTCTTGGACATGGAGACCCCCAATCATTGGAGAGAATCTCAGATCATTCTCGGGCGACCCTTCCTTAGGACCGCAGGCGCAGCTTTCGACTATGGTACGGGAATGATGAAGTTCCGTTCTCCAGGTGGAGAAGTGAACCTTGAGATGAAGCAAACCAAGTGTCAGCGACCCGATTCAGAGAGTAGCACAGAGTACTCATCTTCAGAGGCAGATTGCAGTATGATTAGCACAGTTGGGATTTGGGGACAGATTCCTTCAGGACAGAACGAGACCCTTTCATCTGGAGAGGATGTAGTGCATGATGCAGTTTGCCAGGTGTTGTCTGATCTTGCTAGAGATGCATCAACCTATTCTCATGATGACTTAGAGATCCATCCGGATCTGTCAGTTCCATCCTCTTCGGAACAATCATGGGACATAGATGACGAGTCAGACGTGGCTTTTGCCGATTATTTGGATACTTTTGACGATCCGACTCCCGATACACCTGATTTGGTGGTGAGTATTACTCAGCCTAGCCCACCTTCATGCAGCACAGAACCAGATTCAGATTCAGTTCAGCCATATCTGCTTGATGATACCACATTGCCAGAACTGAAATCACTACCTCCTACACTTAAGTATGCCTTTCTTGCAGGACCCAAAGAGAGATATCCTGTCATCATTAGCTCAGACTTGACTTCAGAACAGGAGTCTAGGTTGTTAGAGGTCTTAGAGAGGAACCGCAAAGCAATAGGCTGGACAGTGTCGGATCTCGTGGGCATCAACCCCGCTCTCTCCTCGCACCACATCTTTACTGAGGATAACGTGAGACCTTCCCGTGAGTTTCAGAGGAGACTTAACCCCAATCTACGGGAAGTGGTGAAGAAAGAAATTGAGAAATGGTGCAAAGCAGGGTTTATATACCCTATTTCTGACTCCAAGTGGGTGGCCCCACTTCATGTTGTCTCGAAGAAGTCGGGAATTCATATGGTCACCAACGAGGAGGGGGTAGAGATCGCGACATGAGTACCTACGTCGTGGCGTGTCTGTGTTGACTACAGGCACCTGAATGCCGCGACCAAGAAAGATCACTTTCCCTTGCCTTTTATTGATCAGATCTTAGAGAGACTTGCAGGGAAAGAGTTCTTCTGTTTTCTTGACGGGTACTCAGGCTACAACCAGGTGGCCATAGCCCCTGAGGACCAGGAAAAGACCACATTCACATGTCCATTCGGCACTTATGCTTTCAGGCGCATGCCATTCGGGCTCTGCAATGCCCCGGGCACATTTCAGCGGTGCATGCTAGCCATATTTGCCGAGATGGTGGGAGATTTCCTGGAAGTGTTCATGGATGACTTCTCGGTCCATGGTGATTCTTTTGATACATGTTTAGCGCACTTGGACCGAGTCCTCACGAGGTGTAGAGAGGTGAATATGGTACTCTCTTGGGAGAAGAGTCACTTTATGGTGACGGAGGGTATCGTGTTGGGGCATGTCATCTCCAAAAGGGGAATGGAGGTTGACCCTGCCAAGGTGGAGGTGATCAAGAAACTCGATCCACCTACCAACGTGAAGTCAGTGCGGTCATTCTTAAGGCATGTTGGATTCTATAGGAGATTCATTCAAGATTTTTCAAAGATCGCCCGCCCACTGACTGAGCTCTTAGGGAAAGACACGGAGTTCGTTGTAGATCACAGGTGTCTGGAGGCCTTTGATATCTTGAAGAGAAAGATTTGTGCCTCGCCTATCCTACAAGCTCCTGAATGGTCTCTCCCCTTTGAGATCATGACTAACGCTTCAGATTTCGCTATAGGAGATGTGTTAGGACAACGGCGAGAGGGGATTCCGTTTGCGATTAACTATGCGAGCAAAGTATTAGATCCTACACACAAAAATTATACAGTGACTGAAAAGGAAATGCTCGCAGTAGTATGGGCCCTCGAGAAGTTTAGATCATATATTTTGGGCTCTAAGGTGACAATTTATACTGATCACACAGCCATTTGATACTTAATGGAAAAGAAGGACGCGAAGGCGCGTCTTCTTAGGCGGATTTTACTCCTCCAGGAATTTGATTTGGAGATTAAAGATAAACCTGGAGTGAAGAATGTCGTGGCTGATCACCTTTCTCGGATAGAACTTAAGGATTCTCCTGATCATGAGCGGATTAGAGAGACCTTCCCAGATGAGTCAATTTGTGTTATTGACTCCCTCCCGTGGTATGCCAACATGGTGAACTATCTTGTCTCCAAGCAGGTTCCCCATGGTTGGACTAGGAGCAGCATTGATCGACTAAAGTCGGATTCGAGGAGATACCACTGGGACGATCCTTTCCTTTTCTGTGAAGGACCGGATTTTGTTTGGAGAAGGTGTATTCCTCAGGAGGAATACCAGAGTGTCCTCACATATTGTCATTCACTTGAGGCTGGAGGACACCATTCGGGAAAGAGAACCGCTCACAAAGTACTTCAATGTGGATTGTATTGGCCGACCTTGTTTAGAGATGCCATTGATTTTGTGTGGTCGTGCCCGATTTGTCAAAGGATGGGAGGGACAGTTGGACAGAGAGATGAGATGCCCATGCAACCGATGATTATTTGTGATGTTTTTGATGCATGGGGCATAGATTTTATGGGTCCCTTTCCCAACAGCCAAGGACATGAGTACATTTTGTTGGCGGTTGATTATTTATCCAGGTGGGTGGAGGCTATCCCAACCCGAACCGCAGACAGCAAGACTGTTTGTAAGTTTGTGAGAGATTATATTATTGCTAGGTTCGGGGTGCCAAAAGTTTTGATATCTGATGGGGGTAGCCACTTTGTGAATCAAGATATCAGATCTTTAGCTAAGGACTATGGATTTGAGCATAGAGTTACTAGTCCTTACCACCCACAGTCCAACGGCATGGCAGAGGTTTCGAACAGAGAGGTGAAGAGTATTTTGCAGTAATTGGTTCGTCCCGATAGGAAGAACTGGTCTCAGCTCTTGGACCAAGTTCTGTGGGCCTATAGGATAGCCTACAAGACACCATTGGGTACTTCACCATTTAGAATGATCTATGGCAAGCCATGCCATTTGCCCGCAGAATTGATTCATAAATTTGAATGGGCAATTAAGAAGATTAATTGGAGTTGTCACCTAGGGAAGCTTTGCCGAGACTTGAACTTGAACGAGCTCGTGGAAATCCGAAACAGGGCATATGACAACAGTTTGATTTATAAGGACAAAGTAAAGAGATGGCATGATCAGCACATTAGGTGCAAAGACTTTGTCCCTGGACAAAAGGTATGGTTGTTCAATGCCAGGTTGAAGATGTTCCATGGGAAGCTCAAATCTAAATGGACGGGTCCCTTTGTGGTTAAGAAAGTGCACGAGAATGGAAGTGTAGAGATAGCTGATCTCACAGATGGTGCACAATCTCATGTGGTAAATGGACAACTGTTGAAGCATTTTGTTGATTCCAAAGAGCAGTTAGTCCAAGTCGATATCATCAACTTCATACAGAGTGAGCACAGAGTAGATACATCTTATTACTCTTCATGAAGATGCAGCATCAAGATTCAACATCTTAGAAGATTCAATCACTCTTGTACATATTCTCCCTTCTTTGTATATTCTCGAGATCACATCGGTTCTCACACTTACTCTTGTCCTATACTTAGGCTGACCAAAGCCTAAGTATAGGGGGGACCGATGCCCGCCATGTGTATTTACTCATCATTTCTCCTCTTGACCTCGTCCGCCCCATTTTTGCTCTTCTTCTACACTTAGGCTATCCAGAGCCTAAGTATAGGGGGGCGGATCGACTTCTACACTTTTTATTATTTTAGCTTTCCTACGCTTAGTACGAGCTATGTCTTTTTGTCACCTAGTGCCATGAGGACATAGCACAAGCTAAGTATAGGGGGGCGTGTATATATTACATATATACTTTACCCATAGCTCGTACTTTCACGTATTTTTGTATATATTATACAATAATTATGGGGTGGGTAAAAAAACCAACAAAAAAACAAAAAAAACTCTTTCCTAAAAAAACTCTTTTTCCTTATTTGCTAAGAAAAAAAACTTTTCAAAAAAAAACCTTTTTTATAAAAAAAAACTTTTTCAGAAAAAAATCTTTTCTTATTTACATATCTTTTCAAAAAAAACTCTTGAAAAAAAAGCAAAACTTTTCTAACAAAAAAAACTTCTTCTTTGCCTTTGTTTGTCAAAAAAAACCTTTGTGAAAAAAAAACTTTTTCTAAAACTTAAAAAAATCAAAATAAAAAAAACTAACTAATAAGTTGGTTTAATCCCTGACACAATTCACTTTCACACAAGACTAGTGATGATCAAGAACACTTGGTTTATGAGATCTTGAGATTTTGAGTTAACCAGCCTTAGTCATTAGGGTCCTTGACTTAATTATTCACATTTCCCTAGTTTGAAAGATTTGTGTGCTATATTGCATGCTTAGTCTCTACCTTAAAGAATATGATCAGCACCTCACGTACACGACTGCAGTTATGATGAGATGAGTTGAAATTTCACTTGAGGAACTAGGATGAGGGATTTGAGTTTGGACTTGATTTGATGATGCTCGAGGATGGGATAAAATCAATGAAGGCTTCATGAAACCTGAGTGTCAGCACATTTAGCCATTATGAGAACATGGTTCTTGTACTATCTCTTGATATTTAGCTATGTGCCAGGGTGTGATAAAATAAATAAAAAATGTTGATCAGTGTGCGCCAACTCTTGGTAAAAGCAGTGGAGCTAGCCAAAAATACTACAAAGCAATAAAATGTCAAAGAAAAGCTCTCATTCCACAAAGTCAATTATCAAAATAGCTTCCACCAAAGGCGAGCACTCCCAACCATTTCAAAGTGTCCACTTGGACCACCGCTATTAGGACCAGGAGTCGGGCATGCACCAAAAAAGGGCTTTGCATCGTAAATGCTACAAGTCTAGGTGTAGAAGGTACGATAGGTACTCAAAAAAGGCACACCCCGGTGTACTCTCAGGAAAACAAGTGCAGACGGCTCCAACTTCTATTGACGGACGCACTGATCAACACCAAAAAAATGCGTTGCGTAATAAGGCACTTGAGAGGATCCTTGTTCCAATGAGAGGGAGAGAAGAAATGACACAATCCTATGCCCTCCATCAACTGGCCTTCCATCTACACTTTCAAGTCTGACAACTAAAGAGACGGTGGTTTGGATGCAAGAAATGATTTATTCCCTAGTGTTGAGGATCGGGTCCATAGGAGAGTCTCTTGGACTGGAACCTTGGGTGACGTTGTGACTCTACTCTTGTAACTGCGGTCAACACTTAAAGTCATATCCCTTATATATACGTATACAAGAGAGTCTGATGATTAGGGGAATTTGGTACCTTTTGAGTAGAGCTTGGTTCAGCTTAGAATTTTAGGATCTAAAACCGAGAGTTCTTGAACGGATCAAGTCTTGTATTCACATGCACAGTCAAGGGTTAATCCAACTTATTCATTCTTTATTTGCTCGAGGACTAGCAAAGTTTAAGTATAGGGGGGTGATGAATCCGCGATTCATCATCGCAATATCTTGATCTTAGCAAAATCCCCGAGTAAAATTCCAAATAAATGTCCATAAAATCAATAAATTAACAAAATAACTCTTGTAAATAAAACACACTAATTATTGTATATAAGACTGCACAAAATGAATTAACAATAAAAAGCCACAAAAATAAAGGAGTTTTATACTTGTAAATAGGCCAAAACTTCATAGATTTTTAATAATTTCATTTCAACTCCTTTTTGCCTAATTCTTTCTCTAACTTGTTTATAAAAATGTATATAAAAATACAAAAATACAAAACAAATTTTACCTCAAATAAATGCTCCTAGATCCCAAAGAGAAAAAGCTGTAAAGTCCAACTTCCAAGCTAAATTCCCACTCCGTATGAACTCCAAATTCACCAAACTCACTTTTAAAGTTCAAGTTAGAAAATTATCTATCCAACGGAAGTGGCTTCATTAAAATCGGAGCTCATTTGTAAAAGTTGGGTTTTGGGACCTAGATGTACATTGTATATTATGTATATATTCATTCTTTCTTTAATTTTATTTGTATCTTTCTTAATTATTAAAAATACAAAAAAATCATACTTGTATTGTATTTTAATTGTAGTATTTTATTGTATTTTTTCCGTTGTAAATATCTCTTATTAAAAAGATAAAAAAAATTACATATTAGAAAAGTAAAAAAATATGTACATGTTGTTTGTCTTCCATTGTAAATTCTCCACTATTTCTCTTCTCTTTTTATTTTATTGTATTTAAAGTAGACAACTTTATTTTATTTATTTATCTATTTTACATTCTCTACAATAACCACCATTCAACTCATTATACCACCAACTTTCATTCAACCCCACCATTTTTTTAAACCTCCCATTCAACTCCATTAATAATCCAACTTCCCATTCAACTCCAACACCATAATAACTTCTCATTTCATCATCTATATATACATCCCGTCCTCCTCAATTTGCCCTTGATCCATCTTTATGTGAGGAGAGCCAAGTTCCCAGAGTTGAATCGGTGACAGCGACGCAACCGCGGTCGAGCGACGACGACCCTCTCTCCGGTGAGATCCGTTGGTTTTTTTGGCCAACATCGCAGCCGCAACCGCGCACTGCTCGAGCTCATCGCACGCCGGCGATTTGAGCAAAGACCGTGCTCACGAGAGCACTCCATAGGCGCCCACGTTCATCGTAGGTAATTTTAGTTTCATCTTGTCATTATTTTTAACTTTGCAATTTTTTTAGTCCATCACATCCTTTTCATATCACCACTTCCCCATTTGTTTAGTTCCTCATCACCACCAATCCATCTTATTTCTTTAATCTTATTCCCTGTTTAATTAAAATAAAAAAAATAAAAAAAATTAAAACAAAAAAAATTCCCTTTCATTAGAACAGTTTTTTTAATCAAAATAGTAAAAAAATTCAAAAAAAAACAAAAAAAAAACGCAGAAGCAGCGGCGGTGGGAGAACCCGCCGCCGCCGCTCCTTCTTCCCATCGCCGCCAGCCGGCGGCATCCTCGCCGCAGCTCCCAGCGGCCACGACGCCGCCGCAGCCCTCGCCGACCGCCCGTGCCGCCGCGCGCGGGCCTGCCTCCGCCGCGCCTCCCATCGAAGCTCCTCCGCCGAGGAGCCGCAGCCCTCCGCCGATTCCAGCCATGCCTACTACCGTCCAGCCACAGGCTGCCTCGCCGCCCCTCCACCGCAGGTCCTCCACCGTCGCCCCTCCTCGCTCCTCGCCGCCCTCCGCGCGCTGGTGCGGCGCGGCCGCCGACGCCGTCGACGCCCTCCCCCTTTGGGTTCCTCCCCATCGTGCTCAAGGAAGAAGAAAGGTCATATTTGTTTATTATTTTTTTATGTAAAAAATTATAGTTTCTTTAGTTATAGTTTTTGTAATTACAATAAGGTCCTTGTACATGTTTTGTTTATAACTTTTGTTTTCTAGATTTGCAAAGACACCCCTGTGTTCATGCATTAATATGGACCTCATTTTGGCATCTTTTTATTTAAAGAAAAATAGCATTATGTTGAGCAACTTATCCTCTGTCATGTAATTATTTATTTGTATTTTTGTGAGATATGGGTAATTAACTAAAATTGTTCAACTGAAATTTTGCATAGTTTACTCATTCTGGACTCTTAAAATTATATCTCACACACGGTTGCTCCAAAGAATCCACAAAAATTAGGAATGATGCCTTGAAATATGATTAACTTACTATCCAAATTTCATCTAAAATGGAGATGTCGTGCCTGAAATAAATTGTAGAGTGTTTTTAGTATTTGATTTTTAATTAAATCCATAAATATTCTTTTTGTGAAATTTCAACTCTACTGGATTGCTCATCTAAATATCTTTTTGAGATAATTCGCACTCTAATTAATTTGACAATGTGGATTTATTAAAAATTATTTACTCACTGTCACTCTATTGTCACTAAAAATCCATAAAAAATTCATAACTTGTCAAAAAATTCCAAAAAAAATACTGTAGCTTCCTTGCATCATGTTTTCATTCCAGTAATGTTTTCATAATTTTTGCTTACTATTTGTGTGATAAATTACGAAAAAACCCATAAAAAGAGTGCATTTTTAGTTATTGCTTTTTAAACCTAAAAAATACAAAAAAAATGTGTTTTATGTTCCCCACTGGATTAGGACTTTAGGAAAAATATAATTTGGCTAATTTGGACTTATTTTCCACTAAAATTAATTTGGCCTTGTTGTGTGTTTTCTTAGTGTCTTGATTCACCCGCATTTGCATTTGCTTTGATTTTTGCATAAAAAAATGTAAAAAAACACATTGGAAATCTAGACCTAAGTTTTTGAATTAAACCTAAGTTGTTCCTTTACCTCCCTAAGTTCGACCCCGGACTTGCCCGGGTTATAAATTAAAGCCGAGACCCTCTTCATGGAGATCTTCTCTCGGTTCTGACCGAATTGCTAAGTACACGTATTACAACAAACACGAATTAAACATCGTATTTAGCGACTCGTCAGTGATCATCCAAACTATAAGTCTGTTACGCAAGGTTTAATGATTGTTTTGCGCAGTATCCTAGGGATGCGACCTAACCTCTCAACGATAAAAAATCCATCCTATGTATAATGTTGGGGTTTGCTCTCCCATAATCCAAACTCAATTTTACTCCATTTTATTGAGGTCGAATTGCATTAATTAGTCCCAATTTTATGCTTAGGTTATCACTGATATTAATGTGAGTACAAATCAAACAATCATCGTCTAATGACTAGTCCCAATTCCATTGAAATCCTAAGTTATCAATCAAGAGTGAGATGTCAAGAAAAGCCGATGCAACAAGAAATCATGATGTATTCTCAAGAGAAGTATTTACAGTGCCTCCATCATTCTCCATGCAAGTGCAAGACTGAATTTAAATTTAACAATATATGCATGCAAGTCGAGTGAAATTGTACCTAAACATGGCACTATTAGCGGGATGAAGTTAATTTATTTTGACTAAGTAAATCGTTGTTTAAGTATGTCTCAATAAATCTAAGGAGATGTAGTGTATCTCCTAGATGTTAAGTAGCGTGCCCTACCTGTGATCAAGCACACTAAGATACAGAATAAAAGATGCTCGAAGAGACGTAGGCCAAACCCTAGATCGGACACTCAAGTGGAGCCCCACCCAGAATGGGTGGTGAAACATGCTCCACACACCTACGTCAAAGTCCAATGACCTTTTACATTCGTGAGTCCTTGAACGAGGACCGCTATAAAGGCAATTATTACACGTATATACAAAATAAAATGATAAAAAATATTAATTAAATCCGTTGATACTTCAGAAGGAGTTTTTGCGGATCCTCTCAACAGGAGCTCACAACTCTCGCCTCCATGTCTTCTGTACATCCTCGGTCTCCACGAGCCTTGCCAAAACAATCATGCGTTAGATATATATACCCGAAAAATATAATTAACTCAAAATAACGTAAAGACATCACAAACGAACATGATGACCTGAGTATCAAAATCATCAACTTAATTGAAACTCAAACTCTAAGAAATCATGAACATGAGCTGTGTCCCCAGCAACGATGCCAATTTATTAACACAATTTCACCTCTCTTAATAATGTGTAGTTGTGTAGTATAAGAGGCGAAAACAATTTGATCAGAAATCACCGTTTTGAATAGGTGGAAGATTTTTACTTAGTAAGTGTACCAAGGTCGAACACAGGGACATAAGCTACCTAAGAGATTAATCAAATATAAATATTTAAATTAAGCAATTAAATTTAACGAGGTTAACCATGCAAAATAATACATATGCTAAAATGATGTAACTTTAATAATACAATGTAGAATAGAACAATGAAAAGACAAGATATGGTGTTATGCCATATAATACAATTTTTATTTGATTTTTATGCAAGATAACTAGAATGACAAGATGCAACAGATTGTGATGAAATACAAACAATAATATGCCCCTGAATAATCAATAAAATGAGCCACCAATGTATTTTCAATTTCAGGATCAATAGAGACATCACATAAAAACAAGTGGCATTTTAAATCAATGATGAAGATACACTCTATATCTCAAATTAATCATATTATTATTAGTGTTAAAATAGGAAACAATTAATTCCATTATATAGAGAATTAAATAGCAACAAAATGAAACTGAACTCAATGAAATAGGAGTCCATATGCTTAAGTTATAAACGAAGAGGTCTAGGGGTATAAACGCAAATAAAAACATTGAAATAAATAAATAAAACATTACAAATAGGTCTTTGGAGGACATAAATGCAATAATGAAAACTCGGAGGGGATTCCCTGAATCTTAACCCGGGCACGCCACATAAGGCACATGCATCTCGACCTGTTTGCAATATTAGAGAAGATGAGGGGCGAATATGCAAAATTCCTAAAAGTTCATGTGAAGGGCACGTAGGCAGAGTCGGGGTGTGGGTTAGGGCCCATTGTACGCAGCTCAAGCCATGTGTGGCTCGAGGTGACTTCGGGCAAGGCCTGGTTCCATCGAACCTAGGCGCCTCGGGCGGGCGGCATGGCGCTTCAGGCGTCGTTGGATTGACAACGGAAGGGCACCATCCAACGGTGCTTGTACCTCTTCGACGTTCCTCCTCTATCGTGTTGTGGCATTGTAAATGGAGCTCCAGCGAAGTGCTTAGAGCCCCACCTTGCTCCTCCATGCCTGATGAAACTCCAGGAAGCCTCCTAGAGACTTGGCAAAGAGAACTGATGGAGGAGGAGGCGCGAGACCTTCTAGAAGTCGATGGCGATGTCTGCTTATCGAGATGGAACTCTAGAATGGAGCTCAACTTGAAGTTCGACCATCGAAGGGAGGTACTTGCAAGAGAGGTTAGAGGAAATAACCAAAGTGTGTAGTGCGTGCTGGAAGTGGAATGGAGGACGGTGAAGTGGAGAAGATGAGGCCCTAGTTGGGTTCCTCTCCAACATGGTCGGAGAAGAATGCATGGGGTATCGAGGCTATGGAGGAAAGAGGAGGATGATCTAGACCCACCGCAAAGATGCGTCCGATGAAACTTGGGGTAAAATAAATCAATGGTGGAGATGCTAGTGTGTGCCAAATTTAATTGGAGAAATCAAGAGAAAAAAGAGAGGAAAGACTACTTGGGGATTTGAAGAACATGCTAAGACGGAAGAACATCTTGAGCGGAGGATCTAGACGATCCTCCGATCTTCGCTTGACCACCACAAGCATTGGAGGAAGTTCGAATGGTTGTCTATGGATGTCGTGGCATGGCTAACCTGCCATGGGTTTCACTGAGGCTGCCAGCAGTCATTACGCCTTAAAACCTCCATCCACTGTCACAGGAGGAGAAGGAGGGTTGGGCTGAAGCCAACTGCAATGGTAGGCATAGCGCACTGGCGGTGGGGATTCTGAATTTGAAGGAGTAAAGTGGTGGTTCCAGGCCATGGTCTTCGTGTAATAGCCACACGGTTGCTCTAGGGAGTGGTTTGTGGGAATGGCGCACATCGCGTGAGAGAGGGTGATCGGGTCTTGAATGTGAGGTGGTCAATTGTCGATGGCAATGGATGGAGCGGTTGAGAGATAATGGAGATGGGGGCAGATGAGATGAGGCATCGTGTGTGTGTGTGAGAGAGAGAGAGAGGTGCTGGAGGTGCACGACATGTCATAACCGTTGGATCGTTAGATCCAACGGTTGTGGGAAGAGCGCGATTGAAAGGTGGAGATGTCATATAGGGATTGCATCGGATGAAGGAGAATTAGGCAAAAATGGATGTTGGAGATGGGATTTGATCAGGTGATCAGACAGTTGTGAGAGGGGCACTAATGTGTGGCTTAGATGTGATTAGGCCTATCGCATCCAATGGTTGAGAGTGGATGCGGGTGGCCACACTAGGCCAGGCCACTTAGATGGCCCAGGAGACGCCACATGGCCCAATCGGAAAACAACAAAAAATAGAAAACAAGGGAAAATATTAAAGAAATATTTACATGTCGAATCAGAAAAAGTGTAAAACATGAAAGTTGTAGATCTTGAAAAGATCTACAAGTTTCATGTTGAAAAAAAGCCAAAATAAGTCATATATACAAAGAAATATTTTTGTAAGTATTTTTAATGAATTAAAAACACTTCTTTATTTTTTTGATAGTTTTTTGTATTTTAATTTATAGTTAATTCTAAAACAAATATATACAATAATTATCTTATTTTTTGGAATTTTAAATAAAAAAATTAAAAGGAAAAAATGAAATAAAATAATGTTAAATATATACTATAGTTAGGGTTAGTTATAAATAAGTGTTAGTTTGTTAATAACTATTAATTAATTGTACATTTTATAGAGAAGTTTAAGATAAATGGATAATAAATAAGAAATATGATGATAAATCTCAGATTATCACTTCCGTTATTCGCAACACTCATAACATACAAGATAACTAATGCAAAATCGTGCAAAAATAATGGAAACTATTTTTTAATGAGGTGTTTATTGCCACCTTTTTTTCCAAACCCTCTAGAGGCGTCAGACAAGGTGATCCTTTATCTCCACTATTGTTCATAAACATTATAAAAATACTTGATGGCATGCTTCAAAACATAGCAAAATCCAACCTAATTAATGGGTTTAAAATACCAACAATGAACATAAAATTGCAAATGTTCTCTTCGTGGATGATATTCTTATGTTTTATGAAATACGATGAAAAGGCGATATGTTGCTTCGACTTTACACTTAAGACATCGCAAATCTCAGGTCGATTGGTAAACGAAAATAAGTCAGCCTTTCATAGCCTAATCCTCTTTGTGTATGAGAAGAACTTTGCTTCCTCCATTTTTGTATGATTATAAATGATTTCCTCATAAATTACGTCAAAATCCCTTTATCACCTACCCTCTGAAAACTTGTTAGTGGCAACCACTTGTTGAGAAATTTGCCAAAAAATACAAGGTTAGAAAGCTAACATCCTTTCACTTCCTTCTAGGGTGCCTTTACTAAACTCATCTGTCACCCCTTACACACATTTTAGCCTCAATCAAACTATGAACAACAATTGAAATTAATAAAATCCGTCATGACTTTTTTTGGCATGAAAACTCGAAAGAAAGACACATACATGAGGCTAGATGCGAGAATATATGTTATCCTAAGAATAATGATGGTTGAGACGTCGAAGCATTTAATAACTCAGTACTTACTAAATCAAACAATTTCTTTTGTGGACTTATACATATGGTGAGAGACCTCTTAGGTAAGATGGCCACCTTAGCTCAAGTTTGCAATTCCCTGGCCACTCGACAGAATTAGGCCTCCACCAGAAAGACCCCAGATTTAAACTATTAAACCTTGGTTGGAAAATAAGGATCTAAATGAAGGATCCTATGGCTAATTTATATTCCCAAGCAGAGCAAGTGATAAACATTTGAATAAGCAATTGTACCTTACTTGTTTATGCCCTAGACACCCCCGCGCCTCCCTCCCTCCTTGCCCTAGGGGCGAGGCCGCCTTCCCCCTCCTGCCATGGCCCCCGCGCCCGACGCCCGTCCACCACCTGCCCCTGACCTCGACCAACCCCAGCCCCGCCCCCCCGAATCCCTTCCCCCCCCGATCCCCCAGTCCCCGTTCTCCCCTGCTGGCCCTCCCTCCTGGCGGGAAGTCTGTGGAGCACCTCCTCCTGCGGTGTCGTCCCGGCCCCAGCGCATGGCGTTTGTCCCCCCGGTCCTGCTCGAGGGAGTGGAAGTCGCATTCGTCTCCGAATCAGAGGTCAACTCCTTGGATCAGATGTGGAAGAATACCTTGGTATTCTATGTTCTAGGTAAACGTCCCTATCACAAGCATCTTATGGATTTCGTAAACAAAGTTTGGAAGCCTGTGGGGGAGGTGAAGCTCTTCCCCAGGCCTAATGGGTTCTTCTACCTCCGGCTCGGCTGTGAGGAGGACTGTCAACGAATCATCTCAGCAGGCCCTTGGCTTTTCCAAGGAAGGCTGATGGTTATCCGCCGATGGGAAGCGGGCTGCTGCTTTGAGAGAGATCTTCTCTCGGAAATCCCTCTTTGGGTTCGTTTCCATGGGATTAGCATGGGCCACTGCTCCGACTTCGTCTTGAACAAGCTTGCCAGTCTCATCGGAACTCCACTGTTTATGGATGCCGCAACTGCGGCTGGGCAAAGGGATGGTTATGCGAGGTGTTGTATTTCAATCCACGCCTCCAAAGCCATCCCGGAATCGGTTCCCCTTGTCTTCTTTAATGGTCTCAGGCAGCAGATCCCGGTCGAGCTGGAGTGGAACCCGCCTAAGTGCGGCCTCTGCAACTCCTTTGGGCACTGGCCGAGAGTTTGCCCCTTCACCCCCCCTCCGCCCCAAAGACCCCCTACCCACTCTTCTGGTTCTGTTGAACCTGCGACCCAGGGTGATGGCCCCGAACCCAATGCTACCTCGACAGAAGGCCGCAACGCCCCCCATGATGACATCCCCACCGAGAGTGGTCCTAACGGTGGTGAGGCTGTCGCGGACCGCCCTCTTCAAAGACCTGCCCATAAGGTGCCTAGGCGTCCCTCCACTCAAGGTGGTCCTCCTAACTCTTTCCCTAATGGCTCCAGGGCACGCGCTCAACGCCTTATCGCTACTCCTCGTCGCAATATCGGGAAGGCCTCTGGGAAGAAAGATGCCGGTAGATTTGATCTCAACAACCCCACTAATGATCAGGGGTCTAATGGGGATCCGTCCGCTGCGGGGGGCCCTGAGTCTGGCCAGGGCCGCGGGGGCCCGGAGTTAGGCCCCTCGGGTCCTCAAACTGATGATCAACAACAATTCCCATGTGACCCCTCTGAAACCTTGGCTGGGCATACTACAGGGGAGACCATCCCGGAGTTGTTTACCGTGCCTAACTCGGCCTGGTCAACTCAGACGCACAAGAAGAAGAAGCCGGTGAAGACCGGCCTGCAATCCCGAGGCTCAGCCTCCCCAACCTTTAGTTTGTGATGTCAATCGCAATATGTAATTCGCGGGGGCTAAATAAACCCCGCAAGCTGAAGACGTTGCTCAAATTGTTTGCTTCTAAGGGGGCTGAACTTGTAGGGCTGGTTGAAACCAAAGTCAGGCCGCAGTCAAGGCCTAAATTTGAGGCGCTCTTCCCAACAGGTTGGGGACACAGCCACAACCACACAGCCCTGGGACGTATCTATTTCCTTTGGAATGAGAACTCTTGGAGCTGCACAACTTTAAGCCACACGACGCAAGCTCTCACAATGGCGTGCGTCAACCATGGTGGCTTCTCAATGGTGATCTCGGTCATATATGGAGACAATTCTGCCGTGGAGCGGAAACAACTGTGGGCACACCTCAAGCAGCTAAATGAACATATGGACTCTCCCTGGCTTGTTATAGGTGACTTCAATACGGTGAGATACTCTAATGAAAAGTTGGGGGGTCGGGCCGTCAATCAAGCTCAATTGGAGGACTTCAATGAATGCATCAACCACTGCTCCCTTTTCGACCTCTCCGCTACCGGAAACCCTTGGAGTTGGTCTAACTCCTCGGTTGGACCCAAAAGAATAGTGGCTAGACTAGATCGTGCCCTCATCAATGATGCGTGGCTGACTTCTATGCCGCACTCAAAGCTCCAATATTCCCCAATTCCAACAAGCGACCATAATCTTATGACGATTGAGCTTGCTAAGTACCTTTGCCGCCCCAAGCCCTTTCGGTGCTACGACTATTGGGCCAACAGGGAGGGATACCAGAGGGTGGTCGCCGAGGCTTGGGCCATCCCCACTCACGGAAACCCCCTCTTTAAAGCCAGCTGCAAAATTAAAAATGTAAAAAAGGCGCTCAAGCTATGGGCTGCTAAAGAAGCCAATGTGTTTGACGACAAGAAGGCGGCGGAGTCCTGCCTTAGTGTCCTCAATGAAGCTCTCACCTCCACCCCCCTCGACCCTTGCTTGGCTCAGCTGGAGTTGGATGTTAAGGATCACATCCTTAGCATCGAAAATGACCTTGAGTCTGCTTGGATGCAGAAGAGCAGAATTGATTGGCTCACGCTGGGGGACCGCAATACGGGCTTCTTCCACCGTGCCGCAAAAGTGCGCATCAATAAAAACTCCATCCCCTCCCTCCTTGACGTGAATGGCAGTATCATTGACAAGCCGCTGGAGGTCGCTTCGGAGGCGGTGAGGTACTTTGAGGCTCTCCTTGGCCCTACATCCCCAAGGCCTTCCTTGCTGGCGATCCCTGCTCCTAAACGCACCCTCACGACCGATGCCTCCTTGTGGCTGGTGCGTCCTTTCTCGGAGGAGGAGATACGGTCGGCGTTGCGCGCTATCCCCCCTTCCAAGGCTCCCGGCCCTGACGGCTTTAATGCCGGCTTCTTCTCTCGACACTGGTCCCTTATTAAAGATGACATCTGTGCTGCGATCCAGTTCCTCTTTAAGGGGGGAGGTATGGTCAGGCAAGTCAACCATACGTTCCTCACCTTGGTTCCTAAGAACCCCTCCCCTGCTGGGTTGGGGGACTTCAGGCCCATTTCCTGCTGCAATGTGCTATACAAAATTTTTGCCAAGCTGCTGGCTCTGAGATTAGCGGTCGTTCTACCTCATTTGATCTCTCACAATCAGACTGCATTCATTAAGGGACGATCCATTGGTGACAACATCCGGCTGGCACAGGAACTCTTACATGGCTTCAACCGGAGGCATAACCACAGCAAGGCATGCATAAAGATTGATATCACTAAAGCCTTTGATTCTATTGAGCATGCGTTCATTCTGGATGGCTTATCGGCTATGGGGTTTCATGACACTTGGGTGCAGTGGATCAGAAATTGTATCTCCACTACTTCCTTCTCGGTCATGTTGAATGGCTCCCCGTATGGATTCTTCCGTGGCACTAGGGGCTTGCGCCAGGGGGACCCTCTAAGCCCGCTACTCTTCACGGTCGGCCTTGAATTCCTCACATGTTTGGCTGACCAAGCTTCCTACTCGGGTCGTCTCGTTCCCCTGGGCCGTGGGAGGTGCAGGGCACCCACGCATCTCATCTACGCGGACGACATTCTCTTTTTCTGCAGAGGATCTACTGCTTCCCTGAAAGAAGTTAGAAACATTCTGGATAACTTCCACGCCATTTCTGGCCTGCAGATGAATGCGCGCAAGAGCAAGCTTTTCCGTCCAAAGGACTTTGCGGGGGGCTTTGGGGATACCCTAAGGCTTGGCATACTCACGCAGCACCTCCCCACCACGTACCTGGGGATCCCTGTTCACCCATCCTACGCAGTTAGAGGTAATGGTCGTGTTCTGTTGGAGAAGATTGCTGCCCAACTTTCTGGCTGGAAAGGCAAGTCGCTCTCCATGGCTGGTCGTCTGCAGCTGCTTAAGGCAGTCACTTCGGGCACTTTACTCTACTGGGCCAACTGCACTACATTGCACCTTAGCACCGTCAGAAAGATTGAGATGCTCTGTGCCCATTTCCTTTGGGGGCGAAGCAGGCACGATATCGCCTGGGAGACCATTTGTCGGCCTAAGATGCATGGGGGGTTGGGGCTTCGCTCCCTATCTTCCCTCTGTGCTGCCATGCTCGCTTCTTGGACATGGAGGCTCCTTACCGCTGACTCTTCGAATTGGGCCCACTTCATGCGGTGCAAGCACCTTGATGGTGCCTCCTTCTGGGACGTGCGCCTTGCTCCCTCCCACAGCCCCACATGGAAGGCCATCCTTCATTTTAGAGGGGTTATCAGGCCGGCCATTGGGGGAGACTTGCCTACCTGCACTTGGCTCCACTCCACGCGTGGATTCTCCTTCAGAAGCGCCATAGACTTCCTTCGCCCTCCTCCTGCTTCCCCGGTGTGGGCTGCCTGCGTTTGGGCCAAGGGCTCGCCCCCGAAGTGCTCCCTCACTCTATACAGAGCGCTCCTCAACCGGCTCCCCACAACGGCCAGACTATCCCGCTTCCGGATTTGTGAGCAAGCCACTTGCTACCTCTGTCGTGGTGGTCTTGACTCGCAGCCACACATCTTCTTTGCCTGCCCTTTCTCTGTGGCCGTTTGGACTACCTCTTGCGCCTCTCTCAGCCTTCCTGTGCCTCCCCCGCTCCCTCTAGAGGACCTCATTACTTGGATCAATGGCACAACGGACCTTGGAACAAAGAACCGCCTCTCATGCACGCTAGCGGTCGTGGTTTGGGCTATATGGAGGGAAAGGAACACGCTTTGGTCGGTCCCATCTCAGGGGCTGCCCAACGCTCGGCAAACTGCAGTCTGTGTTGTGAAAATGATCAAACTTTTGCGCTGATTTCAGGGCCTTGTATGGTCCAAAATGGTTTTTGGGTCTTATAGTGTTTTTTCTACATTTTCTGTAGAGTTTTGTTTTCCCATACGGGATTTTTTGAGTTCACAGTGATCCATTTGTAATACTCTTTCTCTGGAAATACAAATACTTACTCATCAAAAAAAAATTGTACCTTACTTTATCCCACTATGATATATCCGCAAAACGCAATAACAAATTCCGGGCCATAATAAATTCATTATGCATGATAAAAGTCACCTATAAAAATAAGGTCAGCAAATATTTGCCTCCTATGCATGTCTAAAGCTGAAAGTCCCAAGCATATGTTTCATGAGAGCTCCTTTACTAAGCAAGCTCAATCGCCGTTAAGCATTGACATTGGTGAAAAATGCTACGCAAACTTTTCCATATTCCAAACTAATGTTACTCGAATTCCTCATCATATTGGCAGATGAAATCCAAGCGAGCAACAGCCAAGTGGTTGATCTGGAGGGAGTAATGTTCGAGAACTTTCGAGGCTAGCCGTCATAACCTCCTCCCCTAAAAAATTCCGTATGAGGTGAATTTTCTCATCAAGCACATGAGATGACACAAGCATTTCCAATACCTTTTCTTATACCATTTCAAGAACTTTATCTTTCTACTATCATCAATATCTCACATTTCCTTTCATCTATTTGCTTACTCAGACTGGAGGTGCAAGTGAAAACAAAGGGACGACCCTGTAGCCGCTGCCACTGTACCCAAGAGGAGACTTTGCCAAGTAAACTTTTCGTATGAGACTTCAAATTTTTTAACCCTTCAAGTTGGCCTACAAATTGATTTGTAATATCAAAAACTTTGTTTGACTGATATCGTTTTGCTTTCCTTTTTGTTATTTTGGTTAATGTTAATGATGTAGTAAGCCCGTTGTACTAAGTACCGGGCATCCGTGGGTTTGCTGTACAGAATAATTTTTGGCACCGTATATTTTATTTTGAATGATGAATATCGATCTTTTATTAAAAACAATAAAGCATAACCTTTGCTGTAAGATCCTTTTTCCTCAAAAACAACGAAACATACATACCCATATATAGTTCTCTCTTCTCGTACTAGCACGGCAGCTCCACATGCATGCTTGTATAAATACGTATATACACATGCACATGTACGTAAACATATGCATACACTCACAGACAAATGGTGCAAGACAGTGTGGTCGCATTTAGTAACAAATTGGGATACAGCTATATGCTTTAGGGGGCATTCGATAGTACATCGATCAGACCTAACCCATGATACCAATTAAGAGCATGAGCCTTTTTTGACGTAAATTCCCAGTGCTTGACGTGATGTGCGATTGTGCATGGGGTCTCTATCTGATGCTTCAACCTTCATGGCCTGCCGACTAACCTCCATTATGGCAATAATGTAGATGGAGAAGGGCCCGTGCATGCCCATCAATGAAGCTGTGCAGGCAGTTGGCTGGTTGTTGGATTTAATGGGTGGGTCTTGCTTTGGCAATACGACATCGGGAGCATTAATTAACTCGAGCCAGAATCCTTAATTTGGATTAAAAATAGAAATAATTGTGATGTTCGGAATGAATAGTGTATTTGTCGCTTTACTGTCTCATCAATAGGTTTACAATAATCTGTGTTTATAGTGAATTCTTTTTTTAATCATATTATTCCTTGTTACTGAGGGGATCGTATGCTGCAATGTAGCAGTGTATTGCAAAGGATCGTTCGATGAATATTAGACGGCCCTCGTAGGGCGTCCACTATACCCAACCCTCTAGGAGGGTCGTTTGATCCCCGTCGGACGGTCCATTAATACAACACATGATGTATTACAGCAGATACTCCACTCCCTCCTTGTTAACTATATAATAAATATCGTATTTGTTATAAAAAAATTATACTAGAAATTAGCGATGATTTGTCATATTCATTACTAATATAATTAGAATCATAGTAGCGCTTATCCATTGCTATTTTTCGAAATTTCAACGACGATTAGTTAAATTTTGAAAAGTACTAACAAATAAGCATTATTATATATATTGTTGCTAATGATATAACAACGAATACAGTAATCGTTGCTAATGAAATAACAACGAACACGATAATCGTCGCTAATTCCATGTATAAATAAATTTGTAATGAAAATATCATTAATGTTATATATTTAGAGGTTGGGGAGCTTGCACCGAGATGCGTGTAACTTTACATGCATCGATGCCATAAGCACCCTCTTTTGATATTTTTTGAAATAAAATCATTTGAGATTTAGATCACCATGTATCACCATGATGTCATTCAAAATTCAACTTAATTCAAGACTTCTAACAATCCATCAAGATTGTAAAATTTTAACGGTCTTAGAATTATTGAAACTTATCCCTTCCAAATGGATATATTAGGAATATATGTTTTACACGAAATTAGAAACACATGTTCGATCAATAATTCTAAGTTAATCATCGATGTTTCATTTCAAAAAGTTGGGTGTTTATGACATCGGTGCGTGTAAAATTGCATACACTTTGGTGCAAGCACTACAGGAAAAATGAGTTGTGGCCACAGAATGTGGCTACAGATACTTGTGGCCACGATAATTCCGCGGCGACTAGTTTCTCGTAGAGACAATTCCGTGGCCAAAGTCTTCATACAAAAGATGTGGTCACGACAAGTTCTGTGGTCACGTGTAGTGGCCACGACATATTCGTGGTTAGAGAAGTCTCGTGACGATACTTGTAGCTATGGCTACTGGCCACGACATGTTGTGGCCAGAGCTCAATTCTGTGGCCACAAGCCTGACATCCATAGGTATAATTCTGTAGCTACAACTTGATTCCCTTGTTGTGAAGCGACACACACTCGTATATTTAGTCAGTATAGAGTTAATTTGTTGTGGTGTTTTTTGTGTGTATCCTTTTGGGTTTGGTGAATACAACAAAATTACCACAGAATTTTTATATAAAAAAGATCGATCACTAATGTTTGATGCTTTGTGAATAAGTACCGAAGAGACGTAACGATTACGTAACTCAAGTTCTACAAGAATTAATTAAACGCGGTGTTCTCTACACACGAGGTCTATCCAGTTTTGTGAAGAAATGTTGAGCATTATATCGATAATTTAATTGCTCAATATATATGCATGGATAATTTATCATCACGTTAATAAAACATGTCTATAATGATAGATATTTTGGAAACCATTGTTACGCGATTTTATGATAGTGTATAAGAAAATTGCCTAGAAATGTTCACATCACTACAAAAAAAATGAGTTGTGGCCACGAAATGTGGTTACAAAAACTTGTGGCCACGATAATTCCGTGGCCACTAGTTTCCCGTAGCTACAATTCCGTGTTCAAAGCTTCATACAAGAGTTGTGGCCACAACAAGTTTTGTGGTCACTTGTAGTGGCCACGACATATTCGTGATTAGAGAACTCTCGCGACGAGACTTGTAGCTACAGCTACTGGCCACGACATGTCGTGGCCAGAGCCCAATTCCGTGGCCACAAACCCCACATCCGTGGGCATAATTCTGTAGACACAATTTGTCTTCCTTGCAGTGCATTCACAATGAAAAATGGCATACATTTGTGCCGGTCATTACAACAAGATGGGTTTAGAGTAACACCTTTCTTGATGCATCACTATATCGTCCTCTATTGTTAAATACATAATGAAAATGTGATTTTAATAGTTGAAATTAAAGAATATAACAAGATAGAGAAAATGGGGTTGCCCTCTAGGGGGAGCTAACCTGGTTCCCTCGTCCTATTTTTCCTATATTTTATATATTTTTAAGAAATAAATCCGTGGAAATTCATCATTATATCTCTTATTATGTCATTCAAGTTTTATGAGAAACAGATAGTCATGTGGCCTCCATCTTGACATACATTTGTTAACGATCGCATAATTATTGAAATCGACTTGTCTGGATGGAGGCTGTAGGTGTCTCTCTTTCGCATGAAATTTGAACGACATAATATAATGATAATGAAACTCGATAAAGTAATTTTCAAAAAAATAAAAAATATATATATGAGAAAATGTAACGGAAGGAGCCAATTTAGCTTTCTAGAGGACATCCCATTTTACTCTAACAAAATTTATCTATTATCATTTTCAAAATTTGAACTAACCATCAATGATTGTATTTCGTCCACGTAGAAACTTATCCTTTCACATTGAGTATTATATTAACAACAACACATGATTATCTTCTTCGGGAGATATTCCTGAGTATAAGCCTATGTTGTTCCGTCCGGGATTATGTTCTTCCATCATATGGTGAAATGACCATAGTCCCTCCTTGCTCTTGTAATGTCCTACATTCAAATCAGTATTATTTTAGGATTTGATGCCAAATATATTCATCTAAATTGCAATATATATTTTTACTTATTTTAAGGTGACATCACTAACCAAAAATGAGCTCCCCTGTATTCTCAATCTACGAAAAAAATAGGATATATCTATGTGATTCCGCACCCTGTAAAAGAACAAAACAACAACATAGAATACCTGCTAATTGCATCCTCCTCCATCTTCTCAAGGATCGACAGCGTGATCTCTGGAGTGCAGACAAATCCTGCACTGAATGTCGATGGATTTGGAAACAGGAAGATGCACTTTAATTACCGCATCTATTTCTGACAGTCGTCCTAGAATATGTTTCTCTATCTTTTATTAACGAATAATGACATGATCTGAATACCCCACAGTCTATTTATTTTCGTGGATAAGGAGAAACTGCATCTTTATTTACATGCACCATGCGATTGTTTTCTGTCGACGGTAAAAAAATTTTACAGTGTCCTCCAGATCAGCAGTATTGCTCCAGGCCTTTTAGTTCCAGATTATATCTACATAATATCCAAAATCTGAATCTAAGTACCACCTATAGAGCATGATTAAAGTACATAAATTACTTATAATGAACTGAATACACGAATTTCTGGTAGATCTCCTAATATTTCACTACTGGAGCCCTTAATATTATGAAATGCGAGGATGTAGTTAATTACGTGGAAGCTCCCACATGCACATGCATGCAAATTCGATCGCCACTCTCAGGAGGGCGTCCGGATATTTTTAATGGAAACTAAAAACGTCCATTATTGAATCTTCTTCCATCAAATCAAGGGATTTAATTAACATAAAAAAGGGTGGACATGCATTGCTGTGTTGATTGTTGACGGGGGAACACGACATGGAGCCAATGCCCACATGTCGTCTTCGAGCTGAGATAACTTCTTGCAACTTGTTGCCTTCCTTTATATTATTGAATATAAATGTTAGGTAGATCGATATTGCATTAGGAACAGAGGGTCATTCCAATTATCCCTGACAATCAGTTATACGTTAGTCGTTCTCATCAAAATTTATACAAATTGTTTGTAAATTAAAATAGCAGTACCATTACAACAAAATGAAATTATAGTGACTTTTTTGTTTTCGAAATCCATCGTGAAATCGGCCATAGTTAAATATTTAATGATGATGTTATTTGTTGTGAAATAATCTTTTATACTTGGAATTAACAATGGATGTCATAAGCGTTACTATACCGTCGTTGATCGGTGGCTATTTTTTTAAAAAAAAAGTTCACTAATAATTACTAACTTTTGAATTAAGAAATTAACGACAATTACTAAAAATTTTGAAAAAAATAGATAAATAAATGTTGTTATATAGAAACTCATTATTGATATAACAAAGATATTGTATTCATTGTTATTTTCAAGTATAAAAAAATATTTTACACTAAATAGTATCGTTATTATATTTTTTAATGTAGCATCATTTTGTTCTAGTGGGTGTTAAGAATATATTATGATAAACATAACCGCATATAATAATTGTTATATTAATCGTCGGTAGCACCGATGTAATGGATTTTCCATTCACTACTAATTAATTTTAATGGTAAATCGTGGATTTGCAACGGATACTACTAGTCGTTATATTAATAATGATTCTTATACAAATACCTTTGTCTTGCTCTCTTGCATGTATGTCAATCTTATTGTTGAGGGAAACATATCCTCTGCTATAGAGAGGATTGTAGCTCAGCCCTAATTTTTTTAGGGATTTTGATTCCAAAATCTAACTTTATAGATTTAATTTTAGATTTAGTTCTCTACATATTCTCTAAATTTCACTCAAATCTGATCTTAATTGCTGTTTTATCCTAATGGTCAAACATTTTTTCATGATCTAAGCAACTTAAAATCGATTTTAAAAAAATATGAATGTTTGATCATTAAAATAAAATAGCAATTAAGGTCATATTTGGATGAAATTTGGAGGATATGTAGAGAATTAATCTAAGATTAAAACTATAAGGTTAGATTTTAAAATCAAAATCCCTAAAAAAATTAAGGATGATTACAACACCTCTGTTGCAATCCTATCTACAGCAGAGGATCCGTTTCCATTGTAGAGACTCTCTCGTGTTCCTTTGTGAACATTCTTTAAGTTTCGAATGTTGTTCCAAAATATGACAATGTAGTGGATAATGTGAACCAAATGCATATGCGAGTATTTCTTATTATTAATCTCCACTTAAATATCAGACTAACGCGAAGCTAATATGGACAGAAATTTTCAATGTCTTGTATGTGATGAGAAATATCGTGTCTGTACATGGAGTAGATTCTAATTTTCTCTGGGTGTGAAAAAATAGGTTTTAATTTAGGTAAATTACAAAAAAAACAGCTATGCCTCGACTCATCATGGGGTATACGTTTTCAAATGTAACAGAAAAAGATCCAATTTTATTTTACTTCTCAAATATATGTTTTCCTAATCTTCTCGGATCCTTTTATGTTAAAGCTGCTATCGGAACTCCGTTTCCTAAGCTTTTGGAATCGTGGCATACTTGGGACCCTTTTTCGTAATTTCTCCAGCAGTTTTTATTTCATACAAATAGAAATCGTTATTTATGATTTCGGACAAAGCTATTGGGCCTTTTATCAAAAAAGTCTCTGCCCATAAAGCCCAGAATTATAAATCCCACACAATAATAACGAAGCCCATTGCTCTCTGCAAAGAATAATACACAAAAATAACGAGATGTTTATATGTATCATTATCTTACTTAAACAATATTCCTCTGGTACACCTTTCCACAATTTCTTATTTCATTATAAATATATCCATTTATTTGTTTGGTGTTGTTATATTCGAACCATGCCATTATGTATTCTAGATATGAATTTATTATGAACTCTAAAATATTTTTACTTTGAACTTTCTATATTACTATACCTAGTGATCATTATATAAACTGTTAAAAATAAAAAACAATTTCCGTTATGAAAAATCCTTTAAAGTATTTAAAAATCCATCAAAATAAATAAAACCTAAGAAAATAAATATAATAAAAAATATATATAATTTTAGAAAATATCTAAAATGTATGAAATCTCTATACTATAAAACAATAAAATGATAGATAGAAACCTATTTCACAAAGTCTAAATGAAATCTGAAAATTAGAGCTTGGTTGGACCTTAATCCACTTAATCACAAGAACTTTATAGGAATTGGAGTTGAGGTGCTTCAGGTTTGCTAGAATTAATTCTTTGAGATAACAAGACTAGGTTTAGTGTCGTCTTGACTGCTTAAGTAGAATATTTCGAAATACACGCATGACTCTTGTCGACAGTGACCTAACTTGCATACATGCACCTTACACTTTGCTCAACTCAATTGAAGTGGTAGAGGGCTGGATTTGTCGGCTTGAGAAACAAGCTAATGGAAACATACGAAGTAACGATTTTGTGGCCATTGTGCCCCAATCCGATCCAATAGCCATGAGGTCTAATGACATGATGTTGTGGTTTGCAATAATGCTTCAAAAGAGGGATGGTCTATTAGCTCAAGAGGAAAAGTCCATAAATAAATGATGTTGTAAACACCAAAAAATAGACGAGCAAAAATCAATGAAAAATCAATTCTCGTCAGAGTATGTATGTATTCAATAAGAAATCTTGAGCTTCAAAGTCAAAGATACATGTGAGCCTGCAGCCGAATGACTTGGCTACACAGGTCAAGCATCCTAGGATAGATAGCTACATTGGCTACCGTTCATTCTCTTATCCACCTCCTCTTCTTAAGCTAGTTGCACTCGAACATAGAAGGGAATACCATGCTTCTCTAGGAAAGAGTTATTGGATTGGGGAATTAGGTCACCATGTTGGAGAAACATGATACCTCTTCAACCGAGAGGAGCAACGTATCACTTACACCGTACAAGATAGACTCATAGTCATAAGGGACCGTGTATGACATCGACCTGTTTTGACCTGGCTTTTGAGGAGTCTTGGGCAAAGTTTGTGATTCTCAAAGGTCATTGTGTTTCAAGTCTAGTTCCTAATAAGGTTCCGAACAAACTAAAAATCTAAATGTCCGACTGAGCTCCAAACTTTGATTTTATAAAGACAATTTTAAAAGTTAAAATCAACCCAAGTTCTTTCTTTTTTTTCTTTTTTTTCTTTTCTGCACTTATAGGCATAAGTGTTTGCTAGGGACTAGCGAAGACAAGTATATGGGGATGATGAATCCTCATTTAATCACCTTTATTCATTTATTTTGGCATCAAATCCCTAGCTAAATGCATGTATATATCATTAATCTGTCGAAATAAGCGCTCTACAAATTGTACATGATACTATATAAAATATTGTATCATTAATGTATTTAATTCCAAAATAAAATAATAAAGTAAGAAAATAAAATAAATGAAATATCAAAAGTAAATGACCCTAGACCACAAGACCCAATCATCATAATGACTGAGTCGACAAGGAATAAAGTAGGGAGAGATAGGGTAGAAAAATCGTATATAAAATATACAAAACCTAGTTTTTAATTCATCAATAATTGAATTTTGGAACCTATTTTATTTTATTAGTTTTACACATCAAATAACAAAACCCTCTACACTAATATTGTATAAAAATACAAAAAAAAACAAAATTGATTTCACTAAAAATAATGCATAGTGTGCCCAGATTACAGACTTGTATCTTCTCTATACTGTATAAAAATTGCACAATCTTACATTTAATTGCATATAAAATTTAATAAGATATTTAATGAAGGCGTTTTCATTCAATTTAGAGTTAGGATGCAAAAGTTACATTTTAGACCCTTATTGTGCAATATACATGTATATTATATTCAATATATTTATTCACTATATTTTTCACTTTATTTTATTTTTGTAAAATTGTGTATATTATTTAAAAAGGTTTTTATCAGTTGTACCCCTCTAAGATATTGCAATATAAATTATGTCCCTCCCTTTTTTGAAATATCAGTTGTGCCCCTACATTCTTGTAAAATTCACAATTCTGCCCTTTTGTGATATCACTTTTGCCCCTACTTTACCTTAACAGAAGGGTAGAACTGTTAATTTTGCAAGAAGATAGGGGCATAACTGATATTCCAAAAAAGGGACGGGCATAACTGAAATCATAATATCTCAAAGGGGCACAATTGATAAAAACTCTATTTAAAACATATGTACTTAATTAAAATAAAATAAAGTTTAAGTATACAAATAATTCACAAAAATACAAAAAATATATAAATGTGTATTTAAATAAACTAAATATATATATATAATATACGTATATAATAATAAAATATAAATATAACAATACATGTATTTTTACTTATATTTATACTTGTAAATACTAACTTATAATAAATAGCCTTGAAAAATAAATATAAATAGGAATCAAATACAAGAGAAAATTACAAACATTTTCCATTTCTCACCAAAAATTAATAAAATTAGTTATTAATTTTTATTTAATTAATAAAGTATTTTAGACATGGTTTTTTCTGGTTGGTCTGTGTGGACCAACCAGAAGCTAACCCTAGTTGACCTCAGTCAACTAGCCCCCCTCTCTTCCTCGAGCCTTGAACTGTTAGACACCGCTATTTCATCATTTTTTCTCGCTCGAGCTAATGGTGCTCTGCCTTGGCGTGCTACATGAAATGTGGAGATTGGATACCCTTGATTCACGCCAAGGTCAGAAAGATCTTCGATCTTCATCGATCAGAGTAGTAGCCTAGTCACAACTTCCCTCCTCATCCAACCTATACATTAAGCTCCTCCGCATCCGATCCAGTTTTGATCCCTCATCGTCGAGTCTTATACCCCCATGTCCTTTGGAAGTTATTCCCCTTGGTGATAGCAAGAGGCTGGACGGATTTGCAGTGAGGAGGAGTCGAGGAGTACGTGATCGATATCCATCGTCAGAGCTCCGTCAGTTGGTTCCGCTTCCTTGACTTCCAAACCAAGTCGATGCCCTGCCATTCCATTCCTAGGTAATATTTAAGTTCTAGTTTTATTTCTGCCCATTGATTTTGCTTTTAATCATCCTATTTAGCCTTAATTTCAAAATCCCCAATTAACTTGGAGCTTGAGCTCCATGCCAAATCCGTCGTTTCCTAACCTTATCTCCGTCTGATAATCTCCCCATTCAGTTTCCCTTCACGTTCTACATCATATCCCCCTCCCCCCATTTTCAATCCAAATCCCTTGTGATTTGGCGGACCGAGCCTCGCTCTGTCACTCCTAGTTGAGGCTCGTCGCTCTGCTCGTCCCAGTGCATCTCAACTTCATCCAAAGGTCGAGGGAGTAGATCTCGAGCCCATAAGAATTTTGGTGCAGGTCCGAGCCTACGAGGATCCATATGGAGCTGTTGATGCACTTGGAAGTGCTCTAGGTCACCTAGAGCTATTTGTACCTCCATACCCTCGTCTGAGCCACCTTGACTTCACCAGAGCAGGTAAACAAATGCGGAGGTGGACTAGCAGCATGCAGTCATTGTCAGAGCAAAGATCTATTGACGGACGGAGGAGAACGAAGGAATCGAAGATCACCAGAGGAGTGTTCTTCGATTGTTCTCGCAGACCACCTCTCGATTGTTCGATCTAGAACACGACCCAGATCTAATCGGGGTTGTCTAGTTAAATCGAAAGGGTATGCGATAAAGGCCTTCCGATCAGATATGCGGCAGGTTGAGGATGGTTGGGTTGAAGCGACTTAAGTTGGGTAAATATCGCATACCCCCTCAACATATTTTGCCTTTTGTAAAAGGTCCTGTAAATATATTAATTAGGCTTAATTTTTGGTAAAATTTGTAACTTAGCCCCTAGATATTTTGGATATCGTAGTTTAGTCCTCTATTGGGTCACCTCACGCGGACCCCACATGAGTGGAAATTTTGCATGTATACCCCCAACTTTTGTAATTATTATTTAGTATTTAAAAATCAAGTTGCAGTTCAAAAAATGTATATTTTGCATGTAACTCCTCGCAAATATTTAATATTACAAATATACACTGACCGACTGCTTGATTTTTATTTTGTGTATTTCTATTTTGTCATGTGCTCCAAAAAAATTGCAAAAAATAGGAGTAAATGCATGAGATGTTGCTTATTTACGCTATGTACTTTATTTAGCATTTTTCTTGCATTTGATATTATTTAAAAATAAAAAGAGAACCTTTTGTTCCATGTTTGCCTTAAAAATACAAAAAATATGAAACCCCTCTAAAAATCCAAAAAAACATATTATTTATTATCCTATTTTAACACTACAAACCAAAATTACAAAAAATCAAAAGATACTCAAAAAATAGCATCCGAAAAAATTTATAAAATATTTTCAAAATCCCCAAAATCATAGTTTTCTTGCCTATATATATTGCTACATAATAAAATTATTTTTGAGAAATTTTGGACCCATTTTCTATTTTTAATTCTCAAAACAATTTGGCATATTTAAATATTCCCAATTTTGAACTATTTCTCATTTTAAAAATGCAAAAAATTAGCAAACATTTCCTAAAAATTCATAAAAATAGAAGAATATTTGAAAAACACAAATATTTTATTTTGTTTTTTTGACTATATATATATAAATAATATACCCTATATAGCCTATATATCTATATATATTATTATATACACTTATAATCATTAATAATTATTATAAATACGATATAAATATTTTAAATCCTTAAAAAATAAAAAGGATTGTTCTTGTCTATATTTTTTATTTTTATTATATTATACTTATATTATATATATCCCTTATATTATACATATTACATAATACATATATATATATACTCATATATATACTTTATTACATGTTAAAAGGAAAAAGAAATTAAATCAAAAAGTAAAAATTAATATATATATATATATATAATTTAAATAATTCAAAAATATACAAAAACATTGAGTGGGTATGGTACATATATATACATACATAAATACTTATATTATTTACAGATAAAGAATATACTTGCTACGCCCCTTGTTCCTCGAGTTCAACACTCTACCATACTTGTCCACTATACACCCTTTTTTGTAAGGTTCTATAATAAATTTTAACACATCTCTTTGATTTGCATTGATTTATATTATTGTTGTGGGTTGATTGTTGTTTGAATTTGGAGTCTGTGATCGGTCGCCTCAGCGACAATGTTCTCGCCTTGTGTAGAACACTAGACTGGCTAGGATTCAGGAATCAACATATCCGATAATAGGACACAACGGCAAACAATCTTTGTCCGCACACACCGACGAGATCATCCTCAAATGTACCTCAAAGAATAGTGGTCCAGAGAAGAAGAAATGATGTAGTCGCAGTGCAAGAACAAAGAGCGAAGAGAGAGAGAGAGAGAGAGAGAGAGAGAGAGTTCTCTTGTTGTGAAAAGAAATCGTGTCTGAGGAGAGGGTTTTTGAAGACTTAGCGTGGCTCTTCAATTTCTGTTATTGTCCTCTCAACGGGCATCGAACTGGGTCATTGGATGGATTAGAATTCCCACATCGGCCGGATTACAAATTAATCTGTTCGATTAATTTATCTGACATGCTAAACAAAACCCGCGGCAAAAGTAGCGAAATCCGAATTGACTCTCCCGAGCCGAAGACGGAGCGAAGCGGCATGCACGTACACATGTGGTTCTTCATTCCTCATATCTATTATTGTGACAAGAGCCTGGGTTGGGAACTCATATAAGTCCACCAAAGTTTTAGATGTACAAGATGAGGTACAAAAACTCTGCTCAAATTCACCTTGTTTTAAATTTGAGAATTTTCAACCTTCACTTCAACACAATTTGACTTCCTACTTGAAACCAATATGTTAACCCAATATATGCATAAATTTACCAAGTTAAAACCTATTTACACTATCATTAAATACAATAGCCATCACCTATCTTAATAGATTTCCTGATCCTGTCCATCGAAACAGTTACTGTTCATAAAAGGGTTACATATATGACCAATCCTTTGTCCGAATGTTGATTCAACCCAACCCTTTGACAGGATAAGATCTAAGGATATATGCTGAATGTCTCCAGATTCGGTCAACATCCTCACCCATAAGTCTACATCGTCTTCTACCTGGTGGTCTCGTTGTCGGCTCGACCGGGCAATTGGGCAGCAATGGCCGATCAGCTGAATTGATCACGGTAGCATCGATCATTTTACTAACAATATAGAGCACGTGATTTCTTCTTGTTTATATGGTTGTATTTGAGATAATTCTGAGTTATGCGATTTACCATATCCTCATTTTTTCAGTTCTTTTATATGGAATAATCAAATAAAGGAAAAATGGGTTATTTCGTCTCAACCAGTCACCCTTGTGGTTACATCATAAAAATTTCTTCATCAACAGTACCATGTAAGAATGCACTTTGGATCTAACTGAAGATGATATTAGTTATTGTTCTATTCATCATCATTATTATTATTGGATTTTATGCTGCAAGTTCATCTTGCAACTGAAACAATAGACTGAAAAACATATTTAAGATTTGAAGATCCCGTTCGCTTTTAATTAGTAACGATCGCACTGTCAGAAAGTAATCGAACATGAAATGATCAGTACAAAATAAACATGATGACTTCCATCTCCACTGTTAGGGGAATATAATTTTACAAAACAGAGCTAATTCCATACCTATTTCCTAACATTTCATGTAATCTGACGATGGTATCCTCCCCTTCTGTGGTTAAATTCCCCCACTTGCTGTTAGGGTGCAGAGAGTTTACCCATCTCAATGTGCAGCTCTTCTCACACCTCAGAAGTCCTGCAAAGAATTTTGACCGTCATATATAACAGCAACACTGATCAAACCCTGTAAACTGAATTTGGGGATCTAAGCAAATCAACAAACGCCCACAATGGGTTCAAATTAACTAAATGCAAGAGAACTGTAGATCTAACGTTCATCATCTGCCCACCAGAGTTGCTCCTGCTGAAATTGCTTGCTTGGACTTCAATCATCAGAAAACAAAAATGCAAATAAATGGGTGTACATCTCTTGATAACATACTCTAGAGAACTTGAAAAAAATCGTCAAAGATAATAGTTATTTGATGTCATCTGCAGCACTATAATTTTCATACCATCAAGAAAAAATAAATTCTTTAAAGTTCATTAGCTCCCTAGCGTGCTGTTGCCTATAATTCTCGTATGGTCTTCTTGAAAAGTGAAGGCAATGCGTGCACATATTTCGAATGATATTGGGCAGAATACAGATGCCAATTGGATCCTATTGAGACTTTTTTAAAATGGAATGGCATCAATGTAAGGGCGTATCATATGTTTATTGGTACAGTCTAGCTATATGGGTGGGCCCAATCTAAATTCAGCCCAGCCCATATAAATTGGATCGGGTTTGGACTTGGACTGACCAAAGAAATTACACGGGCCTTGGATATGGATCCTTCAGGGCTCGGCCCGTGCTCAATCCTAATTGTGAGGTGATGAACAAGATATGTCAATGAGCTGAAAATTCCATGGCATGTGTAGGGTAAAATGAGATTCCCCCAAGTTAGCATCCCCGTGCTTTTTTCGATATTTTATTAACACTCGAGAGATTCCCACAGTATCGATATTTTCTTATCTAAAATTCAACTCAATCCCAGACTCATGTCCCATCTATAAAGCTTGCCAAATTTTAATTATTTCAAAATTGTTGAAATTGACCTTTTTAGATGATCAGATAGGAATGCTTATTTTACACAAAATTAAAGATACATATTTATCTTATTAATATAATCCAATCTCCAAGTGTTATCTCAAAGTGTTACAAAAAAATTAATGAAGAAGAATAGAAGTAGCTAAGTTGACTATCCAAGGGCTGTGTGCCTAAGAGCATGCTACCACCCATTTTTCCATTTTTCTATTATATTGAAATAAAATCTGGAGATTTATTTAGAATAATATGTGGAATAATCATTTCAAATTTCATGTAAAACTTGCATCCTAACATGTTGTAAGTGGTCAATTTCAGCAATTCTAAATCCATTAAAATTGACAGCCTTTATGGATTTTTATAATGCAATATATCAGCTGTATTGGTTATTTTTCATGTTTTTTGCCAACATTCTTTGGAAGTATATATAGTGCACAAGTCTAATGGGTAACTTAATATCCGCACTCCCTTTGTAAAAACTATACAATGTTCTTAAAAAACAGTCGGTAATATATGAATAATTTTTAAGAATAGATATCATGTAAAAAATAAATGCAAGCTAATAAAATAAAAGAACTATGTAAGATACATATTCAGTTACGTGAAAACCACGACCAACTATGTAGCATGAAATAAATTGACAGTGGTGGTACAAAACGTGGACTAGGTGATCATTATTTGTGGCTCAACAGTGGTTCCATCTTGAAGATGTACATACATGATCCACTGAACGTTATCATCTTCGATGATCTTTAGGTGGGCAAAGAGTTGAGTTAACTAGAGAAGCCGGCTCGTATCGTTGATCGGTGTCACTGAGGTAATTGAGGAATAAGGAGATGACCCTAATGAAAATCTTTTGGCTGTGACAGAATCTGAGGAAGTCACTAGAAGCCCGAGGTTGATATGCGATGAGACTATCAACATCTTTTCGAAGGTTCTTTCATCTTAAGTCTCAAAGACGAGACTTATTTTAAGGTTAGTATAATGTAACATTTTTAAATTTTCTGCTTCTTGTAAGACTCTCAAAATATATTCAGCAATATACTCTAAAGAATCGGCTTATCGTAAGCTTTCCAACAAATTCAAGAATGCACGGGTCCAAAATTAGATGTGAGATATATTGATTTTTTTATTGAAACCATAGAATGTAAGGGAAAAGAAGTGACGGGATTTGAATTTTTCCACTTGAAATTAAGGAAAGACTTGAGTGAGTGTGCCTTGGAATGCAGTTCACTCCTCCCTAAAGCGAGTGGATCGTCTGCAATACTGCAAATTCTGCAGTAAATGTTGATCACCGAAGCCGCTCGATCGCACGAAATCCCACTTTTTGTGGGCTCATACCATGGACGATCTGCACTCCCTCCCTAAGACCCCTCTCCCTCCAATCCATCCGTAACTCCATTCTCAGATCTCACTCCCCTCTTCCCTTCTAAAAAATCTAGGGAAATATGGTATTATTGCCTCCATTTAGGGTTGTCGGAAAAATTTCAGGTTCAATATTCGCTCAGATTCGATTCGATAAGAGTCTGATTTGAATTCGGTTCGAGCATAAGCAAACTGAACTTTAACATAGGTTAGACTTGTTCATATCACCGAACTAAACACTAAAATGGTAGGTTTTATTCAGGTTTGGTTCGTTAATAGTTCAATACAATAATATGAAATTGGAGCTTATACAATGGTAACAACCCACAACCAATATATCATGTATTAATTTTAATTCCCAAAAAACCAAGGGGCTTCACTGCTAATAGAACTTTAAACGAACGAAACCAGACCTTAAGCGAATTGACAACACGTATTATAGTTATCGACTGACTGTGGGATGCTTTCATTGTTAATTGAGCCTTAGATGAACCGAACTGAACCTTCACGAATCAAGGTCGAGGCGAACCGAACCTGAACACCACTTTTATTTTATCGAACCAAAATCGAACCCCGACCTTAAAAAAATGCTAAATATGAGTAAGTTCACTCAGGTTTGGTTTGATTACACCCCTTACCTCCTTCAGAACCAGGGGCGGAACTGGTATACATTATGGGGGGTCATGGTCCCCCATGATTATTATACGTCACTTATGTAATGTATTAAGTTTTTAATGCGGTCCCTCTTTAATTGTATTATAATTAATGTTGTTAAAGAAATGTTGCAGAATCATTAAATGGTCAAGTGGTAGAGTGATAAGGGTGTTATTTTGAAGTCCAACGTTCAAATCTTATCTCCATTAATTTTACTTTCTTTTATATGGTTTATCCTATCACTTCAAAAGTATTAAATAATTAGATATAAAATTGTATTCAATAATTTTATGTCACTTATATAATGTATTAAGTTTTTAATATGGCCCTTTCTTAATTGTATTATTAAGAATATTATTAAATAAATATTGTAGAATCATTAAATGGTTAAGTGGTAGAGTGGCAAGCTTATTATTTTGGAGACCTGGGTTCGAATCTATCTCCATCAATTTTATTTTCTTTTATATGGTTTATCCAATCACTTCCAAAGTATTAAAATAATTTGATATAAAATTGTATTCGAATTTATTTATCTCTCCCATTATTTTTACTACTCTTTATAAATAAAATAAATTTTATTATTTCCTTATAACCATGAACTTTTTTGTTTCAAAATTTCACTTGATAATTTAACCTTTTTAGGATGGATTTAGAGAGACTTAAATTAGTATATTTATCTAATTTTAAAAATAGCCACGGAAAATATCAATGTATTTGAAATTCTAACATTAATAATAGATTTAAATTATACATTTATCAAGATTGAAAGAGGTTTATTTTAAAAATACTAATTCTATTTAAAAATATCATTCAAAAATACATAGATTTTTCTATTTTTGAGCATACATAATAGTTGTATACTTGGCCCCTTTTGATGAAATTCCTGGTTCCGCCCCTGTTTAGAACCATGCGAAAAACGGAAGATTCACGATGACAAAAGGAGGAGCGTCGTCTTAAGGGGAAGGCGGTTTTTCATCAGGATTCTTGATTGGATGATGAGCGCATAAATCAGATGTACACACGATCATAAGTAATGGGTTTTCAATCTTCTCTCTTTGAATATCGTGTTTTCGATGATTTTGATACATCCGACCACTTCCGTGAATCATCTAATGGACATATTCTTTTGACTTCAATGAAAATTGTTAAATTTGCACGGTACATCGTGCAGGGTCTTGGTGATTATTTCTGGATAACAAGGTGAGTGGATTCTGACATGCATTCCTGCGAGAAACGAGGTGGTAAAGATATAACAACAAATAGTATTCGTTGTCAAATCATCTTTTGTGTTTATAATTAGTAATGAATGTCATATTTGTTGCTAATGATTCATATAACGATGATTTTTCGACTGACTTATCCGGTAAAATTCATACAAATAGTTGCTAAATTTAGCAATGAATAGAAGAAAAAATAAACGGATAATCATTATATGATTCGTTGCGAGGAATTGGCAATGAATACAACTATTCGTTGTGAAGTTAAAGAAAGAAGCGACAAATAGTATTCATTGTTATATATTTAACTAGAGAAGATATGGCAATGAATATTAAATTATTCATTGCATTAAACCATTTTTCTTGTAGTGCTAGTAAGTGTTAATTCCAATGAATTAACGGTCAGTGTAGTATAGTGGAATCACCGAATTGAAACAAGATGTGCAATGTATGGGACGCATGGTATCAACTCTCGAACCTTATAAGATCAGGAGCAAGAACCTTTGTATGATGCGTTGCTCGTAGACTTTGGTTAGGTGGATGGTTGGAAGAGGATTTAGTCATGGGTATTTGTGCTTCTTAGATAGAAATTACCTAATCATATCCTTGTGCATAATCGCCTTGTAGGTTCGATGTAATTCCAACTGAACAAATAAACACATCGTTGGATGTGATGGGAATATGACACGGTATCGACTTTCTCGGATATCGGTTGTTGGGGATACGAACTCTTACGGAAGCGGATGCAACCATCACCACAGAAGCACGTGAAAGAAAGAACAACCATATATAACAATGGTCGGTCACCTCTCGCGACCACCGAAGAAGAAAGATCACTATAAATTAGAGCGAGTAGAACTCTCTCTGTTCTTTCGCTCTCTCATATATCTCTTCCTCTCTCTAAGGGATTACATTATTCTTGTGATAGTGTAGAGGCAATGCCTCCTACTCCCTTTATATATAGCCCAATTTAAACCCATGATCTCATTTCTATTAGGACTAAAATAGAATACAACTCAATTACTATTATGATTAGGGGTCTTATTTCTTTACAATTTATAATCTTAATATGACTCCTAATTCCTAACATAATGCGTGTGATGACTCCTCATAACCCACATAGAACGATTTCTCGAAACCTATACGACCCTTGACCGGTATCCTAACTTTGAATTGCGCCAATATAATTTAACTTTTCAAATGACTCCAAATATGTCTGTATTGACCGAAGACCGATATGAGTAGAACGGGTAGACGAAACCTCACAGGAAATACGACGTACCGATTGACATGAGAGAAAAATAACTGTTGAATATTAATCCACGGCAATTATATTTATGGAATGAGATCTTGGGAGCTTCCTTTGACTAAACCAAAGCTTTATGGAGCGTAGGTGAGAGCATTTCTCTTTCACCCAAATGCGGTGTGGTTACTATTCGTTTGAACACACGAAATCACAGAATGTGCGTTGAATTGACGAAAGGACATGGAAAACAACGAGTAGAACACTTCCAATCTACATGGATTTATTCTCAATTACATCAAAAAATTTCATCCTCAAGGAGAGGAGCTTAATTTCACGTCAAGAATACTCATTTACAACCTCAAATTCCTTACTATTAATCAAACGGAGATTTGATTCAACATCATGCAACCAAGATGACACGAGCAGCAGCCCAACAGATTGGAAATATTTGGTGGGGTCGTGTAAAAATTTCTTTTTTTATAATGGAATAAGTGTAGCACGTAAAATATAATTCCACGTCTAGTAATCATAAAGATTGACAGTAGCTTATAAGTAGTAGGATCTACTACTAGTTAACATGGGCTTAAGCATTTTGGGATAGTCAAGAACTCCATTTGGGGCCAAGCCCAACAGGATGACTGGGCTAGTAATTCATAATAACGAGTCGAATCTAATCTGAGACATTGCAGATGTTAGCAAAACCATGTTCCCTCGAATGATGGAAAGGTCTATCCAAGAGGTGGAGCCCCCTAGCATAAAGTTAGGAGGGAAGGCTACCGAAAAGATGAATCTACCATTGTTATTGAGAATAGCTTATGGGTCATTACGCAACGAGGACGTTGCGAATATAAGTAGAGGTGATTGCAGCACCCCAAATATAATACCACATCTAGTAATCACAACGCGTGTTAGTAGTTTATAAATAGTAAGGGATACTACTAATCAACATGAGCTTAAGTATTTTGGATTATGGTCAAAGGCTCTATTTGACCCCAAGCCAAACATGATGACTAGGCTAGTAATATTGATAACAGTCCGAGTCTAAAGCCCGAGAGTTACATTGAGCTATAATAACATTTACATTCCTAACCATATCCCACCATTTGCCACTACAAAAAAATTGAGCTATAGTGACGGTTTTGAAAAAATCCGTCACTAAATTAGCCGTTGTTAAATATATAATGACGATATTATTCGTTGTGAAATGTGTTTTCGTACTCAAAATTAGCAATGAATATCATATCTGTCGTTATATCATTAGCAACGGCTCACATAGCGACGCTTATTCGTTGCTATTTTTCAAAATTTTGATTAATCGTCGCTAAATTTTGAACTAAAAAAATAGCGACGATTAGTTGATATTTTGAAAAATAACAACGGATAAGCGTCGCTATATGGACCGTTGCTAATGATATAACGACAGATATGATATTCGTTGCTAATTTTGAGTACGAAAACTCATTTTACAACGAATAATATCGTCATTATATATTTAACAACGGCTATTTTAGTGACGGTTTTTTTTTTAAAACCGTCACTATAGCTCATTTTTGTTGTAGTGTGCATTGCTTGCTCCTTGTCATGTTACTATTGCTTGGCAGTATGTGTAGTTCTCTGTCATCTTTTCTCAAAAGATATATAACCTCAATTTTAATTAACATAGTCTCGTATAGGAATCTCATAAAATATGAGTTGTCAAAGCTAATTTTCCTCGATAATGATCCGAGAACTAAACTGGAGCCATTACAATATATATTGTTACTTTGCAAGATTGCATTTATTTTATAAGATATGATCCTTCATCAATATTTACATGGTTGATTATAATGGAATATATATACAGATGCATGTATATATTTGTAAAAATATGAACACGGATATTGAAAAATATGGATATTAACCGATAGTAAAAATATCCTACCATATCCTAATATAAGAATTGTAATGTCCCGAGCTTAGGTCCTCGATCCGTTATCGAGGAAAACTGGCCATGACAACTTATTAGGTACGGGCCCAGATGGACCCGTTGGCAACCACCCAAAATACTTAAGCCCAAGTTGTTAAGTAGTAGTCCCCACCATTTATAAACCGCACCCACACTTCGTGAGTTTTAGATGTGTCACTATATTTGGGTGTATGAGTGTTACAAGAATAGTAATGTATAACATATACGGATCATATACAAATAAAAGATATATTTATTGGATGGTTTATACATAAAACATCTATACTAAATGCATTTATTTCATAAAATTGCACCAAATAATGGTGAAATAAGATATAAGAAAGTGTTACCAACAATTATAACTAATTTTGCAATTATATTTATATATTAAATTGACATATGCATGCAGATTTTAGTCTCAAAATCGGTATAAAATAGGTATGGTACACTACAACAATCACCCTGCAGCAATAAAAATTTAATATTCATTATCTAATCTTTTATCATTAAATGTATAATAACGAATATGTACGTCGTAAACTTATTTCAAGAGAAGATATAACAACAAATATCAAATTCTTAATTGATATAGACGGATTTTGTTGAAGTTAGCATGTTGAATACAGATGAGCTCTCATCCATTAGCATCCATACTTGTAAACCACATCGTTGTCTAAATTAACAAACTACACTTTTTTTAAGAAGAAAAAAACGTGTCTAAGACTAGTTGAGTATGCCTATAATTAAATATATAATCTGGACATACATGAAATTCCTTAATCCTTATGTAAAGGAAGAAACCTCATATTTGATCGTGCACCACAAATATTGAAGGGTAGCAAAGCTAAATTTCTTCTTCTTCTATGTTAAGATTTTTGTTTGGTTCCTTTTTGGGTCAACGAAAATCTGACGAGCCTCGTGTTCAATGCTTTTCACGCTCCCCCTCATTTAAATATCTGCCTCTTTTTAAATGTGAATTATTATATTCCCATGGCTTTCCCGATTCCAAACCTAGCGTCATTTTAGCTTTAATAAAATCAAACCAAATATGTGTAACTGCCCGGGTATAGATATTTGAATCGTTATTGAAAAAAACTGATCATGACAACTTGTTAGATTCATGTTCAGATGGTGTTGAACGTAAAAATCGAAGAATTTAAAATGAACCTCACAAGGCGAGGACTCAGTAACTGTGAAGAATTCTCAACAAGTGCATTCAATTAACAATTAAGCCACACAATAAATAAATCAAGCTAGGCAAGCAAGTGTGAATCAAAATTTATTATACCCTGCTAAAGATGTATAGTGATAAATATGTAGGGATCGAACACAGGAAACAATGGTGTAGAGTGTATGAGGTCAAGAAATGAATCACAAAAAATTATCATTCACAACACTTAGCCAATTTATGATTTTTTGTAGGGTTTTAATTTTTATACCTTTTTAATTATTTGTAAATTTTATGTTTTTTTATATTTTATGATTTTTAATTTTTCCTTTTATAAATATATAATATAATCTTATATAAGGCTTTATATACAATCTAGGCTAATAAAATTATAAATACTAATACAAATAAACAAAATACATATAATAAAATATTTTTAGATTTTAAATAATTTTTTTACTATTTTTATGATTTTTAGACGATTTTACTAATTTTTATATATTTTTAAAGACAAAAATATCGCAAATTAGGGATTAAATAAATAGATCGAATTGTTTTGGAAATTTAAGATAGAAAATAAAGTCCAAATTTTTTAAAACTATTTTTTAAGAAATAATATATAATTAAAAAGAAATTTCCAAAATAGGAAATGATATTTTTAGAATTTTTTAGATTTGTTTAAGATTTTTATAAAGGATTTTGGAGCTTTTTTAATTTTTTTGAGTTTTCTTTTTTTCTTTTTTTGTGATTTTTGGTCTGAAGGCAGGAAATACAAAAGATACAAAATATATTTTCTAGAATTTTTTAAAAATGTTTTTATTTTTTGTATTTTATAGATCAAATAGGGACAAAACCATGCTCTTTTAATTTTTAATAAATTCTAAAAATGCCTAAAATTGAAATACAAAAATATGAAGTGAATCTATAAACAAGTTGGTACTTAACCATATTTTTGAGAATTTTTGGAGCATGGTTGACATTTTTTAATAAATAGAAAATATGCACAAAAATTATTGAACTAGCAGGGGCATAAATGTAAATAAAATTAAATGCAAGGTCTAATGTGCTAATATCCCAAAATATCATAACTGCTAATGAAAGTTCCTAGACTAAACTTAAATATAAAAGTTACGAGGGCCTTAGTGCAAAATGTCACCTTGTGTGGGAAGACACGTGAGGTGACGTAGCCAAGACTAAAGTGCAATATGAATTAAGCACAGGGGCTCTGATGGAAATTTACCAAAAATAGAAAAGTATTTAAAATATTTTACAAGACCAAATAATAAAATGAAAAAAATGAGGGGGAAGAATTGCAAAATACCCCTCCATGTGCGCGCGATGGACGTCAGAGATGCTTTGACTTTCCACGCGACATGCCTACGATGCACGATACCGATTCGGGGTTGGACGTTAGGGATTAGATATGGAGCTTCATCTGATAGCCAGGGTTGCGGAAGCTCCGATGGTAGTTGTTCAACCTGGCACAACGTCCTTCATCCGACGGTGCTGGAGAGACTTGGAGGAATAGCAGAGGAACTCCGTTGTGTTGAACTTCCAATTGAGCAAGTCTTCTCCAACAATCATTCCTAGGAGCTCAAAAGCGACTCAAAATGCTTCCTTGGATGATTCCACAACCACAGATTTCTTCAAAATGGACCAGGTCCTTCTGGAATGCCCGATGAAGGGGGCGACATGGGGCATGTTCTCCCGGCTCGATGAGGCTCGAGGAGCCTCTGTTCTTGCTTTTTCGTGAAGGAGATCGTCAAGGGATAAAAAGCAAAGCTTGGGCGAGCTTTGGAAGGAGGAATGGGCGAGAGATGCATCGAGATGATGATATCCAACGAGAGGCGGAGGAAGGAGATCGGGTTCCTCTATCTGTGCTAGATCAAGATGAATGAAAGTGCTTAGGGCGAAGGGAAGGCGTAAAGGAAGATGAAGGAGGTGATTCAAGCGGTGGAGATGGTCTGAGGTCATCGGAAAAAGGTGGCGGAGCCGGAGCTCCAGCGAGGAAAAATTCAAAAAATACAGAAAAGGAAATGAAATCTATTGAAATAAAAGACGTAGCTATACTAATGATGACCTAAAGAACATGAAAAGATAGGGAGATAGAAGCTCACCGACGTTGTCACATCTGAAGCAAAGCTCCAGATGGAGGATTGTGGAGGGCTCGGATCGACTTTGATTCTATGCCTAATCACTCGCTAAACCCTCTTAGGGTTTCCTGCTGTCACCATGAATCTCTAGATGCTCGAGATTTAGGGTTTGAACGACAAAAGAGGGATCAAATTCAAACAAGGATAGTGGAGTATATGTACATAGGACACTTCATCGGGACGAAGCTCACAAATCAGAGGTGCCTAGACCAAGATTTGATCTTGTCATGAACGTACATAGATCGAGGCACAAGTTTGCAGAAGAAATCGACTCAAAAGATTGCAAGAAATGATGGGAGAAAATCAATGAAGATGGAGTCTCACTTTGACAATGGCAGGCCTACGAGTGGAACAGGTAGGTGACCTGGGTCAACCAGGGCCGAGCCCTGATTGGTCCACGTCAGCTGCAAAAGGATAAAATAATAAATTAAAGAGATTAATGGGGCTGCCCCTTGCGGGCAGCCAACAATGGCTGCCCCCGCGCCGTTTCGGCGCTTTTTTTAATTTTTTTTGAAAAATATCACCGTGTATATTCATCCCTATATCCCTCCTATATGCCATTCGAATTTCATCAGAAACAGAGACTCCTATGGCCTCCATCGAGATGGTGTTGATTTAAAAAATCATGTTACCGTTAAAAAATGACTGTCTAGATGGAGGCCGTAGGAGCCTCTGTTTCTGACGAAATTCGAATGGCATATAGGACGGATATAGGGATGAATATACATGACGATATTTTTCAAAAAAAAAATAAAAAAAGCGCCGAAACGACGCGGGGGCAGCCATGTTGGCTGCCCGCAAGGGGCAGCCCCATTAATCTCTAAATTAAATCCTTGATTTATTTAACTTAAAATAGTAACGATTTTATTAATTTTTAGTTAAAATATAAAAAATATTTATTATTTTACGTAGTATTTGATTATAATTTTTATTTGTTTTTACAAGTTTATTTATTACAAGTTATTATTTTCATGTACATTTATAGGTATATTGACATATGTTTTATATATTTTGTTTTGTTTTGTATTTTTGATCTTATTATTTTATTTTTCTTATTTTATATATTTATATCTTATTTTTATACACAAATACATTTGTATTATATTTTTCTGATATGTTTTATGTACTTAAATAAATAGGGGTATATATCATATAAGTATTAGTATAGGTATTTCATATGTGTATTTATATAACCTATTTTGTTTTTGTGTTTTTATTATTTTATTCTACTTTAAATATATATATATATATATCTATTATAAATAATATTTGCAAAATTATAAAAATATATAATTAGAAAAATAATAAAGAATAAATAAAATAAATATTTTAATCTGGTATACTATACAATAGGGGTCCTAAACCTAACTTTCACATCTTAACTCCAAATTAAAGGAAATCATCTTCATTAAATATCTTATTATAAGTTATATACAATTAAAGGTGATTTTGATATATTTTGAGTTTTTATTGAGGGGATATGGGTATGGGAAGTTTGGATTTTGGCATTTTATTCTAAGTAAAAAAAAGTACATTGTATATTATTTTTGTGTAAACTCAATTTGTATTTTTATTTATATTTTTATCTACAACTTTTATGTACAAAGTTTCTTTACTTGAGGTATAACATTAGAAAATAACATAGATCCCAAAAAGGACTTATTGATGAAGAAATTAAAGGGAATTTTAATGGGTTTTGGCCCATATCTCCTCCTACTTTATTCCTTGTTGACCCAGTCATCAAGATGCTTAGATCTCGGGATTTAGGATCATAAAATACCTTTGATATTTTATTCTTTTCTTTTCTTTATTCTATAATTTTGACATTTAAAAATGTATTTTATATACAATAAATGGAATAAATAATGAATGTTAATTTGTACAAAATAATGTTATATGCATGCATCAACGGGGGTTTTAAGGCCAAATGATAGAATAAAGGTGATGAAATGGAGACTCATCACCCCCACATACTTGCCTTTGCCAGTCCCTAGCAAACAATAATGCAATGAGTGCAGAAAATAAAATAAAGAAAAAAAAGAAATGACATGGAATGATTGTCGACTTTTAAACTTGTTTTATTATAATCAAAGTTTGGAGCTCAGAAAAGGTCTTTGGATTAATGGTGTGTTCGAACTGCGGAATTCAGGAAGTGTGACACAAAAGCCCTTAGGTTCCATACTCATATTATCCTGTTCAATTCACAACATGTCAAAATCATCCTCTCAGTCGCACACTCTTGTTACCTTGAAGTGATAGAACCATGTGTGTGAAATTAGTCAGCTTTCCTCAAATAAAAGTGATGAACTATTGAGGCATCTGCTCTTATGGTAACCCGTCCTCGTGGAGATAGATATTTTCTTCTAAGGTTAGGTACTCCCAGTCTTTACACCCTAATGTGGAAGAATTTTAAAAGAAGGAGAAAGGAAGTGGGAATGGATCAGTGTAGTCTTCATTCCCTTGCGAAGTCGGTCAGTATAATCGATTCTTCACCAAGAAGCAGGTTTTTTCTGAAGCCTATATTTTTATGGAATTTTTGGTATAGGCTTCTTTGGATATTTCCTTTGACTTTGTACAACTTCTCCATTCTTATTTATGCCCCAATGGAAATAACATCTTTTTATTCAACCTAAATTTTTGGGGATCTTGGAAAAAGTTGTGTCGGTAGCACATTCCTCATCCGAAGCATTGTCTCAATCCATATCCAGTCATTAGATATCATTGTTACCAAAAGAAGCGGGTTACAGTATCGGTGTCAGCAATCCCCAAGAATGGTTCATGAGCCACCCTTGACATTCAAATGACATATTGGAGATATGTATAGATGATTATACATTGTGATGTTTTGTAAAAAAAATAAAAAAATTTGTGGAAAAAGGGTGTGGGGACAACCTCATTTTTTTCCTATATATACATACATACATACACATACATACATACATACATACATACATACATACATACATACATACATACATACATACATACACACACACACACACCTCTCTCTCTCTCTATACACACACACACACATACATATATAGGGTTATATGGGGCTGCCCCCGCCCTATTTTTAGTCAATTTTTTATTTTTTTGAAAAATATCATCATGTATATTCATCCCTATATCCCTCTTAGATGTCATTCGAATTTCATCAGAAATAGAGACTCCTATACCCTCCATCTAGAACAAGTATGATTACAACAGTTCTATGACGGTTAAAATTACTTGTTCTAGATGGAGGGCATAGGAGTCTCTGTTTCTGACGAAATTCGAATGACGTATAGGAGAGATATATGGATGAATATACATGATGATATTTTTCAAAAAATAAATAAAAAAATGCAGAAAATTGGGTGAGGCAGCCCTATTTTTTCCATATATATATATATAGAGAGAGAGAAGAGTGATCCTATGAGAGCAAAAAATTATGAGAGCATGAGAGCAGTGATTCTGAACTATAGCTTTTATCTTCTCTCTCCTGGTTGAATTTAGTGATCCAGAACCACTGCTCTCATGCTGTCACAGGTTTTGACTCTCATAGGATCAACCCTATATATATAGAGAGAGAGAGAGGGAGAGAGAGAGAGAGCAGGGGGATAAATGGGGCTACCCCAACGTGGTTGCCCACGCCTCATTTTCGAGTATTTTTTATTTTTTTTGAAAAATATCATCATTATATTCATATATATATATATCCCTCCTATATGTCATTTGAATTTCGTCAGAAAAAGAGACTTATATATCCTCCATCTAGAACATGTCGATTACAACAATGTTTATATCGTTAAAATTACCTGTTCCGGATGGATGACATATGAGTCTCTGTTCTTACGAAATTCGAATGACACATTAGAAAGAGATATAGATGAATATACATAGTGATATTTTACAAAAAAACGGAAAAATGGAGCGGAGACAACCCCATTTGTTCCATATATACATACAGAGAGAGCGAGAAAGAGAGAGAGAGAGAGGAAAGGGAGCCTATTTCATGTCTATTTTTAGTATTTTTTATTTTTTTTAAATACCACCATGGATTTTCATAACTATATCCCTCTAATATGTTAAACAAATTTTATCAGAAATAGAGATTCCTCCGCCCTCCATCCAGAATATATTGATTACATCAAATCTAAGACCGTTAAAATTACCTATTTTGGATGGAGGGCATATGAGTCTACATTTCTAACGAATTTGAATGACATATTATAGAGTATAGTTATGAAGTACACGGTGATATTTTTCAAAAAAATAAAAAATTATCAAAATGGACATGAAGGTTACCTACTTCATGAAGTAGGGTCACTTTCGTCATTCATATACATATACACATACATACATAAATACATGCGTACGTACGTACATATATATAGAGGGGTTGATCATGTGAGAGCCAAAATATGTGAGAGCATGAGAGAAGTGAATATGGATCATTAGATGTTGTTCTTCTCTCTCCTGTAATAAATGAGGAGAGAGGATCTAGTGATCCAGAATCATTCTTCTCGTGCTCTCACAGATTTTGGCTCTCACAGGTTCAACCATCCATATATATACATATATAGGGAAAATTTGAATTAAGGTGGTAACTCACCACAATTATGGTACGGCATTCCATAAAATTTGTTAGATCTTGATATACGGCTATGAACAAAACCATCAAATTAATCCCAAAATCATCATCCAAATAACCTCCAACTCGCTATTTTTGAAAACAAAAATGAATATTCTATTTAATTGTGTCATTATCTCGTTGCTCATTAATTACTCGAATTTATTTTCTAAATATAGCATCAATCATAATCACTCGAGTACTCGAAATTTTCAAAACAAAACTCGACGAGGGTTCGCTCCCCTCTAGTTCTCCGTCCTCCCTCGATGTAGAGGCGGCAGATGTGCATGGAGATGATGGTGGTGCATAGTGACGACGATGACGATGCAAGGAGTAGCATGAGGTGGTTGCGCACGGAGGATGATGTGTGTTCTTAGTTATTTTTTCTTATTCTTTTTTATTCATCTATTAATCAAGTTCCAAATTATTTAAATTTCTTTTGTTATTTATTTGGATTTTAATTTTTCTTTCTGTTTTGATTCCATCACAATTCAATCTTCAAAGTTACTCGTTTTTTTTGAATCAGTGTTCCTGATTCACTAGTAGTTATGTTTGGGTGTGTTTTTTTTAATATCAGTCATTATGATTTTGTAATTTAGAACACATGATTGTAAAAGATATTAATCTTTTGTAAATTGATTACAATTATTTCAAAATACGAACCTTTATTCAATCATATTTTCTGGAATATTCAATGCACTTTTTGTTCTTTTGAGTTCAATCATATTTTCTGGAATATTCAATCGTTTGTAAGTTGTGATCCTTCGTTCTTTCGAGTTCAACACACTTTTTATTTTTTTTATTTTGAGTTTTATTTACATATTGAATTTTGTATATGAGAATGAAAGTATCACCTAAAAGAAAGGAATTTTTTGATTAAGAATGTAAATATTTATTTATATATTGAATATGTCTGAGGTTGTTAGTATAAATAAATAATTTTTTATTATAGAAAATTGTGCATCTTGTTATATTTTCACCCAGAAGGTGATGTATTTTGCAAAAATCATATTAGATGAAATCTTATCGATTATGGATTAAATACTAAAGAGATGAAGTTTACAGAGTCAATTGGATGGACTAAATATCAAATATTATGATATATTTTACCTTTTGATCTATCAATTTACATAATTGATTGTATAATTTACATTTTGATTCATTGATTTACAATTCTGCATGTATTTTTTTTACATGTTATCCTTTTTTAGGAATAAGTGATAAACTACTGATTGACTTTTTATTTTGCAGATTAGCACATAATTGTTAAATAAGAGCATGGATTTTACAAAATCTTTACGAACTTTATTATGGATGATAAATTTTGATGGACTCATGATATTGAGAAACACGTTGGATGGACATATGAAACAATTTATGCATTAATAATAAACAATCTATTTTTACAAAAATCACATATATTTTACAAATGAGACCATAAAGTTTACAAAATAAAATCACATTTTACAAACGTTACTCCCACATAATATTCTCAAAAGAGACTGCAAAATTCATCAAAATAAATCAATGTGGTTTATAAAAGAGACTACAAAATTTACAAAAAAATGTTGCAGTTTACAAATATTGCTTCCACAGAATGTTGAATGAATTAGCATGTACTATGAGTCTACGACGTGTATTTTCTAATTTGTAAATTCAAAAATACACTTCATATTTAAACCCCATAAAAATAACATGCATATGACGTGTAGAATTTATATTGCGTTTGCAATTTACCATGTCTGATATATTAGGAAAAATAGTTGTAATACAAATTCCATCATTGTAGGAATGATTTTTACGTGTATATCAATTAATTAGGCCATTATCATAGTACCCTGTATTTTAGGAAACACAACTATATAGAATACACCAATGTTTATCGAATTTGTGTTTTTTCCTGTACATCAATGGTTATGATTTTTGTAATTTACAACACATGATTGTAAAACATATCCATCTTTTGTAAATTGATAACAGTTATTTCAAAATGCAAACATTTATTCCATCATATTTTTTGGAAAATACAACACACACTCCTCGGATTTTACTAAATATAGAATGTTCAATGACGTGTATTTGACTAAATTAGCACTAATTTAATCCACCTCAATTTATAAATGTTAGTTGGCACGAAAATCACCTAGTGGTTTCAATCTCAGTTGTACACTCATCATCCAATAGCCAAAGACGACACCTTTCCATAATCAAGGAAAGGTACCGCCTCAATTGAAGTGCTCCCTACACACACACATATACATACATGCATACATACATACATACATACATACATACATACATACATACATACATAGATACATACATACATGCATGCATACATACATACATACATACATACATACATACATACATACATACATACATACATACATACATACATACATACATACATACATACATACATACATATGGACTGTCATAGCTAGAATCATCTTATTGAACCCTCATTTCGGTATGGACGGTCGCATGACATACATTGCATATTTGGAAGATGATCGACAACTCTTTATGATCTATGTATGCTTTCTCTTCTTACATTACGGTTCGATCTCTTTATTTGTAATTTTTTTCTTTAGTAAAGCAGTGGGACTTTTCCAAGTAAATCCTTGCGCCTCTCCTTGGATTGCTTGTTTCCTCATATGCAAAACTTGATTATGAGTTTGCCTTCCTATAGCACTCTAATATCCTCCTCTATATACTACAAGGAAAAACAAGTTGTCGCATGACCATAGATATGGGACTTGTGATCACGGAATTGGCTATGGTCGCACCCTATGTAGCTTGTAGACGTAGCTAGAAATCTCGTCGCGAGAGTTCTCTGACCACAGATATGTTGTAGTCACTACAAGGAACCACAACATTTGTCGTAGCCACCATTCTGGTATTAGTGTCTTCGTTATATCTTTGAAAGCTTTGACTATGGAATTATGGCTATGGAAACTAGTGGCTATACAATCATCATGGTCACAACTTTCCGTAGTCATATGTTGCGACCACAATTGGTTTTCCTTGCAATGATAGTGAACGTGAAGACACACGTCTCATCATGTATCCAAGTAAAGCTCTCTATTACCAGAATTACATATAGATGGATATCTCGATTTCTTTTGGGAGTTCCTTAAAAAAGTCATTCACTATTTATCGAGTACTTTCATCTGTATATACTTAGAATGCACTGAAGCCATTTTCCTTATTTTCTTATAGTTGTTATTTCTACTTTCTTTCCTTACTTGTATCTTCTGTTTGTATCCACTTCAATTGTCTAGTGATAGAGCAATGTTCTTACTACCAAAAGATTAGGGTTCAACTTCCTCCTTGAAGAGCGTAGTGTTTGAATAGTCAAAATGCAAAAAAAAAAAATAATTGGATTTTTCAACATGGATTTAATAAGAATCCAAGTAGGAGAAGGCTTTGCTTTTTTTTGTATCTACTACTCGTGTGAGATCTTATCATGTTTCATGTCATTTGATTTTTTCTTCATTCATTATCAACATCTACTTATCTTTTGAAAAAAAAGAAACTGGGTGTTGTAGTCAATAAAAAGTCACGCGCGTAAGTGGAGGGATGCAGCGTGGGATAATATGGAATGGATGTACAACATTATCAACTCTTTTTAATGTATAAGAAAACATTTAAAAAGTTAAAAAAAGAATACGCTAGTCAATATAAAAAATCTAAAAAAAAGACGAATAATGCTTTGAACTTTACGTCGCATCGAAGTGAGATGATAATTTGCATGCCAAAAACTTCACCAAGTGGCAGCTGTATAGGCAAAGTGGTATTTGGGTTAAGCTATTTTGTTATTATTGTTATTATAATATTTGTTTTGAGATTCATAATATAATAATAGGGAAAAATGGGGCTGCCCTTTAAGGGCAGCCATCATGGCTGCCCCCGCTCCATTTTTCGTCAATTTTTTATTTTTTTAAAAAATATCACCATGTATATTCATCCCTATATCCCTTCTATATACCATTCGAATTTCGTCAGAAATAGAGACTCCTACGACCTCCATCGAGATGATGTCGATTTAAAAAATCCTGTTACCGTTAAAAATGATTGTCTGGATGGAGGCCGTAGGAGTATCTGTTTCTGACGAAATTCGAATGACATATAGGAGGGATATAGGGATGAATATACATGATGATATTTTTCAAAAAAATAAAAAAATTTGCAAAAATGAGTTGGAGGCAGCCATGTTGGTTGACCCTAGGGGGCAGCCACATATAACCCATAATAATAACACACCGACCAAAAATATAATAGATGCTGATAATATAGTAACCTATATAATTTAAAAAAAGGTCCAATACCATTCATCATAGGGGCATAAAAAGCAGAATTAAAGTTGATTACAAACATAGCAAAGGGGGAACGGGGTCTGCACATGCACGGGGCACAAATGAGAAAGCCCATAAATAGGGTTACCATCAGGACATCTAAAGTCCATAACTGATGTAACTTCTAAAATAGGAGAGGAAAAAAAACCCTAATTTTGTGATTACACCCAAAAAGAGCTGTCCCAACGCCTTCAATATATTGGAGTCTTTTGAAAGGACCAACATGAGTAAGCTTCTTTGGTTTCAGGGGAAGAGCAGTTTCCTGACATGTCATATACCCCTCGCCCAAATACCCTGTCGAGACACTTGAATTTTGAAATTCCATGTTAAGATACTGATCGACGAACGATTCGTAAATCGACACTGTTACAAAATTTCTCTAACATCCGCCTCCAATAAAGATAATTCCACTAATTTCCACCGATTGACAAACGGTTCGTCGATTTCAGAATTTCCGTTCCGTGCCCAATGAAATAACCCCACTTGACCCTCACTAATTCCACTAATTTTCGTTGGTAAACCATTCACCAAGCGAATGGTTCACCTTTCCCCGTTCTTGTCATATTTATGATATTTATAAGTAATGATATTTATGATATTTAAATGAAATGATGCGAATGGTTTGTCGACGGCAATCAATTTACTAATCGATAAATCGTTTGCCAATCGATGCTATAATAGTGAAATTCCGAAATCAGGTATCCTGACAGAGTATTTAAGAGGCGAAGATGTCCTGCCAGTGAAGTCAGATATCCTAACAGTGATTGGATGATTATTAGATCACCTATCATATTTCAATCTACTGTATGTAATAAAAATGAATAAAAGCATCTATTATGTGTCTTTATTTCGCATGCTCATCCAGATGTACAGTCGATATGCTAAACGAATCAGACCTAAATCGTCTATAGTCACTCAAACAAAAATAATTGGATTAATAAACGAGTTCAATTTGGTTGACCTTGACTTGATCAGATAGCCTATATTATTTGGCTTCATCTCCTCTTTTTCTCTGTATGCCTTTGTCTCTTCCTCAACTTATACAGTTAACTAAACAACATGTGTATATTTGTGATCTGATCGATTACTTTTCATCTTCAACAATCAAGCCGGTCACAAATAACCAGAAATTGACAATATAATGAGATAGATCGCAAATCGACGCCGACAATTATGCATGTCTACCACCTTGCGATCATGAATCCGAACGTCGACCGTCTAGGTCAAACTCGATCTTGCCCATAAACAGTGTCTAAAATGAATTATGCTGAAATGAATAATGCAATTCAAATGAAACATAGATGTAAACTTTGAAAAAAATAAATAAATAATCTAAACATTTTAATAGAACATTAAAATCTAAATCAAGGAAAGGGATCGAATACCACAAAGTCCTTGATACGGGTCCCACCAGAAGATCACGTCCGTTATATATAGACCGTCTCCTTATGGCCCTCGAAGCTTTTCCAAAATAGAACTCCCGGTTTCCACTGTACGATTACATGACCAAAACACCCATCCGTCCTCGCGCGGCACAACACAGCATGCGAGGGTCATTTTGGTCAATTTGAATCGGAATCGGGTTCCAACTTCCTCCCCTTCGCAACGCCTAACATGTGTCTCACCAGTAACATTATTTATTTATATAATCTATCAAATTCCACACCAGGATTATGATCATAACATCGAAATATTAGACAAGCGAACAATAAGCTAAACCACTAGTCTTTACAATTATATGCAATGATTTATCTCTGCCTACGTACATGTTAAGTTCCAGAGTCTGTATCTGTATTATTTCAGCCATACATACATGCAATTATAATACCTCCTAGTAAGTAATATCATGGTCCTCTTGACGAGATGTATCGTAAATAAAACAAGAAACATGTGCCTCACCAACCAATCACAACATGTGGCCTAAATCCCAAATCGATTTGCTGGCCTGAATTCGCAGCTGCTACCTCAAATCGATGCCTTTGCACGCGAGCGAGGAGATGCTTCTCGTAAGGAAACCCTTTCCTGACGATTTTGCCCTGTCTCATTATTTAATTCCATTTCACTATTTTTGCTATTAAGATGTTTCTATATTGGTGGATTTTTACATTGATATCCCCGTTACCGTGTGTACTCCATGATCCCACTAATAGTTGGTTTTTTACGGTTATAACCTTTTTTCTAAAAGTAATTTGCAGGAATGTCTACAAACTTTCCAACTGATATCAGTGTGGATACAAGCTAACAAATGTAAGGATTCTGAGTCTAGAGTCTCAGGTAATAATGTTGTGCTCCCTTCGTCCAAGTGACGTTGCGAGACTTTAACTGTAGAGGCTTAGCGAGTTACGAAATTGTTACTCTGGAAATATTTCGGCCTCGAATCATTGTATTTGTAAGTTTGGTATCAAATTGATTTCAAGTAGAAAGTTTGAGTACCTTCCGTTAAATTACTCTTCTTTTTATAATATAGATGTTTAAAAGATGTGAGATATCTTTTAAATTTTCCTTGGATGGACAAAAATTTCAGTATTTTAAAAAGCTGGGGAAATCATTATTTGCAATAGCTCCAAAATGCGGTATTTTTTTTTGCGTTGATTTGTATGACGCGTCAACAACATAAATTGGCAGGACCGAAAGGTAATTTAGTAATTATTATTAATTTTGACCAAAATGACGGTATTTTTTACAGGAACATCTACGGGAACATTAAAAATATGACGTCTGAGTCGGTAATATAAATATTAACAGGCTCATTTACGTAATAAAACCATTCCTAGCTAACGAAAATGGCCCATCCCACTCTATCCTTTCCCCTTCCCATCCCCAACCACGCCGCGGGCAAAAAGACAGAAAAGCTCCCATCGTATCCCGAGAATTACCACAGTATACCGCTCCTCTGTTCCTATCAGATCAGGCCCTCGTAACCACTGAACCGTCCGATTACACTAACAACCGACGGCCTGATCGACGAGGTATAGGGCATCGCAGCGATCGCTTTGGAAAGACAAAAACAGCCTCCCACCTAATGGCTAGAGATGGGGGGCCGCAGAACAGTCCCCCTTGTTACCAAGGGTATTTCCGTCATAGTAGTCGGCCGTTTAGGGATGGCAGAATGGAAAATTGGGGGAGGTACAAGGGCATAGAGGAAAGCAAATCGCCTGTGTCCCACGGAACCCCTATAAATAACACCATTTCGCCCAAATTCCAGACTCCTTTGCCCTCTCAACATCTCTCTCTATTCTCTTCTTTCCTCCGTCTCCTGTGATCTCTTCTCCTTTCTTCTTCATAGAGCTCCGCCCGATACTCCCGTTTCTCGAATCCCACGGCCGCCCGTAAAGTTACCGCCCTTGCCTCCTCCGCCGCGCTCCGCCACCGATTCGCCGACCCACCGCCCTATCTGCCCATCTGTATCAGGGGTCCCTCGTTTTCCTGCCATTTTACGCTTCTGCCCCGGGATTTTTCCTTCTTGGTTTATTGGTTTTGTATTTTATTTTTATTTTTTTCGGGAAACACCTCACGCCCCTGCCCCTCCCATATCGGGCCACCCCCACCTACGTGGCAAATGATGTCGACATCGAGTCCCGGGCCCACCACTAGCTACGGCGGTGGGTCCCGCCACGGCCCCGCGCCATTTGAGCCGTCGAGGAAGCGTAAGGAGAGGGATGGCTTCGATGGCCCACCTCGGCGCGCTCCGGCGGCAACCAGAGTCGAGCCGCATCCAGCTGAGAAGAAGCCGCCGCCGAAGCCGAGCGGAGACAACCGGCTCCTCGCTGGCTACTTGGCGCACGAGTTCCTCACGCGGGGCACTCTTCTCGGCAAGCCATTCGATCCCAATGCCAAGCCGGAGATGGAACCGCCGGCAGTGGCGGCTCCGGCAGCATTGAAAGCGGCTCCGGCATACTCAGACGTGACGAGGCTCCTCATGGGGGCGAATGGGGCCCTCATCCCGGGGGTCGTCAACCCAACGCAGCTCGCGCGGTGGCTCCAGATGCAGTAGCGGTGTACGCTGCGTGTCGGCGATCTATTGGCTGCAGTTGTTTGCTGCCAACTTTTGCTCCGTTGTTTGCCTTCACTCCCTCGTGCATGGAGAACGGAAACCATGAAGGAAGAGAGCGCGCACGTCGAATGGGACTGGCAGTTGATAGTACAGAGAGTGAGCTCTTCGCTTCTTTGTGGTTCCGATCACTCCCTCTTTGTTGTTGTTTTGCAGGCCGATCGAACTTGAGGATACTCTCGTCGTTTTTTTATCGGTGGCTGTTGTTGTAATGGACGTAAGTGTTGCTGTAGCTGGCATTGCTCTGATGGGTTCACAGTTATTTTCTTTGAAGATAAGATCTCTCCAACTCTTTGGTTTCCTCCGCATGCATACGTGGGGTGCGGAAACGTGTGCATGAGCTTGCATGGATATCCATGGCTTCTCTGTTGCTCCGGCCTATACGTGTTTGTTAAGTTTGGTTACGATTAGTTAATATTTGCTTCTGATTTGCTCTTAGTTTACAACGTGTTAGACGACTGACTAGTTCTTTCGACCTCGATCTTGGAACTGGGAGATAGTTTTCCGTTGCAATTCCTTTAGATGATCTTGCACGAATGATATTGATCGTATTCTGATTTTGAATTCATACCATAATTATGTCGTTACATTACATATATAGATTACAGTTCATTTTGGTGTGCTTTTATTTTGTTTTTTTGACTGCTGCTTTCGACTATAATCTGGTTATTTACTGTTGGTTTAAACTTGATGAACTGGTGATGGGAAATACTAATCCATTTATCCCCTAGAAAAGGATGTATACGTTTAAGCACAGAATCTGGTGTGCTATATTTTTAGTCGTCTATTGATCAATTTTTGTGAGGAACAGTGCATTAATATGCGTGTCCCATGAATTTTATGTTAGTTTTTGTCTTCAAAAATTAAAGTGCCGATTAATGATGTTTGACTTTGTGATATCTGTTTGATGGAATGTTGCATTGATTTGCTTGATGTTGGTTTTAATTAGTTGCGTGTAAATTTTCTACGTTACTTTGTATAATTAGATCAGTAGATCGGGCTCGAGTTCTCAACAGAGAAGCTTATTTTATTGTTGAACGTTAAATTTGGGGTAATGATGGATAATTTTAAAGAAAAAATGGTGCTGCCCCTCCCCTATTTTCCGCATTTATTTTTTTTATTTTTTGCAAAATATCACCTTATATATTCATATATATATATATATATATATATATTCCTCTTACATGTCATTTGAGTTTAACCTTAGATAGAGATTGATATGTTCTCTATCTATTACATTACATGTAATTTTAACGGTCTAAATATTGATGTAATTGACTTGTTATAGATGTAGGGAATATGAGCAGGGAAGTTGCATGGAGGGGCCATGGCCCCACCTTTATTTTTAAAAATCATTTTATTTATATAATAAGAGACTTGGTTGGCCCCTCATATATTTATTAATATCCAGTGCCTAGTAAAATCTTATCTAATGATTATTTCTCTCTCAACATCTCAACTTGCAAGGTAGATGCCACGCCACTTTTCACATCACCTTCCCATGGCATGAACAATAGTGACGATCTTCTCTCTAATTTCAAGGTTAGGATTTGATACTCTATTCCTTTCTCACATTAGTAGTACCGGCTCCATGCTCTAGTTATCCTTTTTCTTGTAAAATGCTCTCACTGCTTGTTCTTTATATTATTATATTTTTACAATGGGACATATTCTATTAGACAATAGGTGATTTAGAGATGTATGATATTTTTTACTAATGAATTAGTGAGTATCCCTAAATTTCCAACTTACATGGATAGTTATTCTATCTTAACATCGCTATTTAAAAGAACTAAAAATCGCAACATTTTAGACTACCTTGAAAGAATATAACTTCTAACTAAAAGGTTGATTCCACTTGCACTAAATCTACTGTCAACAACAATATATAGAGCATGCATTATTCACAATAAAAATTGTGATGATCGGTTTCCATACTAAAATGAACGACATATATGGTCATATATATTGGAAAAAATGTTGCATATAATTTAGTACATATTTTCCCAGGTATTATGATACTATAAAGGAATAAAAACTCCTCTACAATGAAGTTTAAGGTATTTTATAAAATATCTTCATTCATTGTAATTTTTGTAATTGCATCTATATTTTTAGGTGTGTATTTCAAATAATACCATAAAGATATAACTTACTTTTCTGACTATATTTACCATGGCCCTTCCTTGATTAATTTCCTAGTTCCACCCTTCCATACGAGTCTTTGTTTCTGATAAAATTTGAGTGACATATATGAGAGATATATAGATGAATATATATGGTGACATTTTTCAAAAAAAAATAAAGAAAATACTCGAAAATGGAGTCCCATTGTGGGCAGCCCCATTTTACCCTAATGCCCATGTTCCTCCTGCGAGATCATATTTGCTGCCGTTTTTTTTTCCTAATTTTCTTATGTTAAGCTTAAGTGCTGAGATGAAATATTAAGTTAAATTAATGCCCATAAGTTATTTTTGCATTAAGATTGACTGTGAGCCTTTTCGATAACAGGTTAAAGTAGTGAAAGTAGATGTTAAGATTGACGATGATTTGCCATCCAAAAGGGATTGGTAGTGCAGCTTGTTGCTCGTTTTCCAACAGTCTCTCTGTAAAATGATTTGATCTTATAATAGTGGTGAATATGTTTGAAATGGAAATGAGATTTGATTCCATGTTTGAAATATGATCGAAAGAGAAATAATTTATTTAATGGACTAAACAAGAGAGAGTATCCCTGTAGGTAGAAATTGGAATTTGGGGTAATCTCAAAGAGGGGGTAACACCCAACCGAACCGCCTCTATAGCTAGATTTAGCCATGTATGTGACGATATGTTGTTATCGTCTTGAGTTTGATTCTTCTTCTACAGTAATAGTAGTCGAAGCATTCCCTGGAGATTTTTTTTTGCAAGAATGGGATGTCTGCTGGATATTTATCCCAGCATTGGAAAATAAATTGAAATTATTGTTTTGGGTTATTTGTTCCTATTTACCTTTCTTCGGGGCCAATGAAGGAAAATAGTTACTTTCTTTGGATTTTTACACCATGGCTCTTTCCAACTTTGTCGATTATGCGACTGTCCGTGTATTATTCATATTTGCATTAAACTCTTGCAAACTTACTAACTCTTTACACTGCGATCCCCATGGTTAATTCTTGCAAAGATCATAGTGTAAGACCGAGTAAGTTTGCAGGGGGTTGTTAGGGAAATATGAAAAATACATGAGCTTTTACGTAATTAACAGTGTTTATATTGATCATTGTACAAAATCCGTATTTTCTTTAGTATGTATCGTACATTGCAATAACCGAGAGTAGGACACTTCTTACATGCATGCATGTGATTCATATAAAAAAAATCAATCCTCGTGGAGTAGATTGTTTCGGAAAAATTGCTCACGAAATGTGAGTATGATGTACATGGTGGGCTATTATTTGACAACTTAACCTAAATATTTAGTGTGCAGGTTAATACGTCCAATTGTGTTCGAATTAAACAAGTTGTCAAGTTCAGTGTTCCTTGATAGTAGTTCAACTCTAAACTTGAGATATTACTACAATGGTTTTTGTGATTATTTACGTGTCATGGCAATATGTATTGGCAAGCACATTGTTGCATGATTTTGCATCATCCAAGGTAGATAGGATCCTATAAAAATCATACTGTTTGAATGAGTGATAAGAGAGATAATTGATATTGTAATTATCAATTATCATAAAAAAACAGAGAATATGGCATCATCAAGTACAAGTTATACCACGAATCAAGTGCTTATTTATCCACGCATTTCATTGAAAAGGAGAACAGCACTGCTGTGTTATCTACTTAGCACAGCTGCTACTGCTTTATTTCATTTATGCCACATCGGATCTATTCACATGATATTGCCCTTGCTATTTCCTTTTCTATTTTCCTGCTCCAGACCCACAAGGTTGCATTGGATGGTATAATTAAAATTTAATGATCACTTTATCTGAAATAATTAATCTAAGGTAAACTCTTTTTATCTCGAGATAAGGTTACAGTGTCTCACTTCCAAGCATGACCTCATTGCTCAATGTAATGTTCTGTCTACCATTTGTTTTTTCTTCTTTCTTTGTTGATTAATTATTATTCCAAAAATAATCTGACCTCCCATTTTTAGGAAACAAAGTAGGTATATTCCGGGCAAGGTTTGGCTAATATTTATATTCAGTGTTTTGGATGGGAAAATATGCCATGGACGGAATATTGATAGGCTTGGCTTATTACAGTACAATATGGTCAAGAAAAGAATAGGAATGCTTAGATTTTTGGGAATCGATTCCTCCTGATCAGCTTGTTCCTTGTTCAATTTTCATCAGAATAATCCTTGGCTCAACTGTATAAGCACCCGACGGAAGACGCACGAACGCATTAACAACCAGCACGTTGCGAATGGATTCCATCAACAAGACACACATATGCATACATCTACTTCACATATGTGTGCATGTATGCGCGTTCCAGATTAGCTAAGCCGATTGGAAAGAAATTTAGCGGATAGATCGACTAAGAAATCGAGAGTTTTAGAAAATACCATAATAACCAGGTTGTAAAAACTAAACCATAGCAGAGGGTTCAATCAGTTAAATCAAGAATCGGAGATAAAAAAAGTCGAATCAACCAGTTCTGAGCAACCTTGACTTGGTTAAGCAAATGCTCCTTGACTTGGTTAAGTCAAATGAACCAACCCAAGAGTTTTGCCATTCATTTTTATTGATAAAAAGTATTTTTCAATAATTAGCTTAAATGCAAATTCTTAACTACAAGTCTTCCCCTTATTTGTTTACCCCATCCCAAAACTTCTCCCCTTCTAAGGGTGCGTTCGGTTCGGGAATAAGCAAGAATAAGGATGGAGAATAAAGAGAATAAGGGTCTATTCTTTGTTCGACTGGAGGATAGGAATAAGGAGAATAAGGTGAAATAAAGGTAGGTAAGGTGGGATAAAGATAGGAATAAGAGTGAAATAAGATGGAATAATGAGGAATAGTCGTACCACTGGGAACCGTGTCGGGTGGAGAATTGACCCCTTATTCTAGGGCCTATTCTCCAACCAAACAGGGCCTAAAGAACCATGACAATCTAACGATTCCATACTTTTTTAGTTCAGGATCAAATGTTGACGATCCAACGTGGCCCCCCTTTCTTTCCCAATGAGCATCAATCTTCTTTGAAATACCTCTCCAATCTGGTTTGACAATTATAGCCGATGCTGTAATTAAGGCAGTCCGTCAAATGAGAATGGACGACCCTCGTAGGAGGCTAGAGATAGTGGGTTCGTATCTCGAGATCATCTCGAGATAAGAGGGCGGTGATCGGACGATTCTGCCATGTACAGCAGAGTCCGAAGCAAGCTGCGCAGAATGCGTGGGAGACCACGAGGGAGGCGGCTCAGAAGGCGAAGGAGACCGTGGTCGACAAGGCGATGGATGCCAAAGGCACTTTCTGTGACGATGGAAAAAAACTTCATTCAACGTGTTCCAGAGGGCCCGGCGCTTAGCTCTTCATATTAACAGTCCGCTTCACGGCCTCGCTCGCGCTCTCCGCAGTATCTTTGATGGCTTCTTTGGCATCCATCGCCTTGTCGACCACGGTCTCCTTCGCCTTCTGAGCCGCCTCCCTCGTGGTCTCCCACGCATTCTGCGCAGCTTGCTTCGCCTTCCCTCCGATGTCCTTGGCGACCCCCACCGCCTCGCTGCCGCCATTCACCGTCTTCCCGATGGCCTGAGAATCTCATGCTTTAGGAATCGGCAATAGTGTTGACGTAATCTTAACTACCAATCGTGAAATTTCATCGGAAATAAATGGATAATTAGATTAAGAAGGTAATTAGTTTACAGTGGCAGCAACCAAATTAGCCTTCTCCCTCAGATCCTCTGCCGTTTTCTTAATCTCTTTTGCCGCGGCATTTATGTCTTCAACCCCTTGTTTTGACATAGTCTGCAAATAAGACTAATCATAAGTAAAGGGAAGATTATGAAAATGTCGCATATTACTGACAATATTTAAACGAAATTTTACACTGGCGTCTTTCTATTTTTGTCCATAACACTTGTAGCCCTAATGCTTTTGCAAATTTTTAGAAAATTTGCATAAACGTGCACAAGTATAATTCAAAAAAGATAGGGATATGTTAATGGCAAAATGCAGAACATAAATGCCAACACATCGTGTCATGTAAGATATTGTATATGGCAATATGAGGTTCATCAAAATGTTATGCACTGTTTAAGATTCTTTGTAAATGGTATATTACAAAAAAAGTGTCCCCTGTTTAGGTTAATATATAAGAGATGACGCTTTGAGTCCAACTTCAATACTTTGTTAACGATATTTTATTTTTCCATCAAAAATTGTAATGGTAACTTAGTGTATATAATATATGAAATCCTAAATTTTGATAAGCAGTTATTTATTAGAGAGCAGGGAGCCTGCACCATGGGGTGTAAGAAACTCTCTGCACCCACCTCATTTTTCGATTATTTTTTTATTTTTTTAATAAAAAGTTAGGGGGATTTACTTAATATGTTAAGGGGAATATGTGTTTCAAGTTTCATGCAAAATAAACAATCTTAACACGTTCATCTAGACATGGTCGATTTCAGCAATTCTGAGACCGTTAAAATTCGGTAGTCTTGATGGAGTTGATAGAAGTCTCGAATTAAGTTGAATTTGGGTGATACATGGTGATGTAAATCCCCCAATGTTTCATTTCAAAAAAATCAAAAAAAAATGAAAAAATAGACCAGGTGTAGGGAGTTATCTGCACCTGCCAAGGTAGGCTCCTTTTTTTCTTATTTATTATATGACATCGTTTGTTATCCGCATTTATATTCTACATTAGGTTATGTAGATAAAATCCGAAATAGTTAATTATATTATTTTATTTGAAATGTATAAACTTTGGCAAAAACATTTTATCGATCAAATCTAGGCACCAAGATGTCGAATTTTTTTATCAGGACCCATTTCGATGCTCACTCCAAACTTCGAGACAGTTTGTTAAATTTACCCTAATAAATAGAAATTTTCAATGATGATCTTGTGGAGTAGAACCATCTGACAGTTTAGAAGTCTTAAGTAAATCATAGATATTATTTTTTTTAAAAAAATAAAGTACGTCAAAAAACTAAATAATACTGGTCAAAAATCAAGTATCCCACCCCCAAATCCCAAAACTATAAAAGATTTTGGTTTTCCCCCCAAAAATTGATCTAATTACTAAAACTGCTTCAGAACTTAAGTATGCAGATCTGAGACGCAAATATCTCAATTAATAGTCAAAACATCATATTCGCCTCTTTTGACAATCCTATAATTTAAAAAATTAAGAGGTTTGACAATTAGCAAGAAATATATATATAATAGAAACAAGTGTATGGGAAAAATCTCAAAGCTTGAGGTCATAGGATTTAATAAAGTTCTCGTTTGTTCTATACGCAATCGATAGTGCTAAAGAAAGACTACCGTCTAATCCCGATTCAGAAAGCAACAATATTAAAACAATAAAAACAAAATCCATAAGATTTAAGTCTAAATACGAAATTTCAAAGCTAAATTTAAAAATAATCAGGACGGATTTTGAATCTTTAAATGGTACAAGTTCGGATATTAATCTTGTATTACCTAATGGATGCACTTAGATTCATACATTCATTATATCAACCTTTATATCTTCAGCTTAATTATTCCTTCCTCATCCATCAAATCAACCGAAGAAAAATAGAAATAAACCATTCGTATATTCTATTTTACTTTTTTTCTTTTCTCTTATCCTAAAAATCAGAATATAATTAGAAAATAGTATGGTAAAAAAAGGCCTCTAAATCTTCCTTTCACCGCACGTCATACCACTTTCGTTGGAATAATAAATGTATTATTCACTGTTTAAGATATTGTAAGATATTGTATATGACAATATGAGGCTCATCAAAATGTTATGCACTGTTTAAGATTATTTGTAAATGTTATATTACAAAAAAGTGTCCCTTGTTTAAGTTAATATATAAGAGATGACGCTTTGAGTCAACTTCAATACTCTGTTAACCAGGGGTGTTTATGGGTCGAAAACCCATCCCATTTGCACCTAGCCCGATCCAAACCATGACACAGGGTCAATGGGTCGCCCCGCTCCATTTTAAGTGGTTATCCATTGGAGTGGATACCCATTGTTCGAAATGGATAATGGATTACCTGCGGGTATCCATGGATATTAAAGTAATATTACAATACATATATAATAAAGAAAAAGATAACAATATGAAATCGGTCAATATTATTTTTTATACATGTGGGTTACTCTATTTAAATTTATGACTTATTTGGTATTATATCTACAAATTAACTTGAGCATGCATGTAGATCAAATACACAATATTGGTATGATTATGGATGGAGACCACAAAAAAGAAACAGAAGCTGATGCATTACCATTTGATTTTGGCAACAAGTAGATCCTCAATACTACCACAAGCAGAAGCCGATGCATTACGACATCTAGTTATGATTATTTTTATAAACGAGACCTACGGGTTATTTCAATTTAAATAAAAATTAGACCTTAGAGTTAATTATTCAATTAAATTTAAGCAGGATAATTCTGCTATAAACTTTAGAATCTGATGTCAAAAATTGATTTAATCTTTTTTTGAAAGAAAATTGATTCATTCATGTATATATAGCATACCTCGATATAGGAAAATACGTGAGCATTTCCGTACATAAAAACTTAAATATTATTATAAGAATATAATTTCTTAGATTTTATTATAACCCCTATCATTTGCTTAAAATATTGGTTTTGACCAAGAATTAAATGAGCCGGCGTCTTAGTGATTTCGTACAACTAGTCATTCAGTAGATATCTCCGAATATTTCTCTATCACAATCCGTAGAGTGATTGCATGGTATGTTTATTGCTATGGCATCTTCTTGATGTTCAGTAACAATTATAGAACGGGCGATGCTCACGAGTAGCGCTGCACGGAGTTGGTAAGGTCCCTTCAGGTAGAGAGATGTGAGAGAGGAAGAGGTTATCGCAACATCAAGTAGTTTTAGCCCCACCGGTCCCCTTTCGCCGTCTAAGAGGCGACATCAATGGTGGTGCTATATGCTGCAACCATCCTCCGTTGGTCGTCGAGCAAATCCCCTCGCCGCCATTACTAAGGAACGGTAATCCCCTCCATAACCAAAATACCTATATTTTTTATCCAGATATTTGCGTCCCTTACTAAATTACACGACAATCGATGCATTCCGACAAGCGATGTGTAGGAGATTATCGTATGTGATTACATCCAAATTAAATTGATTTTATATTTATTCATTGTTGTGTTGTAATCGTTGTGTCGATGTTACATCTGATAATATCTCATTTTGATTAGTGACCCTTATATGTCTTCCTGGACTCGTAAGTATTGCATTTTTGTTATTTAGCCTTTTGTCTAGCAACAATGCAGTTTTATCTGCTGTGCACGAGGGCACTGGGGGATCCCAACGGGTTGCTAATGGATCAAAGATGGGTATCCAGTGGATACCAGTTTGGATCACCCATGTAAAAGGATCAATTGGTTTCGGATATCTACTTCAGAAAATCAAATTGGATAACCATGTGGTGCGGGTCATCCAACATGGATCGGATTGAGTATCCATGGGATCCGAGAACCATGCACATCCCTACTGTTAACGATATTTTATTTTTCCATCAAAAATTGTAAAGGTAACTTAGTGTATGTAATATATGAAATCCTGAATTTTGATAAGCCGTTATTTATTATATGACATCGTTTGTTATCCGCATTTATATTCTACATTAGGTTATGTAGATAAAATCCGAAATAGTTAATTATATCATTTTATTTGAAATTTAAAAACTTTTGGCAAAAACATTTTATCGAACAAATCTAGGCACCAAGATGTCGAATTTTTTTATCAGGACCCATTTCGATGCTCACTCCAAACTTCGAGACATTTTGTTAAATTTACCCTAATAAATAGAAATTTTCAATGATGATCTTGTGGAGTAGAACCATCTGACAGTTTAGAAGTCTGAAGTAAATCATAGATATTATATTTTTTAAAAAAATAAAGTACGTCAAAAATCTAAATAGTACTGGTCAAAAATCAAGTATCTCCCCCCAAACCCCAAAACTATAAAAGATATTGGTTTCCACCCCCCCCCCCCCCCCCCCCCCCCCCAAATGATCTAATTACTAAAAGTGCTTCAGAACTTAAGTATGCAGATCTGAGACGCAAATATCTCAATTAATGGTCAAAATATCATATTCCCCGCTTTTGACAATCCTACAATTTAAAAAATTAAGAGGTTTGACAATTAGCAAGAAATATATATATATATATATATATATATATATATAATAGAAACAAGTGTATGGGAAAAATCTCAATTCTTGAGGTCTTAGGATTTAATAAAGTTCTCGTTTGTTCTATACGCAATCGATAGTGTTAAAGAAAGACCACCGTCTGATCCCGATTCAGAAAGCAACAATATTAAAACAATAAAAATAAAATCCATAAGATTTAAGTCTAAATACGAAATTTCAAATCTAAATTTAAAAATAATTAGGACGGATTTTGAATCTTTAAATAGTACAAGTTCGGATCATTAATCTTGTATTACCTAATGGATGCACTTAGATTCATACGTTCGTTATATCAACCTTTATATCTTCAGCTTAATTATTCCTTCCTCATCCATCAAATCAACCGAAGAAAAATAGAAATAAACCATTCTTATATTCTATTTTACTTTTTTTTCTTTTCTCTTACCTAAAAGTCAGAATATAATAAAAGTTAGAAAATACTATGGTAAAAAAGGCCTCTAAATCTTCCTTTCACCGTACGTCATACCACTTTTGTTGGAATAATAAACACAAAAAAGCGACGCCATTAAGTTGCTTTTAGTTTTCTAACTCTCGATTAAGATCTTTTTAGTATGAAGATCTTACTTTGTGGATTAGTGGACATTTTTTAAATTTCTATGAAAACTTTTGTTACGACGAGACCACTGCAAAAAAAAAGTCCAGATAATCTGTGGCAGTAAATTGTTATAATTAGTGAAAGCCACGCGAAATTGGTTCTTTAAAGTAGACTAGCTACATTAGGATCTTTAACGAGATAAGGAAAAAAAAACAAATTCACCCAATTTTTATATACAATATATGTAAGGACTCTTTTTCCATTATGCTCTCCATTCATCTTGCCATTTTTAGGCATAAAAACGTATACGGATATATCTGAATATCGTATTCGAAAATTGACTAAATATGGATATCTATATCCGAATATTAATCGAATACCGATCGAATATGGATATGTATTGTAAAATTTTTCAAATACAGGTACAGATATGGTAATGGCTTGAATATCCAGATCCAGATCCGGATATCTATATACATCATTTAATATTATTTTGAATTGGTTAATATAATATAAGCCACAATCCTATACTATTATATCGGTATTATATATATTATATTATATAATATATTAATGATATTAATAAACTTCTATTTTTTGAGGATGGACACGAAAAAAAGTTACGAAACTATGTCCTCCTGCTTTCGATCAAGAACACATGTGATTACCTAGATCTCCCTTTTGTTACGATGCAACTTATTTATATTTTATTATTATTTTTAGACAATCATTATGAACTTTGATAAAAAATTCAATTGATTATCGTATGTGGTCTTTATTCGATCCATATTCAGATTCCATATTTATTGGATCCATATTTGGATTCACTCTTTGTTCGATTCATATTTGGATTGCCATTTTATTCGATCCATATTCAGGTTTTCTCTTTATTCGATTTGTATTCGGATTCGATAAACATCCTATTCGAATTCGTATATGTATTTAAGTATATGGTTTCCTTAATGTATATTCGAATCATATCTGTATTCGTAATCAATAGAGATGAAACGAATATGGATATGAAAATAGGCATATCCAATCCATATCCGACCCGTTTTCATCCTTATTTTTCCATTCAATCCATTCGTTTCTTCAACCATATTTGTTTGATAAACTTTGGCGTTGTATTTTTTCCATGACGAATAAGAATTAGTGAATAAATCAATTTAATGAAAAAATATTAACCTTTCTTTACCTGTAATGAAAGTAAGTTATTTATCAGATATTAGTCGTATTCTATGCATTCAATCTATACTGTTGGACTAAGGAATTGTTTAATTGCGGATTTCGAAAATATGAACTAAAACCTCCGCAAACACTAATTATTGGAAGGAAATAGGAAAGAAATTGAGAGATCTGGATCAACGAGAATGGGCATTATGTGTATCTATGCTTTGAAATACTCAAAATAAATTATAAGTCCAAGCAGAAAAGCATTTTCTAAGCGTATACGTTGCTAATTAACGTACACTTAAAAAATTCGTGGGAAAATACACCAAAGTAAAATATATGAAGCATGCATTAAGATCCCCAAAAAACTAAGTTTAGATTCTAATAGATGATCTTCAAATGTCCATGACCTCAAAAAGAAAAAAAAGACCGAATATTGCATTTAAATGAACCAATTTCACTAATTAATTTAGCGGTTGAATAGGGTGCGTTTTCTGCTCATGAATATTGCAACATTGTTTAAGATAAATATCACATTCTTTAGGCCCGTTCGGTTCGGGAATAAGCAGGAATAAGGATTGGGAATAAGGAGAATAAGGGTCTATTCTTTTTCGGCTGGAGAATAGGAATAAGGAGAATAAGGTGAAATAAAGGTAGGTAAGGTTGGGATAAAGATAGGAATAAGAGTGAAATAAGATGGAATAATGGGGAATAGTCGTACCACTGGGAACCGTGTCGGGAGGAGAATTGGCCCCTTATTACAGGGCCTATTCTCCAAACGAACAGGCCCTTAGAATTTTCCATCACGGATTCCACGTTAGCAGTCTTAAATACTGCACGTTATAAATATTTAGCGGCTTCTGATAGTTATAATTGCACTATACCTATTCTACGAGGCGGGAATGAAAATCATTAAAGCAAGTTTTTTGAGAGTGGAAAAGCACTCGGGCTCAACCGCCCTGATTCGACAGTTGGCTAAAAAGTCCCCGCAGGAAAGGAATTGCACTCAACTGCATGCCATGGGCAGAACTGACGTCAGGGACGATCCCCGTCTTCCTCGCAGAGGGAGCTCACCATACTTTTGTCTACGCCCAAACTATTAACATCATCCTACTCTCGCGATATATTAGGACAACTATGGGCTTCTGACCCGGAGCTTCAGAAAGAGATTTGATTAAGAATATCAATAAATGAAACTCAACTAGATAATACAAGCTTTTTTATAGAATTTATTGATATCGCGTAGATATTAAAATGGCTTAAAGGGGGTTATCTTGTAGATATCGGGAAATAGTTGCTCCTACGTCAACCTATGGCTCGCACCTCTGCCCGCTGGAAAAAAAAGCGAGAAGAAGCGAAGAGTTGGCCGCCCACGTCACTCCAGGGTAAATTAAAATTTGGATCCTCATTTATGGGTCCGATCTCAGAATGGGTTCTGATCTTTAAATTATAATGATTTGGATCCTAGAATCATTTAGAAAATGGAAATTTTGGAGTTCATGGTGAATATGCCCTTGTTGCGAAGGGAATGGGGGTTGGGTTCCAACTTTTAAACAAGGGCATATTCGTCATTAGCCCCAAAAAGTTCCTTACATTAATGGTCCTGGGACCTGAATCGTTACAATTTAAAGATCGGAACCCATAGATGAGGACTCAAATTATAATTATATGGGACCCAATTTATCAAAGAGAGATATCAAAACAATGATAGAATACTATATTACAATCCAAATTCCACCGATGTAAAAAAAAGTTACTATGGTAAAATCTGCAGTGAACTTCCCATGTTTTCACTAGAGCGGATCCTTTGATGTACTGAGGCAACAGAAGAGTCAACCCATGATCAGAGCCACTCGATGTTTTCACTAGAACGGTTTGTTGCACTGGATCGAGCGACTCACATGCAAAAGATCACAAAAATCCGAATTTTGTGTGAATCGCTCGATCTTTATCGAGCGGCTACGACTGTAGGAGCCGGTCTCATGTTTCCTGCACGAACTGCATGAACAGGTGTGGAAATATGCAGAGACAACCCATGCACTTTTTTCTCGCGAGGAGAATTTATGATCGTAATGTCGCCTTCTCCTTCCATTTTTGCATGCATTTGACTCTTCTGTTACGTACAGTAGATCACTATTTGTCGATATTTTATCTTTCCCTTCTACTTTAAACGTATAAATATTTACCTGACGGGGCCGGATCTGAGTGAAGGCGGGGGACTTCGGAGATGTCGCCATGGGAAGCACCCTCCTGCTGATCTTCATAGCTGTTAGTGCCATCGATCTCCTGCTGCTGCTTCTTGTTCTTGGTGGTTTCTATGTCGATCTTCTCCTCTGCTGTTGGGTGAGGGAGATCGTGCGTTGCAGTTGCAGGGTATCCTTTCCCTCTTACAAGGACGCCCGTGTGAGCTTGCGAAGGGTGGTTGGATCGTCCCACGTCGCCACACGTGTGTGGCCGACGGCCGACTTGGGGACCGTGCCGTGCATGCAGGACCCGGTAAAATAGGTACCCGGTATTAAATTCGTGTGATGGAAGAAGATCAAAAATGGATCTAGATTTGATATGTCGTGTTGAGGCCGTGTGTTGGGTATCCTGTAATATTTTGGATTAATTTTACTGCGAAATTATATTTAAATCTTCAAAGCAAATCTCGCTGGTGGACCGGGTCGGGTCGGGTCGGGTCGGGTCGGAGCATACATGAGCAACGGCCAAGCCCGCCTTTGTACGATCGGGCCCCGCAGTTGGTCGGGTGATCCGTCTAGGAAGGGACCCCACGCCAATGGCAAGCTCTGGTTCCCATGCAGTAATGTAAATTTTATACTCTCCTCCTCGAGTTATTAGTAATTTGAGCTTATAGGTCCGTAAACATTACTCAACATCTAATCTTAAACCGAGATTCCCGAAAGGTATTGTGTAATACCCAAATTTAAAATGGCCAGGTACGGATATATATATGTGTAATTATATTTTTATGTAATACAGATATAGATGCAAATAGTAATATATATGAAAGCTATACTACCATCTACTATATCCTTAAAAAACATATCTGAATGTAAAATGGATACATATCTGATGCGAATAACATCAGAAATACATATAGATTAGCTTAACTATTCATATATGTGGATGGCTTACACAAGATATAAGATATATTTATTTATTATAATTATATTGAATATGGTGAAAGGAGATACACAACTAAATTGTATATAATTACAAATAAATCTACAACTATATTTATACATAAAAATAGATATGCAAAATGCGGATATGAAAGCAATATCCATATCTATATTCATTTAAAATTGATATGTAAACGAATGACAATATATATATATATATATATCTATGTATGTATGTATGTATGTATGTATATGTATATATACATAGGGCTGTGGAAGCTGCACCCGGGGGTGTAGCTAACTAGCTGCACCCGGCCCTTTTTTTCATTGATTTTTTGCGTTTTTGAAATGAAACCTAGGAGGATTTAAATCACCATATATTACCATGATATCATATCAATTTCAAGTAAATTCGACATTTCTATCATCTCCATCAAGACTATGACATCTTAACGGTTTCAGAATTATTGAAATTGACCATATCTAAATGGGCATGCTAGGAGTGTTTGTTTTGCATGAAATTTGAAACACATATTCTTGTCAATAAACTAAATAACTCTCCACAAGTTTTTTTCAAAAAAATAAAAAATACAATAAGAAAAATGGCCGGGTGTAGCTAGTTAGCTGCACCCGCCGGTGCATACTCCCTTTTCCCTATGTATGTATATATATATATATATAACTCAGATATGGTGGCGAATGTCTATAGATATATTACTATCCATTTGCGTACCTAATAACACATTAAACATATTCCCACATCTAATATTCAGAAATGGTGAGAGTGGGCAATAAATGGGGAGAATATTGATAGGCAATTTGAGATTAAGTATTTTGGCTGCTAGCAATAAAATTCAATTAAATCAGAACTTAACAGGTGGTCCTTGTTATTTTTGTCGATAATGATTTGAAGATCTAAACTTGAAATGGTACAAATAGTTCCAAAGTAGGTATCCTCTAATAGTTTAAAGGGCTTTATTAAAATAAGGAATGTAACTAGGAACATAAATCATGAGAATTTGAGATTGTTTCTATGTTATTTCCTTGACACAAATCACATGTAATTTCCATTTTAGAGGACTTGGCAGAAACCAAGAAATGGATTTTTTTCACAAGCCAATATTGAAATGAAACACATAACTCAGATTTTGGATGTGTTTTCCATGAAAAATCTCATCCATTCAGAAAATAGTGTTAAAGGATACATTAAAAAAAGGATGGAACAACTCTAAAAGCAAGAGATAAGAACACTATCTTACTTCATTGCATAGCCCCAATTTTCGTCAAATTTCGATTTTGATAAGTGACTTAAATTCGATTGAAATGATGGACATTTGAGCCTTTAGTATTGTCGAAATTTAGATTGAATTTTAACTGAGATTTTATTTCAACTTATCACCAATATGGTGATGAAAATTGATATTTAAGGCTCTGCTTCATTATTAAAGAAAAATCCTAACTTAAGCTAAAAAAAGTAAATACAAGCTAAAAGAGGCTTCAAAATTCCCATAAAATATCCAAATTAGGAATGTGTGTGGGTACGAGATGAGATAATGCTCCTTCTTGGCTATATCTGCGTCCGCTGAAATGAAAGCGCACAACATACCCCAAGTGGAAGTCCCTTTTTCTCCCTTTCCCTCCTCTTTGTTTCCCGGGAAAAGTAGAAAAGAGAAGAGAAGAGAAGAGAGAAGATGGGCAAGTACATGAAGAAGGAAAAGAAGAAGCTCCCCCCTCCTTCCAAGCCCTACAACGCCTCCTCTAACCCCAGAAAGCCCCTTCCTTTCCGGAGAAGCACCACTGTGGCCTCCGCTGCTGGAAACCCTAACCAAAGGCACCAGAACGCCCGTGATCTCGAATCCGGAGATGGGTAAACCCCCTTTCGCTCTTTTTTCTCGTCAAAGCCTTCTTCTTGATCTGTTCTAGGGTTTTCGTGCTGCGTTTGAGGGATAAAAACATAGAAATAACGATTGTCTGTTCTCTGATATCGGTATGTGGGTTTTGATCCTTTCTATACCGTCGCTTCATATGTCTCTATGTTTTTGCCTCTTTTTACTCTTTGTTTATACTCTCTCGTGTTCTTAGGATTCTTCTCTTCTTCGTCTTTTTAGCATTTTTTATTTAAATCTGGTATTTCATCTCGTGGTGGAATCCACAATGATGAGTTCGAGTCGAGGAGCTTAGGTTGTGTCTAGATTGGCATGTAAAGTTAAAATGCATAATTTTTTGTTCATTTTCAGTATGCAGAACAAACTGTTGGGTAGTTGGATGAAAAGATTAATGAAGATGGAATAAATACTTATACTGATGTTAGAAAAAGCTGATAAAAGGAGTTAATGATGGGTAGGTACTAATTGATTGAAATATAAGGTAATAGTTGAGCATCGTTTTTAAATTTTTGAACAGAAATCATTGGCTTCTCTGAAATCTGTTCTTTCCTGTATTAGGACCTTCAGAATAAGTTTTATATTTTTTTAAGAAAATAAAATATCAATTTGGCTGTGTTGAATCGGGTTGTCTGCCTCAGGAATTATTATGATGAGTCATCATGGGCGTGTTAAGTGATGCTTTCTCCTGTTAGATTTGATGTCATTCATTGGGTAGACTCTGCTTTGATTCAGTGGCAACTGTGCTCTGACATATTTTTGCTACTGCAAGTATGGGTATTAATTCTCTTCCGACTGCTTCAAATTTGCTTCTCTGCCACTTCTTTATGATCCCACCATTTGCGTATATAGCATTTAGATCTAATGAATACTCAACCAGATGTTTTTGTGGTGGTGTTTGCGACAAGTACTTTGTTTTTCAATTACATACCCTTCTTCTTATTCTTCATGTTCTTGATTCTCCCCTTGGTACAGAAATAACCAGTGCGGCTTTTGTTCCTTTTTATACAGGGACATGCGTGAATCGACTCCTGGATTTGCTACCCGAGCTTTAGGTAAGAAAGGGGTTCTGATTCTGGAGTATCCAAGCTTCCCTTCAGCTTCTGAACTAGACCAGTTCTTCGCAGCAGCGGAGAAACTCCTCCAGAAACAGTTTATGGAAAGGTAAATAAATGCGTACGACTGCAATAGATATATATTAGTTACCATCATGATGATTTAATCGCTGGTATAAACAGGTTGGGAAGTAGTGGGCTCGACTCCCTTCGTGCAGCTTATTATGTCGCAACGGTCTTTGTGTTTACTTCAAATTCCTTTTCCCCGTTTATAGGTACAACTATGATCCTCTTAATGACTGCCCGGTGCCTGGACAATACGAATGGACGAGATTGGATGCCTAGGAACTAACTTCCCACAAGGGGGTAGCTGAAGACGTTCTCTTTTTCCCCGCTTCTTCAGCTTATCTGGCTATCCATGCCTGGAGTTTTCAGGAGGGCATGGAGCGAGCCAGTTTGCTTACGAACAATGGCCTTGTAAAGAATATGGTAGAACTGAGAGACGTGACTACTGACCGTAGTTTAGTTATGTGTATCATCATATAGCACCAAACACTTGCATCAAACTTGAAGGGGGGTTGGTCTTGATGACAGAACTGTTTGCTCGATCGTTGGCCCTGTGGATCGACTCTTTTCTAGGCCCGTCTTTTTTTTATTACGGTCGAAAAGAGGCAGCGTTGAAATAAGCATATGATGAGAAGCATCTTTGGTCTTGTTTGTGCATCAGGCCCCCACCATGACCTCCTGTCTGCCATGGTCATGGGAAGAGGAGATCACTTATTTCAGAGCACCTTAGGCTACTACTATAAACACACGTATCTATATGCCTGTTTGGTGGGCTTGTTCAAATCTGTCTTGCTTTGTACTATGTCCTTTTCGGCTTTCATTTTGGCGGAATCCGCCTTCGTTTCTTCACCTCCAGAGTTTTCTTTTAACTGTTGCGCGGTTTTAAGTAGACTCCGGATTGGAGGAATGTATGGTGATTTTATGTGCATCTGCATTGGATTCTCTGCTAACTGTTGTGAAACAGCCCCTGTTACTGCCAAAAGCTATTCATTTTTTGGAATGTTATATTGGCACCCATACGATGGGTGATTAGGAGAGGGAGTATTTTGATTCATCAGGGTTTTACATGGTAGGATGTTTCTTTCATATCGTTTCAACTTTCTTTCATTGTCATAGCTGCATGGATGTTTGAACAAACAGCAAAAAGAAAATCGAATCGGGACACGGAAATGAGTAGAGCTTGTCAAATCAGTCCAAGATTTAAGGTCATGCTCAAATATCAATCCTGTACTTTTTTGGCATACGTTAATACAGAGATATGCCAGATGATGTCAACTTAAAGCTAAAAGGAAGTTCCTAAGGTTGTGTGTTCCTTTACCTTCAGCAACGTTCGTTCCATTCCTACTTTAGTAACCACTGACCATTTAATGCCTTAAACATAGTCCCACATCTGATACTTACAAAGTATGAGAGTGGATTACAAGAGTAAGGGATTATCACTTAATAACTAATTCTTAAACACTTTAAATGGTTGACGATGCTCTAACCAAGTAAAATTTCAGAATCAGTCTTCGTAGATAACTCAATTATAGAATCACAATATTGCGAACTGTCTTACGAGTAATCATCAACACAAAGATCTCAAAAAGTGCGAGGATCATGCCAACAGTTACAAACGATCAAAACACACTCCACAAAGCCAAATCCAATACATCAAAAACCTCTAACAATCTCCCCTATCACCAGCTAGCCGCTGGAAGCTGAGGATAAAAGGATTCCTTTAAACAATGTCTTTCCCAATCACTGATCAAACCCCCAAGAAGTGACCAGATTCCTGTTAAAGTCAGATTACATCATTCCATCACCGTAATGGTTGTATAAAATACACAGAAACTTAAGTATTCCAACATGGGATGGAAATGGAACTTACTGACCTGAATCAAGTGTTGTGAAGGACAAACAACACTAAGTAATCACATCGAAAACACAAATTGTTACTAGATATGTTAAGTTAAACCCCAAGCAGCAGTTCTACTCCAGCGGAACTTCCTGAAGAAATGTTGCTTAAATTGGTTTACAAAATTGAATCAAGAGTGACCAACTTCGACCTTCTAAACGGCGCTCACGGATCAAGTCGTTTGATCAATATCTAACAACTTGATTTGGTGAAGTCTTCAAAACACGTGTTGTCGCACAATTTTACGAATCCATGTGGAAGGCTGAAAATAGTGAAGACTGTTGAGGGGATATAACATTTAGAAAGATAAAATGGAAAATGAAATGATCAAGCTTAACCAAACTTTATCCATATAAATTACATATCATAGGAGGAAAGAAAGGAGCTCGCCATTCATCTACCCTTTCTAATTTCATCAGATAGTTCTGACAATAATTCTACCATTGCCAGAAAAATTCTCATTTAGTTTTTAAAAATTTATCAAGATAAAATATTTTAAGATAAGTGATCACATCACGATTATATCTTTCATTATATATCTGTCTCCGTCAATTATCTCGTCCTTATCATTCAAACTAATCGAATAACGACGAGAGATAAACTTCAGGCATCACTTATCTCTCAACCGAACAAAAAGGTTATCAATCGGAACTTACTCAAATCCAACCATATTACTAAATGGACCCATAAAGTGAAAAAAATGTATGCTGCTGCATTTGAGGTCAAAGTGTAACGTCCCGGACTTAGGTCCTCGTTCTGTTATTGAGGAAAACTGATCATTACCTTTTGTTGGGCTCAAGCCCAATTGAACCCGTTGACAATCACCCAAAACACTTAAAGCCCAAGTTGTCAAGTAATATTCTCTACCACTTATTATACCCACACTTCATTAGTTTTAGATGTGAGACTATGTTTAAGGTTGGATGCTACAACCTCTTCCACTTGTATTTGTGTGAGGCCCGCTCCTTCTCGGATCTGGGATACCCGTTTACATATTACGAGTAGTATTATGTTCGCTAAAGATCGCATTAGAAAATTGGAAATTAGGGATTTTTCATCACATTTATGAATGACATTCACAAATTAACCAATAAACCACACAACTACTATGTCACAATTATATTGTATAAATTTTCATAACAGTTAACTTGTAACAACAGAAATGAAATCCCAATTGTATCAAAAGAGAAATAAAAGAAATATATAATACCTTGAACAAACTATAGCATGCGTACCTGATAATAATAACTGCAAAAGCTGATGTTTAACTCTCCTAATACAACGGTGTGGGCATTTTGCCTGCAATCCATGGAATATGGAGAAAAGAACATCAACAAATGTTGAGTAAATCTATTAATTAATAATAACAGGATATTTAATGGCTCCAAAAGAAAGCAAGTAAATAAGATTTAGCAATCAAATTTAGAGCTATTGGCAATGAAACAAGTTTTCTAGTTATTCAGCAAGTGAATTTCCCAACTTAGTTACCCTGCCTTAATTTTCCAATATTTATCATTTTTATACATAGATTATATGATCCATATTTAAACTGTCATCTTTTACTTAATTATAAATCATGTTTAATGGATCTTGGAGATGTGGATTTTGAGTCTTGGTTCTTGGTCTTTATCTAATCTCTCAGATTTAGTGGATAATCTGAGATATTGATCTGAGTGTGACCTCATATTATGATATAAGGTGTGACTCCAGTATAAAACTGTATATGATTTCCGTTCTTCCCCATAAATTCCAAGTTTCAATGATTTATTCAATGCCTATCATGATTGAGATGATCCAGATATCTTGAGTTTGTAATGATTGACATGGTCGAGATGATTCAGGTCTCTTTTGATGTTTGAGAGTCATGTGGATAGACCACAGTAAGTGTAGATGATGAGTCTGATGTTTTGATTCTTTTCTTGTTGAATTTCTCAAGCTTAGTGGATAGTCTGTGGTAGTAGTTCGTAGTCTGATAAGGATGATTTTCATAAACTGATCTTTTCTCTTCGTCAGAAATTATTGGCGAAACAGTAACTAGCTCAATGGAAACTACGCTCAACTACAATCAACTCGACTGAACCAAGCTCCCATGTAACCAACTCAAACTGTAATTCAACTTTAGTCAAACTCATTTGTGACTCAATCCAATCTCAAATGTAACTTTTTCAAATTCAACTGTAACTGATTCAGATGTAGCCATAGAAGATTCATATATATATACATGGATGATTCGGATGTAGCATCGTCAAGTCTGCTGGTGAAAAGTAAAACAAAACTCAAGCGGTGAGGTAGCCAACAAAAGGCTCTTCCATTCTCGCCCTCTAATTGGAAGTACGGTCCAATAGAGGGATATGTCTACTCCAAAACTACGCCACTGAGATGGGTGAGAGAGACTCTCCGAAAAAGTCACTCTAAAAGAAAAACCGGCCCAACCGATACGGGCTAACGAGCTCAAAAAATTAAAACCAAGGGTCCTCCAGCCTAGGTACCCTAAAGAACAAGGGTCAGCGGAACTGATCTTAAAAAACCTGTGGATCCCAGAGAGGCGTAAAAACTGCGAGCACTCGCGAAAAAAACCTGAGAAAAAGACTGGGATCCTAGACTCGCGTACTAAGCGGTCGCTGCCCTAACTGGGCTTCCTATCTCCCGTCCAGCTGAGGGTCACCGTACCCTCGCACAGTCAGGTGTAAGGGTCACCATGACTGGCATTCTAAATTACCAGTCATCATTGGATTAGCATTGCTGACTTGATTCCTCAATCTTTCTCGTTCTCTGTTGTGGTTGACTGTACAGATTTATGTCTTTTGTTAATAATTCAGTCAATAGTAATCTATAATCAATAAAATATGCCCAAAGGATTAATTCATGAATAAGATTGGTCTTTGTGGTCACCAATTCATCATTTCTAAAATTTTGAGATCATCAGATAATCATATGATCTGGACCTAAATTTGATTCGATGTAGAAATTCTATTTTTCTTATTTAACTTATAATTTAGTGGCATGATTATTGATCTCAATTTATATGTCACTTGTATGAACATACTCCAATGTTCTCTCAATTCGAGCACCTATCAAACATGTGTATCAATAGGTTGTTAATGCATTTGTAGCGACCACAGTTCCAGTGACATACCAGGTTGTATTCCATAATGGCTAATTAAAGGAAATGGTGCCTACTAAGATAAATTTCAGGGATATGTTACTACATTTTTTATATGATATTTGTATCCATATCCGACTTTGAAAATGTATACAGATATGTAAAAATCTATTTCCACATCCGTTTATCCAATTGTATATCCCTGTTTGTTATGGTGTTTCAAAAGTTGTCTTATGTTTACAATTTTAGTGATGCATAAGAATAACTATCAACATGAAAAGCTTCCGTAAGGATTTTAAAATTTTAGGTGAAATAAATGGAAACAATTTGCATATCTACGGAGTAGAATAGAGGTAAGAATGATGTGAAATATTCCACTTTACTAGTAGAATCGAAAGTTATCAAAATCACCTCGGAAACCAAAATTTAAATGCAAAACCAGTAAAAAAATGCATGACTTCCATGATCTCACATAATTTGGATCTAAACCATAAAGTCAATGCAAAATATTACATATCAGAAGAAATAAGTATGCATGCATTATAAAGAATCTATGATTGAAATTACAACCTTATTGATGCATACGAATAAGTGACAACCTGAAAAGGCTTCAGAACAATTACAAGGCTTCAGAATGATTACAGACAATGAAGTGAAGTAAAAGAACCAAACTAAATGGAGATGAGAATGCCATGAAATATTTCACTCTCTTATGGGAAAGAGAAGTCAAGATGATACTCATGATGCCAAATGATCTGGTCTGATTCCAGAATGATAATGCATAGGAAATATCACATGTTAGAAGGAATAAGTACACACATATCCTAAAGAACGTATATACATGATGCATGCACAATTTTTTTTATTTAGATTATCATAGTTCTTCCATTTATGTTAATGTTTTGAAAAGAAACTAGAATATTCAGGAGAGAGAGAGAAATAGGCTTATTGAGCACGCTAAAAAATCTTCCCTGTCAGATTACTTTCTAAGATTCTACAAACAAAAACCCCACAAAACAACTGATAGATAAATTTCGCAGCATCCACAACTCACTCCCCTTTCTCATCTAATCTCAGAAGTAATTGATTGGGCTTTTGATTTGTTTTTTTTTAAGATGGCATGAACTACAGCAAGAGGGGTTTTCAGAATGTACAAAAAAATATGGACTGCAGCAAGAGGAGGGGAAGATTGTACCTTTTTTTGGGTTTGATCTTGCATGCAGTAGGGAGGACTGTAGCAGATTTTAGAAGTGAAGCTCCAGCACCTCAATCCAGAGCAACTAGTGACTGTTCTTGAATTAGTGCAACAGAAGAAAGGAAGGGCTATTGCAGATTTCAGGATTTTGGAGAGGAAAAAAAATCTCGGCTGGAAATTGGGGAGGAAAAGTGGAGAATTTGGGGGGGGGGGGGGGGATATAGAAAGGAACAGGGGAGAGAAGGGCTCCCACTTTGGGATTTGAGAGGAAGTTGGGGGAAAATTGGGAGGGAATCATATGGTTTATATAACAAGGTGAAGGGCTTTGTTTATTGATAAATGGTGTGAAGAAAAAGGTTAAGTGGAGAGAATTGTGCAGCCAAATGGATGGAGGAGAATAACCAACGGCTGTCTGTGTAATTGTACAACAGACAGACTGTAAGTTATTTATTTTATTTTTATTTATTTTTTAATCTCTCTTATATTTAGAAAATTAAAGTTGACCGTATATTCACCTCGAGTGTCGGATTTTGGTGTACAATAGCTCGTTTTGATCGTCTCTAAATGACGATCAAAATGAATATAATATTCATATACTTCGGACCGAAGATGAATTCCCGAAACTTTCGAGATACGGTCTTGGTTTTTGATTAAATTTTGTGATTTAAAAATATCAAATGACCTCCGATCGACGAATGATCGATTCCGTTGATTTTATTTCATCGAATCGGGTATTTACGTGGTTTCGGTTTATTTCGCGGTTTCCGAATTTGCGTCGCGGCTTTTCCGGACACGCATTACGATGCGATCGATTTTTGATCGATTTTGCCCGAACGACTTTTGATTCACAATCAATTGATCGATTTATGTTATTTAACATTGATTAATCACTTTATTGAGTTATACGGACCCTAATCGGGACGGGTTCAGGTTTGTGCAGATCTGGATGTTACAATTTGCAATGTCCTTGTTGCGGCATGACTCATCACTTATTACTAATGATCGAGATGCAATGCGTGACAACGTGATATCAAAGTGAGAGAGGTCACCAGAATTGAATGATCTTTGAGTTATTTAATTTTTCTTATCTTAATGTATGGAGTTTATTGGTAAACTCTTAGTTATTTTTGTTCTGTAGTTCCGACTTGATGAGTCTTTTTATTGGTGAATTTTCCTTTAGTTCTTCCATTTTGTATGGCACTCTAAAAATTATTTATAGATTACCAAGAATTTGTCTCGTTCTTATACTAGAAAAAAATAGTCATTGTATTGGGTGCTTCCGCATTATTCCCTTGCATCGAAATCCAGGACATGACACAAAGTCTCGTCAATTTGTTGAGGGTATTGCCACACAGATGTGCATGCAAGAGAGAGTGAGAGGGAGAAGGAGCGAGGGACAGAGAGAGAGAGGGAGGAGGAGAGGGCATCTTGAATAAAATGGTACGAACAATATAAAGGTATGAAATTTTGATTTTCATAGGGGCATCCCTCCGAATAGAAGTCTCTCCAAGAATATCAATGTCTAAGCCTCCTTACAGGATTTCTACTCACAAAATTAACCAAAGTATCGAAAATAGAAGATATCATAACATTAATTTAATATTCTAACGTCTCGAGCTTAGATTCTCGGACCATTGTCGAGGAAAACTAGTCCAAATAACTGTGGAGATATTTCTAGAATTTATGTATTTTCTGTTATGTTTATTTTCCTTTTTCCATCTTACGTAATTTACCTATAGACTTTCTCTATATAAGAGAGCCTAGGGTTCTTTGGAATAAACATCTTCTCATTCTCTCCAACATGGTATCAGAGCCACCACCCTAAACCCTAGCCACCCTCTCCTCTTCTCTCACCGGCGCCGCCACCTTCTCTCTCTCATCTCGCCGGTGCCGCCCTCTCCTGTTCCTCTCGTCGCCGGCCCTACCGTCCTCTCGCCGCCACCATCTAAGCTGCCGACCCCATCACCCTCTCGCCACCGCCCCCTCTACCCCGTCCCCTCCTCTCTCTCTCTCTCATTACCTATCGATTAAGTGCATAGGTCTACATATGCACTCAAATCCTTGGATGTTTATGTAGACATCTATTCCTTGGTCTACAAACACTGGTTCTTCGTCTCCGGCATCAATGTCAGAAAACAAAGTCGACATGCCCTCCATATGCGCTTTCAAAGGTCCAACGCCTATAGTCAAGATGGATGGGACGAATTACGAGCTCTGGGTGATGCAATTTATGAGTCTCATGAAGTCAAATGGTAAGAAGCACATCCTTACCGAAGATGAGCTGACAGAGAAGACCGGGGTTTATGCCTCATGGAGGCTGATGATTCGTATGCCAAAGTCTAGCTTTCAGGCATACTGACGATGGAGATTGCTAATAATGTATTCCATCAGCCCACTGTTAAGGCAATGTGGGACATCCTTGCCGTGACATACTCGTAGATGAGAAATGAGCACTGTCGCGCTATTTTTGACCCATCGTCTCTTATTTTTCAGGACATTCTTACGGGCAGGGTGATTGGTTGTGGTTGTGAGCAGTATGGTCTCTATCGGTTGGTCCGAACTCCATATGCTAGTGTCTCATCTCAGTCCAGTGGAACACTCTCTCCTTTTACTTGGCAATTATGCTTTGGTGTACTTTCCCTTCTCTCAGCCATCTTTCTCTGTGAAGACGATTCGGGTTGCTAATGGGGCTCATCCCCCCATCACTATTTTCAGAACTATGGAGTTCTCCTCCAAGCTCCGACTGATTGGAGTCCATTGTGCCCTTGCTTTTTCTCTTAGCTTATTATCTGTTCAGAAGCTATGCACTGAGCTTACGTCAGGTGACTTTTGATGAATTCTATTGTTATTTTCAGGACATCCGGACGAAGCAGATCTTTGATGAGAGCATGAGAAGAATGGATTTTACTATCTTGATATTCCGTATGATTCGAGTTTTGTTGGCGATGCATCTATCTGCGATGATCCTTTGCTTTGGCATAATCACCTTAGACATCCTCCTGCCAAGGCTATCTCAGTGATGTTCCATGAACTTTCTACGCCGAAGCCCTTTGAGTGTGAGGTGTGCCAGTTCGGGAAACATCATCGAGCATCTTTTCCTGCATGTGCTGAGTCGCGTCGTGATGTTCCTTTTGCTCTTATCCATTGTGATATATGGGGACCTTGCTCGGTCCGAACTCTGAATGGAAACAAATATTCTGTTGTTTTTGTTGATGATTATAGTCGATACTCTTGGTTCTGTCTGATAAAGGATCGTTGAGACATCAATAAAATTCTCAAGAATTTCTTTCAGTACATGAAAACATTCTTCTCTACTAGTATTCAAACTTCTCGTACGGATAATGCTATAGAATTCAACCAACATGAGGACGATTTTCTTTGGTTTCTAGGAAACTGTTCACCAAACTTCCTGTCCGTATACGTCCCGACAAAATGGGGTAGCGAAAAGGAAACTTAGACATCTTCTTGACATTGCTCGGTCCATTCTCACTCAGATGAAGGTTTTGAAAACCTACTAAGATGATGTCATTCTTACAGCCTTCCACCTAATCAACAGGATCCCCTCTTCGATCTTAAAGGAGGCCTCTCCTTTCGCGTTACTCTCCCCAATGAGCCACCCTTCCCATTATCTCTGAAAATTTTTGGGTGTATTGCATTTGTCCACAATTTTCATGCACTCGATAAGTCCTCACCTAATGCAGTCAAGAGTATTTTTCTTGGCTATTCATGTACCCAAAAAGGGATATTTTGGAGCATAAGTTGTATGCGCCTATTGAGTTGTAGCAGGGTAAATGGATCCTGGAGGAGATCCATTTACCCCATCCAGTGTTTAGTCCCATACCGTCTAGTGGTGGGACTTGGAGGCTCTGGAGAGGCTATATAAAGAGCCCCAGACCTCCTGTACTAATTGAGAAAAAGTAATGCATAGCATGCCCCGTTAAGGGCTTCTCCCGTGGTTTCATCCCGCTCCTCACGGAGTAGGGTTCCACGTAAATCCCGCTGTGTTCTTTTCTTTTATTATCTTATTTCATGTTACGCTTCCGCTTCCGATTTTCTAACATGGTATCAGAGCGGATCGATTCTCGTGGATTCTTTTTCTTTTTGGTTGATTCGAGATTCGAGATTATTTTGAAGTTTCTGTTCATGATTCAAATTTCCGGAAGAAAGGCTACATCATATCGTTTTTTTAAGCATCTCCGTGAAGCCCTAAGTGCCCTCTATGCGTGCATCCAGGCGGGCCCTCAAGGCTCCTTGCACGACATCCAAGCAGCACGGGCAGCGCGTATCCTACAGGTTCGATTCCCATGTAGGGATTCCAGGAGACAACCTCCTTTGGCGAAACTCTCCCCACGGTGGCGCTCCTTGCGATGCCAGAAGATCAGATGAGGCGCTTAACGAGCGCCGATAACCAGCCCCAGGAAGAGCCCTAGCACAGGCGGCAAGGCCGCGAAGCCCTAGCGGCAAGCACACAAAGCCCTTGGGCTCTTCCCCATCGCGGTGCCGCCCCTCAAGATCAGACCTCCTCTGTGCGCAGTCCAGACTGGAGGAGCACGCTCCTTCTCCCAAGGCTTTCCAGTTCCCTCGCGAGCCGTAAAATCTCCAGGCGGGTGGCTCTCAGGTCGTGAGCCCTAACCGCAAACAAGGCGATGGCGCCAGTCCTTCCTCGGCGCCGCTCCAGATCGGTGATTCAACCCAACGTCGTTCTCTCCTCGATTCCTCCAGGCGAAGCCCTAGCAGCAGGCGGCACCGATCTCGCGTGAGCCTCCCCATCGGTGGACGGCTGGGGCGCCCCCTACTTCTCCGTAAACGGCGCAGGTAACATCTCCGTCCGCCCCTTCGGCAGGTAACATCGGGCGGCGGCGGTGCCTCCTCCGCTTTCTCCCCTTCAGAAAGCACTCCCACGGGGGGGCGCATCTGGCATCGTGAAGCCCCAGCGGCGCAAGCAGAAGGGGTCCAGGGAACCCTGTTGAAGAAATAAGGGGGGCGGCGCCCGACTAAAAAAAAAAAGAGGGGTCCCAACGTGGGAACCCTAAAAAAAACAGCACCCTCGTTAATTTTATGTGTTGGGCGCAAGTGGGGCCAAATAGTTGAGAAAAAAAAGAGTGAGGTTGTAGGCCCAAATGGGCCGAGGTTTGTTTTTTTTTTAAAAAAGAGTTACTGTTAGGTCCAAGTGGACCGAGAGAGAGATGTAAGAAAAAAAAAGAGGAAAGAGAGAGAGGCAGCGAGTTTTGTAAAAAAAATGAAGCAGCTTTTGGGGGCCCAGTTTGGGCCGAGAGGTTTTATTCCAAAAAAAATAAAATAAAAAATAAAATAAAAAAAGTGAAAAGGCGCGTACATTAGAAAAAGCCGTACGCAAGTATTTTGAAAAAAAAAGAGAAGCCGCGTACAAAGAAAGTCGTATGCAATTTAAAAAAAAAACAATTTTTTGAGTTGCAAAAGCCGTAAAAAAAGAGTGACGGTTTATTTTTTTTAAAAAAAATATATATTTTTTTAAAAAATTGACGGCTTAAAAAAATTTGTGAAGAAAAGCCGCAAGTTTTTCATGTTCTACCGCCTATTTATCTTGTCTTCTCCCAATTGTCGATGTCTTCATTCCGACCAGTATGGGAGAAAGGGGGAGTATATATGTAGAGTTACAGGTCTTGTATTCCAGATCCAGATTTCAGATGCCAGTCTCCAGACCAGCCAGATGATCAAACTCTACAGTTCAGTTGTTCAGACTCGACGTCAGAAGGTTCCGAGTCTCCAGTTTCAGACACGCACGAGTGTGCGGTCATTGTCAGATGAGCATATGTTGCCATCATCAGTTCGAGGTCCCCATCATTCTAGTTGTCAGGCCAGAGTTTTCATGTGAGCCATAGGGACTCCAGAGCAGAGGACCTTTCCTTGAGGGCAAGGATTTTCATGTGGTATCATAGGTACACCAGAGCAGTGCACCATTCTCTGAGCCAGATGGGAGAGACCCAGTTCTCCGACGAGGAGACTTCAGGCGCAAGTTCAGACTCGATGGTCAGGTTACGAGTCTTCAGTTGACTCACACTCCAGCCCGTTCGTTCTCCTCACCTGCACGGCATGAGAAGCAATGTCCTCGACTGCAGCAATGTACGCGTTGGGTTGATATTGTCCGTAGTGTCTTGTAGCGTTGAGTTGAGTTTCTGTCTATTTGTCCAAGTTGAGCATTGCATGCTCTAGCTTGAGGGGGAGTGTTGGAGCATAAGTTGTATGCGCCTATTGAGTTGTAGCAGGGTAAATGGATCCTGGAGGAGATCCATTTACCCCATCCAGTGTTTAGTCCCATACCGCCTAGTGGTGGGACTTGGAGGCTCTGGAGAGGCTATATAAAGAGCCCCAGACCTCCTGTACTAATTGAGAAAAAGTAATGCATAGCATGCCCCGTTAAGGGCTTCTCCCGTGGTTTCATCTCGCTCCTCACGGAGTAGGGTTCCACGTAAATCCCACTGTGTTCTTTTCTTTTATTATCTTATTCCATGTTACGCTTCCGCTTCCGATTTTCTAACAGGATACATGTGTTACGACCATGCTGGGCACCGATACTATATTTCGGCGGATGTTACTTTCTTTAAACATACTAACTTCTTTACCCAGTATGTCATGGATATTCCCTTGGATCTACCACTACCACCGATTGTTTACAAGCGCAAGCATACATCTGTGCCTGCTCCTATACTTTTGCATGTTCCTCTTCTGCATGATGAGATGTTCAAGTGCTCCCACCATTGCTGCCCCAAATGTGCCTTAGGGAGCTTCCTATAACATTCTCAAGACAAAAAGACAATATACTTTCCACCCTATGTCTCATTTACTTCTACCGATGGTTTATCATGTTATGACAAGAGATATGCATATGCTCTCATGACCATTTTTGTTCCTAGAGATCATCATAGTACTTTATAGGATCATGGCTGGTGGTAAGCGATGAATGAGGAAATGGATGCTCTTATATCAAATGGAAACGTGGGACCTTGTATCGTGCCCCATGGGAATTCGACTTGTGGCTTGCAGATAGGTCTTCACGGCCAAACAATCGCCTGATGGATCCACTGACAGACTGAAAGCAATGCTGGTTGCCAAAGGATTTGCACATACTTATGAGGTTGGCAACTTTGAGACTTTCTCCCTAGCGGAGAGGATGGGCTACATTCGCACTATCCTTTCAGTGGCCGCCAATAAGGAATGGCCTATATTTCATCTTGACATGAAGAATGATTTCCTCTGTGGAGATCTTGAGGAGGAATTTTACATGAAGCAACCTCCAGGTTATGAAGTCGATGGGAGTGTGTGTGCCGACTTCGCAGTGCTATTTATGATCTAAAACAAATTCCTCGAGTATGGTTTGATAAGACTTACTACTGAGATAAACACTCTTGGCTTCTAGAAAACAACATCTGATTACTCTGTTTTTGTTAAATGATGATCCACTAGCAATGTCATACTTTCTATTTACATTGATGATATGGTTGTCACAAGTGATGATAAAGAAGGCATTTCAGAGATCAAAGCTTTCCTTCATAAGGTCTTTGTCATGAAGGATCTTGGCCAACTCTGCTACTTTCTTGGCATAGAAGTGATACGTACTACAGAGGGACTTTATCTCTCACAAAGGAAGTATTGCTTAGACATTCTATCTAAGGCTGGACTACTTGGATGTAAGCCATACTAACATCCATGCATACTCGAGGAAGCACTCTACTTCAGTTGATTCTGCATTTGAAGACACTATACGATACAAAAGCCTAGTTGGCAAACTACTTTATCTTACTGTCATTAGGCTAGATATATCTTATGCTGTAAATGAAGCTAGCCAACACATGGAGAGACCACTTGCAGTCATTGGCAAGATGTTCTTCCGATCCTTTGCTACTTGAAGGAATCTCCAGGGTGAGGCCTCTTCTATGGGTCCAATGACCACATTAATGTCTCTGCTTAAGCTAATGCAAACTATGCTAGTTCACCTAAGGGTCGTCGATCCACTACAAGATAATGTTATGATTGTTGGTGTAAACATTGTCACTTGGTGGAGCAAGAAGCAAACTGTAGTCTCGAGATCGAGTGCAGAGGCATATTATAGGGTGATGGCTCAGCTGCTTGTGAGATTACTTAGCTAGTCTCTTTTCTACATAAACTTGGTATTGTTGTTACTACTCTTGTTCCTTTGTACTGTGTCAACAAGTCCGCGACATGCATTGCCACTAATCATGTATTCCATGAGCAAACCAAGCACATTGAGATTGATGGACACTTTGTTCATGATGCTGTACGAGGAGGGAAGATCACTACTCCACACATATCCAATGATTTTCAGCTTGCAGACACATTCATGAAGGCTCTACCAAAGAAACGTCTTTTGTGGATAATCTCCAAGTTGGGCATGCTTGATAGATATGGTCCAACTTGAGGGGGAGCGTTACATTTAGCTTCATTGTTTATTATTGTAAGCATTCCGAGTTCTTCATGTAATTTCCTTTTTATGAGTACTCTAGATTTTTGTCTATATAAGAATCCATGGACCTCCTGAATAAATCATCTCATTCCATTCTCTTCTTTTCTCCACAACCATTACACAAGAAATTGATGTACTAAACTTACACCTATGTAATAAACATGTGGTAATTATAAATATTATAAAGGTATAGTTCCAGTTGGAAAGTTAGCCAAAAAAGAATAATTAGGAATAAATGATAATATGCAAATTAAGGAATTCATATATACAAATGATAACCCCTTATATACCGTATATATTAAGGTTTCTATGTCCATACATGCATACATCACGCTCCCTATACATCCATTAAATACATATTGGTGTAGCCATGGTATTTCGTGAGGCTCTTATAAAACGATGCGACTACATTGAAAACTTGCTTCGCATTGGGCAATATGGGGAAATATATCTCATATGACAATCACCTATAGCATTAAGTAGGGATGCAAACGGACGAATACATATACGGATATAGGTATTACCGTATCCTTATCCGTTTTTGAATACGAATACGGATGCGGATACAAATATTGACAGATATTAAAACTATCTTACCATATCCTTAAAAAACGGATACGGATGTAAAACGAATATTGATCGCATATGAGTAATGTTAGAAATACTCTATAGAATTAACTCAAATATATATGAATTGGGTGGGAAACACATGATATAAATTTACTAAATGTGTTTGTATTATAAAAATTATACAAATATGATAAAAAAGGTATAGAATTATGTTATATAGGGTTAAAAATAAATATATGACTATTTATATACGAAAACGGATATACGGATACAAATACAGATGTTTGCGGATATCAAAATGATATCCGTATTCGTATCCATTTTCAAACGGATACGGATACAGGTGTCAAAATCTGTATAAAACGGATACAGTGGCGGATCGGATACGGATATATCCGTAACCGTTTGCATCTCTAGCATTAAGGGATTTTTACATGATGACCCCTTTAAACTTCGCCAAACCACGACTCCTATAAACTTTGCCAATTATGTCCAACTCCCAACTACTTATTAACATCAATGGAATATGAGAAAAAAATACATTTTTAACTTTTGGCATCAATTAAATTTACAAAAAAGTATCCCCTTCCTCTCACCTCCTTCCTCAAGAATAAAATCTCTCCCAAAGAAAAGATAAGCCACGCATCCAACTGTTCCACCGTTCCTAACCTCTCCCTCCTCTAACTGACGATGATCCCCTTCATAGTGATTCACAAACCCACCCACCACTTTATGGTTATCAACATCTGAATAGCCCAACCTCTTATAACCAGCCCCTTCTTTCTAGCTCTTATGTCAGCAACCTGACAATGTTAAAAGAGTGCTCCTTCATGATCCATATAAAAGGACGGTTTGCTAGCTTCAAGCGCAAAACTATCCCTTTAAGTTGGGTAGCCCCGATGGTGGTCATGCTCAACGAGCTCTCATGAAACTTGTGACGGCAGACAAGGTCGATACAACAAAGCATGAAGAGACGGATTCCATAAAAGGTGAGCCTTGGGATGCTGAGCTCCTCCACATAATTAGTGGTCCATGAGAAGAACGCGTCCGATAGGAGCACGTCGACAGGGTGGAGAATGCAGAGGGCTTTCCCATGTGGTCTATGATCCTACGATATGTAGCCCCAAGCTTGATAGCTTCAAGATGATCCTTGACTTCGCACAGACCACCATGACCTCTCTGTCGAGCTCCTCCTTAACAGCTTTAAGACGATCGACGCCTGCAATGACGTTGTGTACCAGGGGTTGCTTCAAGAGCTGGAAGGGAGAGGAGAATGAAGAGGAGGGGAGGAGGATGAGAGAGAAAATGAAACATCCATCGTTGGCGAAGAGGGAGGTAAATGGACATCTTTAAAGGAATATAGGTTTTCATTTAAAAAGTAAGTATATGATTTGAACAAAAGATCCACCAATTTACTAAAAAAATCAAGGAATGGGAAGGTGGCTTCTCCATGTTGAAAAGGAATGAAGATTTTGATGTTGTTGATAATGACACACCCTTTTCTGATTGTGAAATCAGAATCAGATATGTACATAGAAAACAACGGAAGTACAATTCAGGAAAACTCAAAAGTGATTTCCCCATAAAAAAGAATGACGACCACTGGATGTGGATTCAGAGAGGAAAATAGCATCAAACATGGAAGCTGGATAAAGAAGCATGAGGACTTCACTAGAAGATTGAAAAAGATGAGATAGAAGAACAATATTAATGCGCAAAGAGCTTGATAAAAAAGATTACTACAAATCCATCAAGTCAAGGAGATTAAGAAGGATGGATCACACCCCCCCCCCCCAATTTTTTCAAGTTTATATCTTCCTAGTTGAGGATGACGTGAGTTGGAAATCTTTTTTTTTTTGAAGAAAAGGGGGTGAGGTCCTGATACGGGACTCACTGCACAACTTGTGTTATATTAAATAAGCAAGAGCCATACATGGGACCAGCATGATGCAAGTCCCCTAGAGTGATCGATTACATTTTCTGCGTAAAAATGTTGGCTGCGAAAAAAAGTTCATCTCTAGCACACCACAAGGTCCAAACGACAGCAAGGGCTGGGGAAGCATCCTCCTGTGAGTTACCACATGCCATCATAATCAAGTCCCAGAATGCGCCACAACACCACAACAGTCCATCCTGAACCAGGAAGTGCACACTTTATCACAAACTGCACTCGAGGTTCTACAATTGAAAAAGAGATGTTCCAAGTCTTCCTGCTCCTCGTAACATCTTCCACAGATGGTGTCACTCATACGAAGAATTATGTCTCGACGAACTTTGGTAAGGAACCTTTCATGTTTTAGTAGCCATAAGAACACTTAGAACCTCTGCGGAATTTTCTGCTTCCAAATGAGCTTGTAGACATCGGTGTGGTTATCCTGCAACGTATCATGATTGCGTGCAAAGAAGCAACAAGCTATTTTAATCGAGAATCTACCATCTATCCAAACAATGATCTCTACCATTGTTGAGTCCCTCAAAGTCAGCCACATCTTCAAGTAATGCCAGGTATTCATTGAATCTTTGATCCGAGAAGCCCGATGTAGATCAATGACACCAAGATCACGCCTCCCAAATTCATATAGTCACCATCTTGGTGGTCCGCCGGTGAGAATAGGCGTGGATATATAGGTGTGTATAACTCTTTTTGAAAGTACCCAGTCCTGTCCAGTTATATATCCAGAATTTGAAGCTCTCACTATTGCCCACAACAGGTCGAAGGACTACCCCTAAAGCAAGAAGGATATGCATGATACATGTCGAGAGCGAAGATGGATATCTAGTAGTTGTAGTAGTCAAGGAGCCATGATTCCATAGATTTTTCGAATCAATTTGCAAATTACATCTTCATTATCCCCCCAGAGTCTAAGAACCCATTTAGAAAGTAGAGCTCCATTGGTATGTTCAAGATTTAGTATCCCAAGCCTGCCATCCACCTTCATGTGCATTATCATTTCCCAATCCACCAGGTGTAATCCCCGTTTCTCTTGCTTGCCATCTGACTAGAAGAAACGTTTCATCAAGCATCAATCTCTTCTTTCGTATACCTATCGTTATGCGCCTCGTGGAGCTAAAGAAAATAGGAATGACAGAAAGAATATGCTTAAGAAGAACCAACTTCCCTCCCTTAGAGATCATTGGCGCCTTCCATCCTGCCAATTTTCTTTCTAACTTCTTGATTACCATCCTCCATTCAGTCGAGCGAAGACAACCAGCAACTAAAGGGAGACCCAAGTATGTGACGAGAAGAGACCCATGTGGACACCCCATAAGACAACAAATGTCATGCACTTCCCTATGGTCGAGGCCAAAACGAATAACAGATGATTTATCTCTGTTAATCTTTAATCCTGAGATGCCCCCAAAAAATATCCATAACAGACGAGGCCCTTCTCGCATGTTTTATATCTCCAGCAAAAATACATCAGTGTCATCTGCATATCGAAGAATAGGTATTTCAATGTCATCTTTGTAGTAGCCTTTACATAGTCCATCACCCACCATTAACCTCATCATCACTGTCAAAGCATCTGATGCAATCACAAATAATAATGGAGCAAGAGGACATCCCTGTCGAACCCCACGTTATGGCTGGAAGTAACCGCTCTCTGGTCGCCCATTCATCAGGACTATATAAGACGTCGTCGTGATGTAATGTTTCATCCATGAGATCCACAAAGATGGGAAATCTCTCTTCTCCAAAGATGACCAAAGAAAGAGACAGTCCACACAGTCATACTCCTCGGAGAAGTCCACCTTCCATAGCATCCCCTTAGTCTGATTCCTTTTCCAATCTAGCACCATCTCAGATGCAACCACCCAACCATCAACCATGGATCTCCTAGATATAAATGTAGTCTACTCCAACGAGATAATATTATTAAGCATGCCATGAAGACGGTTGGCAAGGGTTATGGCAATGATCAGGTAGATCCCGTTTGACAACGCAATGGGCCTAAAGTCTTCAATCATTGTGGGAATCTCTCTCTTCAATAATAGAAATAACAGTGCCTTACGGTTGCCTTCCCTGAATTCCTGCACAACAGCCAGAATCTCCTCATTAACCATCTCCCACAACTCTCTGTAGAAGAAGATCGGGAACCCATCAGGGCCAAAAGATATGTCCGCATTCAGTTGAAAAACTGCCTTCTTGATCTCATGCTCCATAAACGAGGACGTAAGAGACTAGGCCTGAGATGAGGAGATCCCCTTGACCCCCTGACACGCCAAACCCAGCCAGCATGAGAGATTCTCCTGCTGAGGCCATAGAAACGATTCCGAAGTGTACACCCCATGTCCCTATCCATGTGGTGTGGACTTCCTCATCATCCATGGTAAGATGGTGAATATAGTTACAACGTCTTCTGTCATTGGCCATGGAATGGAAGAACCGGTCTTATTTATCTCCCTCTTTCAACCAACGTTGCCTCGACCTTTGTCTCCATTCTACTTCTCTTTTTTTTCTAAAGCAACGGTCTGTATCTTCGGAATCCTCCAGTCTAATTCTTCTGCGGTCAGTTTACGGTCATCTTCCAGCCTATCCAACTGTACAATCTCCTCCTGCATTGAAAATCTATCACGGCGACGCTGCTCATGAATACATTTATTGTAGTTCTGAAGGTACATGCGTAGGAGTAACTGTTTCTTCACCAGTCTTGCCGCAACTGATCCACCCACCACACAGTTCAACCAAACACCTCCCTAAAACCATCCTCCAATAACCATGCTCTCTCAAATCTGAATATTGGAAATCATTTGATGCCCAACACTTTACTATATTTCTCATTCCTCAAGTTAAACATAGTTAAACACTTTTTTTCAAGGCCCTGTTAAACATAGTTAAACACTTTTCTTTATCAAGACCACGTTAGTCAGTCATTGATGTAAGGCTATAAGCCACTTCCGTAGCGCTTCATTTATACATCTTTTGTTATGAACGAAAGTGACTACCGGAGCTACATAATATCGGGAATACTAGTAAAAAAATGTAGCAGAGTGGACAATTTTTGTTTCATAGAGAATGGCATAACTAAACGATATGAAAATCACAAGGGTAATTTATTACTACATGTTTACAAGGGTATCTAGGTAAAGCCCCTTTGTTTTGTATCGCAACGGTTTAATTGTAGAAGCTAGTTAATTACCTTCTACTATTGAATGCGATAATGCAGTTTATGATTTATACCATTAAAATTTCAGCATCCTCTTACAACTTCTCGGAATGAAGGCTTATGTAGTTTTTTGAGGAAGAATATAGATATATGTAATGTTCGCATTTAGAACATCAAAAATTCTCCTCTAGAGCCCATCCATTTCTAGTCATTTTCATGCCTTCCCAAAGTTTCCTCAGCACATGTCAGCGATATACTAATAAAAATACACGATACCCCTCTTGCATATTATCAGTATGTAGATACACGTTAAGTATGCATTCAAGTACCACCATAACTTTTCCCTTAGGATTCATCCCCCTTTTCAGGATTTCTTTGGCATCTATGAGAAAAATATCCACAAATGCTCATTTCAGACCTTGGCAACACAATATTTAACCCCTCGAAGGGGACTATTTTAGCAGACATTATTTGCAGAATTCATAAACAGCATATTAAATTGCATAATACAAGGAGAGAAAAGGGAACTAACACTATAAATAGTGCAAAAGAAGATTGGCAGAAGAGTTCCTCAGCCTGCAGCTTTGGCCAAGATGAACATCACCAAAGACATACCTTGCAAGAAATACACAAGTGGCCATTAAAACACTCAGGACATGATAACAAAATCAGCATTATCGAGAATAAAGAAATACCTATATTCACAATACTCGGGCCAGGCACAACGTGCCTTTCCATAATCCCAGTAGCAGTCCACATCCCTCAGCGGCCCACGCTTGACTGTTGATTTTGACTTTAAGCAAGCATAATATAATCCACATAAAAAAGAAAAGTGTTTACCTTTAGTCACAAAGTTAGATTTAGCATCAGGATGAATGTCATGCCACATTTGAAGCCACATTTCCCGCATCAGAACTGATGACCTCACAATGTTCCGGTGGTTTGCTGCAAAATATCAAAGGGATATCAATTACTAGAAGGAACCCTTGCTGGTCCATGAGATAATAATTGCGAAGCATTCAACCAAAGAAACTCTTTGAAAGACTTAAAAAATCTTAAAGAATAAATAGTTTATGAACTCCTAACATAATGACCAGCATAAGAATTTTATATGGACAACAAGTTTTTCTCCAAAACTCTGTACAGAGGATGAATAGTTTCTCAATCAGATCAAATCCATAACACTAGCTTATTATGCCCACTCCAATAAATAGAACTACAGCTTGCATGTATTTTGTTAAATGGCCATTACCAATAAAACTAATAGTAGATTGGCAAGTTCTGCAAACTTAAGAAAATTAAAAGAGATATTTAGCATATAAATGAAGATAAAGAAACTAGTAAACATAGTACAAAGTATTATTAAGACACATTATATAAAACTATATTGCAGACTGAGGGAATTCTGAACTTTTTTATCCACTGTTCATGCCTAGCCCAACAGATTAAAGAACATGGCGAGAAGGAAAAGGGAATATATCTCTTAACGCAAACAACCTTTCCTCAATTAGCAATATACAAAAAAAGAAGTTTTGTCATAGAACCTTGGACTTTAAATTAGGTGTAGAACCTGCCAATCTATCACAAGAAATAAAATATTGAAGTGTCATATTTAGAAGGAAAGTAGTTGAAAGAAAAAGCACAAGCTCAACGCATATGCAACGCAACCAATATGGACCACAATTATTCTCTTTTGAAAAAGTGGATGGTTTTCACCTTTGGTAGGTGCTCATTCAGAAACACCATTTACAACAAATTTGTGCAAAGTTATCACTAATGAATTTTCTACAATGAAAGATGCTTCTTAAAGGAAAAGCTATAGCTACATATTTTGACAGTTTGATCCAGTTTTAACGTGAATGAAAATATTTCATGAGTGAACTTGATGGAATTCACAATATTAATCTTCATTCTAGTGACCTTAAGATCAAATAGGGTTTGACCTTTATCTAGCTCCCAGACAGCAGTTTTTCTTCCAGGGATACTTTGAGCATCTTCATAATAGGTTATATACTTGACGCGTGGAGCTCTTGTCATGTTTGCAAAGATGTCTTTATCCTCATGATGATCCACGTTAATCACTATCTGTACATCTGACCCATCATGCTCTGCCTACAATCAGGCTTTAAACACGCCATTAAAATGCTTAAAGATTTGGGAGAAACGCAAAGAAGGAAAGTGAGTGATAAGGAAACTGGGGAAAGAAAGAAGAATGCGACACCTGAGGAGCCCTTGTTATGTTTACTTTCGAACCTAACCAGGTCTTGCACCAGGAGAGGGAATGGTATGGAACCTAAGTAAATAAAACAAGATAAAATCTGAATCTAATGAATCTAAAAATATACCCCCTCCCCACACACACAATGCATATACACGCCGAGATTCACGCATGCATACATAAGTGGAACCATGGGTAGAGAGATCCAGAACATGCTGGAAATACCCTGATTATCACTTCAAGATAGTATTTTTTCACAAATAAAATCAGGTTGCATACAGTTTCATCACCACTTGAAACACCTGGATTTCCACTGACTGAATTTCCTGATCTGAAATACAGCAGATATGCCATACAAAAGTTACTAATAATGGACCTAAAGATAGTGAATCTTCTTGACAGAAACGGCATTAAAAACATTATAGAAGAAAAGGTTACAAGCGGAAATAATCTGAACGATTATCGACAAAAAAATCACCCAAGAATATATATTTCACAAGAAAAATAAATATCAAGTTTTCACATAGAAAAAAGTTACCAAAGGCCTACCTAGTGAAAACATATTTAATTCTCATTTCTCAAGTAGGACTTCCAAAGAAAATTGGTTGGCATTTTATCTTTAATTCAAAAAATAAGTGGATGTTCTCCCTAAGGAGTGTCTACACTTCAGAACATGCATGATGTGGGATCCAAAAGTGGGCGAACGGTGATAAAATTTTGAGAAGTCAATTTCACAACCATTGCTGGAAATGCACTTAGACATGGAGAGAGATATTTCTGGTATTACTATCCTGCCCAAGCAGGTGGACTTTTTCCAGGTGCATGGGTTCGAAAACTAAGTTTTTCTCAAGTTAATCAGTGCCCATTGTGAAGATTCGCGTGTCCTTCAAAATAATGCCCTATTAATTTAAAGAGTTTGATTTCAAGATCTCTAATTATAAACATAGTTAAGGATGGTGAACGGTTGAGTCGATTGGGTGATTCAATCTCTGTCCAAGATCCAACTACATACCTCTCAATTGTGTAGTCTCGAGGTAGGTCTGCAAAAAATTACAAGAGAAAGGATTGAGTCTTCAAAATGAATTCTAACCCTCTATATGTCAGAAGAGGCTAGGTTTAGGGAGAGTGCATAATGAAAAGAAAAGTAGAAAAGTTTACCTAACATATATTAATTATTCAACCAGGAGCATAGATGTCAATCAAGCTTAGTTTGCACATAGACAAATGAAATGGTCTACTGGAGGGTGTTTTGGTTAATATATCAACATTTTTATTAGATAAGGAGACATGAGAAGTAGAAACGAGTCCATTTTGAATCATATCACGAGTTTGATGGCAGTCTACCTCAATATACTAGGTTCTCTCGTGAACTGATAGATTATTTAATATGATTAATGCAACATGGTCGTCAAATCGTAGTTGTAGAGGGAGAGGTACTTCCATAGATAAGTTTTTCATCACAGACTTAACCCACATAATCTTGATAGTGTCAAAGCCATTGCTCTATACTCTAACTCTGCTCTAGATCTCATGAACGACCATATCCTTTCTGATCTTCAATGCAACAAAAATATCCTCCAATGTACACAGGAAATCAAATGGTGGATTTCCTATCCTTTGGACATACTGCAATTACATTAGAAGATTTGGAGAGCGAAAATGAGTTCTTTCCGAAGAATAGACCTAGTCCTGGTAAGGCATTTAGATACCTGAATAATCATCATGATTGCACCATCCATATATATATGTCATGGCTGACTTATAAATTGGCTGACATAGTTTATTGCAAAGAAGATAAATAATCTCGTGTTTGTAACATATACGACCTTGTCTACTCAATGTTGCAATAGTCGGCCGAATAATCAGGCCGACTATTCGACGGTAGTTAGCTGTTGGGATTTTTTTATTATTTTTTTATTTTTTTAAAATCCTCAAGAATTACCATTTGTCATGATATTATCAAAAATGTCGAAGCTCCGTATATGTATGTTATTAATGGATACTTTTATCTTAGGATTCTTGATGATTGATGATAATATATTATATAAATATATAAGAATATATGTACTAAACATTATTTTTAAATTAAAAATAATTAAAAAATACAAAATCAAATAATTTTGAATAATCACCCGAATACCTATTATTCTCTATTCAATGACCTCTCCGACTGAATACTGACTTCTGCAACATTGTATCTACCAATTGTCTATATTGCATGCTATCAACCTCCTTCATATCATCATCACGAAGCTTCATACTCGGATTCATGAGAACATATGGCCTACATCCTATCATGCATGTCTCCTCAATTAGACATGTAACCAATTTCCGTGGCTCATAGGTAGTCCTCTATGTTTCCTAATAAACTATACATTAGGAAATTGTGAAGCTCTCCAAGGCCTTCGGTTACAAAAGGTTGTCCAAGGAAGGTCATGATTCTGGATATATCTTGTGCATCATCACTAATAACGATAATTGCAAAAGGAAATGCATGAATTATTTATTATGGAGTCCTACAGTCCTACATATATAATGGGGAATCCCTGGAGACAAAAAAAGAGCTTTCCATATTGTGCTATAAAGATGCCTTAGTTAGTGGGCTTACATGGAAAAAGGAAAGAAAGGTTGTCATGTAATAATACTATAACTTTATAACACACCCAAAGCGAGAGCATCAATGTCTATTAGGCTCACCTTCGATGTAAACTTCTAGAATAATCCTCGCTTTGACTTCGCTAAAGCCCTTTTGAGTGTGGGGCTTGTCAATTTGGAAAACACCATAAAGCATAGTCATTAATTATTAACTCTAAAGCATTCTTAATTTTAAATAAGGCAAAAGAGTAGTTTATTGTGTACGGCTATCAGGATCTTTCCAACGAGTCCAAGAACATCAAATACGAAGTCGGGAGCTCAAGCTACAATTATTTTAGTGAGATCGAGTTGGAACCCATTGGAGATCCGAACCAAGATCGGAATCCAAGTTCTGCATTATAAAGATGCTTTTTGGCTACTCCAAATCCAAACCTTGATATCAGCCACCTTTCACTTCCTCCACTGGAGACCTCGTCGGAGCGCCTACAGATCTTGCCAGAGTGTGTTAGATAGAAGATTCGAAGCCACCACCGTATAGATGAAGCTGAGGGCATCCCTTGCGGATGGAGGTTCCAAGGAATCGAGTTTTGAAGGTAACGATATTTCCCTCCCGCTTGTTGTTAGATTCACATGTTCTAGTTATGCATGCTCTTTGTTAGAGATTGCAGAAGATTTCCTTCTTTATACTCTATTGTAATCCCACGAGGGCTTTTATGTTAAGAGAATATTCTATGTGGCTATTTGTTAAGAGAATATTCTATAGAGAATATTCTATATTCTAAAGAATATTCTATAGAATATTCTCCTTTGAGCCCTCTAGGGTTTAGTCCTATATAAGGACCCCTAGACCTCTTGAATAAACAACGAATCATCTTTTCTTATCATTCTTTCACATGGTATCAGAGCAGCGGTCCTAGGCCGGTGTTCTGACCTAATCACCCCTCCGCCACCACCAGCCCTCCAAGTTCATCTACAACCGCGTGCCGCCTCGGGTCTCCGCACCTCCTGCCTTAGGCCCGCGCCGCCTCGGCTGAGCGTCGCCAGGCTGCTCTAGGGAAGCCAGGTACCACCGCAAGGTCGGCCAGGCCCGCCTCGCGCTGCCAGGCGCCTCCGCCAGCCCTCCCAGGGCCTCCTTCCGCCGCCAGGCCGACTCCGCCATGCCCCCTCTTGTGCCGTCAAACGAGCATTGCCTCATCCTTCTTATTTCTTGATGAGAGTTTAGATATTTGATGATAAATTGAGGGAAGATATACTCTCTAGGTCACTTTTTCTTGACCTAAGCCGCCACAATGACGTCTGCCGAGATCAAGCCCACGTACCCTACTTCTTCTTTGCTGGTACAGGGCACTTCTATCAAGTTGAAGGGCTCCGAAAATTATGTTCTATGGTCTCGGTCTTTCAAAGTGTTTGTTGGTGGCCAGCGCAAGAGCTACGTTCTTACAAAAGTTCCACCTGCGGAAACTGATAAGGACTATGAAACTTGGTTTGTTGATAATTGTCAGGTTATCACTTGGATGACGAACAATGTCGATCCAAATATTGCTGCGAATCTTCTTTACAAAGACACCGCTAAGGCAATGTGGGAAAACCTTGAGCGTACATATTCTCAAAAGACGACTAAGTCTCGTCTGTCAGACATATACACAAAAATTTGGTCTGTCACTCAGGGAGAATCAAGTCTTATCGAATACTACAGGCTTCTTACAAGCCTTTTTGAGGAACTCCTTATTTTTCAGCCTGCATGTTGTGATAAACAAGTAGGAGAACGTGCTGAATGGCAGGTTTACAGATTTCTCTCGGGGCTAAATAAAAAATATAAGCCTGTGAAAGATCAGTTTCTGATGGCTGATACTTTACCTACTCTTGAGACCATTTTCGGACGCTTACAGGAGCTAGAGGCTCCGATTCAGCACTCTACCACCCACACCTCTACAGAGACGATGGCCCACTATACCTCCTCAGGATACAGAGGGCGTCATAACTATCAAAGAGGACGGGGACGTGACTCAGGGCGTGGACGTGGTCGTGAATCTGGACGCAGCCGTGACTCTGGACGCGGATGTGATCGTGGACGTGGTCGTGATTCTTCTGCTCAGTATCCAGCATGTGTACACTGTGGACGCTGGAATCACCCTTCTGATCGCTGCTGGGCAACGTTTGGCATGCAACCTAATGCTAACAATGCCTATGATGAAGTATCGTATGATGCAACTGCAGAAACATCTACTCAGCAAACCAACGAGGCACAAACCCCATTCACTGCTTCTGAATATGCTCGCCTACGACAACTGCTGCAAGAATCTAGCCCTTCTGATAGTAATGCTTCTGCCCCTACTGCTAGCCTGGCTACTACCTCAGGTACAGTAGCAAACTCTGTCTCTGCCTCTAAGCATGCATGGATTATTGATTCTGGAGCCTCTACCCATCTGACGGGAGAAGGAAGTTTGCTAACCTCCTCCCAGCCATCTTCCTCTGTGAAGACTGTTCGGGTTGCTAATGGGGATCATTCCCCAGTAACTGCTGTTGGTACTGTCAACTTTTCTTCCAAGCTGCATCTGACAGATGTTCATTGTGCCCCTGCTTTTCCTCTCAGCCTTCTATCAGTACAGAAGCTATGTCATCAGCTTAACTGTCGTGTTATTTTTGATGAGGTTTGTTATTTTCAGGACATCCGGACGAGGAAGATTTTTGGTGGGGGTCATGAGAGGAACGACCTCTATTACCTCGACATCCCTTCTGATTCCAACTTTGCTGGTGCAGTCTCCATCTCTGAAGATCCTTTTCTATGGCACCTTCGTCTTGGTCACCCTTCTGCTAAAGCTCTCTCCATGATGTTCCCTGAACTTTCTATGCTGAAACCCTTTGAGTGTGAAGCATGTCAGTTCGGGAAACATCATCGAACCTCCTTTCCTGCACGAACTGAGCCTCGTCGTCGTACTCCTTTTGCACTTGTTCACTGTGATATCTGGGGACCCTGTCCGGTCCGAAGTCTAAGTGGTCATAAATATTTTGCTGTCTTTGTGGATGACTACAGTCGATCATCTTGGGTTTTTCTGTTAAAGGAACGCTCAGAAATTAACAATATTGTCAAGAATTTCTTTTACTATGTCAAAAATATCTTCTCCACTACTGTTAAAATATTTCGTTCTGATAATGCATTGGAATTTACACAAAATGATTTGACATCCTTCTTTGCTTCCCAGGGTGCTATCCATCAAACCTCTTGCCCATATACCTCCCAACAGAATGGGGTAGCCGAAAGAAAACTTCGACATCTCCTCGACATTGCCCGCTCTCTTCTTACCCAAATGAAGGTCCCCAAAACCTATTGGGGAGATGCTATTCTCACAGCTGTCCATCTAATCAACAGAGTTCCCTCTGTCTCCCTAAATGGCTCCACACCCTTTGTCTTATTGTATCCAAATGACTCACCATTTCCTCTACCTCTGCGGATTTTTGGATGCACTGCCTTTGTTCACAACTTTCATACTGCAGACAAATTATCGTCACGTGCAATTAAATGTGTTTTTCTGGGTTATTCCCAAACAAAGAAAGGGTATAGATGCTATGATCCTTGTGGTAAACGCTATTATATATCAGCTGATGTCACCTTTTTCGAACAAACTCGCTTCTTCAATCAAGATGTGTCTGACATACCATTAGAACTTCCTCCTCCACCAATTGTCTATAAAAGAAAACATGTGTCCCCTCTTGTTCCTGTTCCTCTACCAGTTCCTTTGTTGCAGGAAAATATGCCATCTTCAAGTGGCCCCACCAATACTTCTCCGGATGATCCTCGGGAGCTTCCCATTGCCCTACGCAGAACAAAGAGGCAATGCACTATCCATCCTATGTCTAATTTCACGTCCACTGATAGCCTATCATGTTCTGATAAAAGATATGCAGATGCTCTTATGACAATCTCGGTCCCAAGAGACTATCACATTGCATTACAGGACCACGGGTGGCGACAAGCTATGAATGAAGAAATGGATGCTCTCAATTCCAGAGGAACATGGGATCTAGTTCCGTGTCCCGAAGGTGTCAGGCCTGTTGCCTGCAGATGGGTCTTTACTACGAAACATTCTCCAGATGGTTCTATTGACAGACTGAAAGCAAGACTTGTGGCAAAAGGCTTTACACAGACAAATGGAGTTGATTACTTCGAGACTTTTTCACCTGTTGCCAGGATGGGGTCTATTCGCACTATCCTCTCTGTAGCCGTGAACAAAGGCTGGCCTGTTTTTCAACTGGATGTCAAGAACGCATTTCTATATGGTGATCTTGAGGAAGAGGTTTACATGATGCAACCCCCAGGTTACGAAGTCGAGGGGGAGTATGTTTGCCGACTTCGCAAAGCAATTTATGGTCTAAAGCAAAGTCCGAGGGCATGGTTTGAGAGACTTAGTTCAAAGATTAGCACTCTGGGCTTTCAGAGAACTACATCTGACCATTCAGTCTTTGTCAGAAAACGATCAACAAGTATTGTCATACTAGCTGTATATGTGGATGACATGGTTGTTACAGGTGATGACGATAAAGGAGTGCTAGAAGTGAAGACTTTTCTGCAAAAGGTTTTTGTCACCAAGGATCTGGGGCAACTTCGCTATTTTCTAGGTATAGAAGTCTTACGCACCAAGAAGGGGCTTCATATGTCACAAAGAAAGTACTGCTTAGATATACTAACTGAAGCAGGATTACTTGGGTGCAAGCCATCTGGCATACCTGCAGAACCAAAGAAACATTCTACACCAGATGATCCTGCCTTTGAAGATACTACAAGATACAGAAGCCTGGTTGGCAAACTTCTGTACCTTACTGTTACTAGGCCAGACATATCATATGCTGTGAACAGAGCTAGCCAACACATGGAGAAACCATGCTACAGCCACTGGCAAGATGTTCTTCAGATCCTTCGCTACCTGAAGGAATCCCCTGGACGTGGTCTATTCTATGGGGCAAATGGATACACTAAGGTTGCTGCTTATGCTGATGCTGATTATGCAAGCTCACCTGAGGATCGTCAATCTACGACAGGCTATGCGATGATGGTAGGAGGTAACCTTGTTAGTTGGAGGAGCAAGAAGCAGACGGTGGTTTCCCGATCCAGTGCAGAGGCAGAATATAGGGCAATGGCCCAAGCCACATGCGAAATTACCTGGTTACTGTCTCTTTTGCAAGAACTCAATATTGCTATCACTACTCCTGTTCCTCTATACTGCGATAACAAATCTGCCACTTATATTGCTACAAATCCTGTGTTCCATGAGAGGACCAAACACATTGAGATCGACTGTCATTTTGTTCGTGATGCTGTACGAGAAGGCAAGATTTCTACACCACATATCTCAACAGATCTTCAGCTTGCAGACATATTCACAAAGGCCTTATCAAAGAAGCGCCTTTCCTGGATATCTTCCAAGTTGGGCATGATCGATGGATATGCTCCAACTTGAGGGGGAGTGTTAGAGATTGCAGAATATTTCCTTCTTTATATTCTATTGTAATCCCACGAGGGCTTTTATGTTAAGAGAATATTCTATGTGGCTATTTGTTAAGAGAATATTCTATAGAGAATATTCTATATTCTAAAGAATATTCTATAGAATATTCTCCTTTGAGCCCTCTAGGGTTTAGTCCTATATAAGGACCCCTAGACCTCTTGAATAAACAACGAATCATCTTTTCTTATCATTCTTTCACACTCTTAAATCCGAGAGATGCATGTAACATGTTGCATGATTCATGGGCATTTTCGTGACCACATTTTGAAAAGGAATAAGGTACATATATGCATGAGATATGAATAGTGCGATGCACTCATAGATTCCTAAGTAGTATCTCGAGATTACAAAAATCCCTAAGTACTACAACATCTTTTTTCACATAGATGCTACAGAGGTATCCCATTCTCAAGATGTGACACTAGCTAATGTTTTTTTATCTAAGTACTACACATATAGCACATCTTGAGGCTGTGACACTGGTATCGCATATCAGGAATACTATATCCAGTAAAACCCCTGCTTAAACCTAAACATATCATCCGACCACATTCTTCCTCCGCCACTTCTCTTCACGCACGATCGTGAATCCTCGACCTGGGCGACCCGTGTGACCTACTCCGCCGCCTCCTCGACGATTGACCTCCTTCGAACCCTCTTCCGCATCATTGGCATTCTTCCTGCACCGCCGCCTCTCCTCCCGAGTCCTTTCTTATTTCTCAAAAGCTTAGGTAAAATCCATGAGTTTTTATGGTGTTAGGTTTATGATATATCATACATGTCTTTTTCCCAATTTCATGATCCTATAATGTTGAGTGTTATGTGGCCTCACGTATTAGGTCAGAATGGAGTCGATCTATTGTATGCTCCATTTGAAGGGTTCGATTATTGGTTTTTCGACGACCAATGTACGTGGTTTTGGCTTAATGCCAACCATCACCTTCGACGAGTTGTTGAACCTAGTCCATCGGAAGTTCAACTTAGACATAAACAAACAAAAAAATCAAACTATCACATCGCATTCCACACGGCGCAGACAAAGAGCCTGCGTTGACGTCTATCATCGATGATGATGATGTACAAGGAGTTTTTGTGTATGCCCGAATGATAACCAGGGTTTCACGAGGGTCAGATATGTCCTCAAAGGGCGAAGACAAAGTCGTTGTGGCGACCGCTCACGAAACCCTGATAAATCATCAATTAACCCACAATTAAGAATCAATCAATGAAAAACAAAATATGTGGAGTTAAAATTTATTATAAATCTACAATGTATGTGTATAGGTGTAAGTACTGTAGAGGTCGAACATAAGGAGCAAACGGGAGAATGGTGCAAGTAAATGCAAGAATGTGTGCTTCTTGTTGTCTATGTGTTTTTTTGGGTTTTTGATTATATATATATATATATGTTTAATTTTGTTTTTATATTTTTAATTTGTTTTTAATTTTATATATTTTTTATTTCCTTTTTATATTTTCTGATTTTGAATTTCTTTTTCTTTTTAAATAGATAATATAAAATATATAAGTCTGTATATACAATATAGGGTAATATAGATATAACTACTGATATAAATAAATAAAATACAGAAAATAAATTGTTTTTGGGTTTTAAATAATTTTTTTACTGTTTTGTGATTTTTTAAGTATTTTTTCTATTTTTACTGATTTTTAAAGTAAAAAATATCCCAAATTAGGGATGAATAAAATAAGAAGAATTAAAATGAAGATTAAAAATAACAAATGATGTCAAAAATTCTTCAAATCAAATTTCAATAATATAAGGAAAATTATAAAAACAGGAAATGATATTTTTGGATTTTTTTAGAATTTTTTAGATTTTTATAAAGGATTTTGGAGCTTTTTAATTTTTATGTATTTACTTTTACTATTTTAGTGGCTTTTGGTCCAAAGGCTTAAAATACTTAAATAAACAAAATATATATTTTTGAGAATTTTTCAAAATGATTTTATATTTTTTATGGATTATTTAAGGCAAACATGGCAAAAACATGCTCTTTTTTATTTTTAATAAATAGGAAAAATTCCTAAAATGCTAATCTAAAATTATGGCATGGAAATATAATGCAACAGGAGCTTAACCCTATTTTGGGGATTTTTCTGAGCATGAACGCTATATTTAATAAAAAGAATAAACACACAAAAATCAATGAACTGTCAGGGGCATGAATGTAATTAAAAATAAAATAGCCAAACCCACGTGCATAGGCTTGTGAGCCTCGCTGGCAAGGACCAATGCGCAATATCAAAAACTACGGGGTTCAGATTGCAAATTTTCCAAAATAAAATACACTGCAGATGAAAGATTAACTACTAATATTTAAAATACAAAAACTGTGGGGAAGGAATGCAAAATACCCCCGCCTACGCACGATCGGACGGATCTTGGGATGTCACTTAGACACGCGTCAGCGTGAGGGGCTTCGATAACGATTCGCAGGCGACGTCCCATACTAGATCTCAGATTGGAGATCTACAGTTGAGGCATGTAAGATCTGACTGTCGCTGCTTCGACTGGACAACGGAAGAAGATCGGACGGCTAGCAAGGGCGGAGTAAGAACATACCAAGAACTCGCCCTGGGCGAGTTTGAAATTGAGGAAGCTCAAGCCTCCGGCCACCTACACCGTAGTTGAGGCTCTCTATGCGATTAGGCGTCCTTCACCAAGCTCCCAGGTACCTCAAAAAGATCCGGAGGCCATCGATAGCCCCTGGAGCTTGAAGCTTCGGCAGAAGACCTGGAGCTGATTCTTTGAAGCTAATGAGGCTCAGCTGCCTCCTTCGAGACCTGCAAAGAATATGAATGCTATGACGGTGCACAGGAGAGCATCTCAGCTGTTATAAGGTGGTTGTCGGAGGTGATGTGGTGGCGGAGTGAAGTCCGACAGAAGGTGGAGGACATCAGACTTCAATAGCCCAGTTCGATGATCGGTCTGGGGGAAAAGGGTGTGCGTAAGGTGGAGAAAGCGTTGGGTAAAGTAGACGACGCGATTGCGGGTCGGAACAGGGTGTGTGGCACGACGAACAGAATGGCCAGAGCTCGGGCGCTCTGGCGAGGATTAAGTCTAAATCGAAGCTAAATGCATGATTAAAACATAAACAAACACGTAAAACAAAACCTAAAGCTAATACTTACACTAAAAAGCAAAAGAGAAATATCTCTAGCAACCGAAGCTGCAAGGTAGGAACCTCGACGACGGTGATGACCGGAGATGATGGAAAACACCCTCGCACATCTCCCTCGATCCCACCAAGCCTTAGGCGAGCTCCCTGTTACGGAGCTCGAGCCGACAAGTGGAAAAAGGAGGAGAAGAAACCGGGCTAAGGCGATTCAAAAAAATCAAAGAAGAAGAGGGGCGGGGTTATGTACAGGTGGTGATGGGGGATTTTCGAGGCGAGATCACGGGCGAAGGAGAAGGCATAGTCCTCGAGATGGTACCGACGTGGATCACAGTTAGTCAGAGAAGAAACCTTATGAAGGGTCCAATCCTGCTCGAGCCATGTATGAATGAGTAGAAAATCGAGAAGCGGGACAAAAACGAGGTTTTGTCAGAGGCTAGGGTTAGGTCAACTAGTTGACCGAGGTCAACTAGCAGAGCAACCTGGTTGGTCCACGTGGACTACCCAGGAAAAATCAACCCTAAAATTATTTTAAATTGAATAATAAATAATAAATTATATTATTAAATTAAAGTTATAAAATTTAAAAAATGTTTATTATTTAATGTAGTATTTCAATATGATTTTTATTTATTTTTTTAAGATTATTAATTAGAAGTTACTTTTTGAGTGTGTACTTATATGTATATTCATCTATGTTTTAAGTAATTTATTTTTATTTTGTATTTTGATTTTATTATTTTATTCTCTTATTTTATAAAATTATAGCTTATTTTTATATACTTAAATATATTTTTATTGTATTTTTCTGATGTATTATTTACACTTAAATAAATAGGGGTGTATATTATACATATATACGTATAGGTATTTTATCTATGTTTTTTGTATACACATTTTATTTTAATATTTTATTTGTAGTTTTATTGTGTTTTAAATATGTACATATACTATAAATAATATTTACAAAATTTAAAAATATAAAATTATAAAAATAATAAAGAATAAATAAAATGAATATTTTATATTGGTAAACTATACAATAAGGTTTTAAAACCTAACTTTCACACCGTAACTCCAAAAAATATGAAACTACCTTCATTAAATAGTTTATTAAAAGTTATATACAATTAAAGGTGATTTTAATACACTTTAAGTTTTTATTTAGGAGATATGGGTCTAGGAAGTTGAGATTTTGGCTTTTTATTTAGAGTATAAAATGTACATTGTATATTATTTTTGTATGAAATCAATTTTGTATTTTTCTATCTATTTTTATCTACAACTTTCATGTACAAAGTTTCATTATTTGAGGTATAAAAAATAGAAAATAAAATAGGTCCTAAAGATGGATTATTGATGAATTAAAGAATGAAATTTTTATTGAAATTTTGGCCTTTATCTCCCTCTACTTTATTTCTTGTTGACCAAATCAATTCTTGACTTGGTCTCGGGGTTTAGGGTAATAAAATACCTTTGGTATTTCATTCTTTTTCTTTTCTTTATTCTATAATTTTGGCATTAAAAACAATACTTTATGCACAATAAATGGAACAAATAATGAATGTTAATTTGTACAAAATAGTGCTATTTACATGCACTGGCTAAGGTTTTTAAGGTCAAAATGATAGAATAAAGGTGATGAAATGGAGATTCATCACCGAAGTATTGGGAAATCGACACCTACTGACATTATTATTGAGAGTCTATCGACAAGTGAAGTGCCTAATGTTGTTGATGCGGACGATCACATGCGCTTTTGGACCCTACGTTTTCCGGAGCACCGATGATCCCGTACCGCAGCCATCTACAGATCATGAATGGCGCATGAATGACGTGATGCTGAGAGAGGTTAATCATGCCTTAGACGACTTCATCCCTTGGGGAACCGATAATGAACTGGAAGAGGACAATGATCATCTTGTTGAAGATTATATCGTAAATGAGGAGATGCGAGCCGATGAACAAATTCCCCAACCAATTGTTCCCAGTTTACCATTTTTTGGGGTGAGAGGATCTGAAACTCGATCAACCTATGAGGATGACATTCGATAAAAGTCTGGCCTTGACGGTGTTGTTGATGAAATACATAAAGGCAAAACCTTCAAAACCTTCAAATGTAAAGATTTGTTGTATGTTGTGAAGGAACATCACATCCTTGCACACTACGACTTCATGGTTAAAGAATCCACCAGTTTGATCGGGTCTGTTTTTTGTGCCAACCGATCAAAAGGAGGTGTTTGGTATCTACGTGGTCATTACAGGAAATTCGATGGTTTGTGGGTGATCTCTAAGATAGTCTGCCATACACTTGCATAAACCCAAAGTTAATCAGGATTATCCTCAATTGGACTACAAATTAAAGTCTAGATCACTTTTATCAATGGTAAGGGATGGCCTTACTATTCAGATGTTGAGTTGTAGAACTCACATTCACGAGATGCACAATTACTGTCTAACAAAAAAAAGGCATGGGATGCTCGGAGGAAAGCAATTGCAATAATATTCAGTGATTAGAAGAAGTCTTATGCCGAGATGCCTTATCTTATGCATGTAATGAAGGCTGCCATTTTGGAGACTGAAATAGATATCGAACATACCGAACACCCCGACCCTCGGAAACCACATTGTCGTAGATTTCAACGATGTTTTTGGGCATTTGTCCCTTGCATTGAAGCTTTCAAATATTGCAGGCCTTTGATTAGTATTGATGGGACTCATTTGTATTGCAAGTACAAACATAAATTGTTGATTGCTTATGGGGTGGATGGAGATAAACATATCGTTCCTCTTGCATTTGGAATGGTTGACGAGGAATCTGATCCTACATGGAAGTGGTTCCTTTCATTGATATGTATCAGAGTAATTGGTGAGCGTGATGGGTTAATATGTATCATTTTTTACTGCCATCTTGGTATAAAATCCGCAATGAATGACATTGATGTCGATTTACTAGAACCCTTCGCATATTGGCATTTTTGTTCAAGACATGTCGCAAGCAACTTCAACAATATTTTTAAGAATGGCTCTATGAAACAGTCGGTACAGGCAGCCACACTTCAAACAACTAGTAGAAAGTTTACGTATTTCATGAGGAAATTGCAAGAGTGGAACACAAATGCAAGTGGATGGTTTTCAACGTACGATTGCCGCGGGGAGCAATGGACTTTAGCATATGATGGTGGTTATAGATTTAATCATATGACTACAAATCTTAGTGAAAGCTACAATGCAGTTCTTAAGGATACCAGATGTTTGTCGATTTCTGCACTAATGGAGAAGATCTTTTATAATTTTGTCTCATACTTCAACGATCGAGCAGATGAGGCTAGCGATGCCCTCACAGTAGGGAAAAAATTCACCATTTTACATCATCAGAGCTGCACCGCTGGAGTACAGCTGCGAATGGACACACCATAACCCACATATAAAGACAACATGTTCAACGTAGACAGTATGGGATTCGAGGTCGCATATGGTACACAGTGAACTTGGGGAAACATACATGTAATAAAATGGCAAATTTATCGCATCCCATGTTCTCATGCTATCGCTGTCATTTCGAAACGTCGAGCAGAGTTTGACACTTATGTTGGTGAATGGTACACATGGGAGAAGCAATTAAGTTTACGACGGGCGGTTTTTTCTAATTGGTAATCGAGAAACGTACGCACCATTGGAGGATCCAGAATTACGTCCAGATAAACTCGTAAGCATAGCAAGGGTCGTCCACGGTCAACTAGGATTCATAATGAAATGGATGTTAGGGATGTCATTCGACAGAATACTTGTTCATTTTGTGACGTAATTGTCCATACAAAAAATGGTTGTCCTAATAAAAATACACGGGATTCTCAAGCGTCCACCTCTAATGCACAACCCTCAGAAAGGAATAAAAATAAATGTGGCACATGTGGAGGTAAAGGTAATAACAAACGAAAATGTCCTGCTTTGAGTAAGTTTTCCTTCTTTTTAGACGCACTACCTTGATAATTATTTTTGTTGCTTGATACATATTTAAGCCTTCTTCAATGCTTTCTAAATTGATATTATTTTTTATTGCAGATGGATCCCGAACCGCTTGATCCGTCCGTTTTGACTCAACAGGAGAGACATCATTCACATCGCGTTTGGGTTAGCGATGTAAGTCATTTAATAATTTCAAATTAGTAATTGTTTTTCCTAATATATCTTGACTCTTTCACATTACATGCAACATCGTGGTTGCGTTACCGATGACGAGAGACACATGAACACCGCATCCTGTTGGATGAACACCTACTTCCTTACGTAGATCAGGCGAGATTTGGTGCTTTTTAGAATTGGAAAAATCACGCTAGATTGGCATTTCATTACAGCCTTGGTGGAGCGATGGAGGCTTGATACGTACACTTTTTGCATGACCAGTGGAGAGATGACCATTATGCTGCACGATGTCGCTTTCATCTTGGGGCTACGGATTGATAGACCGGTGGTTACAGGAGAGACCACACCTGGAGCGACGTAAGCTGACACATGCGAGCAACTTCTAGGTGTCAAGGCCCTAACCTTTAGAGATTGTTAGCAACATTTAGCGAGCTGGTTATTTACACATTTTGCAGAGTTATCAGCAAATGCTGATGAGGTGGTCTTGTAGAGGCATGCACGAGCATACATTTGACAGCTTCTAGGAGGCGTTCTATTTACAGACAAGTCGGGGTCATTGATTTCCTTGATAACATTGTCACGTCTTAATGATCTACAGTACTCAGGGATGCTGAGCTGGGGATCCGCGGTCCTTTCTTTCCTATACATGCACCTATGTTTAGAAGAAGATATGACGACCGAGGAGATCGGAGATCGGTCATATTGCTTCAGTTATGGGCATGGGAGCATTTTCAACACATTGCTCCAATGACCAGGGAAAGACCGCAATGGCACGACCATCGGCTAGGAGTTCGTTGGGTTGCTGCATTCGCGCATCGTTGACAACCAACACACGTCGTGAGACCATACCGCGATGCTTTCGACATGCAATCAGCAGAGAAGGTAAATAAGCCGCGGCACATTCATTCAATTTTCTTCAAATAACTACCATTCAATTACATATCATTTTTCCATGCAGGTGATGTGGATGCCATATGATGATGTTGTACTTGCACATCTACCTGCCTACTGTCTGGATGGGAGAACATTTGGAGGGCATGGGTCCCGCTGATATACTTCCACATTGTGGATTATTATTTTCCGGACTGTGTTCCTCATCAATTTGATGGCCGTCAGGACATTCCAATGCCGTGCTTTACCTTCGAGAACCTTTACGCCATCGACTTGATGGGGAAAGTGCGTATTGATTGGAGGTCTCGACATTGGGTACAGATAAGTGAGTGGGATAATCGGGTGGATAGAGTTGTTGCCATCGACTAATCCAATGGGATCATTGAGATTACATGTTACATGGATTGGTACATAATAATTATGAGAGATTTGTGGGTTGGCCGGAGGCTGCTTTGGCAAGCAACGTAAGAATAACCACCAAATTTTATGTTAGTTTTACATGGATATTTCCATAAGAATAACCACTATGTGTATTCTTCTTTTTTGATGCAGATGTCCAGGTGGGACCGCATATACGATACAAGACACTAGGAGTGTTGGGATATTGCGGTCCAAGCAAAAGCAGAAATGGAGAAATGGTTGGTGTGAAGAAGAATGAAAAGAGCTTATTCCAGATGTCTAGGGGTTCTTAAATAGGACAAAACCCTAGAGAGCTCAAAATGGGAGAAAGTAGCCCCTAGCGGGTTTACAAGAATAATAATTAAGAACTGTAGGATACAATACTAACACTCTCCCTCAAGTTGGAGCATATTTGTCAATCATGCCCAACTTGAAAACAATCCACGAAAGTCGCTTTTGGGTAAGGCCTTTGTCAATACATCTACAAGCTAAAGATCCGTGTTGATGTGAGGAGTAATAATCCTTCCAATCCTAACAGCACCACGAACAAAATGGCAGTCAACCTCTATATGCTTGGTTCTCTCATGGAACATAGGATTCGTGGCAATGTATGTAGCAGATTTGTTATTATTCAAAAAAATGTAGTAGATTTGTTGTCACAATATAGTGGAATAGGAATAGTGACAACAATGTCGAAATCTTGCAGAAAAGCTAATAATCATGTGATCTCACACATAGCTTGTCTCATCGCCTTGCACTCTACTTCTGCACTGGATCTGGATACAACATTCTGCTTCTTGCTTCTCCAAGTAACAAGGTTTCCTCCAACCATCATAGCATATCCTATAGTGGAGCATCGATCCTTTGGCGAACTTGCATAATCAGCATCAGCATATGCAATAACATCGATGTATCCATTTACCCCATAGAAGAGGCCACACCCTGGTGATTCCTTCAAGTGTCGTAGAATCTGAAGAACATCCTGCTAGCGACTGTAACAGAGTTGCTCCATGTGTTGGATAGCTCTGCTCACTGCATAAGAAATATCTGGTCTGGTGACAGTAGGGTAAAGAAGTTTGTCAACCAGACTTCTATATTGAGTAATGTCTTCAAAGACAGAATCAGAGGATGTGAAGTGTTTATTTGGATCTGCAGGAATGCCAGAGGACTTGCATTTAAGTAATACGGCTTCAGTAAGGATGCCCATGTAGTATTTCCTCTACGAAAGATGAAGGCCCTCTATGGTATGTAGTACTTCTATGCCTAAAAAATAGCGTATTGGACCGAGGTCCTTGGTAACAAGCACCTTCTAGAAGAAGGCCATAGTCTCTAGTATCCCTTTATCATCATCACCTATGACAACCATATCATCCACATAGACTGCAATATAACAGTACCAATTGTCCGTCTGCTGATAAACATAGAATAGTCAGAGGTTGTTCTCTGAAAGCCAAGAGTGTTGATCTGTAGTAAGTCTGTCGAACCATGCCCTTAGGCTCTGCTTTAGACCATATATGGCCTTGCGAAGTCGGCATACACACTCAACCTCGACTTCATAACCGGGAGGCTACATCATGTACACCTCCTTGAGATTGCCATATACGAACACAATTTTCACATCTAATTTAAAGATAGGTCATTCCTTATTAGCTGCCATTGAAAGTATGGTCCTTATTGACCCCATTCGTGCAACCGGTGAGAATGTCTCAAAGTAATCCACACCATATGTTTGTGTAAAGCCCTTGGCCACAAGACGAGCTTTCAATCTGTCAATGGACCCATGTGGTGACTGCTTGGTCGTGAAGACCTCCATCTGCACGCCACAGGTCTAGTCCCCTTAGGACACTGCACTAGATCCCATGTCCCCCTGGAAATAAGAGCATCCATCTCTTCATCCATGGCCTTTCACCATCCTGAATACTGCAAAGCGCTATGGTGGTCTCTCGGAATAGAAATAGTCATGAGAGCATCTACATATCGTCTGTCAGTGGAAGATAAACCAACAGTAGAAGTGAAATGAGATACTGGATGAGAAGTACATTGCCTCTTAGTCCTGCGTAGAACTATTGGAATCTCTTGAGGATCATCCGAGACAACAGTGGAGAGGACACTTGTAGAATGCATATTATCCCGCATAAAGAAATATGTAAAGGAACATCTGGTGGTGAAGATATGTGTCTGCGCTTATAGACAATGGGTGGAGGTGGGAGATCCAGAGGAATATCTGTAACATATTGATTTAAGAAACTTGTCTGCTCAAAAAAAGTTACATATGCAAAGATATAATAGCGATGTCCAGTTGGATCATAACACATGTAACCTTTTTGAGTGCGAGAATAACAAAGGAAGACACATTTGATTGCACGAGGAGAAAGTTTGTCTTTAGTGTAAAAATTATGAACAAAGGACATACATCCAAAGATTTGCAAGGGAAGAGGAAAAGGTGACTCGGTTGGGTAAAATAGAGAAAGGGGGTCAATCCATTTAGGTCTGGAGAAGGAATTCTGTTGATAAGATGAACAACGGTCAGAACGGCATCACCCTGATAGGTATAGGGAACTTTCATTTGAGTAAGAAGAGAACGGGCAATATTTAGGAGATGTCTGTATTTTCTCTCTGCTATCCCATTTTGTTGAGAGTATATGGACATGAGGTTTGATGTACGGTCCCTTCTGAGGCAAAGAAGTTTGTTAGTTCATGTTGTGTGAATTCTAAGGCATTATTAGAACGGAAAATTTGCATACCAAAGGAGAAAATAGTCTTGACATAATGAATTTTTTTGACAATTCTATTAATTTTCGAATGCTCTTTTAGAAGATAGACCCAAGACGACATACTATAGTCATCAACAGAAACAACATAAATACTTATGTCCACTCAGAGTACGGACCAGACAAGGTCCCCAAATATCACAATGGACTAAAGAGAAAGGAACTTCACAACGACGCTCAGTATGAGCGGGGAATGATGCTCGATGATGTTTTCCGAACTGACACATCTCTACTCAAAGTGCTTGAGCATAGAAGTTCGGGGAATATTAAAGAGAGACCTTTAGCAAATGGATGGCTGAGACGAAGATGCTAGAGAAGAGGATCAGCGAAGATTGACGAAGCGCTAGTAAAATCAGAGCCAGAAGTGATGTCAAGATAATAAAGATTGTTCTTCTCATGTCCTCCAACAAAAATATGTCTCATCCGGATGTCCTAAAAATAACAGCAAAACTCATCAAAGGCAATATGGGAGACGCATAGTACAGAGGCGCAGAGGGAAGGGGGGCGATGGAGATGCAAGGCGACATCGGTTGAAGGCTCGAAAGCGCCTGGGGTGCCATCCGGAGCTGTTGGACCCGCGGGATGGAGCACCTAGATGCATTGGCCGAGGTGCAAAGCGTCGGGCGACGCCGCTGGAAGAGTCAGAGGGATGTCAAGATAATAAAGATTGTTCTTCTCATGTCCCCCACCAAAAATCTGTCTCATCCGGATGTCCTGAAAATAACAGCAAAACTCATCAAAGATAATGTAGGAGACACACACGGAGGCGCAGAGGGTAGGAGAGTCTATCGATGGAGATGCAGGGCGGCGTCGGTTGAAGGCGCGGAAGCACCTGGGGTGCCAGCCAAAGTTGTTGGATCCGCATGACGGAGTTCTTGGATAGGGGTGTCTATCGAGTTCAACGAGCTGAGTTGGCCTCAACTCGGACTCGAACTCGATAAGAAACCTAAGCTCGAACTCGGGCTCGATAAGGATCGAGCCCTGGATCACCAACTCGAACTCGAACTCGTCGAGTTCGAGTTGACTCACGAGCCTCTTATCGAGCTACGAGTTTCTGAGCTGGCTCACGAGCCTCAAAATGAGCTAGCTCACGAGCCTTTTATCGAGTCGTGAGTTTCTGAGTTGGCTCATGAGCCTCAAAATGAGTAGGCTCATGAACCTCTTAATGAGTCATTGTTCCATTTTATACATTAAATTATGCAAATGACATTTGTAATTTTGAACTTTTATACTCTTTTGTGTAGCTTTTTGGGCAAGAAAAATGTTAACCTCTAGTTTAATCAAATTCAATGTGGAAGTTTTGGTATATATGTTTTTAATTTTTATTAAGAGAGAAAACGAGTTATCGAGTCGAGTTTCCGAGTTGAACAATATCCAACTCGAACTCGACTCGATAAGTTAACGAGCCATAAAACCCAACTCGGGCTCGTTAAGGTTTCGAGTCCGGCTCATGAGCCCTTAACGAACCGAGCCAGAGTTGAGCTCATCGAGTTCGAGCTTTCCTGACAGCCCTATTCCTGGATGCGTTGGTCGAGGTGCAGAGTGTCGGGCAGTGCTGCTGGAAGAGTCATAGGGAGTGCCTGGTGCGCTGTGCGACGTCGCTGGAGTGCTTGACGCGCTGGCGGAGATGCGGACCACCTAGCGACGTTGTTGGAGGCATGGGAGAAGGGGAGGGACATGGGGCTTCGTACGCTTGGGGCTGGTGGTGGTGGGTGGGAATTAGGTCAGAGCACCGATCTAGGATCGTCGCTCTGATACCATGTGAAGAAGAATGATAAGAGCTTAAGTCCTTATATAGGACAAAACCCTAGAGAGCTCAAAATAGGAGAAAGTACATAAGTACCCCTAGCGGGTTTACAAAAATAATAATTAAGAACCGTAGGATATATTACTAACAGTTAGCATTCCAATTTGCAGATGCGATGACGATACATGAGGACCATGCTGACTAGGCTCAAGCAGAGGATAGACGAGGAAGAGCTAGAGGGAGAGGCAGGGGCAGAGGGCATGATCCACCTGCCATACCAGTGGCAGAGAAGGAAGACACGGGGGTAGTTGCAGATGATCCATCCTCGAATTTGGAGACTCAGTTCATCACACCAGTTGTCGAGCGACCAAGTGACATGCCAATACCGCAGGCATCAATGAGGCTAGGCATAGATGAAAGGGGTACTCAACCCATTTACTGCATGGTTACACCGCCACCAGTGCCAACCTTCGAGGACGATGGTGCGGGACCCTCCCGATGATTAATGAGGGCAGTCATTTATTACCTTTGATCCACATGATACAACACGGACATATCAACGGAGAAGAAGGTGATAGAATTAGAAATTAAAATTTTTTTGACCCAAGATAGATCTGAATGGAGGCGAAGAATCCATGTAGCTGACCCTACTTAATTGTCAGAAAAGGCTCTGTTGTTGTTGTACGGGTGTTGTCAAGTAACATATGATGATCTTCATGGAAATACCGATTGTAGAATTCTACGTTAATGAAATCATTATGTTTTTGAATGTTTGGGAGTCAATCATGTGTGTATTTTGTTGACTCCAACATCATCATGGGTGAGAGTTCAACAAAATCAATGTATCCCAAAACTTTTTGGAAATTATGTGCATGATGGTGTGCATTTTGTTTATTCAAATGTCAATGTGGATGAACAGAACTATTATGAATGTATGCATTTAGTTTATTGAAATTTCAATATGGATGAGAGTTCAACAAAACAACTGTATTTTTTTAGGAAATGAAGACCTATTACGAATGAATAGCTCTATGCCAAAATTTCCTAGAAACGATGCAATTCCATAGAGTTTCTCCTATATTGCACGCCTAGAATGCGATATAAGAGAAACTCCCTGGAATTACATCATTTTCAGGAAGTATATCGTGTGTACAAAGAGGGGTGTTTTCCAGGAACCTTTAGGTATATCGCATATCAAGTATGCAAGATACCTGAAACACCCTGGAATTGAGTCATTTCCTGAAACTCCCAAATATATCGTTAGCCAGATATGTGATACCAGTGTCGCAGCCTCAAGATGCGCTACACTTGTAGTACCCAGATAAAAAAAAACATTAGCTAGTGTCGCATCTTGAGAATGCGACACCTCTATAGCATCCAGGTAGAAAAAAGATGTTGTAGTACCTAGGGATTTTTGTAATCCCGAGGCGCTACTAGGAATTTACCTCCAACCCCATAGCAAGTACACATCCATGAGATGACACATACTCTAACTATGCATGTGCTACTTGTCCTTTTGCAACCCATGTTTCTTTGGGGCGAGTCTCAGAGGATTTCAGGAGGTTGTCATGGGGCAGTCAACTGTAGAGATACCATGGACATACCAAGAGGCGAATACATAATAGTTAGTGGTGTCTTGCCATAAAAGAGGAGATAACTGTGTTACAGTCACGTGGCATGTGGAGCATTGTTACAACTCCTACAGAAGCTTCTGTTGTGGGATGCAAGTGGGTGTTTACGGTGAAGCAGCAAGCAAATGGCAACGTGAATCTCTACAAGGGGAGGCTTGTGGCTCGAGGCTCGAGGGTTCACCCAGACGTATGGGGTGTACTATCATGATATTTTCTCTCCAGTGGCTTAGCATTCTACACTGAATCCTTCTCTCTGTTGCAGTGACAGGATTGGATCGATAACAGCTTGATGTGAAGAATGAGTTTCTGTATGGTGACCTTCTGGAGGAAGCCTACATATAGCAGCCGCAACGGTTTGCTGCTGAGGGGGTGTCATATGATTTGTAGACTTCATAAGGCTATCTATGGCCTTAAGCAGAGTCCAAGAGCATGGTTTCAAAGGCTCTCGGACTTGATCGAGTTGCAGGGGTTCATGAGATCGACTAGAGATCATTCACTATTTGTTCAGAGGACTCAGAGAGGTATAATTGATATATTGGTTTATGTTAATGATATCATTGTTACAGGGGATGGTATGCAGGGCATTCGAGCAACAAAAGATTTCCTTGGTTAACAATTTGTAACCAAGGACCTTGGCGATCTACGTTACTTTCTTGGACTTGAGTTCACTAGGAACAAACGAGGTCTTGTTATGACCCAGAGGAAGTATGTTACAAATCTTCTCTATGAGGCGGGCATGACAGATTGCAGGCCTGCCGCTACTCCCATGGACCTGAACATGAGGTTGTATAATGATGACATGGAGGAGGCAGACAAGAGGAGGTACAGGGAGCTTGTTGGGAAGCTCTTATATGTGACCATCACCATGCCAAATATATCCTTTGCAATGAGCCAATTCATGGAGCAACCTAGACATGCACATATGGATGCAGTCCATAATGATTCTAAGGTATCAGAAGACCTCTTCTTGTAATGATCTTTTATTTAGCAGAGGAACATCCCTTGCCATCATAGCAAGCGCAGATGCAGATTATGCAGGATGTCCCAAGGATAAGAAGTCTACCTCAGGCGTTGCAGTGTTCATAGGGAGCTCATTGGTGTCATGGAAGAGCAAGAAGCAGACTGTGGTCGCCAGATCAAGTGCAGAATCAGAGTACAGAGCCATGACATAAAGGAGTACAGAGATGATGCCGGTCAGATCCGTTCTGCCTGACCAAGTTGTTAAGGTGCCTCTTCTTATGCATCTCCAATGCGACAACCAAGCTGCTCTTTTCATTGCCAACAACCCAGCCTTCAATGAGATGACTAAGCATATCGAGGTAAACTGCCACTACACTCGTGACATGATTCAGAAGGATTTTGTCTCCACCTCTCATCTCAGCTCAGGAGAACAGACAACAGACATGTTCACTAAGGTCCTGGCTAAAGGGTCATCCCATAGATGTTATTTCAAATTGAGCATGACTGATATCTACACTCCAGCTTGGTGGGGGGAGTATTCAGATATCAATTATCTTTTCTTTATTCTATGTATTTCATTTCTTTCAATCTATATTATGTAATTTGTCCAAACCTAGTGACTCGTGAAAAAGTAACTCATTATTTTCTCTCCACATAAATAAAAACTATGATTTTAGAACTTAAAATAATCTCCATTGGCAAAAAGTTACATATCACAATGTCATTCTTTAAGCACTGATTTCCAAGGACCAAACACTGGCACAAAAACACTAAAGAATTGATGGCAGTAGTAAAAATAGCATCGGTAATATATAGCAGCATATATGTTGTGGTAATATATTTCTGGGAACACCATTTAGTAGCATTTAGCAGTAATATATTGCAATAAAATTAAATATTGACGCAACAGTAATACATAGTGGTAATAATATATAGCAATATAGCATCATCCATGTAGCAGTAGATATAATAATATATCTAGTAATAGTATTCAAAAGTATTATTTAGCAGCATTAGTAAAAAATGATGCCACGTATCAATATTAAAACAAAAGAGGAAGCACCACTCAATAGGAAGCAACATTTAGCATTAATATGCTAACATGTAGCAATAGCATATATAGCAATAGTATGTAATAGTAAAAAAACAAAAAAATAGTAGCATGCCACTCCCAACAGGAACAATAAAAGAGGAAGCAATGCATAATCAACTCCCTAGTCCCAACTACAAGATTTTTGGGGAAAAAGGTGGCCTCCATGCCGAACGGTTGATTTTGAGAAGAGGCAGCCTCTACACTCCAGCATAAACAATATGATACAGGTGGGGTTATGAAAAAGGAGGGTCTTCGGTAGAAGCATGGATGCGGAAAGTGTTCAAGGATGGTTGCATCGTCAGAAACAGCAATTGGGTAGGGGTTTACTTGGGGAGATGCTTATGGATTTTAGGTTAAATGGGTTTTGGTGGGTTGGGGGTAGAGAATAAATGGAAATCTATTTTATTTAATCAGATTTGCTTAACAAATCAGATTTGATCTAATTTCATCGGGCATATTACTCAGTTTATGTGGTCTGCATGTGCAGTATATGTGGCCCGCATATGCCGGCCGCAAAAGCGCAGTAATGCGGTACAGCTACATAGCCGCACGCGCATAGTGGATGTATATGCGGCTTATACGGCCAATTTCCTGACCACTAATATAGGCCTCCCTCATTCGCAATTCTCTAAACACGTGATGTGGGGTTAGACACATGACTAAACACTAAATGGATCTCAGACGAGACCTAATTTCCCAATTAACTCAATCCATTATCACCCCCAATAAATGTCGACATGCATTCCAAAAGAAAAGGCTATTTGGTGAGTTATTAACAGTAGAACCTGAAACTTTACCAAAAGAACTAATAAAAAGATTTGCATGCCTTGAGTACATCGAAGATGGGCAAGTACCTTGAAAATAATGCTCCTTCATGTTCATATATGACATCGGTTATAATCCAATTATCAGGATAAGGCTTGCCACTTGGAGCAAAGTAGTACCCAACCTGTATCAGTAATTTGGCAAAAACATTGGTGGTATTTATGCTAAAATATGCAGGATCGCTCAGATAAAAGCATAACTCATCAGAACGAAATGGACTAGTTTGCAACATTTTGATGAATTAGATTCGGGGTTTCCACGGGAATTTAGTTTTATTAACTTCTATGACTCTTTTGGTGAAGTTACGGATAAGGTCCAAGTCTAAGAAAAGGTCACCAGGTTCATAAAGTATGCAGGGAGTTGAATATATAGAAGTTTATGGGTGGACGTCTCAACGACGTCACACCCTTTTTCCTCAAAAAAAAGGTATGCAGGGAGCACATCACATATGAAAAAATAAGGAATTTTTACACCTATAACTCCGCAACTTTACAATAATACTTAAGTCCTACCTTTTTCAGATTTACTCTGCAAAACTGCAACTACTAAACTTTTATAGTTGCGTGTTCACCTCTGTTGGCAAAATCCACGGTCAAAACGTTAGAATTGATAGATTAGGACTCAAAAGTAATAAAAACATAAAAACCCTTGCATCAATTTACTTACATGTATTCCCTCATCACCTCCTCATTCCACCTCTTATATATCGACCACCCCACTCCCACCAACCCCACCAATCTGTTGCAACGATCACCTCAACATACCCTTCTCATCGTTGCCTCTAATTTCTTGAATGACAACATATATTCTATCTAAATTATCTAAAATGAGAGGAAAGTCACATATCCCATGGCATAGGCATTCACATGCTCCGCTGGCTACACTTCATGTTATGAATCGCGGAAGCAAACACATATAAACAAGATCAATTGAAAAAAATGCAAACACACAAATTTACAAGGTTTGCCCGTAATTCGGTTACATCCTTCAACAGCGGCGATTGGTCTTCACTATAAGGAGATAGAAGAAATACAGAAGATACTTACAGACAGATCTCTGAAACAAACAGATCTAGATATCAGAATACAAACAACGGGACCCTCGTCTTGTTGGGGTATGATACAGCAACAGGGGTGCATACGGTGGTTTTTCAACCTGAGGATGATTATAGGATTCAAGGCATATCAACAATCTATACATTGAATTGAATCCTCCGAGAAGCTTTTCCAAGCTGTGTTGTGCAGCCTCTAGACCCTCCTTGGGGCTACTGCCAACTATCAACATTGAGCAAGTCCAAACAGTATTTGAATTTACTCCCAGGAACTGTCTTTGTGAACATATCGGCTGGATTATATGTTGTGCTAATATTCTTCACCTTAATCATCTTCTCAGAACGAATGAAGTGATATCTAACATTTACGTGTTTGGTTCTCTCATGATGCACATAATCCTTGGCTAATCATATTACACTAAGGTTGTTACATATACTATAGGTTGATCCTGTTATAAACCGAGATCTTCAACCAAGCCCTTTAGCCATATGTCTTCTTTTGTAGCTTCTGTCAAAGCCATATACTCTGCCTCTATGATAGACAAAGTAACTAATGACAGAACTCTCAAAGTGAAAACGTAGCCTGTCATTGATCTCCTCCCATCAACAACAGCAACATAATCTGAATCTGAATGTCCAGCAACCAAACACTTTGAATCAGTTATGTAGACGAGGCTTAATGTTTGAAGTTCCTTTCAGATAGCGGAAAATCCGCTTGACTGCCTGCCAATGCACTTTCCATGGACTGCCCATGAATCTGTTAACAACGCTCGTAGCATGAACCTCGGAGGCTGCTGCATATAGACTTCTTCCTGCAGATCTCCATATAAAAAGGCATTTTTTAACATCAAGCTGGAACAAGGGCCGATCACGTACCACTGCGACTGACAGAAGAACATGTAGAGTTGAATGACGGGCCACTGGGGAAAAAGTGTCCATATAATCCACGCCATAGGTCTGAGTGAATCCACGGGCCACTAGTCTTGCTTTGTAGCGATCAAGGCTGCCATCCGCATTATATTTGTCAGTAAAGACCCATTTACAACTGACCACAGAAGCTCTTGGAGGAGCAGCAACCAAGCTCCATGTACCACGAGATCGCAAGGCAGTCAGTTCCTCTTCCATGGCTAACCGCCAACTGCTGTCTTTCAAGCCATCCTGATAGTTCCGTGTAACAAATCTCTGGAAATCACCAGTGAGGCGATGGAATGGAATCTGTGAAGCAAGTGGAAAAGACGCACACATCCGCTTGGATTTCCTCAAGGCAATAGGTACATCCAAATCATCAGCAGTGTCCACCTGTACATCATTGTCCTGCACTTATGCATTGTCAATCCCAAGGTTCAGGAAAGCGGTATGCATATGCGTTCGGATAGGTCACCGAATACTGAATAAGCGGTATGCAGGGGCATATGCGGGGTATATGCAGTTCTATGCAGTTTTCTAATTTTTTAATTTAAAAATAAATATATATAAATAACATTACCACTGAATTTATGTATCTAAGTGGAGTTAAAGAAGATCTATAAAAACGATTCATGTTAGATGGGTGTTTATATGCTTTTAATTGCTTCATATTTAATCACAAAAAATATTTACCATAAAAACTTCACATATTAGATGATTCATGATAACAGAAGTTACACATACATGCACTAAATGAGCAAAACCTCAATCGCCATATATAAAAATATTCGACGATATATTGCATATACTAGTGAAAACAATACATGAGGAAAACATAAAATATTGCATATACATAATGGTATAATCCATTGCAATTGTATACAAATGCATGCCATATTCTTACAATAGAATGAAGGAAGAGGTAGAATTACGGAATTAAGGATCTGAATGAGAAGATTGAAAAGTTGGAGCTGCTGGAGCAGTATGCAGGCATATGCGGGATATGCGGGGCATATGTGGGCCGCATATGCGGGTAGGGCGCATAATGCACTGATTCACGCAATCAGTACGTTCTGCATGCTACGCGGGCATTTGCGGCCGCATATGCAACCCGTGCGGTCGATTTCGTGAACACCGGTCAGTCCCATCATTACTAATATCACATGGACATACCTGGGGCATGGTGGATGAATGACGGCCTCCATGAGCAGGATTCAGACGACGAGTATAAAATTTTGGTAAAGGTGGGACTAGTGGTTGTGGAGGTGGTGGTGATGATGGTGGTGGCACAGCAGGAGTAGGTATGTGATCAGACTGACATACAGGAGGAGGTGGCACATAAATGTCATCATCAATAGTGGAAGGAGTCATCCTGTCACCTGTAGGCGAGAAATACATGACATTCTCAAAGAAGGTGACATCAGCACTGACATAATATCTTTTATTCATAGGATCATAGCATCGGTAGCCCTTTTGAGTACGAGAGTACCCCAAAAACACACACTTGATAGCCCTAGGTGAGAGCTTGTCAATTCCTGGAGTGAGTTGATGGACAAAAGCAACTGAACCAAAAGCACGAGGAGCTAGTGAGAACAATTCCTGTCAGGAAAGACAACAGAAGATGGCATACGATTGATCAGATAACCTGCCATAAGAACAACATCACCCCAAAAAGACAGAGGAGCACAACTATGAATGAGTAAAGTCCGAGCCACATCAAGAAGATGACGATGTTTCTCTCTGCAACACCGTTCTGTTGAGACGTGTTGGCACAAATTGTTTGATGAATAATGCCACGAGACAAGAAGAAATAGGAAAGAGCACGAGTGCAAAATTCTAATGCATTATCTATGCGCACAATCTTCACATTAGAAGAAAAAACATTCTGAATTTCATTGATAAGATTTTTGATTACATCCCCCGCTTCAGATTTATTTTTCAATAAAAAGACCCAAGATAATTTAGAGAAATTATTTACGACCACTAGGTAAAATCTGTGTCCTTGGTGATCAGGTACACGACTCGGACCACAAATGTCAACATGGCATAACTCAAAAGGGGAGTGACTGCTCCTAGACTCACGACTAGGGAAAGTAGACCTGTGATGCTTTCCCAACTGACAGGCTTCACACTGAAAAGAAGACTTTGATGAAATCTGGAGCAAGATATAACGCAGCTTCTGAAGAGGAAGATGACCAAAACGCAGATGTCAGGTAAAGGGAGAAGCAGATCCACTGGACTGAGATGAGACACCAGTGTAGGAGGTGCGAACCAACTGATAAAGACCATCCTGCTAACAACCACAACCAATCACCCTGCCCGTTAGAATGTCCTGAAAAATAAGAGATGATGGGTCAAAGATAGCTCGACAATGCAAATCCTTTGTAAGCTGACTAATATAAAGTAAGTTCATCGAGAAATCTGGAGCATGCAAAACATTCAACAGGCGAATGGAGGGTGTCAAACTGATCTCCCCCTGTCCAATGATGGGGGAATGAGTCCCATCTGTTATTACTACCGATCTCCCTGGGGAAACCTCCCCTGTAGGATGTAAACTTATCTCTGTCTCGACAGAGATGATGTATCGCAAAGGAGTCCATGATCCATTCCGAAACATCAGAACTGTGACATGATGTAAAGGCATAAACGCTACCTGATGTGCTTGTCGTGGCTGACATGCTGGCAGAGGCTGAAGCTGCGATGTCTGAGTAACCTAGCGAGTCAGTAGTGGCAGGAGGCATGATATCCCGTAGTCTGGCGACAAGATCCTCAAACCGCTGGTCTGAAGTGGATGGCGGTGTAGGCACAACATGCTCGGCTACTCAGGCAGATGCAGGAAAACCATGCTTAGAATAGCATGTATCTTCCGCATGACCCGTGCGATGACAGAAGGTGCATGGCTGACGGAATCGGCCACCTCGACCACGAGGTCCACGGCCACGAAAAGAGGAGGAGGCACCTCTGCCTCGGGAAGCAGCCATCGCTGAAGGAGGTGGTGTAGACGCTGGAGAAGGAACCGAGATTCGGCTGAGTCGTCGATACACTTCCTCCACTGGAGGAATAGTAGCATCTGCCAGTATCTGCGAACGAGCCGCATCATACTCTGGGTCTAGCGCCACTAGTAAGACCCCCAACATTGTAGCATTCGGGAACGTCTTCTGCTGCTCAGGGGTCGCCGTCAGGGGAATGATACTGTAAAGCTTCTCAAACATCCCCCGTAGGGATGTATATAACGAATGCAACGGCCGGCCATTCTGCTTGATCGTAAAGATGTCATGCTGAAGTTGGAGGATCTTAGTCTCGTTCCTCATCTGCGAGTACGTCGCGGCAAGAATATTCTACATGGCCTTATCTGTGGGCTGATGTAGGACATCATTGGCAATCTTCATTGTCAGATGCCAGAAAGCCAGACCTTGGCATATAGAATCATCAGCCTCCCATGAGGCGTAAATTCCCCGTCTTCTCCGTTGGCTCATCTTCGGTAAGAATGTGCTTCTTACCGTTGGACTTCATGAGGCTCATGAACTGCATCGCCCAGAGCTCGTAATTCGTCCCATCCATCTTGACTATTGGCGTTGGACCTTTGAAGGCGCCAATGAAGGGCATATCGACCTTGTTTTCTGACATAGTTGCCGAAGACGAAGAACTAGGGTTTTGTAGACCAATGAAAAATCGTCTACATAAACATGTAAGGATATGAGTGCATATGTAGACTTAAGCACTCAAACCCATGAGGAGAAGGAGATGTAGTCGGCGCCGAGTAGGGGGAAGGGCGGCGGGATGAGTGGTGACGCAAGGGGGCGGTGGCGGGCGTGCTTAGGGGCCGCGCACGGAGGGGGGGTTGCGGGTAGGGGCCACGGTGCCTGCGGGAGGAGGGAGGGGACGCCCGCGGGGAGGAGGGGTGACGGGGATGGGCGGTGAGGGGGTGGGCGGTGGTGAGGGGGTGGGTGACGGGGATGAGAGGGGCGACTAGGGTTTAGGGTGGAGGCTCTGATACCATGTTGGAAGAAATGAAAGAGGGAACTTGTTTATTCCAGGGAACCCTAGTCTCTCTTATATAGAGGAAGCCTATGGGTAAATTACATAAGATGGAACAACAAAAATAAGCATGACACATGAGTACATAAATACTAGAAATATCTCTACACCTTGTATACGATGTTGTCACTACTAAGATTTCTATATTTTTCTTGAAGATTCATTTTCATCAAATGATATTCCTCTACTTTGGCAACTTGACTAACTCCCATGTTTGATTCTTGTGAAGAGACTCTATCTCCTCGCCCATAACAGCAATCCACTGCCCAGATTCTGCCCCAGCTATGGACTCCCTATAAGTGGAGGGTTCTAGAGACTATGCCTCCTCCATAACTTGTAGTATAAATGCAATCATGTCTTCAAATCTGTATCTCTGGGGCGGATGTATCTCTCTACGGGGTTGATCAGTAGAAACACTTGGTTGCCTCTCCTGTGGTTACTCAATTTCAGGTTGTTCCGCAATAGCCTGATCAGGAGTGATGTGATCAACTGCGTGATCACTATTTGGTGCTAGTTTGAACTCCAACTCTTCGTGGACATCATCGCATGTCTCTGCATCACAACCTCCTTACTCGAGTGAAGCATGGAATTCTCATCAAATGTAACATTCATGCTGACAATAACTCTGTTTAGAAGGGGACCAAATTCTGTACCCATTCACTCATACGACATATCATGTAAACATCCCTTTCTTTGCCCTTAGTTCCAAATTCCCTTCACTAACATGATAGTATACAGGACAACCAAAACATGTAAAACAAAATAATCAACATGATTACTAGATTATACCTCCATGAGTGTCTTATAGTCAATAGCGGATACAGAACTCCGATTCATCAAGTAACAAGTGTGAAAGGAGAAATGAAAGTTGTATTCCTCATAGCCCTAGAGCTCTCTTATATAGGAGAAAAGCTCTATAAGAAAATTACATAAGATAGACCGGAGAAATAAACAAATATAAATAAAGACTATGAGATATAATAATCTCAACATTCCCCCTCAAGCTGGAGCATATATGTCAATCATGCTCAACTTGGAACAACACGGTGAAAAGGACGCCTTGCAAGAACTTTGGTAAACATGTCTGCAATCTGATCACCTGAAGCAATATGAGAAGTGGAAATCATCCCCCCTTTTGGATCAAATCATGAGTATAGTGACAATCTGCTTTCATGTGTTTTGTTCTCTCATGAAAGGTTGGATTGTTAGCTATGAACAGTGATGTTTGATTATCATATTTGAGGTGCATAGGAAGAGGCACCTCAATAGTTAGGTCAATCAAGACATACTTGACCCACATCATTTATGTACTCCCTTGGGTCATAGCCTTATATTCGGATTTAGCGTTGGATCGAACAACAACTGTTCGTTTCTTACTTTTCCATGAAATCAGTGAGCTACCAACAAACACGGTGAAGCCTGAGGTGGACTTCCTGTCCTTAGACACCCAGCATAATCCGCATCTACGATTCTACACATCCAGAAACTGTGACAAATGTATCTCTTCTGAAAAGAAGACCTGCACCTGGAGAAGATTTCAGATATCTCAAAATCATGCAAACTACATCCATGCGAACCTCTCTAGATTGCTCCTTAAACTAACTAACGCAGCTCACAGCAAATGATATATCAGGCCTGATAATAGTAACATATAACAACTTCCCTACCAGCTCTCTATATCTTCTTCTATCCACCTCTTCAGAGTCATCATCATGAAGCTTAGCATTAGGATCCATTGGTGTAGCGGCAGGTCTGCATCATGTCGTGCATGTCTCAGATAGAAGGTCAGTAACATACTCCCTTTGCATAATCATAACCTTTTGATTTTGTGCAAACTCTAAGACAAGGAAGTAACATAGTGTGCCAAGGTTTTTGGCCACAAACTATTGTCCAAAGCAATCGTTAGCTGCCTGAATGCCCTGTTCATCACTGCCAGTAACAATTATGTCATCAATATAAACCAGAACGACAACGATACCTCTCTGAGTTCTCTTAACAAAAAGAGAATGATCTGCAATGGACATGACAAACCCCTTACGTTCAATCAACTCTGAAAGCTTATAAAACCAAGCCCTCGGACTCTGCTTAATGTCATATATGGCCTTGTGAAGTCGGTACACTATACTGGACTCCCCCTCAATAGCAAACCCTTGTGGTTGCTGCATGTAAACTTCCTCCTGCAGATCGTCATACAAGAATGCATTCTTCACATCTAGTTGGAAAAGTAGCCAGTCACATACCACAGCAACATCAATAAAAATCCTTAGTGTAGAGCGACGTGCAACATGAGAAAAGGTGTCCTGGTAACCCACCCCATAGGTTTGGGTGAACCAACGAGCAACCAACCTGGCCTTATATTTGTCCCCAGTGCCATCGGCACGGTGTTTCATAGTAAACACCCACTTACTACCAACGATAGACGTACCTGGTGGAGCCTATACAACACTCCACATACCACGAGACTGTAAAGTTGTCATCTCCTCCTCCATGGCCATACGCCATTGGCTCCTCTGTAACGCCTCCTGATAGGTCCGTAGTATTTCCACAGCAGACAGTCCGACAACAAACCTCTGAAAATCCTTGGAAAGATGTTCCAAGGAAACATGGGAAGCAAGATGATGCATAGTGCATGTAACAGGACCAGCATCGAACTTGTTCTTAAGAAGAAAGACCCAAGACAACCTTGAAAACTCATCAACTTCAACAAGATAAAACATATGTCCCTGATGGTTTAGGACACAACTGGGACCCCAAATATCAAAATGAATTAACTCAAACAAATTATGACTACTCCGACCCTAACGACTCTGGAAAGTGGACCGATGATGCTTCCCAAGCTGGCATGCCTCGCACTGAAAGGTAGAGCGAGGAGAAATTTGAGGAAGAACGTGACACAACTTTTGCAGAGGAATATGACCAAATAGAAGATGCCATATATAGGGAGAAACGGATCCAGTGCGAAGAGAAGAGGCACCAACATAAGGAGACTACACCAGTCTGTGCTCACAGCCAGATCCAATCACCCTGTTCATAAGTATATCCTGAAACACAAGAGAAGATGGATCAAATATGGCACGATAGTGTAAATCTTTGGTGATTTGACTAATTGATAGTAAATTCATAGAAAATTCAGGAGCGTAAAGAACATTCCGAAGCCTCATTGCGGGGGTCAACTGCACCTCGCCCTGATCGGTAAAGGAAGAGTGTGTCCCCATCTGCTATTACGACAGATCATCCAAGCTGAGTCAGACGAAAATCACTAAACTGGCTTCTATCACGACATAGATGATGGGATGCTCATGAATCCATGATCCATTTTGAGAAGTCTGCCCTGCAACAACTAGTAAAGGCATATGTTATACCTTATGTAGATGCTGATGCTGAGGCAGTTACCTCTGAGAAACCTGAAGGAGAGCTGGTCGACCCAGGAGTAGGCATAATCTCTCTGAGTCGCACCACAAGTTTATCAAATCTCTGATCAGGAACATGTGATGGACTCCTGACCTGTTGTGTCTGCTCTGCAACCCTAGCTAAAGCAGGAAACACATGCTTAGACTGGCAGGTTTCCTCAGAGTGGCATGATATGTGGCAGTAGGTACATGGCTAAAGGGATCGACCACCCCCTCCTCTGCCACGGCTAGCCCCCGCTACCACGATATGGTGTAGGGCTTCCCTACCACGAGATGCAACCATAGCTGAAGATGTCTGAGACTGTAAATTACTACCAGAGGATATAGATAATCTACTCAATCTGCGATATGCATCCTTCATTGGAGGTATGGTAGCATCAGTAAGAATCTGGGCTCGAGCAACGTCCGTACTCAGGATCAAGAGCTGCTAGAAAAACCTCGTCATAACAGTCTCTGTATGCCTTGAGTTGCTCCGGCGTAGCAGTCAAGGGAATGTACCCATGTAGCTTCTCAAACATACCCCTCAAAGAAGTATAGAGGGTATGAAGGGAACGATCATTCTGCTTCGATGTGAAGATATCGTGTTGAAGCTACAGTATCTTCGACTCATTCTTCGCCGAAGAGTATGTAGCGGCGAGAATATCCCACACAACCTTTGCAGTAGGCTGACTCAAAATATCATTAGCTATCTCTGTAGACACAATCCCGAATAGCCACACACGTGCATATGCATCATCTGCCTCCCATGAGGCGTTTGTCCCCGTCTTGTCACGTGGCTCCTCCGCCATGAGGATGTGCTTCTTGCCATTGCATTGCATTAGACTCATGAATTACATGACCCACAGTTCATAGTTTGTTCCATCCATTTTGACGATGGGTACTGGACCTTTGAAGGCACCTAGGGATGGAACATCAGCTTTGTTGTCAGACATGATGACAACTATCTCCAAGACTGGGTTAGCAACAAGAAAGACATGCGCTTACACTGACATACGGGAAGAAGGATGTGGGTGTAGACTCATACTACAACCTCTTCCATTCTTTTGAAGACTCCTTTGGGTAACTAGGGTGTTTTTAGGTAATGATGTCGCACCTTAAGCACCCAAAAGCACAACATCGAAACCCTACGGGCTGCGGCGACGCAGGAGGCAGGACCACAACCCTTACGGGGGTGGCGCACACAGGCAGCCGCACTCGATGCGGAGAAAGAGGGCAAGCGGCGCTGCGAGGAGCAGGACGCGGCTTCGGCGAAGGAGCACGGGTGGCGCGAGCTGCGTGCAGGATGCGCGGGCAACACGTGGGCAACGTGGGCGCGTAAGCGAAGGCGGCGCGTGTGGCGTGTGGGTCGCGGGCTAGGGTTTCAGTGAGGGTAGGACTCTAGGGCAAAGGCTCCAGTATAGGACCGTCGCTTTGATACCAAGGTAAGGAAAAGGAAAGTCGTATTCCTCATAGCCCTAGAGCTCTCTTATACAGGAGAAAAGCTCTATGGGAAATTACATAAGATAGACTGGTGAAATAAACGAATATAAATAAAGACCATTAGATATAATAATCTCAACAAAAAGCTATATTCACAGCTTCAGCCCAGAATGCTCTACCAAGTAGGGTAAGAAATATCGAGATATCGTCTATATCGGTATCGACATAGGACCGATATCGATATCGATATGGCGACATATACTTCTTTTCGAGTCCTTCCTTCACAAAAGTGTCTCGATATGAGCGATATTTCGGTGATATATTGCTGATATATCGTCGAAATATCATATCGACACCATATCAATATGGTGTCGATATCGATATTTCCTACATTGCTACCAAGTCCAGCGTTAGAGTGCATGTACCTTGTTCTCCCAGCAGCGTCATGTTCATTCGTTCTGCAACTATGTTCTGTTGTGGTGTATCTCTAACGTTGTGGTGTCTCGCAAACACCCTCCTTGCATAACTCGTTGAACTTTGACGAACAGAACTCCAGTTCGTTATCTGTATGAAGATGCTTTACCTTCTTAGAAATATAATTCTCCACCAAGATCTTTCACTACATGAAGGTCTAAAATGCATCGTTCTTGTGCTTCATCATGTACACCCAAACCATCATGGAGTAATCGTCAATAATAGACAAAATATACCTGACATCTCCCAAACATGGGGCATGTGCAGGACCCCAACAATATGCATGGATGTAGTCGAGCATCTCCTTCGATATATAAGTAGCTTTGTTGAATTGCTTCATGTATCGTTTTCCAAACACGTAATGCTCATAGAACTGCAGTTTGGATCCTTTGAGATTCCATATGAGACCCTTCTAACCGAGGATATTCATCCCCATTTGATTCATGTGCTCCAACCGCATATGCCACAATTCTGAATCTAATTTCACATATTGTGATGCCACTACAACAGAACCCATAACTGTAGACCCCACATGACGTATAGGATCTTTTATTTGTTTCCATTGATGACAACTACCCAGCCTTTGGCAACCTGTATGACTCCACCTTTAACGTCACGCATATATCCTTTAGAGTCCAAGACTCTAAGGGATATCGGGTTCTTTCTCATATCTAGAGCATGGCGTACTTCTGTCACCGTCCTCACGGCTCCATCATGCATCTTGATCATCACAAAGTCGATTGCTACAATCTTGCATGTTGCATCATTCCTCGTGACGACGTCTCCACCATCTATCTTCTCATAGGTAAACAACTAATCTTCATTATGAATCATATGGTAAGAACAACCTGAATCAAGAATACATGTGTTATTTGTCGTTTTCTGATATGTGATGGTGAGAATCAGATCATCTTTGTAGTTTGCGCCACCCTGAGCCATGACAGCAATTGTGGCTTTCCCTTTATTCTTCGGACAGTCCTTCTTCCAATGTCCAGGTTCCTTACAATGATTGCAGATGTCCTTATAACTGTGATTCTTTGACTTAGACTTCTGCTTTCCCTTCTTCGCATAGCCAGAATCGACATGACTCTTTTCATGAGTCATAACAAAGCATGTGGTGTTAGAATCATGCTTCCCAGTAGCCATATGTAGAAGTTTACGCATATACAGACTCGCGCAGACTTCCTCTAGAGTTATCGATTCTATTCTCACAGTAAATGATTGAATAAAATGCTCATATGAAAGCAGAAGAGAAACCAATATAATCAATGCAGCATCTTCGTTAACCTCTACATTTCCTAAATTCATCAACAATGTATTTAAGTGATCTAGATGTTCTTTAAGAAATGCACCTTCCTGCTTGTAAAGAAAGAACAGATGTTGTTTCAACAGGAACTTGTTGGTCAGAGACATCATTATGTACATACTTTGGAGTCTCAATCACGAACTGGCCGTGGTTTTCTCATCAACAACTTCCGTGATGATCTCATATGTCAAACACAACATGATTGCCAAGTGTGTCTTCTTTTCTTGCATCGTCACCTCAGAGAGTTCGAGTGCCTTTTCCCTCCCCTAGTCCAATGGTGCCCAGATGCCATGTTGCTTCCGAAGGACGCGCATCTTGATCTACCATCGACTGAATCCGTTCTTCACTGTAAACTTCTCGATCTTCAGATTATGCGACGCTATCTTGCTTGGTGATCCTGACAGAACTCGATACTCTGATACCAGTTTGTTACAAATCGTGGAAGCAAACACACGCAAACAAGATCAATCAAGAAGATGCAAACACACGGATCTACAAGGTTCTCTTGAAACTGGGTTACGTCCTTGGGTGGCGGCTATCAGTTTTCACTATATGGAGAAAGAAGACAGTTCTTCAACCTTAACACATAGATTTACAAGATTCACATGTAACAATGAGACCTCCATCTTGTTGGGGTATGGTATGGCATGAGGGGGTGCATACAATGGTTCTTCAATCTAAGGATGGTTAGGATTCAAGGCATATTCCCTGGTGGTCATTGTCTGTGGAAGACTTTATGTGATGCTCTACAACTTTAGCATTAAGTAGATAGCATGGTTAGAGACCACGAAGATACTTGCCAAAATGGAGCTAATTCATCCATAATGTCCTTGTTGGGCCAAGGAAAGGATGATAATTGCCTAGGTGGTGGTGGAAATGGCGGAGTGGGGTGAAGGAGTGAACGTGTGAGAGGTGAGTGGTGGTAGGATGGGTCTGGGAGAGATGAATGTCCTATCAACGAATATGAGGGAGTTTGTAAAAGGGCATGTGAAAGACTCGATCGACATTGTGATGATGGTGGAGATAAGGGCAACAATGAAGGGATGAGGAAGGAGATAGAGCAAGTTTTAAAATTTTCATCAGGATCTATGTATAAATATGGGTATTATTTATCAATCCTTAACTTTTAGATTAATCTAACAGTAGACCAGAATATATAACGACAAATACAAACATGTAAATATAAATGTTTACGTATAGATAATACTAAAAGATAGAGGATTAAGGTGTTACTACAATATTCACATGGGAACAATGGAAAAAAGTATTGTGCAAAAGCCAAAATCAAAGTCTACTATTGACGTATAGGAGGTAGACAATTGGTATCTACCATGGATGATTAATAGCGCAACGTCTCCAACCTTGACTCTAATCATTGTTAAGGAAAGCTACACTTGATATACCGGGATTTGGTTCAATTAAACCAATCACGACCATTGAATATGCCTAGGTGCAACTTACCAAGTAGTCATTTCCACTCCTACATCTATTGTGGCATTGCAACTGTGAGTTTTTTTCATTTGAACTATGTTAAGGGTGTTACAATCTCTTTCTCAAATTCGTAGTCATTTTTCCGAGAAGTAGTGGTTGCTTGAAGCTCTTGGGCAATCGTTTCCTCCTCATACTTCTTAGTAAGAATAGCTCCACCTCTTAGGTGGCCCTTTATACAATGAAAACGAATATTCTTTGATATCATTTGTAATGTACTTACCTTAATTTGAGTAATCCAGGAAAACTTACCTTGCAAATTATTAGGTTATGGTTCAATCAAATTTAATGGAACTCATTAGAAAATACTTAAAATGGAGTAATCTAATATGTTATTCCTATGCGATGATGTTTAGGGTGTTAAAGATAGTATGGAGCCCCATACCGCAAGAAAGGTGATCACGATTAATTCTGCAATGCTATATGCGACAATGGGAGACCATGTACCAGTTTACTCGCATCATTCTAGTTATACTGGCATCAAAAATCATTCTAGTTATACAAAGTGATGAGATCCACAATTTCATGATGGAAAGAGTCTCTTGCTGAGTATAATGGTAACCTTGAAAGTATCTAAGATGACAAAATACTTACCACCGACATATTGTTGCTATGAGGAGTTTTTTTTGGATAACGAGAAGGGAGCTCACTTTTGGTAGGTGCTCACCCTTGATGTCGATGAAGTGAAGAAATGTATACTTATACAGACAATTTAGTTCATGTTGGTACTCCGGCGGGAAAAGATGCGGTCAAAGCCAAAGTGATGATTTCATAGGATATCTCTCATGCATAGCTCTAAATTTTGTGAACCAAGAAGTTATGGGTCTTCTTCAAATCACTGGATTCTCTGCATCACGTCTCGAGCTTAGGTCCCTGGTTCGTTAACAAGAAAAACTGGCCATGCCAACTTATTGTGGTTCGGGTCCAATTAGATCTATTGACAACAACCCAAAATGCTTAAGCCTATGTTGTCAAGTAGGAATCCCTACCACTTATAACTCATACCCACACTTCCTGACTTTTAGATGTGGGACTATCTTTTCGGGTTGGGGTATTACAACCTCCCTCATTTATATTGACAATGTCCTCGTTGCAACATGGACTATCACTTATTCCCAGTGATAATGCGGTTGCACGCTCCGGGTAGCCTTTTCCTCCTATCTCTTTATAGGGTTGGCTCCACCTCTCATGCAAGGTTTGAAAAAACGAAAGGCAGAACGAGGCGTTTTCCCTTAAGGCGAGGCGAGGCATAGCCTCGAGGTGGTCGAGGCGTAAGCCTCTGTTTGTATAGGAAAATACTTGTAAAAAGTATAACAAATATATTTACTGATGAAATTATCTAAATTGGCATACATATAATATATAACATTGTAATATATATTGCAATTATGAAGATAAGAACGCGAAAGAAAGGATATGTAAATTCCATAAACCTATCTAAATTACAACCCAATCAAAATGGAATCATTGGCTATAATTGTCATTAAAGCATCAAGGTTAACATATTTTTCATTAAAAATATTGTGGTGCATAAAAAATTATGATTAGATGTACTTGTTATATGTCTAATATATTAAATATGACGATATTGACATGCCTTGAATATAATCTTATTTTTTCTAGTAGGTATATTACATGGCTCATTATGTCGCCTCTTAACACTAGTTGTTCTTTAAATTGCGTATTTAAAGTACAATATTAAGAATTTCTTGTAATAATTAGACAAGTTTAATCCTCAATATGAATATGAACAAACTTAAAATTCCAAGCATTCATCTTGTAAATATATATCCTACACAACTATGCATTATAAGCATCTAAAACTACCCGTAAGACAATTGAACCCTAGAGGGATCCAATTACCCATCTACATATAACGCATATTCCAACACTCCCTCTCAAGCTGGAGCATGCAATGCTCAACTTGGACACATAGAAAGAAATCTCAAACTCGCAATACAAGACGTTGTAGACCATAACATCTCAATGCATACTCTACTGTCGGTTGTTGTCAAGGACGTTGCTTCTCATTTTGTGAAGGTGAGGAGGAACAACAGAGCTGGAATGTGAGTCGAACTGGGTCTCCTCGTTGGAGAACGTGTGCTCTGTATTGATCATATCAGAGTCATTGAAACTGAATGAGTCTCCTCGGGAGAACGCTGGCCTGCCACATGTAGAAGAATGTGCATCATTTGGACAATTGATCCATCTCTGATGGGACGAACTGAAAAGCCATGGAAACATCCTCGTCGGAGTCCACTATCACTAGAGAATGGAGTTGGAAAGTCTCCTCGTCGGAGAACTGGGTCTCTCTCATACTGGCTCAGAGAATGAGATCTCTACTCTGGAGTCTCTATGAAACCACATGAAACACTAGCCCACAATGGCACAGAGAATGTGATCTCTACTCTAGAGTCCCTATGGATCACATGAAAATTCTGAGACTAAAAATAAAGATGGAGACCATAAAACTAATAATCGCAAATATGTGTGCATCATACTGAAGACTCAGAACCAATCTGAACGTCGAGTCTGAATATGAATTGTAGAGTCTGAAATTTGGTTGGTATGGAATCTGGAGAATCTAAAAATCTGGCTTATATACCTCTACATAATACTCCCCATTTCTCTCATACTGGTCGGAATCGAAGATATCGACTAAGTTGGGAGAAACTGACTTCAAAAAAGGTTGGGAGAAGACAAGCAAATGAGAAAAAACAAATAAAACCACATAAGTTGATCTCAAAAAAATCGGCTTTTCTTCTCAAATTTTTAGAATTCATTTTTTCGGCTATTCCCTCCTTTTTTAGCTGACTCCCCTTTTTTCGCGTACGATTTTTTACGCGACTTCTTTTTCAAAAGAAATCCTTTTCTAACTCATGGCCCAAACAGTGCCCTTAAAAAATACAGCCCAATTGGGCCTAAATATGTCAGCACCACCCTCTTTCCCTTTTTTATTTAAATGAAGGGGCACTTGGGCCCTCATCTCTCTATCGCCTGACTTAGGGTTCCAATCAGGGGAACCCTCCTGCTGTCGTCGCTCGAGGGGTCACCAAGAGGGAGAAGAGGCGCCACTAGAGAAGGCATTGTTTCCCTAGCTATCTTAGAAGCGCATGATGCCTCCACCTAGAGATGTGCCTCTAGAGATGCAACACCATCGTTGTGGGTTTGTTGTTGCCTAAAGATCATGTAGGCGATGGCTGAAGGTGCCCAAGATTGGTTGTGTGAGGTGTTATTCTTCGGCTTGGCCATTCTAGAGAAGGGGTGACAGCAAGTTCTCAAGCCATGGAGGTGCATGGGAAATCGCTTGTAAGAGGACCCGTAGCCAGGAGGCGGCGTTGTAGGCGTGCGGAGAAGAAGTTGTTGTATGAAGACGAAAGGAGAACATGGTTCTAGTATTTCTCCAGATCTGGTCTACTATGTGCTGAGAGAAGATGAGCGCATGAGAGGTTGTTAATGCATTTTTCCAAACACCGTTGTTGATGGTGTTGTACATGGAGGATGGTTGCTGGGAACCCCTCACAAGGGCGCCACCCCACAATCGAGGCTCTTCCTATCGCAGTTGTTGCCACCGCCTGGAAGGCTATTGCAGACTCCGCCTAGAGCACGTGGCTCGTGTGGGAAGCGTGCACGGGGAGAGGTGGCGTCGCCTTCTCCTCTTCTTCTCCTTTTCGATTTCAAGGCGAAGATGTCGCGGCCTGCACAAGATGCGCAGCCCGAAGATGCTCTCGCATGAGGCTCCGCTTGAGGCTATGGGGCTCTGCCTAGAAGGGAGTGCGATGGAGGGTTGTGTTGCCTTATTGGAGATGCTGAAAGTGGGGTTCCAGACCTTCTAAAACCGAGGGGGAGTTTTTGCATTCACGATTAGGGCTCCTAGACAACCCTTTTGTTCTGAAGATGCATGGACTGGAGCGAGGGCGTGGCACGCTTGGAGATCTTCAACCTTCATCTTCTTTGTTATAACAAATTCGCACTGCATTGTTCTTCATCGTTGATGTCTCAACAGGAGGCGATGATAGTTGTTTGGGGATGGTCGTGGCGCTATGGCTCAAAACTGCAAATCCGCTAGGGCTCAAGAAGAAATCATAAACAATAAATCACCAAGAAAGAAACGTGCAACATTAGGATTTCTGGACAGAATCTAGAATGTCGATCACGAATGCAAAATAATAATCTTTAAACAGAAATTGAAGAATCAGATCTGCTCCTTTGTAGAGATATGTTTATGCTTTATTTTTATTTCCTATTCTTCTTTTTCGTCTGTCATATGTAATTTACTCATAGACCTATCCTCTATATAAGAGAGCCTATGGTTCTTTGGAATAAACATGTTGCTCATTTTTCCTAACATGGTATCAGAGAGGCGGTCTTAGACCAGAGCTCTCATACCCATAAACCCTAACCCCTACCATGCCACCCTCCTCAGCTTCACCGTGCCGTCGATAAAACATCCCTCTCTCTCCGCCCCATCGGGGGCTCCCTTCCATCGAGGGTTTTGCTGCTGCACCCCCTCTCTGTTGGGGCATTGCCGTCGCACCCTCTCTCTCCGTTAAGGTGTCGTCGCTGCACCTCCTTCCAATAGGTGTGTTGTCGCACCTCTCTTTCTAGTGGAGGGCGGGACTACACCTCCTTCTACAAGGTTTGCAGTTGCACCTCCTTCTTTAGGTGCATCGTCGTACCTTGTTTCCTTGAGGTGCGCTACCGCATCTTCTTCATTTAGGTGTGCCGTCTCCTTCGACTCTTGGTTGATATGATTGGTTGCGTGAGTCTACACATGCACCCAAATTCCCATATGTCTGTGTAGACAAAGTTTTCTAGTTTACAACCCTAGATTTCTCTAACGAGCAACATGTCAGACAACAAAGTTGATATCCCTACCACAGACGCCTTTCGTGGTCCACCACCGATAGTCAAGATGGATGGGTCAAACTACGAGTTATTGGCCATGCAGTTCATGAGCCTAATGAAGTCTATGGGTAAGAAGCACATTCTTAGCAAAGAAGAGCCAATGGAGAAGACAAGGATGCATGCCTCATGGGAGGCGGACGATGCTTATGCACATGTCTGGTTATCTGGTACATTAACACCAGAGATAGCCAATGATGTTCTGCATCAGCCCACTGTAAAGGAAACGTGGGATATTATTGACGTAACCTATTCACATGCAAAGAATGAGACGAAGATTTTACAACTCCAGCATGGCATTTTTAACATAAAGTAGAACGGATAGTCACTTCATGCACATTACACGGCCTTAAAAGGGATGTTTGAGAGGTTCCACAGTTTTATGCATCTCACAGCAACTCCTGAACAACAAAAGACATATCGGAATGCCACAATGGTTGGTGTTTTCCTAGAATCACTAGATTCACAATACGAGGCAGCATCTTCCCAGATGTTGACAGACGCTATCATTCCTCCCATGGAGGTAGCCTTCCGCAGATTGAGCCAGATCAATGTTTCATCTCCTTTTCCAATGTCAATTTCATATGCTATGGCAGCCTCTCGTGGAAGGTGAGGTGCCTCTCTCTTTCGTGGTCGTGGACCATGTGGTAGAGGAGGGTGTGTTCGTCCACCCTGCACCTACTGTCTAGGCATACAGAGGATACATGCTACTCCAAGCATGGATTTCCAGCATCCGCACGTGTTGTAGAACAGAGTACAGCTCCAGAACTTTCGTCCTCCTCTGAGCAGAGATATGATGATCTTGTTTCCCATCTAAGGGATATTATGCCTCCTGTCAATTATGTTGACACATCTACTCTCAATGTGGCAGCCTCTGCTAGAGCCAGCACCTCAGGTAGCATTATTGCATCTACTTCTTGTCGTGGTCCTAATACTACAGAGTGGATTATGGATTCTGGGGCAACATCACTTGTATCGCAATAGAGATATTCTTACAGCATATAGACAGATTCCTCCAGGACGAACTGTCATCATAACCAATGGGACTCATTCCCCAATCACATGACAGGGGGAGAGCAGTTTGACACCATCCATACGTCTGCAGAATGTGTTACATGTCCCGGATTTTTCTTCTACGAACTTATTGTCTATGAGCCAGATTATGAGAGATTTGAACTATCGTGCTAAATTTGACCCATCGTATATTGTTTTTCAGGACATTCTAACTGAAAGGGTGATTGGTTGTGGCCGTGAGCAGGGAGGCCTCTACAGGCTGGTTCAAACTCCTTGTGCTGACTAACTATCATCTCAATTCACTAGCTCTGCTTCTCCGTTCATATGGCATCTGTATTTTGGTCATCTTCCCCTCCAGAAGTTGTATCATGTTCTTCCTCAGATCTCGCCTTGAGCATCCTTCAATTGCAAGGCATGCTAGTTGAGAAAGCATCATTGGTCCGTCTTTCCTAGTCCTTAAAGTCAGAGCAGTCGCTCTCCTTTTAAGTTGTTCCATGTTGACATTTGTGGTCCGAGTCAGTTTCTTGATCATCAGGGACATCGATTTTATTTAGTTGTTGTGGATGATTTTTCTCGTTTGTCATGGGTGTTTCTGATGAAAAATAAATATAATGTTGGGAACTTGATTCAAACATTTTTCAATGAAGTTCGTAATGTTTATTCTTCTAATGTCAAGATTGTGAGGACTGATAATGCTTTAGAATTTTGTACTCATGTTCTTACTCAGTACTTCTCCTCACATGGTATAATTCACCAAAGAACATGTACTTACACATCTCAACAAAATGGTGTCGCGGAAAGAAAACATTGTCATATCCTTGATGTTGTGCACACCCTTCTTATCCAGAGTCATGCTCCTCACTCGTTTTGGGGGGATGATGTTTTAATAGCTTATTACCTTATTAATCGCATGCCATCGTCTGTCTTGGGAGAGAAAGTTCCCTTTTCAATTGTATTCCCAAAATTGTTATTCTCTCTCGATCCTCGTGTGGTTTGGATATGTTGCCTTTGTCTCCAAATTTTCTCCTAAAGTTGACAAGCTCTCTCCTCGAGCTGTCAAATGTGTGTTTGTGGGATATTCTAGGACTCAGAAGGGATATAGATGTTATGATCTCGTGTACAGGAAATACTATATCAGTGCAGATGTCACATTTTTTGAGTTTGTAATGTATTTTTCTCCAACTGGTGATCAATTGACTCCTGCAGACTCTGATAACGAAATATACATCTCACCACCACCTCTCTATCATCACCTCCATCTTCACCACCATCCTCCCCATTTCAGTCTCCTACACCACCGCCACCATCATCCCTTGTCCTACCACCTACAATCCCTATTCCACCATTAACACTTCATTACAGTCGGCGATCGCCTCCTGCTCATGTTCATAGCACGTCGTCCGGCACACATGAGGTATGTCTGAATATAATATTTCTGATGATGGATCTGGAGATGTATCTTAGCATGAACTATTGCAGTAGGGTGAAGTACATGAGACTATTGGGGATAAAACCATCGACCTTGATGTGCCCATTGCTATTCGGAAGTAGAGGTGTTCTTGTGTATCATATCCTATTGCTTCTCAGGTGTTGTTTGGTAGTCTTATAGGATAATTCATGCAATTTGTTGTTGTTCTGTCTACTGTGGACATCCCATGGAATTATCAAGAGGCCTTGAAAGATAGTCAGTGAAGTAAAGCCATGGAGGAGGAGATGGTTACTTTACAGTTGGACCTTGGTATCGACCCCTAGTGGGTCGTCTGTTGTGAGCTACAAGTGAGTCTTTACTGTGAAGTATCATGCAGATGGGAGCTTTGATAGGTACAAGGCCAAACTAGTCATACGAAATTTTACTCAGAAATATGGGGTGGATTATTTAGACACCTTCTCCCATGTTGCTGACATTCTACCCTACGAGTTCTCCTAGTTGTTGCAGTGGTGCATGATTGGCCTTTGTTCCAGCTTGATGTTAAAAATGCTTTCTTGTATGGTGATCTTCAGGAAGAGGTCTGCATGCATCAACCTCCAGGGTTTGCTACTGAGGGGGAGTGTCAGCATGTATGTAGATTCCATAAGGCAATATATGGCCTTAAACAGAGCCCAAAAGCTTGGTTTCAGAAGCTCTCAAATTTGTTGAAAAGCAGAGGTCCAGAAGGTCGAATGCAGATCATTATTTCTTTGTATAGAAAACCTCCAAAGGTTCAGTGGTTATTATGGTATATGTTGATGACATACCGGTTACATGAGATGATATTCAAGGGTAAAAAGGGCGAAAGAATTTCTGGACAATCAATTCGTCACCAAAGATCTTGGCTCCCTAAGATATTTTATGGGGTTAGAGTTTGCCAAGAATCAACAGGGTCTTGTGATGACCCAAAGAAAGTATGTCACTAACATGCTAAGTGAGACAAGCATGTTTGGATATCGACCTGCTACTATACTTATAGATCCAAGCATGAGACTATATGATGACGATTACAGATAAGGTAGACAAGAGAAGATATAGAAAGATGGTGCGAAAGCTTCTCTATGTAACCATCACTAGACCCCACATCTCCTTTGCAGTCAATAAGGTTAGTTAGTTCATGGAGCAACCGTGTCAGGTACATATGAGTGCTATACATATCATATTAAGCTATCTGAAATCATCTCTAGGTGCAGGGTTGTTATTCTGGAAAGATGAAGATGTTACTATTTCAGCATGCGCAGATGCAGACTATGCAGGATGTCCTAAAGACAGGATGTCAACGTCAAGCTTTGCTATATTCGTTGGAGATTCAATTATTTCACAATTATTTCTTGGAAAAGTTAGAAACGGACTGTGGTGGCCATATCTAGTGTTGAATTCGAGTATAGGTTATGGCACAAGCAACTACATAAATGATGTGGGTTCGAACAGTACTAGTAGATCTACACATAGATGTGTCTCTTCCTATGTTACTGAAATGTGATAATCAGGATGCCCTATTCATAGCAAATAATCATGCATTCCATGAAAGAAGAAAACATATTGAAGTTGACTGCCACTATATACGAGACATTGTTCAAAAAGGCTTCATTTTAACTTCTCATGCTTTGGAGACCAAATGGCAGACATTTTCACCAAGGCATTGCTCAGAGGACCATTCCAGAAGTGTTCATCCAAGCTGAGCATGATTGACATCTATGCTCTATCTTGAGGGGGAGTGTAGAGATATGTTTATTTTTATGTTTATTTCTGATTCTTCTTTTTCTTTCGTTTGGTAATTTACCCATAGGCATCTCCTCTATATAAAAGAGCCTAGCGTTCCTTGGAATAAACAAGTTGCTCATTTTTCCAACATCCTTTAATCTTCACAGAATTAGGGTTTCGTGAAATCCTAAAACTTTTGAACAAATCATGAATCTCGAACAAATAACAAATATAAAATACATCTTTAAGAATCGAATCCGCTCTGATACCATGTTAGAAAACGAGAATGCAGAAGCGTAAATATCAGAGATAAAGAATAAACATGAAGAATATCAGGATTTTTACGTGTAGCCCTACTCCATGAGGAGCGAGATGAAACCACGGGAGAACGCCTCAAAGGGCTGATAGTGCATTCAACTTTCTCATCTGATACAGGTGGTATGGGGCTTCTTATATAGCCCCATTGAGTCTCCAAGTCCCACAATTAGTAGATATGGGACTAAAACACTGGATGTGGTAATTGGACCCTAGAGGAATCCAATTACCCATCTACATATGACACATACTCCAACAACAACCAACCTTGAAAGAGGGCGTAATAGCTCACTGATCGAGCACTCTTGCGCTGAAGATGAACGGGGCTAAGTGGGCTGCTAAAGCTCAACAGAGCGCTTCTTTTCCTCCTTCTGAAGAAGGAGGGTTCTGAAAGGATGGAGGATTTCCACCCCCATTGTGTTATCTAACACGGTCTACTTGATCATTACGAAGGTGCTGACTAACCGATTGTGACTTATTCTGGTGGACTTGATTGCCAGGTGTAGATTGCGCTCATTCCTAAGCGTTTGATGATGGATAGCATTTTGATGGCCTCGGAGATGGTAGGTAACTAGAAGATTAGAGGGGTAACAGGCCTATTGTGGAAGGTCGAGAGCTGTGAATTACATATACAAAGAGATGTGTTGCTATGACTTTCTCGATTATGATTAATGGGCACCTTGAGGGTGGCTTCTTCCAACCCCAGAGGGGTCTACCAAGTTGGCATTATTGCTTTTCGCTCTTGTTGCTTATGTGCTTATTATTATGACATGACAGGTGATCCAGAGGGAGAGAACATATGCTTACACACGACGAGACATCTCTATCCCCCCTTCAGTACGATGATGATATCATTTTCTTCATTGAGGGGGGGAGCATGGAAGTTAGGGCCATGACTACTATATTGGACGTATTTAGGAGTTTTCGAGCCCGGCAATGATAAAGCCAAATCTATTGTGCCTTTCGGATTTTTTTACACTAAGATTGAGTGTAATTGGATCATTAACAACCCAACCTCTCTATTGGTTACCTCGATCTCCCACTGGCATGCGACAGATTGAAACAGTCATTGGTTCCAAGTGGATGAGATGTTGGAGCAAAAGTTTGCTGGCCGGAAGGCCTCCTGTCTCTCCAGAGGTAAAATGCATGTTCTTTTGAAGGTAGTTTTGACAAATATTCCTACTTCCTTTATATCCACAAAGATTCTTCCTGTTAGGATTTGACATCGCATGGAGGCTTGTATGTGCATATTCTTTTGGAGCCCTTATAATAGTCAGTCAAAGTGATTTACACTGGCAAATTGGGAGGTGGTCACTTCCCCTCAAGATCAAGAAGGCATCAAGGTAGTCCATTTGAAGGAGATGAATAAAGTTCTCCTGCTCAAGTGGGTGGGCCCATTTGTGTGGTGAGAGTAAGGGCATTCTATGTTGTCTTCTTAGGGACACATACAACAAGCATACTCAGCATGTCATTACTGAGTCTTCACGTAACATTTCCTCTACTTTTTTGGAAAGGAATTTGCTATGTCATTGACAAACCAACATGGACAATCTTTAAGTGCAAAGATGGAGTAGTACTCAATCGAGTCAAATTAATCAGCAAAATAGTATAAAGTTCTTTTATTTTACCATGAAAGAGTCCCTTGATTGACATTAGGAGGCGAGCATTAGTCGAGAGCAGAGTCTCTAAATGTGGACCTAAGTCAGTTATGAGGCTACATCCTTTTGTGACCGCAATCATTCTTCACTATGTAGAAGAAAAGTATAAATAATTACAGATCACATGTCAGCCAAACTGCAACCCTATTAAGTTTATATAGCTACTCCCAATACAAAAATCTGGATATAAATCCAACTCGAATAAATAATCATATTTTTATCCATGTTCTTTAGACATGGGACTTCGTCCCCACTTCTGACAGAGGAGAGATCATTCATCCCTACAATTATGGGTTAGAATTCTAAGATATCTAAAAAATTATACGAATATTAATGAAGATCATCAATGTACTTCTAAATGCTGCACCTTCATTGGATGAAATTCGGTTGCTCGATGCAATAAGAAGAAAAGTGTAGTGTCTCATCATAGGGTTGAATCTGAATATTGAGTAATAGCATATACTACATGAGTTTCCTTACTATCTTCTTAATTCAATGACCTTGAGGGAGTTGTCGAATTACCCATATCAACTTTATAGTGATTGGTGAATATGACAATCGAGCAGTTTCTTTCATTGAACCAACCCTCCATGAACATGCAAAACATATTGAAGTTGACTTCCATATTATTGAAGATGGTATTCGCAGGAAGTGGTCTCCAATCTGAATATATGGTATTCCACAAGGAGAGGTCTCCAATCTATCTTCATGCTAGGAAGCAGGTTGCTGATATTTTCAGAAGGCATTTCCTTGGCCAGCTAATTGAAATTTTTTTCAAGCTAGGCATGCTTGATTATATGCTCTATCTTGAAAAAAATAATTAATTCTATTTATTAAGTTTCTTTGCTGTTCATATTATAAGGTTTCTTTAAAAATTTCTCATTGATTTCCAATATACATAGAGGGTTATAGTTGAGTGCAAAGCATCACATTTTATTCACATGCATTACGAAATAGACCGCCTTAAAGGAAATCTTGCTTTGATCTTCTAGAACAGGATATATCATCTTTTACCGTGCAACTCGCTACCCAACTCAGACATGTTCTAACAAGCCTACCTCAGTCTTCATGTCAATCCCATAAATGCAGAATATATTTTTTATCGGTGGTCTGTCCCATGGGGTAAGAGGATTGAGCACAGGATCATTTTGATAATACCTGAAAATTTTGACAAAGCAAATTTATGAGAAATGCAATGTGCGCTTGTGGAGAAAGAATACATGAAAGTTATTATCTACAAGAAAACATGTTCAAGGTCTATTATCGCAAATAAAACTTGAAGCACTTTCTTCAACAATTTTATTTATCAAATCTACTCACTTTTGAAGCTGATATAACAATCTTTTGCTATCTGGATCATAATCTTCAATAGCTTTGAAGAAAGTCCCATCTGATACTTCCCTTGCAGAAAACGACAATTGAACAGGACGACCACATTCCATAAGTGACGTCATGCCTTGTGCCACTTCGGATATTGATGGGTATGCATCAAACCCTAAATGAGAGAAGGAAGCTCACAAATGGATCCTGCTTTGACTAGATTTTAAATGTTTGGTCCATTCAGTTTTTCTACTCGACATATGTCTGCATTTTATGCTTGGAATCACACAAAAAATAAAGGACATTAACTAAATACATAAATATAATGTGCAATTGGAAATAACTCATTAAGCATGCCCTTTCTCACATTTATACAAGGGATGCATCTATAGCATCCTCGTGTTGCTAATATGGTTTATCTTTGTGAAATTCAGCCGCTAATGGTGAATATGATTTTTTTGAACAATTGCTGGCCAGTGAAATAATTGCACAATACTTGTGAAGGGATAAGGTTCTATATATCTCCAAAGAAAATGGAGTTTCTGCACTGAGGCATATCTTTTTAAAGGATACAATTATCATGATACACGTTCCACGGTAATGTCAGGGAGACATGAGTGTCTCCATTAGAGTCGTGTGCATGAAATTAACAATCTTCATATAGTTGGTACACCAGTCTTTAATTCTATTACATAAGCAATAATTGAATGACATGGTTGTTAGATTTAATGTAACCTTGATGTCACGAAATAATCTTACGGTTAGCTCAAGATTTATTTTACAGTTTCTTAGAATGATTTTTGTTGGAGAAAACGGTTGTGCATTCAATAACTGAGATAGGAGTTATTTTTTTATTCTTTTTGTATTCTCTATTATTTATGTTATCTTTATGTAATTTTCCCAACAGGTTTTTCCTCTATGTAAGAGAACCCAACGGTCTCGTGAATAAGCAATTTATTGTTTCCTCCAAACATGGTATCAGAATGACGGTCCTAGCCCGAAGTACTCGTACCTCGTGCCCTCACCCTATCTGTTGCCCCTTCTTCAACTTGTGCACCGCCGAGAGCCATCCCCATGGTGTGCGTTGCCTCCCTCAGCTTCTACGGCTGTAGTGCAGTCACCGGCTCCCTCCAAGGCCGGCTGCACCGCTGCCCAATGGCCCTAGGACCTCCGCGCGGCATCCAGCAGCCCTCCCAGGAGATCCATACCATCGCAGGTACCTGCTGGACACCCTAGCGGCGTCGTTGGGCCACCCCAGCCCCACCCTCACCGCAGCCCAGCACATCCGCGCCTCCGCCAGCACCCCCAGGTCATCTCTCAGCCTTCTATAAGCCCCTACGTGCCCTCCATATCCTCTTCATTGACATCCAAATTTGATGTATGGTCTGATTTTGACGGAAAAAAGTGATTTCAGGCCTATAAATCATCTTTTTCGGCCATATCACAGATCGAAGATTGATGAGGATGGTTGTATGAGTCTACACGTGCAACCACTCCTCTATATGATTGTGTAGACTCGCTCAGATTGGCCTATTTCTTCAGTCGAGTTCCGTTTCGGCCTTCTTTCTCATCATGTCAGAGAACGAGGGTCACGTTTTCTCTTCGTATAGTGCCTTCAAGGGCACGGCTCCCATAATGAAGATGGATGGGACCTAAAGTTGGGTCCATGCAGTTTATGACCCTTATGCAGTGCAACAACAAGGAGCACATTCTGACAAAACCGAGCCGTTGGATAAGACTGGGGACAATGCTTCGTGAAAGCAAAATGACTCGTGTGCGCATGTCTGGCTCTCTGAGACACTCACCATTGAGATCGCCAACGATATTGTGAACCAACCTACCGCCAAGGCGATGTGGGATATTCCGGTAGCCACATATGCCCAAGCAAAGAACGAGGTCAAGATTCTTCAGCTACAACTTATATGCTACCAAGCAGAACGTACGTCCTCTGCATACATTCCACTCATCGCTCCGTGGTATGTTTGAGAAGCTTCACTGCTTCATGTCGGTTACCACTTCTATGGAGCAACAAATGAGATACAGGAACTCCACAATAGTTGGAGTTTTCTTGGCAACCCTGGACCTGGAGTATGAGGCCACACGAACACAACTTCTTACAGGCGCAACCATATCTCCCATGGAAAAGGCCCACAGTCACGCCTCAACAAGATTCTTATCCCACCTACTTCCACCACACGGATCTCCTCAACGATGGTTGCATCTCGCGGCAAAGGAGGTTCTACATAGTTCAGAGGGCATGGTCCCCGTGGTAGAGGACGTATACGTCAGCGTGACCCCTGCACCTACTGTTGTCGTCCAGGCCATTGTGAGATACATGCTATCAGAAGTATGGATACCCCGCATCTGCTCGTGTGGCCGAGCAGATTGAGCTCCCAGACAGTTCGACTCCTCGAACATATTGATGTCTTGATGATATTGACTCTCGTTTGGGGAGATTATGACTCCTACTATCGGCACCACTACAAGTTCCTCAGATGTTGCAGCCGCTGCTAGAGCCTCCTCAAGCTCCTCAGGTATAGCTTATGCTTTTACCAATTGTAGCTGGGCATATATGAAAGAGTGGATCATGAACTCGGGTGCTTCTCGCCATATGTATGGAAACATGGCATAGTTCAGTTCTTACATATCTAAACCCCATGGTAGATGGGTAGTCATTGCGAACGGTGTTTACTTACCCATCACAAAACACGGGGAGATGCATTTGACGTCATCCATGCACATGCAGAATGTCTTATATGCTCCTCATTTTCATATGAATTTGCTTTCTATTAATTAAATCACAAAGGATCTGCATTATCGTACCATTTTTGACCCATCTACTCTTGTGTTTCGGGCATACTCACGGGCAGGGTGATTGGATGTGGTTGTGAGCAGCGGGGGCTTTACAAACTGGTCCAGCCTCATGTTGGTGCCTCTACTATTCCCACTAGATGAGTCTCACTATACTTGTGGCATCTTCGATTTGGCCACCTTCTTCTGCAGAAGTTGTGCCATGTCCTTCCACATATTTCCCCATGATCTTCCTTCCAGTGCGAGGCTAGTCAGCTTGCGATGCATCACCTTTCTTCTTTTCCTGGTCGTCAGAGTCATAGCAGTACTCAGTTATTTGAGCTTATTCACTTAGATATTTGGGGTCTCAGTCATGTTTCTGATAACCAAGGACATCATTTTTATCTTGTTGTTGTGGATGACTACTCTAGATTTTCTTGGATCTTTTTGTTAAAAAAACAAGTCTGAAGCAGGGTCTGTTATTAAATCATTTATTAATGAAATAAAAAATATTCTCTGCTATAGTCAAGTTTTTATGCTATGACAGTTCCTTTATGCGTTTGGTTGGCGGGTTAAAGCGGGTTAAACTGGTAGAGGGTAACCCGTTTTTGGATTTTGGTGTTTGGATAGAGGGTTAAACTGGGGGTAGGTTAGAAGTGGGTTTGGGGTGATATGATTGTATTGAAGTTTGAGAAAGTGAGTAGTTATTGTGATGTTGTTGTATTGAAGTTTGGAAAAGTGAGTAGAATTGGAGTAGTTTATAATTTTTATATGATATGATGGTATAATATAAAATTTTTTGATAGGATTGATGATGTAAAATTGATTTATTTAATTTTTAAAAAAAGGAATAAAGTGGGGCCCACGGGGAGAGAGGGGGATGTGGGTTTAGGGGGGTAAACTCCCCTAACCCGTAGGTAACCCGTCATCCAAACGGTACCTTAGAGTTTTACATATTAAAATTATCTGAGTTCCTCATATCTCTAGGCATCGTACACCAAATCTCATGTGCCTACACATTCCAGCAGAACAGTGTTATTGAACGCAAATACCATCATTTACCTAATGTGACTCGAATCCTTTTGAGCCAGAGTCGTGCTTCTCACTCTTTCTGGGTGATGAAGTCTTCACTGCATGCTACTTGGTGAATAGCGTGACATCTTCTGTTATAGGAGAGAAGGTTCCTTTTCTCGATTGTGTTTCTCGAGGACATGTTCTCTCTTACACCCCAAGTGTTTGTCTATGTTGCCTTTGTTTACAATCTGACGCCTAGTAATGACAAGCTCTCCCCTCGAGTTGTTAAGTGTGTCTTTCTAGGCTACTCTCGTACTCAGAAGGTGTACCATTATTTTGATCTGCTTAGACGGAAATACTTTGTCAGTATTGATGTTACCTTCTTTGAGTTGGTTATGTAATTTTTTCCTGCAGGTGACAGGTTGACTCCAGCTGACTCAGGTGAGGAGGTATACATGCCCCTCCTACACATGCAGTACCTCCACCATCTCTACTACCACCACCTCCTCCAATACCTACACCTGCTCATGTGGCTACCCATATACCACCACCCAGTACCTTGGCTTAGTTCTAGGCACATGTCTTTGTTCGCAGGCCTCACATAGTTCCCCTGCTCATTGGCCTTCCTCATCATCCAGCACATCCCATGACCTTTGAATAAACAATGGATTCTCTCCTTCCAACATTTATAAAGAAGTCCTATGACCTTTGAATAAACAATTCATTCATTTCTTTTCAAATGGTATCAAAGTGATGGTCTGAGACTAGAGCTCCGATATACTATTGATACCTAAATCCCCCACCCGCTAGCCCAGCCCTCCTTGGTCTCCATGTGTGGCCTCCTTCTCCACCTCGAGACTCACGTCTGTGGTGGCAAGTGAATTTACTCAGACATATGGAGTGACCTATCAGGAGACCTTCTCTCATGAAGCATGTGACTCCACTCTACGGATCCTTCTTCTTGTTGTTTTAGTGAGAGATTGGACTCTTTCCTAGCTTGGTGCCAAGAATGCCTTTCTGTATGGATACATATAGGAGGAAGTCTATATGCAGCACCTACCTGGAGTTGCTGCTGAAGGGGTGTCAGAAGATCCGCAGACTTCATAAGACTATTTATGACCTTAAGCAGACCTCGGAGCAAGGTTCCAAAAGCTCCAAGACTTGATAGAGAAACAGAGCTTTAAGAGATAAAATGCAGATATTCGCTCTTCGTACATAGGACATTGCGAGGTATTGGCATTGTTATATAAATATTAACGGCATTATTATTACAGGAGATGATTTACATGAGATCGGTGAGGCTAAAGCATTCCTTGGATAGCAGTTTATCACCAAGGACCTTGGAGAACTATGATACTTTCTTGTGCTCGAATTTGCCAGGAATCAAAGAGATCTTGTGATGACTCAGAGGAAGTACATTACGAACCTCCTTCTAGAGTCTGGGATGGCAGACTGCAGACCTACCATTACTCCTATGGATCCCAGCATGAAGCTCTATGATGATGATACAGATGAGATGGACAAGAGGAGATACATAGAGCTTGTTCGGAAGCTCTTATATGTGACTATCACCATTACAAATATCTCCTTTTGAATTGTACAAAGTCAACTAGTTTAAGGGGCGGCTACTTAAGGCTCACATGGATGCAGCCTACATAATCCTAAGGTAACTGAAGTCTTCTCCAGGTACAGGGTTACTCTTCAGCAAAGGGGCATGTCTTGTTATCATGGCTTGTGCAGATGCTGACTATGCATGATATACAAAAGGCAAGAAGTCAACCTTCAGGTTTGCAATGTTCATTGGGAGCTCACTGGACTTAAGGACAAGCAAGAAGTAAACAGCTTTTTTTAACAAACAAAGGGTGAAATCCTGAGGTGGGATTCACCGCATTCATTGATAGAGGGTTCAAATTACATTACCTGGAAGACCAGAAATGAAAGAGAGCATTAAAATGAGCTTTTACATTTCATGATAAAATCTCTGCCTCTTAAAGATAAGGGCATTCCTCCCTCACCAGATGGCCCACAAAGCTGCAAAAGGCAAAACGCAGATGTTCAACGAATTGTCCCCAAGAGCTCTCATGGAAGCCCAGAACTCATAAAGACCGAAGATTGAAATTTCAGAGGGCCCAATCTCTGCCCAAGTTTGTGTCGACGCTATGCAACCGAAGAAGAGATGATCCGCATCTTCGACTTGATCCATACATCTGTCGCAGGACGTATCCGTGAGACCAAACAATCTTCCTCTTCTAGCTTTGTTACACAGTGTACCCTTCCTCATACATCAAACGAAAACCTTGACCCAGCATGGGATCTTAGCAACCCAAATGATCTTCAAGTCTCTGCATAGGTCTCTATCTCAATTGACGTCTTCCCCTCTAAACTCCCCATATGCCCTCTTTGTTGAGAATTTTCCGCCACCGCTCCATTCAAAGTGGTCTCTACCTTCCGAGATGCAATCTGTCGAAGGCAATTCCAACTGCAATCTGGAAATTATCCATCCTCTGCTGGGATAAATCCACAAGGAATTCTGGCATCCAGTTGCTCGTGCCACCCGCCTAAGCCCCGAGCAATCCTTCCTCGATGCAAGGGCAAAAAGTCTCAGGAACCTAGAAGTAAGAGCCTCTTCTCTGGTCCAGTTATCACGCCAAAAATGAAACAGTTCATCACCGCCCATCACCGCTTTAAGATTCGGCTCCAAGTGTGGTAGAACCGAACGCACTCCTGCCCATAAAGATGACTTAAAGCAGACCCTCCCAGCCTCAAGAGCACCTTTCACCTTGTGAATTTCCCTCAGGAGTCTTGTCATCGGCCTCGACGAGTCCCCCCAGATATAGAGCACCCATTTTGCCAGCAATGCCTTATTCATACATTGTAAGTCGCGAACACCTAAACCACCTTCACCCTTAGAGCGTGTCACATCCTCCCAAGCTACCAGGTTGAGTCCTGGTCCTTGTTTCTTTCCATCGAACCAGAAAAATCTCTGCATCATGGATTCAACTTTCTTCCTCACATCATAGGGCACAAGGTGGGTGGAGATGAAGAAAATTGGGATTGTCGAAAGTACATGCTTCAGGATGATCATCTTACCCCCTTCAGACAATGTCAAAGCCTTCCAGCCCGCTAATCTATGTTCGAATTTGTTGATAACCAAATCCCAGACGGACTTCCTTAGCTTTCTTGCAACCAGGGAAGACCAAGGTATATAATGGGTAGCTCTCCAATAGGACAACCCAACAATTCCGCCACCCTGCTATATTCATTCTCTGTCAACCCAAATGGAATCACCACAGACTTCTGTTTGTTAATTTTCAGCTCAGAGAGCTCCCCAAAGATCTCCATTACCTGTGTTGTTCTTCTGAGCGAGTCCTCTGAATGCTTCGTGAAGAAGACTGTATCATCTGTGTACTGAAGAAGAGGAATAGAGATTGTTCCCAAATGAAATCCTTCACACCAACCATCCTGAACCGTGCATCTGAACATAATCGCAAGAGCAGCCGCCACCAGAACAAATAGCACTAAAGCTAGTGGGCATCCCTGCCTAACACTCCTCTACGACTGGAAAAATCCCCCAAACAGTTTGCCATTGACCAAAACATAGTAAGAAGACGTCTAAACGCATCTCTTCATCCAAGAAATCCATATATCATAAACTCGTGCCGTTGCAGAGATATCCAAATGAAGTTCACACAATCATATGCCTTCGTGAAGTCAATCTTCCACAGGACTCCTTTCGACTTAACTCGCGACCAATGGAGACAGATCTTTGAGGCCATCACCAAGCCATCTGCCATCTTTCTGCCCAGCACAAAAGCAGATTGCCCATGCAGGATAATAGAGTCAAGCACCAGCTTGAGCCTATTTACAGTACCTTTGCAATAATGAGATAAAATGTGTTGGAGAGTGCAATCGGGCGGAAATCCCCAACCTCCAAGGGGGTTCCTTCTTAGGAAGCAGAAAAAGAAGAGCTATGTTGATCTTCTCAAAGACACAGTTACCCTACCTGAATTCGTTAAGCAGCTCCATAAATTCAACCTTCAACAGCTCCCAGAATTCCCGGTAGAAGAACACCGGGAAACCATCAGGCCCCGGAGTCAAATCCCAGACTGCTCGCTTCACCTCCCCTTCCTCGAATGGCAATTGAAGACCTTCCGACTGCTCGCTCGACAGGACCTCTGCTCCCCTTCCTAACCAGCCCCATCCCCCACCCTGCTGCCTTCTGGAGACCGAGACAAAATGACCTTTAAGCCCCGCCCCCACCTGCTCATCTCCTGACACATGTTCTCCTCTCACTTGCAGCTCGTTTATGTAGTTACGTCTCCTTCTCCCAGAAGCCATAACATGAAAGAACCTCATGTTGGCATCTCCCTCCCTCAACCACTGTTGCAAGAAGTAAATAGTTGTTGCTAGGTCAAACGAAGAATCTGAATACATAGCCATGGAGCAAAGAAGCACTACGATAATGTGGGTCTAGTCCGTTCTGATTAACTCAGTTAGTGAAGCACCTCTTCTCTCGCAGCTATTGTGTGACAATCAGGATGCATTGTTCATTGCCAATAGTCCAGCTTTCCATTCGAGGACCAAACACGTCGAGGTTGATTGCCACTACACTAGAGATATGATACAACAACAAAGTCTTTTCCCACATTAAGTAGGGTCTTCTACATGGATTTTTTGCCTCCATTCAGATCTATCTTAGGCCAATCTCGGGCTTATGTCCGAGAGACATGATACATAAGAGATTTATCTCTACTTCCTACGTTTTTTTAAATAAGAGGATGAAACAAGCACATGTGCTAGATTTGAACCCCAGTCCTTTGGGTGATATGCACACCGCATTATCAACCGACCATTGAAGTGATTCTATCTCTACTTACCATGTTAGCTTAGGGAAATATACTGCAGACATTAATCAAGGTTCTAACCATGGGTTATTGTAGAAGTGATCTTCCAAGCTGAGCATGACAAATATCAATACTCCATCTTGAGGAGGAGTGTTATAGGAAATAGTATTTATGTATTTGTTATTTCCTTTCTTTATAATTTTTCCATTGATTATTTCCCTCTAAGATTTTTCCTCTATATAAAAGAGCCTTATGTCCTCTGAATAAATAATTCATCCATTTCTTTTTTCGCAGTAATTCCATAGCTCTTTCGAGTCGTAGTCTAAATCTTCCTACTTTGATATAAGTGCACTATATAAGCAGCAACATACAAATCTTCCTGACGAAGATTATAGATCTCCTAATTCAGTCGAATATCTATGCAAGTCTTTCTTCCTTTGGCCATACATATTCTCAATGATCATCCACATATTGCATGTGAACTTCTCCAAAGTATCAGTTGGATATTGCTAGATACACTGTTAAAGATTACATTTTTACGTGACCTATCTTCAGCCATTGTTCCCAAGAGGGATCCATCTCATCAACTACAACAGTCCAAACAAGATATTTGTTCATGTTTAACTTCAATGTTGTGATATGCATCGGTGATTCTCCATCTTCTTGTACCCCTTAATGTCGATCTTCTTATTAGAGACAAATATCCTTGATTATAAGCAGAAAACATTGATGACCGTTCACAAGCAGAAAGTTAATCGATCAATAGTTATCCTTGCAAATTGAAAGTAAGGATAATTGGAAAGATTAGCATGCATTTTAGGATAACAGTGATTACATCTTTGCAAATTATCAGATATCCTAAACGTTAGCCAGTATTTTAGGGTAACAGTGGATACATCTTTGCAAATTGGGGAAGGTTATCCTGGTATGATCAAGATTCAAGAGTTTATGTTTAGCCTACTGCATAATTTGAAGTGAGGATGCATAAAATAAAGGATAAAAGCGATTTAATCCTTTCATGAACCTTATAGCTGGAGCTGCATGCATTAAGTTGAAGGGAGTGCTTGACAGGATTATTTCGTCAGAGCTGACGGCTTTTGTACCAAGGAGAGCTATGGCTGATGGCTTGGTTATGGCATCTGAGATGGTGACGGATTAGAAAAGAGGTAAGGCAAAAGGGTTGATTTGGAAAGTGGATTTTTCCAATGTGTATGACAGTGTGGACTAGAGATTCTTGTGTGTTTCTTTAGAGAATAGAGGCTTCCCGGGCCTATGGATTTCGTGGGTGAAGCGATGCATCACAACAGTCTCCCACGTCGGCTGGTCAATGGCAGTCTGGAGGGGGTTTTTCCAACCGCAGAGGAGCATTAGGCAAGGATGCCCTTTGGCTTCGCTCTTATTTGTGATTGTGGCAAATGTGATGGATATGAGGAGGGGATATGCATCCTGCTTCTGCAATATGCTAACGACATTATGGTGTTCCTGGGAGCTGATGAGGTGCAGATGCGTTGGGCGTCAGCCATCTTGGATATTTTTGGGGACCTATCAGGGCTACAGATTAACTGAGGAAAATCAGCGGTGGTCCCCTTTGGCCTCAAAGGGACGGAGGTGCAGAGAGCGGTGGTGATTTTGATCTATCCTACGGCCACGTTGTTGATTACTTATTTGGGGCCGCCTTTGGTGGCGAGACGACCCAAATCTCGAGATTGGCAGATTCTTTGGGGAGATTGGAGGGGAGGCCGACAGGGTGGAAGGTGTTGATGCTGTCGAAATGTGGGAAGTTGGTTCTATTGAAGTGCGTTCTCTCAGCCATCTCTATTTTTTTCTGCTCCATGAGGCTGCTTCCTGTGGGTGTTAGTGTGAGGATCGAGGTTTTGATGAGGTGATTCTTCTAGTCATATGGGAGGCGACAAAGAAAAGGAGTGCACTTGATGGACTGGAGCAAGGTGATTGCACCGAAGGAAAAAGGGCGACTTGGGAGTTCGGATGGCAGAGATGAACAAAGCATTCATGGCTAAGTGGGTGGTCCGCATTTGGGGAAAATCGAATGAGCTGGTGTATAGACTGATGAGGAAGCTCTATGGGGCATCCATGTCGGGGTGATTGTCATCGTCGTCGTGGAAGGGGATTAGTGAGGTGATCTCAGAGGTGGAATTAAAGTTGAGACCGGTTCTTGGGGATGGTTCGGGATTTCACTTTTGTCGGGATGACTGGACGAGTGATGGGTTTTGGGCGATAGATACCCGTGCCTCATGCAGTTGGATGACAACAAGGAGGTAGCAGCGAAAGATGTTTGGATGCATAGAGCGTGGTCTCCGTCGTTCTCCTCGGGTGTATTCGATCGCAGGATTCAGGAGTTCTTAGCTTTACATTTGGATATGGCACAGGTGGAGGGACCGTCAGTGGGTAGAGATCACTATATTTGGGGTGATGGTAGGTTCTCGGTGAATAAGGCTTATCGGTTTTTGGTGGATGATGGGGAGGAGGTGGATAAGGAGGTTGTTGTTGACAACGGGATCATCTGGAGGAGCAAGATTCCTAACCGTATCAAGATCTTTCTGTGGTTCCTTCGGCTTGGTAGGATTCTCATGCATATCAGTCGGAGGTTGATGTTGGGGGTGGAGGTGAATCCTTGTTCTAGATGTGAGGCGATGGTGGAGGACGTTCATCACATGTTTTTCTCATGTTCATCCTCTTGTCAGATCTAGAACAGAGACAGCCTAACCTGGTGTAATGGGAAGGATTGCGCCAGCTTTTGGGAAAGCATTAGAGTAGTTTGTGGTCATGGCCACGAGGACAATGCTTACATGCTTGCTTTATATGGGCTATATGGTGCATTAGGAATGGTATCATTTTTGAGGGGCAAAGATGTTATATTGAAAATGTAATTGAATATTGTAGGGGTTTATGCTCATCCTGGTCATTGTAAGTGGTTGTAACGCAATTTTTATAGCTATATATATACACACCTTTTGCGATGGATCCCAACGTGGCAGGCTACCCTTTTCCTTCTCAAAAAAAAGTTTTCCTTTAGCACAAAATTAACAATATCCCTTACGCTTGCTACACCATGGACACGAAATCATTCTGTATAACTCTAACGTAGAACTATTTGAGAGAAATAGCATAACTCCCTCAAAAAGAACGAGGAAATGTCTGGATATTCTTAACCAAGCTATTTATATTTCATGAGAGTTTTTTCCACATTTACGTCGGAATAAGGGGAAATTACTAGCAATAATGATCATCCAAGTAGAATTTTCCATAGAAATACCTCTCATAACCTACCCTAAATACATCCCATTATGCAATCAAAAAAGGAATACATTTTCAAAAAAGAAGTCGCCGAAGTTTTCTTTAAGATATTTATATTATTTCTTCCATTTGCAAGGAATTCATCAAGTCTACATAAAAATATATAAATACTTGGTCGATCGAAATGCCAGGATCGTTGCAAACGCATCACTATTCAATAACAAAAAGTGAGAAATAATAATGCAACCACAAGTGATGCAGAGATTTTACGTGAAAATCATCCCAGTAAAAATCATGACATGAGTCTCTTGACTCAAGCTCTCAAACCTGACCAAATCACTTAATTCTTTACATTATATGGTAGTAAACCATGTTAAAACAAGTTTTTTATACGTTGACAACTCAAACCATTACAACAAATTTTAAACCATTACACCAAGTTGTTTACATGAACAACTCTAACTATAACAAATTACACGGGCAGATCTAATCGTTAATAAATATGTATGCAATGAAAAAAAAGTAAAGCACACTCGTAAGAATATCATCGGATCTCCAAGAGCTTATGAATGAAGCACATTGGAGAATATTGCTCTAGAATTCGCTCAATGCAATTTGGAATGGAGTCTTATAGGGTGGAATTGAATTCCACATTTGAGACGTATGAATTGAGTGTAATAAATGAGCTTAGAGAGTTATGAAATCAAAGGGAATGGCTTCCTTTTATAAGCCACTAAAATATATATTTTAAGGAGTGGTGAAAGTTATATGATGAAAGGATACGATAGTTAACAAAGTAGATATCGTCATTCTAAATGAGTACCCACACTAAAAAGTAGCCGATTGACGGATTAGTAGGATGAATAAGTTAGCTGGGTGAAACAATTATTCAACTGACCAAATAGGTTAGTTGACTGAGAATACACTTTTTGCTATGACACCTCATTTTGACCGTTGGAACATGAGTAGTCAAGTCGATTGGAAGGTAATTTAATCAACTGAAAATTGAGAATAGTCGAATAAACTAGCTAAACATAAAGGTGGTGCGCTTCATGGTTTGATTAGTTGACTCATGAAGCAATTACTCGACTAGAATCAGACTTAGTCGAGTAGTTGAAAAACAGGAAGATGAGAGTCGCTAAGTAATGGTCTGACAAATCAGGCTCAATGTCGCTGAGGCGACAACTCAAACCTTCTCGTTTTCAACAATTAACCCACACAGATAATCAAGCAATTAAGAGCAAGAGTTAAAATTTATTATACCCTACTAAGAATGTATAATGGCAAGCAAGTAGGGGTCGAACACATGAAGCAAGGGAGTAAAGCAGGCTAGACAAAAGTAAAGCACCCGATGTCTTATAAATCACTCAGCCGAATTGAAACCCTTTTTTTGTGGGTTTTTAATTTTATATACTTTTTAAAAAAAATTTGGATTTTATATTTTTATATTTTAATTTTTATTTTTCTAATTTTGTATTTTCTTTTTATATTTTATATATATTTTTCTATTTTCTTTTAAATAATAAAGTAGAAACACAATAAAGAAAAGACAGATATAATATATAGAGAAATAGGTAAAAAAAGCAAAAATCAAGAAAAGAGATATTTTTGTGCTTTTTATATTTTTTTCAATGTTTTTATGATTTTTCTATATTTTTCCTAATTTTTTGGTATTTTTAAAGTCAAAAATACTGAAAACAGTGAGCAAAATAAAAGGCTGAAACTAAAATGGGGAAGAAAAAATATCAAATAGAGTCCAAAATTCCTCAAATTAATTTTAAATTAAAGCTAATAAAACAGAGAAAATTTAGAGACAAAAATTATATTTTTAGGATTTTTCAGTGATTTTTAAGATTATTATGAAGATTTTAGGGGTTTTGCTATTTTTAGGGGTTTTCTTTTGTATTTTTTATGATTTTTGGAGTGAAATTAAAACACACATAAACAAATGAAATATATTTTTTTGGAATTTTTCGAAGGGTTTTATATTTTTAGGTATTTTCTAATGCAAACAGAGTTGAAAATGCATGTTTTGAATTTTTATAAATATTAAAATGCAATAAAAATGCAAAATAAAAATATAACGTGAAAGTAGAATGCAACAGGAGCTTATGCTAATTTTTGTGGATTTTTAGGACTTTATAGATGCATGAAATAATTAAAGGAAACAAAGAGAAAATTCATCACTGGCAGGGGTACTTTTGTAAATATCCAGAAGTCCAGAGGCTTGCGTGCAAATTTCCCAGAAAATTTATAACTAAATAAAAATATTCATGAACCAATCACCAATATCCCAAAACGCAAGGTTATCGCTGCAAAATTGCCAGGCCCGCACGTGACTAGCACATGACTGGCAGGGACCTACTTGTAATTTCCAAAAACTCTGGGGCCAAAATGCAATTTTTACCAAAATTTTATAACTGAAATAAAGTTCATGGACTAAAGATAAATATAAAAATAGCCATGGGTCCCGGCGCAAAATGTCCACGTACCTCATGTGTGCGAGTCAGGTGAGGTGACGTTGCTTATTGGCTATACAACATATATACACTCCGGCAGGCATTTTATTTTGTACAGGCATGTCCACTTTTTTTGGAGTTTTTTTTAATACTATATACAACAACATTTACATAGAGAATTTTTCCTCTTCAGCCAGTAGATTATGCCTCTTTTGAAGCTTTATTGCAACCCACACTCTCCTGTCTTTAGAGTTCATCATCACTGGACGGGTTGGGGTGCACTTCCCTCCCTAGAGGAGGACAAATGTTTCCACTTGTGTGCGTCTCATACCGGCAAATCCAATCCCCTCACCACTCCAACTGAGTTGAGCCATGTGAAAGGTGCAGGTGTCCAAGTTAGGTCATTATCAACAAGAGTCGTGCGTGTTTTTCGAAATACACTACTTAGGCAGTCAAGAATCCATTGAACCAAGTCTCGTGATCCTCAAAGAATTAAGTCAACTAGACCTGAAGTACCTCAATTCCAATTCCTATAAGGTTCATGTTATTAAGTAGATTTTGACAGATTTTGAACTTTTTATGGATTTTTGTAAAAGATGATGCATATGCATTTTTTTGGGTTTTTCAAAAAGATTTTTCAAATGTTTTTGGTATTTTAATTTTGTAAATAGTTCTGGAATTTTGAAAAGAAATGATTTTTTGCTAAAAACTAGGTACAATATTTACACAGGGATGCATCTTATATTTACAAGAAGTGGATTTTAAGAATTTACAATGGTAAGTGCTCAATTTATAAATATATATAACGAATTTTGGTATGATGTATCTATTCCTCAAACTTATTTGAAAAAGGTTTTTCAAACAATTTTGAAAACTATACTCCAAAATAATTTTTACAAATAATTTTACAAACATGTACACACATTTGAAAATCATTTTGCAAAGATTTTCAAACATTATAGATAGATTTTTCAAAATATTTTTACAATCATTCTTCAAACCATTTGCAAATCATTTTTTCGAACATTTTATTTCACACAAAGAAAATAAAATTTTCAAACAAATAATTTTTACAAAGGTTGAAAACATGTAACAAAATATTTTCAAAATAGTTTGCAAAAGATTTTTCATAAAGATTTTCAAACTATTTTTCAAACATTTTGCAAAAAAACATTTTCACTTGATTTATTACTCAGTAAATACAAAAAAAATTGAGGAATGATCAACATCTTTTTATTAGGTTTTTTAATGTATTTTAAAGAATTATTAGCCAAAAAAATACCAAAGTACGAGTTATGGCTAAAGTATATACGTAGTATATACGACCCCCCTATACTTAGCTTGAGCGATGTCCTCATAGATCGGAGAGAAAAGAGAAGACATAACTCGTGCTGAATATAGACAAGTCTAATAAACGAATAAGAGATGAATAAACGAATGCGAAGTCGACCGCCCCCCTATATGTAGGATCAAATAATCCTAAGTATAGCAGATTGTACACCAAGCAGGGAGGGTCAAGGGAAGGAATGAACAGATCGTACTCAGATTGTCTCCCCCTATACTTAGGGTAAGATATCGCTAAGTGTAGACAAGAAGAGGAGACAATGGAGAGGATCAAAGAATGAAAGAAAAACTCGGGGTATACACCCCCCTATACTTAGGACAAAGTACGTCCTAAGTATAGAAGACTGACAAAAAGGGGCGACACCTTTTTCGGTAGAAAAAGAGAAGAGAAAAGGAAAAGAAGAAAAGAAGAAAAGAGAACAGAAGATGGAGTATGAACAACTCGGGATGCACATCCCCCCTATACTTAGGATAAAGTGCATCCTAAGTGTAGCAGTGATGAAGGGGATGACATCTTGTCGGTAGAATAAGATAGAAGAGAAGGAAAAGAAGAAAAGAAGAAAAGTCATTCAAAAATGTTTTGCTCTGCTTTGCCTTCTTCGGCCTCTTTGGAAATATCAGGCTCATCCCTGTAGATTACTTGAATAGAGTCAACGACAGACATGAATGTATCATGTTCAAGGTAAGGCTTCAAAAGTTGTCCATTGACTACAAATGGTTGTGCGTCAGCTGACAAAGTAGATACCAATATACTTCCATTATCACGCACATGCTTAACCATAAACGGCCCAGTCCATTTGCTCTTCAATTTGCCTGGAAAAATCTTTAATTTCGCATCAAACAGCCACACTTTCTGACCCGACTCGATGGACTTGCGGCGGATATGCTTGTCATGCCATGTTTTGACCTTCTCCTTGTACATTAGGCTGTTGTCGTATGCATAATCTCTGAATTCCAATAATCTGTTCAAATCCAATTTTCGGTTCTTCCCTGCTTTCTCAGAATCCAAATTACAGATGTTGATGGCCCATAAAGATTTGTGAATTAATTCAACAGGCAGATGACATGGCTTGCCATAGACAAGGCGGTAGGGAGACATTCCCAAGGGTGACTTGTACGATGTTCTGTAAGCCCAAAGAACTAAATCAAGCAGCTGAGACCAGTTCTTGCGATCTGGACGCACAAGCTTCTGTAGAATTGTCTTGATCTCCCTGTTTGAACATTCAGCTAAGCCATTGGACTGCGGGTGGTAAGGTGAAGCAACACGATGTTCAATGCAGAATTCCTGAGTCAGCTTCTTCACCTCTCTGTTTATGAAATGACTACCTCCGTCAGATATTAGAATCTTAGGAATCCTGAACCGTGCTATGATGTGATCTCTCAAGAATTGACAAATGGTTCTATTGTCGGCGGTTCAGACAGGGATAGCCCCCACCCAGCGACTTACATAGTCGACAGTAAGCAGAATATATTCATAACCCTGGCTGTTGGGAAATGGGCCATAAAGTCGATGTCCCATGCGTCGAAGACGTCTGATATCTGAATGAATTTCAGAGGCATCGTGTCTCTCATTCCTATGGTTCCGCCCATCTTCTGACAGTCAGTACAGCATTTGACATAATTGTCTGCATCTTTGAATAGTGTAGGCCACTAGAGGCCACTCTGAAGAACTTCTGTTGTCGTTCATCTGCCTGAATGATGTCCTCCAGAATCTTGATCATGGCACAAGACGAGGACACTTGGAACTTCCTCCTGAGGAATGCACCTTCTCCAGATACAGTCTGCCCCCTCACGAAAAAGTATGGATCCTCCCACTGGTAGAAATGGATTTTAGACAAGAATCTGTCTATTTTCAACTTCGGCCAATCCTGTGGTATTTTCTTGGTCACGAGATAATTCACAATGTCCGCATACCATGAAAGCGAGGTGACTGACATAATGGCCTCGTCTGAAAAGGTTTATGTGATTGGTTGCAGGCTCAGTGCAGGAGATTCCGGCTCAGGAAGCCTCGACAAATGATCGGCCACCACATTCTTTACCTTAGGTTTATCTTTATTTTCAAGGTCAAATTCCTGGAGGAGAAGGATCCACCGAATAAGGCGTGGTTTGGCGTCCTTCTTCTGTTGTAGATACCGGATGGCCGAATAGTCAGTGTAGATGATTACTTTGGATCCGAGAAGATAGGATCTGAACTTCTCCAAGGCAAAGACTACCGCTAGCAGCTCTTTTTCGGTGACAGTCTAGTTTCGTTGGGCTTCATCGAGCGTTCGACTAGCGTAGTGAATTGTAAATGGCACATTATCTTTCCGCTGTCCAAGTACAGCACCAATGGCATAATCTAACGCATCGGTCATTATCTCAAAAGGCCGAGTCCAAATCGGTGGCTGCAAGAGAGGGGCCTGCGTGATAAGTTCTTTCAGCTGATTAAAGGCAAGGAGCACATGGTCATCAATAATGAATTCATTCTCCTTGCCAAGCAACTCAGTCAACGGTCTGGCCAATTTGCTGAAATCTTTGATGAATCGTCGGTAAAAACCGACATGGCCCAAGAATGACCTGACTTGTTTGATTGTTGTATGTGGCTCAAGTTTAGAAATTACGTCTATCTTGGCTGGGTTAACCTCCATGCTACGTTTAGAAACAACGTGACCCAGCACGATTCCTTCGGTCACCATGAAGTTGCTCTTCACCCATGAGAGAACAATATTTACTTCGCAGCACCTCCGTAAGACTCGATCTAAATAATCCAGACATTGATCGAATAAATCCCCATAGATCGAAAAATCGTCCATAAAGACCACAAGAAAGTTGCCCACCATGTCGGCAAAAACTGCTAGCATACACCTTTGAAATGTGGCTAGGGCGTTGCAGAGCCCGAACGGCATCTGTCTGAAGGCATATGTACCAAAAGGACAGGTGAACGTGGTCTTCTCTTGGTCTTCAGGAGCGATGGCAACTTGGTTATACCCAGAGTATCCATCCAAGAAGAAGAAGTATTCCTTCGCGGCCAATCTCTCTAAGATTTGGTCGATGAAGGGTAAAGAAAAGTTGTCCTTGGTGGCGAGATTAAGTCTTCTGTAGTCCACGCAAACTCGTCAAGAAGTGGGTACTCTGGTTGCGATCTCCTCTCCTTTGTCATTCTTTACAATGGTGATCCATGATTTCTTTGGCACCACATGCAGAAGGCTCACCCATTTGCTGTCAAAGATGGGATAAATGAATCCCGCATCACACCATTTCTGAATCTCTTTCATAACAACCTCCCGCAGAGTGGGATTTTTTCTTCTCTAAAATTCTTGAGAGGGCTTGCAATCTTCCTCCAGGAAAATGCAATGCGAGCATAATGATGGATTGATCCCATGGAGATCCGAAGTTCTCCAGCCAATCGCCTTGCGATTGCGTTCAAGAACCTCCATCAGACGAGATTCTTGGTCTGCGGTCAGATGCGCATTGATAATGACCGAGTACATGTTAGGTTCTCCCGCAAGAAAGGCATATTTCATATTGGAGGGCAAGGGTTTCAACTCTGGCGGGGTTTGAGCTGCTTCAGAAGTGACTTCAGCTATTAATTCAAGTGGTGATTCTTTCATCTGTTCAGCGTCCACCATTTTCTGTTATGCCCCCTCATTCAAGTCTTGACAGAATGTTTCAATAATTCCCTCTTCATCATAAGATTATTCAACAATTTGCTCTTGATCTCGAAGGCACATCACTCCCACGGAAGTTTCATCCAGTGTATCAGCAAGCACCTCATCCTGATCGATAAGGGGAAATTCGACTGCGGTTTCCAATCCCTCCTCGGGGCAGAGGAGTTCATGGATCTCATTGTCATCCAAGAATAAGTTGGTATCTTAAATTTCTGCCAGAAAGTCACAGTCATCAGAATACTCAATCACCCTTGCGCATGATGCAGATGTTCCTTCTCGTGGTGCTCCCTCGGGCAGGGTCTCTTCTTTGGTTGTTTCACTACCAGCGCCAAAAGTGATTTCTCCAGTCTCATAATTCACCACTGCGTTCGATGTTCGCAGGAATTGTCGTCCAAGTATTATTGGGGTCAGGAGCAATGGAGCGGGGACGTCCATATCTAGTACCACAAAATCGGCTGGGAACTGCTTCCCCTGAACCATGACTATTACATCCTCCAACAAGCCCCTAAGCCGCTTAACTGATTTGTCTGCGAACTGCAGAATAATCTTTGTAGGTTTGAGCGGTCCTAGCTGGAATTCTGTAAGCAGTGAGGCTGGCATTAGGTTGACAGAAGACCCGCTGTCAAGCACTGTTCGTTCAAATTCCTGATTAAACATCTGACAACGCACAAAAGGTGCTCCCATATACGGCTTCTTATCCAGGAGGTTGTTGATGGCATTAACTGTGGTCATTGTGAAGATATGCTTTTCGGACTTGCCACCTTTATTTATGGAGTTATGAGCGTGAGGCCTGCGCATGGTTGTGCATGCATCTTTCAATCCTTTCTTTACAGCTGGCATGTACTCAAGAGCTTTCATCAATGGCATTTTCAATACTAAATTCTGAATAATTTCTATGATGGCAGGATCAGACAAAATATTTTTCAAATTTTTCATTTTTTTATATTTTTTTATTGCTTATGGGAAAGGAATATTTACAGAATCTCCACCAATGTCATTCAAAATAGTGTCCATATTGTTGTGTACAGGTAGATGGCAAAAAGGAATGGAATCATCTACAATGTGTGGATCAAAAACGACGGGCTCGGCTTCAGGTGCTCGTGTTGGACTTGCTGCATGTGCAAGGCTCCTTCGGTCAGGAGCTGGTTCTGGGGTAGGTGCAGACGTCTCCAATGCTGGCCTATCTCTACCGAGGCTGCTGCTATCTTTTTGTGTTTTGTTGTTTTCTTCATTTTTTGTGATTTTCTGGTTGGTGGTGCTGCTCCAAAAATACTTCTTGGCCCTTGCGTTGGCCGGGCTGACGATTCCCCGTCAGATGCAAGACGTTTTCCCTTCGCCGTCTTCGATGGCTGGAGTGTCCTATCGCTCCTGAGAGTAACAGCATTAGATAAAAAGCAATTTAATCCACTTGGATCGGGTTGGGCACTGCCGGCTACCTGCTCCTTGCGTCGGAAATTGTTCGGGTTTGCTTCGACTTGAGCAAGAATGGTTGTTTTCGCAGCCGTGAAGTCGTCGATCTTCTGGTTCATCTCAGCCATGTTCTTCATCAATTGTTCGAGGCAGGCAAGGGCCGGATTAACCAGCACAATCTCAGAAGAATCCCCCTGCTGGGGCCTAGAATGTTGGTATGAAGGATGAGACTGTGACTGGTGATCCTGAGAGAATTGGTGAGGAGGAGGGTTGGAGGAATACTGTAAGTTCTGCTGGTGATAGGAAGCAGCCGGTTGCTGATAATATCCTTGACCACGATATCCTGATTGCTGAGGACCGTGCTGATAATTCTGCCTCCATGTATTACTCTGAGACGGAGGCTGGTACTGATACGAGGGCTGGAAGGCTCTCCCACCCTCGTGCTGCTGGTGATAGGGCTCGTTGCCCATGTTCTGACCTTGGGAATGTCCCTGAGGACGGATCAGTTGCGCTTCATTGTTTCATACACCATTGATTTCCTGGATCAGTGGCGGGGGTGGAGAGAGCTGCTCGGAGTAAGCTGGCTGGGACTCTGGCTGATATACAACCATCTGTGTCTGAGGCTGCGGGGGCTGCTCCGGAACCAGCACGTAATACACGTGCTGAATAGGCTGGGGTTGTGGTGGAGTCGGTTGAGGGGTTTGATGCAGTGCAGGCTCCTAATTCTCAGCGGACGACTCGGCAGTGATAGACACAGTGTTGCACATGTTAGCGTTCAGGGCACGAACGAGCTGCTCCAACTGCTGGGAAATCACATCGAGCTTTTCCAAGCCCTGGGTCCTTTTATCTATCACTGATAACTTTTCGAGGTCCTGCGACCTCTTCTCGATGATGTCCACCTTAGACAGATGGCTCCCGATGATGCTCAAGTTGGAGCTCTCATCCTTGTCTTCGGTGTAAGTAGCCATATTTACGGGCTTGCTGATGGCGGTTGGCACCTTCATGTATGCTCGGGACGAGGATTGAGCGGCTTCTCCTTCAGCCATTTCCTCGAAGACGTTCCACACCATGTCCTCGTCCTTATTAAAATGTGAGCCGCCGCAAGCGGCATCGACGAGCTTTTGACTTTCTAGTGTGAGCCCTCCAAAGAAGTGTTGTACAAGATTGGTCTTTAGGATTTCGTGGTGGGACACTTCTCCTGAAGATCCTTGAATCTTTCACACATTTCATGGATAGTTTCGTGGGGCTGCTGGCAGAAACTGGAGATACGGGCACGCATCTGATTCAGACGACCGAAAGGGTAGAATTTGTGAAGGAATGCAGATTTCAGCTCATCCCAGGTCGTGACTACCTTCCCTAGGTGGTCGACCCAATATAGGGCCTTATCTTGAAGGCTGAAGGGAAAGGCGGTCATCTTGACTACCCTCAAAGGAATTCCAGGGTAATCAGTAATGAGCAGTAGTACAGATGCGGCCGAACTTCTTAAGATGGATGTGTGGCTCCTCAGTGGTATTCCCGTGGAATGTGGGAAGCAGAGACAGAAACTGTGGCTTTAGCTCGAAATGGGCGTGGATTCGTGGAATCTGAATCCACTCAGTGATGCGCCCGCTCCAGGATTGTATGACTCTTTCAGCATCGGCTTCGGTTGTAGGGGGTCTGCGTCCACTCTATCGAATTCGGGTCTCCCCATTGAGAGTTCATCTGTGACACTTTCAAAATTGAACTCGTGGTCTGGATTCGGCTCATCCTCCCGGCGGCCATCTCTTGCATCGGCCCTCCTCCTCAGATCATTCAACATATCTTGGAAGGCGGTCTAGGCCAGGGCTTGGTTAGTCAACTGCTGTTGGATTGCTTGAATGGATGTCAGTAGCTGACTATTAACATCATTCTGAGTGGTATACTGCCCTTCCTCCGGGTTGACTTCAGCTTCAGGTTGGGGTTGTGGTCCCTTTCCCCTTCCACCGGCCATCTCGGATTCTGCTTGACTTGCTGGCTCGGAATCAAGCACTTGATCTGCATATGGAAGAATGCCCCGATCAGTCTGAATTGCAGCACCAGATGGAGAGAAGTGTTCTGTGTTAAGGTCAACACAGAACTTTGTTAAGGATGGCGATGTATAAGGAGTGAAATCAATGGCCATCTAAAACGGACAGTTCGGGACAAGGTGATCCCGATTTATTGAAGAAGATGGGGAGTCTGGAGATCGGTTCACGGGGTTCGAACTGGATTCTCGGGAATCGCCCCGAATTATTAGAGAAGGCGAGCGGATGGAACTGATGTGGGTGCCGACAGAGTCTCGGCTAAACTGTCTGTTGGGAAAAATGAACCACTTGTTTATTCCATAAGCCCTAGGCTCTCTTATATAGGAGAGTAGCCTATGGGTAAATTACATAAAGCATACAACTGAAAATAAAAATAACGAAGGGATACAGGCACTACTCTATATGCGTCAACACTCCCCCTCAAGATGGAGCATAGATATCAATCATGCTCAGCTTGGACGCACACTTCTGGAATGGGCCTCGAAGTTATGCCTTGGTAAATATATCAGCAGTTTGATTCTCTGAGGTGACATGAGATGTAGCAATGAACCCCTTCTGAATCATGTCACGTATGTAGTGACAGTCAACCTCAATATGCTTGGTCCTCTCATGGAAGGCTGGGTTGTTTGCAATGAACAAGGTTGCCTGATTATCACATTCCAACTTCATAGGAAGCGGTATATCAAGACATAGATCTGTAAGTAGAGCTTTCACCCACATCATTTCTGTGCTAGCCTGGGCCATAGCCCTGTATTCAGATTCAGCACTGGATCTAGCTACCACTGTCTGTTTCTTGCTCCTCCACGAGACTAGAGCATCTCCAACATAGACTGCAAATCCTGAAGTGGACTTCCTGTCCTTGGAGTATCCTGCATAGTCTGCATCAGCACACGTTGTGATAGAGATCTCCTTTCCCTTCTTAAATACCAAGCATGCACCTGGAGATGATTTTAGATATCTTAGAATCATGTGTATTGCATCCATATGGACCTGACGTGGTTGCTCTATGAACTGGCTCACGCGACTCACTGCAAATGATATATCAGGTCTAGTGATCGTGACATACAATAGTTTGCCTACCAGTTCTATGTACCTTCTCCTGTCCACCTCCTCTGTGTCATCATCATAGAGCTTCATGCTGGGATCTATTGGAGTCATAGCAGGCCGACACCCAAGCATACATGTTTCACTCAATAGATCTGTAACATATTTCCTCTGCGACATTACTAATCCATATGGATTTCTAGCAAACTCCAGCCCCAGAAAATATCTAAGAACTCCCAAGTCCTTGGTGACAAATTCGGTTCCCAGTTTTTCTTTCGCCTGCTTTATGCCCTGCTCATCATCTCCTGTAATCAAGATGTCATCAACATAAACCATGATTACAATGATACCTCTAGCAGTCTTCTGTACAAACAAGGAATGATCAGCATTGGAGCGTTTGTATCCTTGTTTCTTGAAGAGATCTGATAGCTTCTGAAACCATGCTCTGGGGCTCTGCTTAAGGCCATAGATAGCCTTATGTAACCTGCATACCTTCGAACACTCCCCCTCAACAGCAAAACCAGGTGGTTGTTGCATATAAACTTCTTCCTGCAAATCTCCATATATGGGATGGAGAGAGAAGGAGAGGCCGGCGGGTGGGGTGGGGTAGGGTCAGGGTTTCGAGAACTCCGGTCTAGGACCGTCGCTCTGATACCATGTTGGGAAAAATGAACCACTTGTTTATTCCATAAGCCCTAGGCTCTCTTATATAGGAGAGTAGCCTATGGGTAAATTACATAAAGCATACAACTGAAAATAAAAATAACGAAGGGATACAAGCACTACTCTATATGCGTCAACACTGTCCATTCGTCATCATCTCGAAGGTCAAGCCAAAGATCGATGTGGATGAAAGATACGGGGGTCAACGAGAAATAAAAGGAGCGTAAAACAGTAGAAGGCTCATAATGAGCAAGGGTCAAATGGAAGGAGAGTAAAAATGGCGCAAAGGCGCGATGTTTTTGATCTTGACCTTAATACGACTAATCAATCAAACCTCAAAGCAATGGATTCACCAACTCGACCCGTGAAGCCGTGAAGGTTCGGCAATTATCTTTGTGAGTTTTAGATTTGATTTCAGGCAATTATCTTGTAACGAGTCCTTAGAGTGCTACGCTTATAGGAGAGAGAGTACTGCGAGAAAAGTATCCCGTACTTGTCCTCCTCCTGTGTAACCTGTAGTCTGCACTTTTTTAGGTCCTTGTAACCCTTCCTAGATCCCTACTCAGCCAAAGAAATAGAGAGAGGAAGCCGATAGGCGAAACCAATACTTCGGATCTCGCTCGCAACGGAATCACCCGTGAGCGTGCAAGAATCTACTCGGACGCAAGACGATGAGACAGACACCCCCGTGAAGGCATGGCATATGCTCGATACTTCGGACAAGGTTAATGCTCTACACAATAGAGAGTCATCAATGCCGACCAAGCCCTACTCGTCTACGTACGATAGAAGCGTCAGTACTTAGGAAATCAAAGCGATACACAAGGCAGTCACAGACTGGGTTTTAGGCTCTAATCCTTACGACGTCGCTCACCTCACTGGGAAGGAGACCTTCCTATGCAACCTGAAAACAAATGAGGGCTTTGCTCACCTCAAGACAATGAGTCCAATTAATTAATTTTACTTAGGTCAATTATATTTAGCAGTCCCTGTTTTAAAATTTTGTGTTATCACTTGTTTTGAGTAGATTCAATACAAGCGCCTAACGTTTTGGTTTTTCTTTAATTCCTATTTGATCCAAAAACAGAGGGAGAAGATCGGACTAATAATGCAAGGAAACACCAAGATGAAAATCTCACCTTTGTGCCTGGATGATGAATGCTCAGTTAGAAGACTTATAGTGCCTTCCAGCTCTCTCCATACGGGATGCAAAACAGGAATTTGTAAACCTATACTAAATGCCGATATGCAAACGAAAATCGTCCTAAGCAGGCAATTGCTATACGTGAAGAACCAAATGCTAAGTACTCACAATGAAGCCTAAGTCCGGTCTCTGATGTCGATCAGTGTCCGCAACAACGGATCCTGCCAGCGATGTATACGACCTCTAGCGGCACGTGGCTTCAAGACTGAGTACTATAGTAATTAATTAATTCTAAGTCCAAACGTCAAGACTATAGGTGCATGCAAAGGTTATTAAGTGTTTGGCCTTAGATTACACGATAAAGCACGCCTAAAAACTAAGGGCTTATTCCACAAAAGAAAGAAAACAAAATCGGAAAACAAAATAAAAAAATGCGATGAAAACGCGACAAAACTGCGGTGAGCGCCCAAGTAAACAAACACTTGGAAATTGGGCCCGAATGTCCAAAGTCCAGGGTGTCTGTATTACAAATTAATAATCAAAAGTCTCTCTCTCTCAAAAAAATGAAAAGCCTAACTATCCTCTCTCTCAAGCTCCTCCTGCTCTCTCCTGCCGGCTAGGGTAGAATAGCCGGCTCCGCTTCCCAAGGATGCGTAGGATCACCTAGGTGGTCCTCCTCGATCCGTGGTCCCTCGCAAGAAAAATAGGAAACAGATGTCAGACAGTTCACAATCAATTATACAATAGAAAGAGATAATCAAAAATGGCTAAGCAAATAAAAAGACACATGTCTACTCTACAAGCCGATGCTCCCCGCCAACGGCGCCGTTTGAAAAACAGGAAGACGAGAGTCGCTAAGTAATGGCCTGACAAATCAGGCTCACTGTCGTTGAGGCGACTACTCAAACCTTCTCGTTTATCAACAATTAACCCACACAGATAATCAAGCAATTAAAAGCAAGAGTTAAAATTTATTATACCCTACTAAGAATGTATAATGGCAAGCAAGTAGGGGTCGAACACAGGAAGCAAGGGAGTAAAGCAGGCTAGACAAAAGTCAAGCATCCGATGTCTTATAAATCATTCAGCCGAATTGAAACCCATTTTTTTGGGTTTTTAATTATATATATTTTTTTAATTTTTTTGGATTTTATATTTTTATATTTTAATTTTTAATTTTCTGATTTTCTATTTTCTTTTTATATTTTTAATATTTTTTCTATTTTCTTTTAATAATAAAGTAGATACACAATGAAGAAAAGAGAGATATAATATAAAGAGAAAAATAGGTAAAAATAAGCAAAAATCAGGAAAAGATATATTTTTGTGCTTTTTATATTTTTTCAATGTTTTTGTGATTTTTCTATATTTTTCCTAATTTTTCGGTATTTTTTAATTCAAAATACAGAAAATAGTGAGCAAAATAAAAGGCTGAAACTAAAATGAGGATGAAAAAATATCAAACAGAGTCCAAAATTCCACAAATTAATTTTACATTAAAGCTAATAAAACAGAAAAAAATCAGAGACAAAAATTGTATTTTTTGGAATTTTTCGAAGGGTTTTTACATTTTTTAGGTATTTTCTAATGCAAACAGAGCTGAAAATGCATGTTTTTGAATTTTTATAAATAATAAAATGCAATAAAAATGCAAAATAAAAATATAGCGTGAAAGTAGAATGCAACAGGAGCTTATTCTAATTTTTGTGGATTTTTTAGGATGCTATAGATGCATGAAATAATTAAAGGAAACAAAGAGAAAATTCATCACTAGCAGGGGTATTTTTGTACATATCCAGAAGTCCAAAGACTTGCATGCAAATTTCCCAAAAAATTTATAACTAAATAAAAATATTCATGAACCAATCACCAATATCCCAAAATGCAAGGTTATCGCTGCAAAATTGCCAGGCCCGTATTGTAATTTCCAAAAACTCTGGGCCAAAATGCAATTTTTACCAAAATTTTATAACTGAAATAAAAGTTCATGGACTACAGATAAATATAAAAATAACCAGGGGTCCCGGCACAAAATGTCCATGCACCTCACGCATGCGAGTCACGTGAGGTGACGTGGACAAGGACCTTTCTGCAAATAAACAAAGTTGAGGGGTCTTTACACAAATTATACAAAAACTAATTAACTGCAAAGGAAAGATTATAAACTAATACGTAAATCCAAAATTGCTTGGGCTAGTTTTGCAAAATACCCAAGGCTAACGGATCGGACGGCTGATGGAGAGTCACTTAACGCCACGTGTTGCGACCCGGTGCTTGATACCCCTCCGCGCTGAACTAGCTAAGATTAGATCTCCTTCGATGATCGAACGGCGGGCGCGTGCGGAGATCGAACGGCTACTGGGAGCTGGAGCTGGCGTTCTTGATCTGACGGCGAAGTGAGGCCGAGGAAGAACAGGGATGAAGGCCAGCGAGGGTGACCTCCCCCCTCCCCCCGATCTCACTCCTCCGATGTCCAGGGAAGCTCAAAATCGTCGTGGGAGTTCCTGCAGGGCTCTTCTATCGACTGGAGGCGTCAGAAATCGCCGGAGGGCAATGGTGTTCACGCCAGGGAGCGGCGGAGCTGGAGGCCCCAGGTATCTCCGGCGTATGGTCAAAATCTCCCCTAGATGCTTGTTTGGCTCAGCACCTGCAGAAAATAGGTGAAAGGGTCGAGGGGAAGTTGCCTCGATCCCGCGGAGAGGTGGATATGTGTGGGAGGATAGGCGGTGGCCGGAAGAACTCAAGCGTCGACCAAGCGCGGGAGATGCGATTGGTGACGATATGGACAAGATCGAAGATCGAATGTAGCTAAATATGACTATTGGGGTCCTACGGAACTTAAAGGAGATAAAAGGGAAGAGAAAACGCTCACCCAAGATGCACCGACGGCGAGCGTGGGCGGCGCACTCCGACGAGGTTGGATACGACTCAATTCGACACCGCGAGGGCACCTGGAAGGTGGGTTCGACTCCTGTTGTCACCAGAGGAGGAAGCTGAGCACCCTAGGGCTTGGCCTTTTTTGTTGGAAGAGCGATCAAGCGCTCAAGGACGGTCGGGGGGGGTTGAAGGAGTTGATGAAGCAGCGAAATGAACGAGGTGAATCATGCAAAGCATCGATGCAATCCCCAAGGAAAGCTACGAGCGTGTATCGTGGATTATCGAGGAGCAAAAGTGCAGAAGGGATCATCACGAAAGGATGCAAGATTCATCCTCGAAAAATCTGCGAAAACTGGTCAAAACCCTTTCTGACAAAAGGCCAGACCTCAGTCAGAGAGTTGACCGTGGTCAACCAGGGAAAGAACCTGGTTGGTCCACGTAGACCAACCAGAAAAATCCCTGAAAAAAAGACTTATAAATTCGTATTAAAATAGCAAATGATTTAAGTGATATTAGGTTATTAAAGAAAAATCTTTATTATTTTATAAAGTATTTTATGGTGATTTTTATTTATTTTTTCTAGGTGTGGAATTATAAGTTACCTTTTAAGGCCATGTATAGGTATAATTATCTATATATTTTAATATTTTATATTTATTTTTTATATTTATTTTATAATTTTTGTTCATTATTTTATAAATTTATAACTTAATTTTATACACTTGATAAATTTTTATTTTATTTTTCTGATGCATTTTGTACCATTTTTAATTTTATACATTTTATAAATATATAACATAAATTATTAGGTATATATGTATATTTATAGGTATTATACCTATGTATTTTATACAAGTATTTTATTTTTGTGCTTTCTTTATGTTTTTATTCCTCTTTTAATATATTATAAATAATATTTATAAAATTATAAAATTATAAAATTATAAAAATAATGAATAATAAATAAAATGAATATTTTAATCTGTACAAATATACAATATGAGTCAAAAACTCAACTTCAAACCGTAGCTCCGCAAAATACGAGGCCACCTTCATTAAATAACTTATTGAAATCTATATACAATTAAAGGTGATTTTTGATGTGCTTCGAGTTTTTATTTGAGAGATACAGGTCTGGGAAGTTGGGATTCTGGAAACTTATTCAGATCATAACTTTTTATCTGTACATGATTTTTGTGTGAAATTTATTTTGTATTTTTCTATATTGAATTATCTACAATTTCATATACAAAGTTTCTTTATTTGGCGTACAAAAAGTGGAACCAAAAATAGGTCCCAAAATGAATTAAAAAAATTAAATAAAAGGAATTTTTATTGGATTCTAGCCCTCATCTCCCCCTACTTTATTCCTTGTCGACTTAGTTATCGAGATGCCTAGGTCTCGGGGTTTCGGGTCATAAAATATTTACAATATTTTATTCTTTTTCTTTTCTTTTCTTTATTCTATTATTTTGGCTTTAAAAACCGTATTTTATATAATATTTACACATATATGCATGAATGCTAAAATGCGGGAATTAAGGGTATTTTCACGCATTTGCAGGATTTTTGAGGCCAAAATGATAGAATAAAGATGATGAAATGTGGATTCATCAGTAGTCTAAGGTTGAAACCTAATCTATATGTGTAGATGCATGATATCTTAAGATTTTTACATATTTTTATAATAAAAATAAAGATGCTCAACTGTTGTTGGACGAGCGAGCCCACAACGAGCCATTATGCAATAGATGTTATTGCACATGTCATTCCCTGATCTGAAATGAAGAATAAATAATTTGCATAATAGGTCCCTTAGTACAATTAGGGATATGTACCATGGCCATCTTAATAATCATACAGCTGTTGATTCAACTATTGAATCATAGAGGCGGGTGCTTGGATGAATATCTAAAGAGTTAGATTGAGGACTCATCAAGTACCGTCAAATGATTATTAAGAAATGATCTCCAGCCTGAGTAGGAGATGGCAATCCTTACTAACATAGGCTAATATCTGACCAACCTCTTGATGCAGGTCCTCTGCATGGGAATAGAGATTCAGATGTGTCAGATTAGTTAGGTCAAAAAGTTGACTTGACGAGATCGACATAACGAAAGTCCTATATCGTATGCTGTCATGATACAGGCACGCATCCTCTGACCGGAGACAGATGTGTTATTATATGTCTGAGTATGTATATTTGGCAGACCAATAGGTTGATGACCTAACCAAGGTCAATATACCGGCGCGCTGGTGTGCATATAAGGGCATATGAGTAATATGATCTCTCAAAGGGATCATACAGGTTCATTACTGAATCGGAAGACATGAGCTCACTCATGAGATATTGGGAAGAATCAAATTCCGTGCGCACGGTCGTCTCGCTTTGGAAGCTTGACTGAATTTGTAGATTTGATATATACTTTTGGAAAGTATATGATCAAGATATAGGTATGATATATGCTTTTGGAAAGTATATGATCGATACCAACTCCCAATGATTCAAATGAGAAACATACTGATAAAACCCTGAAGTAGACAGTATAAAGTTGATCTAATACTTCGGGTTTATTCTGAGTCTTCCAGTATGCAGGATGTACAGGTATTGGGAATACCTGAAGGTAATGTGATCATAAACGATTGTATAACCATGACTCTTCCATTCCTAGGGAGTGATGAAACGGGTCTAGATTTTAGTGACTCCTCTCAATAGAGAAGTAATCTGATCTTGATCCAAATGTTGGACATTGATCTGAATGTAATTCAGATGCAATGAGAAGATTAGATTTGCGGTCTTGATTTAATCAAGCATCTATGGGAGGCCCGAGATCTGAATTTGAGATGTGATCTAAATATCCAAGTCACTATACATGGAACAATACAATCGTCCTGTCCTTATCTCCAAGTAGCGCATTATCCTTGAAAGAGTTCATGGATAATTTCATTGTTGATATATGTATCCAAGCATCGACAAAATTGATAATTAAATGTGATTTAATTATCATGGATAATATGAATTTGATTCATATTATAAGGAGAGTTATCTGAGATAATTAAATGTGATTTAATTATTAAAGATATGAATAATGTGAATGTGATTCATGTTATTTGGGCACATGAGAAAAGGAGATCCAATATGATTAAATGTGATTTAATTATCATGGATATGAATAATGTGGATAGCACTACCCATATTAATCATATATATATTATAAATGTGATTTATAATATGTTACAGAGAGCATATTGTGATTTATATTTGTTGATTAATTGTTAATATGAATTGGATTTACATTGAACAATTAATTGAAAATATAATTACATTTAGTTTTGGGTTGTGAATGAGATTCACATAATTTCAATGGCATGGTTGATATTTTCTATAAGATAATTTGGAATTATTTTTTGGTGAAAATATTATCGACAAGAGATCATGATATAATCATGAGATAATGAGATCTCATGAGATAATGAGATCTCATGAGATGTTGAGATCTCATGAGATGATGGTAGTCGTCCCCTTATTTTAGGGGATTGGTTTAGTCTTCTCATTATCCTATCTCTAGTCAAAAGTGATTTAATTTGAGATTAATTATATTGATTTTCAATGATAATTAATTTGAATTAAATCACTTGTTGTTATGTTTTACCAACAACAATCATAGTCGTTGAAAGGGACACAATCAATCTCATCCGTTGATTATGTGTTGTCCATGGATTGGGATCCATGGACTCCCAAAACCCTATATAAGAAGAGGCACCCCTTGCTCTTCTTGACACTCGACATCAATCAATCTCTCTCTTTCTCTCTACACGCCCATTTTCTCTATCTGTCATGTGGTCGTCCACTATGGATGCCCTAGAGAGATCCTCCAGCGTAGCAGCGTCGTCATTATGCTGCCCAATAGTTTGCTCGTGGATCTCCGTCTACTTCGGCGTGCCTTGCTCGTGAAGAAGACGTCGTATCTCATTTTTCGAGATCAGGAGATCCGTGGCTTGGATCATCAACACGGATTGCGAGAAGCACGCGTCTCATCCACGCGCTCGCAAGCGTCTCCTCCGTCGGATCGGACTTGAGACAGGAGGTCTCTTTGTTTAGAGACTCGATCGCAACCACGCTTCAAGAGGTAATCCTATAACTTGTCTGTGATTTAGACGAAATGATCCAAGAAGTGTTCTTGGATCATGTGGTTTCGTCACATAAAAATTTTTTAATTTCCGCTGCATCGAGCAACTAGTGCGAATAGTCGCTCCCGATCGCATTCGATGCGATCATCACGCTTTCGTGATGCGCTTAAGTATTTTTTCGTATCATTCAAGTGGTATCAGAGCCAGGTTCTCGAAAGTTTTGGATGAGATCCATGAACCTACGAAGATTTGGGCTCGTTTGGGTTCGTGAAGATTTTAGCATTTCAATTTTCGCAGCCCTGTCCTGTGATAAAATTTCGACCCTGTTTAAAATGTTTAAACTCAAAATTTTAAATTGGATAATGTTCCCCATTAATTAAGGAAACAGTAGGATTTGAGTTTGCGTAATTTGGATTCCGTTTGCTCAAGATATGATCGTTTTATTGACCATATATCCACTGTTTCGGGGATGGCGATTAGAGACGTAATTAAGATGTTAATTACGGTTTTAAAACGTCTGGAAATACGTGTTTATCACATTGTTTCGTTTTTAAATCAGGTTACCAATCTCTGGAAATTGATTTTGCTTAATTTGGATTTAAAATGAATGAGATATGCTATTTTTAGTTAGTGAGGGTCATTGCTGGAAATTGCATCATTATACGAAAACTTGTGATTGTCGTTTAAGAAAATTGCGAGATTAATAGTTAATTCCTGGAATAATTGTGGATAATATTTGAGAAATATTAGAACAATATTTATTCCCTTAAATGACGTTGACTCAACCAACGAATGATTAGATTAGATCTAGATCACCAATTGGTTGCTTGATACACATTCCAACAAACATTGTTTTCATGAAAACTCTAGTTTATCCTACAATAGTTGTAGGACAACTTTTACATGCAAAACCTTGTTGCTTGAATAGGAGTGGGGATTTGTTTAGCAAATCTCCTTATAATATTATCAAAATGGTTTTGATGAATATTATATGGTATAATTTCAGTTGAAAAACCGATGATCATCTCAAGTACAAAGTGATTGACTCGGCATTGCTTTTTCCTGAGGCGGATATGGTGTCTAGTCGGGGAGCGTTGGGGTAGCGGGTCGCACCGGTTATGGTCCGTCCCACTCCCGCCGGTACTGGCCATGACAGCGGGTAGGGAACGAATGATGCCTGAGAGATCATGATGTATTTTTCTAATTATTAAAATTCGAAATAATACGTATTTGAGATAATACCATAATTCAAGTAACAATTAAAAATGTTTGTTGGATATTAATTGGATCATTAATTTAATATTATTAGATTAATTGGAATCCAATTAAAATTAAAGCACTCTATTATGAATAGAGTTGTTATTTCCCTTGGAAGAATTAATCATAATGAATATGATTCATAATGATTAATTAGAATTTGAATATGATATGGAGGATCACATAAGTGACATCCATGGTCTCCCGTCAAGACGAAGGGTTCCGTCGCCAGATATTGTATGTAAGGAGACGCATGTCCGAAGTGACAGCTCTTGCATACAATCCATTTGGATCGGGCTCTTCGCTTCTCAAAAGAGTAAGGCCGTATACGTAGTGACCCCAATATTGGGTCCTCATATTATTGGGGCGATATTGGATTGCGTATAGCGAGTATTAAGCATGTTAACGATTGGTTCAATTAATGACGGATCAACATCACCTTAGGGGTGGTGGGCCCGGGTGTTAAAGATCGAATTGGGAGATGCAAGTTGGACTTGCAAGGCGGAATGTGTTCCCGTTTCTTTTTATTCGAGTTACAGGTTCTCATGTTATTGGGATGTAACAAAGATAAGGAAGGAGATCCCAGATCTTGCTTGAGATATGATGGTAAGTATATCTCTTTTATTGAAAGCGATTAAGGGAATGAACTTTCAGTGTTGACAAGGCAAGACAACTTTGATATAAAAATTCCTAAATCAAAGTAGAATATGTATATATAATATATATACACTTATGCAAATTTCTTATTTCAGATAATCCTTCATTAAACCCGCTCAATGTTATACTCAATAATAACCAGTAAAATATCATGGATTGGACTCATGATCCAGATATTGTACTTGCAATTGTACACATAATGTATGTGGTTGCAATGTGCAAGTTTCCTCAACATGATGAGGAATGACAATTAAATAAGACAATAAGACATCACCTTAGGGTTTGTATATCTCTATAGTCTTGATCTTTCATCAAGTGTACTTTGGAAGTGGCACGTCGATGATGATCGTAATTGTCAATTAATCCTTATAAAATCAGAGAAGATGTTTTGGCATACATATGTGCTCTAGACATTTAATCATGAATGACATGGTTCACTGCATCATACAGAATGGTAGCTCTATAAGAGATGATGTATTCAAAATATTTGAATACCTACCTGAATCAATGTTTTAAGAGTTTAGATGGATGTAGATACGATGGATGTCATTATTCTACTGTCTATACTCTAATCATTCATGAAGCTTCATAATATTCATATTGTATGAATTTAATGAAGCATGTATAAATGTTGAAATGCTCTTACATTGAATTCTTTTGAATTTAACATAAGAGATCCTTAGTCTTAAGCAATGGTTGTTTATAGATGAAGGGAGCGCAGTGGAAGCATGGGTCGGACTCGAGTAAGAAAGAAAGTCAAAGAGTTAACCTACTTCTATGACTTCCATATGACATCCAAAGAGTTGGATGAATGCCAATATTGCAATAAGTTGGTGTGTTGATAGTATGACTATCAAGTCTGTCTAGAATCTTTAGAGAAGGACTCGGATAGAGCACCAGAATAATCTACATTTAGTCATTGAAATTGACTTTCTTATATGATAAGATGAAAGTCTAATAATTGTATCTCATTCTTCTAATGACACTTGCAATTGTTGCATATGTTTTAGAAGACTGGAAAATTTGATCTTAAGGTTTATAGTTATCCACATGGACATTGATGCAATTGTTGCAACAATCTCTACTGGATAAATGGACTTCTTATTCTCAGTGGGAGAGCCCTTAGTCTTAGAGAATGTCTCTATGACCTAGATATTAGAATACACTCATTATTTGTTTCTAAGTGTTGGAAATAAACATGAATTCTGGAATAAACCTATCATAAAGAGTTATGATTGATATATTTCAGATAGTAATCTAACATCTAGTGGACTCCACAAAATTAGGAAATTAATGAATGGTTCATTAAGATTTCTAATACTGAAAGTTTAACCTTAAAAGATCAATAGGAGGATGAAGATCATTTGACAATGATCTGGCATCACGTTTTGGACATATGTTTGTTGATAAGATCAATGGACTAGTAAGATATGAAACTTTAGAAGGTCTAAAATTTCAAATCTTACATATTTATGAATATTGTATTTAAAGTAAAATATCCAATACACCCTTCTCTGGGAATGGTATTAGATGTCGAGGTATTCAAGATCTCATACATATTGATATATGTGGATCATCTATATCATAATAAACATTATGGATATGTGATATCTATTGATGAGTATGTATGATATGAGATTTCTTCTCTTCACCTAAGAAAACTTTGAAATGTTAAAGATTTCATAAATTTGGTTAAGAACCAAATTTTGAAGAATGATGAAATGAATTTGATCTAACCTAGGTACCTTGTACCTGTTAGATAAATTCAAAGAATACCTTATGAAGATATGAATATCAATCTATCTCAATCCTCCTAACACACCTAAACTCAATAGAGTTGTAGGGAGATACAATTGGATCATATGTGATATGATTTGATCAATGATGAATTTTAGCATAATTTCCTCTTAGTTTCCTGGTATATATGTAGTAGAGACTACATTATATATCCTTAATAAGATTCCATGCAAGTAAGCTGGAATCGAGCACTAGAGAGTGCTTCTTCATTAGGAAAATAAAGGATGGTATTGGATACCTACTTTATAACCCTGAGATTCTTAAAAGATCTCATCTTTGAGAATGTGATTCTTAGAGGATGACTCTCTTGAGAACCAAGATGAAAATGAAGTAAAGGAACTCATTTAATCTTGAGATGATAATGAGGCTCCAAACGGAAACTAAAAGGATAATTAAAGATGAAACATTAATACCTCTTCAAATGAGTTTGAGGATGTATTCCATGTATCAGTTAAGTCTGACAAAGATCGGACTTCATGTGGTGAAGCTCATGAGGATCATGACATGGAAATATGGATGTTAGCAATAAAGGTCTAAGGTAAACTTCATATACAGGTGTTGTATATGGACCCTCGAGGATCCACCTATGTGGGTAAGACCCGTTAAGGTGTAAATTGATCTTCAAGAGAAAGGGAACCTGATGAGAAGGTAGAGACCTTCAAAGCACGGCTCGTAGCCATGAGCTACACACCGGAAGAGAAGACATTGCTTGCGATGAGACTTGCTCTTCAGTAACCATGCTTATACCTATCAGAATATTGCTAACTGTAGCTACACAACTTGGCTTTGACATCTTCGAGATGAAAGCCAAGATTGCATTCCTCTATGAATGCCTCTCTGAGGATATTCACATGAAGTAACTCCAGGGATTCATGGTTGAGGAAAGCAAAGTATGCAAGCTGAAGAACTCCATCTATGGACTCAAATAAGCTTCTTGTAGTTGGAACATAAGATTTGATGAAATTATAATTGTTATGATTTCAAATAGAATCTTGATGAAACATGTGAAGCTCAGTGGGAGTGCCATTGTGTTCATCGTGCTAAATATAGATAATATCCTAATCATTCATAATGATATAAGGATGATAATAAGTGTTTTATGATATGGCTATTCCATACCTTGAGATGTGATCTCAAGGATACCTCTTAAATCTTAGTTCTGAAGATGTTCAGAAGCAAAAAAAGAGGGTATTGGAACCGTCACATTAGTAGTACACCTTGGACATTTTCCGGAAAATTCTAAGAAAGGCTTCCTTCCCTTAAGATATCGTACTGACCTATAAAAAGGGATAGCACCTCAAAGAGTTGAGGAAGTGAATGCTAGAACTACTTGCCCTTGTGCATTAGTTACGAGAAGCCAAGTGTAGATGTGTACAAAAGTTGGATATCTGCCATGCAGTGGGAGTAGTAAACTGTTACTAATCATACTCAGGAGAGAAAACACTTGATTGCAGTAATAACAAAATCTTCATAGATGAAAGATTTTTTAGATAGTGATCTCAAAGTCTTATCTTCAAAAACTTAAGACTTTATAGATGGAGATCTAAAAGGTCTTAACTGTGGATACCTTAAGAAATATTGATCTCCAGGAATAAAGGTATTCTGATAAGGATTATGGGAACACTGGTTATAAAAATTACTAAGCAATAGTATCAAGGACACTATAACTGCTTTATCAAGATTGAGTATTGGTTGCATAACATGCAACATTCGCATTGGATGCGAGCACTGCTACTGGGGATATGCAGGTGCCATAAAAGGACTTGGCGTAGTCTCGTGGAAACAGAGTGACTGATCAGCTTACCTAGCTATTTTCTAAATAGCCTATAATTGTCACATGACTGTGGGTTTAATGATTAGCCCATTAATGGCTCTTTGGGCTAGTGGGAGATTGTTGGACATGCGAGCCCACGGCGAGCCATTATGCAATAATGTTATTGTACATATCATTCCCTGATCTGAAATGAAGAATAAATAATTTGCATAATAGGTCCCTTAGTACAATTAGAGTTATATACCATGGCCATCTTAATAATCATACAGTTGTTGATTCAACTATTGAATCATAGAGGTTGATGCTTAGATGAATATATAAAGAGTTAGATTGAGGACTCATCAAGTACCGTCAAATGATTATTAAGAAATGATCTCCAGCCTGAGTAGGAGATGGCAATGCTTTCTCACATAGGCTGATATCTGACCGACCTCTTGATGCAGGTCCTCTGCATGGGAATAGAGATTCAGATATGTCAGATTAGTTAGGTCAAAGAGTTGACTTGACGAAATCGAGATAACGAAAGTCCTATATCGTATGCTGTCACGATACAGGCACGCATCCTCTGACTGGAGACAGATGTGTTACTATATGTCTGAGTATGTACATTTGGCAGGCCAATAGGTTGATGACCTAACCAAGGTCTATACACCGGCGCGCTGGTGTGCATATAAGGGTAAATGAGTAATATGATCTCTCAAAGGGATCATAAAGGTTCATTACTGAACCGAAAGACATGAGCTCACTCATGAGATATTAGGAAGAATCAAATTCCGTGCGCACGATCGTCTCGCTTTGGAAGCTTGACTGAATTTGTACGTTTGATATATACTTTTGGAAAGTATATGATCAAGACCTAGGTATGATATATGCTTTTGGAAAGTACATGATCGATACAAACTCCCAATGATCAAATGAGAAACTTACTGATAAAACCCTGAAGTAGACAGTATAAAGTTGATCTAATACTTCGGGTTTATTCTGAGTCTTCCAGTATGCAGGATGTACAGGTATTGGGAATACCTGAGGGTGATGTGATCATAAACGATTGTATAACCATGACGCTTTCATTCCTAGGGAGTGATGAAATGGGTCTAGATATTAGTGACTCCTCTCAGTAAAGAAGTAATCTGATCTTGATCCCAATGTTGGATATTGATCTGAATGTAATTCAGATGCAATGAGAAGATTAGATTTGCGGTCTTGATTTAATCAAGCATCTATGGGAGACCCGAGATCTGGATTTGAGATGTGATCTCAACATCCAAGTCACTATACGTGGAACAATACAATCTCCATGTCCTTATCTCCAAGTATCTGCGGAGAGAACGCATTATCCTTGAAAGAGTTCATGGATAATTTCATTGTTGATATATGTATCCAAGCATCGAGAAAATTGATAATTAAATGTGATTTAATTATCATGGATAATATGAATTTGATTCATATTATAAGGAGAGTTATCTTAGATAATTAAATGTGATTTAATTATTAAAGATGTGAATAATGTGAATGTGATTCATGTTATTTGGGCACATGAGAAAAGGAGATCCAATATGATTAAATGTGATTTAATTATCATGGATATGAATAATGTGGATAGCACTACCCATATTAATCATATATATATTATAAATGTGATTATAATATATTAGAGAGAGCATATTGTAATTTATATTTGTTGATTAATTGTTAATGTGAATTGGATTTACATTGAACAATTAATTGAAAATATAATTACATTTAGTTTTGGGTTGTGAATGAGATTCACATAATTTAAATGGCATGGTTGATATTTTCCATAAGATAATTTGGAATTATTTTTTGGTGAAAATATTATCGACAAGAGATCATGATATAATTATGAGATAATGAGATCTCACGAGATAATGAGATCTCATGAGATGTTAAGATCTCATGAGATGATGGTAGTCGTCCCCTTATTTTAGGGGATTGGTTTAGGCTTCTCATTATCCTATCTCTAATCAAAAGTGATTTAATTTGAGATTAATTATATTGATTTATCAATGATAATTAATTTGAATTAAATCACTTGTTGTTTTATTTTACCAACAACAATCATAGCTGTTGAAAGGGACACAATCAATCTCATCCGTTGATTGTGTGGATTGGGATCCATGGACTCCCAAAACCCTATATAACAAGAGGCACCCCTTACTCTTCTTGACACTCGACATCAATGAATGCTCTCTCTCTCTCTTTCTCTTTACACACCCATTCTCTCTATCTCTCATGTGGTCGTCCGCTATGGATGCCCTAGAGAGATCCTTCATCGCCGCATCGTCGTCGTTATGATGCCCGATAGTTTGCTCTTGGATCTCCGTCTACTTTGGCGTGCCTTGCTCGTGAAGAAGACGTCGTATCTCGTTTGTCGAGATTAGGAGATCCGTGGCTTGGATCATCAACATGGATTGCGAGAAGCACGCGTCTCATCCACGCGCTCGCAAGCGTCTCCTTCGTCGGATCGGACTTGAGACAGGAGGTCTCTTTGTTTAGAGACTCGATCGCAACCACGCTTCAAGAGGTAATCCTATAGCTTGTTTGTGGTTTAGATGAAACGATCCGAGAAGTGTTCTTAGATCATGTGGTTTCGTCACATAAGAAATTTTTAATTTCCGCTGCATCGAGCAACTAGTGCGACTAGTCGCTCCCGATCACATTCGATGCGATCATCACGCTTGATGCGCTTGAGTATTTTTCCGTATCATTCAGTCTCCACAGTCATGTAACAGATGGGGTTTCAAACCACAACCAAAGTTCTTGAGAAGCAATCCCTTATCATAATACGCTTTCGTCTCAACAACCCCAGAAAAATACCGATTTTACTTGGCAATTTTAGATCCAAATGAAGTTGCAATCACCAACTAAAGCATCCGGAATTGGTGGGGGATTAGTGGTTAAGGCATTGTATGTAATCACTTAAATCGAATCTTAATTGGACTCTAACTGACGGACTCATAACAGACTTCTAATTTTTATTAAACTAAGCAGTTTTATTATAAAAATGGAGATCCATAAATTGGTCTTAGTTCAATTATTGAAATAATAAAACAAATGATCTCAAAACGAGCGATACATTAACAACTGTCAAATCCCCAATTGGAGAAAATCCCAAATTTTGGATCACCTAAGGTGTGATTGCGAATTTGCAACAGTGGCAAAGTCGAGCATGATAAGAGGAGACAATTGCTTACGACAATCACAGAATTGACAGTGGTGTCATTGCTTGCCACGAAGCTATTAACACCGGCGATGGTTTTTGAGAGCAATGCTGAGTGGTGGCTTTAGATGTTGGTGTGATTGTTAACTTCATGTATGTGAGGTCATTCTTGTAGAATGGAATATGACCAAGTAGGTCAAGAACCACCGTCGGCCATTGCGGAGCTGGCGGTTACGACGACCGGGTCTCACGGAGGCCGTAACCGCAAGGGGCGTGGTCGAAGGGGCGGACGTGGCGAGGGCATACGCCCTATATAAACCTCCCCAGACGGAGGGGAAACGCATCACTGGAAATCGCTCGCCTAACGGGAGCCCCCGATCTTCTCCATCTCTCCCTCTCTCTATATCTCTCTCGCTTTCTCGCACAAGAGGAACGGCGTACCTCGGATCGACTCCCAGACTGGTATCAGAGCTCATCTGGTCGGCTTTGATCTTCTCAAGCTGAAGCATCGCCGCCGCGAATAGAAGACGATCACAGTCCCTCCGTTTTTTTTTGCCGCCTCGACCATCTGAAACCCTAACAAGGTTTCGTACCTCTCAGGTTTGTCTTATATTTTTTTAAAAAAGGAAAGTGTCCTACTGATTGCGGATGCACATTTTTTTTAAATTCCATTAATTCTTCACGGGTTCACGGATGCACGCAACCCTACTGTCTATTCACGGGTTCACAGATGCACACAACTGTTGTGGTACTGTTCACATCACGGGTACTATTTTTTTTGCCTTGTTTTGTCCACATCTCGGATTTTATTAATGTGCATGCATGCTTTTGACTTAGGATTATTGCATGCATTCGCAAGTCTCAAGCATTCAAAGATCATTGAAATCTGCGTGTGTTTAAAAATTTATTAAGGTTGAAGCTTTTTGGCAGTCGTGCCCTTTTTTTTGTGTATGAATATTGTTTTGTCTTATTCTCATTAAAACATCAAAGGGAAGGGGGGAAGACCTGTTTCACGTTTTTTGTTAATCTGTAAAGTTTTTTTTGCATGTTGATTAAGAAGTTAAGAAATCAAAGTTTATATTAATTAGAGGTGCAATTTTTTTTTAATCACATGATTGTCTCTTAAAAAAACGTTCTTTGCTTCAATCGGTTGCTTGTAGGTAATTCATCAAGAATCAAGTTTTTTTAGTTTTCTTTTAAAATCATCTGCTTAATTGATTAAAATTAATTGTATTTTGTCTTGATTGTTTCTTTTTACTCTTATAAATTATCGATTTTTTTTACACCATCTCATACAATTTCTATATTCATTAGATCAAATATGACAAGCAAAACCATTGCCACTGAGGTGGGGGAAATAGAGTACCTTAACGGTACTAATTACGAGTTGTGGAGTAGGAAGATCTACTATGACCTGTTGCACGATAGCATACACACCATCATAGACAAACCCGGCCCAACTTTATCTGAGAATCCAACTGTGGATGAAATTAGGTCCCGCGAACAGTGGGAGAAAATAGATAATAGGGCTAGGAGCTTTATGCTGACCCATATGGATCTGAACCTGATTCGGGTCTTTGAGACCTGCGAATCAGCTTACGAGCTCTGGACCGCGGTTAAGGACAAATACCACTCCAAATCGGAGGTGAGCGTCCAGCTTCTTCTACACAAGTACAACTCGTGTAGAATGAAGGAATCTGAAAGCGTCCTCGAGCACGTGAACAAGATGATCGTGATGGCAAAGGATCTTGCGGCTGCTGATTGCGCAATTCCGGAGAGGATGCAGATCGCAACCATATTAGGAAGTCTCCCTCCATCATTCGACATGGTTGCCACATCTCTGAGGATGAATGGCAACATTAAGTCCGTGACGGACTTACCTGTACAGTTGGCAATTGAGCAGGACCTCTCCAAACAAAGATCGAAAGCTGAGATCTTTGAGGTCGAGGAGGAAGAAGAAGCGAATGCTGTGCACGCGAAGAAAAGGCTAGGCCCCTCCGAGGCGAATTTCAAGGGAAAGAGTGGGAAATACCCACGCGGCTCTTGCTACGGTTGTGGCAAATATGGCCATTTCAAGGTCAATTGCCCCAACAAGAAGAAGCCGGGAAATTCTAAAGTGCCTGAAAACAAAGGCAAGAAGAAAATGGAATTCGCGGCAGTCGTGTAATGCAACTCCGTCATCACGGACAGTGATGGATGGTGGATCGACTCTGGAGCAACCAGACATATCGCCAAGACGAAGGAAGGCCTGGTGGACTTCAAGGAGCTGAGCAAAGGCGAACAGAGGATCTTCATGGGGAACAACACCTACCTAGACGTGGAAGGTGTTGGGACATACAGACTTGACCTGGGAGATAGTATTATGGTACTGAATGATGTACTATATGCCCCAGGGATACGTCGGAACCTGATATCTGTCCCAGTGTTGCTCAAGAAAGACTTCGAAGTTAGATTTTATAATAAGCGTGTGTCAATAGGCAAGAATAAGAAGGTCTATGCGATGGGAAAGTTTGTACCCGAGCATGACCTGTTTTGTCTTCCTGTAATAACTTCTAGTGAATCAATGAATGTCTCTTCTGATTATTCCTTGTGTTGTTTGTCTGATTATGATTTGTGGCACATGCGACTGGGTCATCCAGGAAATTCTAAGATGGATCAAATGATTAAGGCAAATTTGTTGCCTAAGATCACGGGTGCAAGGACATTGCCCTACGAACACTGTCTGACCGGTAAAATGACGAGAAAACCCTTCTCAACCGGAATTCGGTCAACGGAGTTATTAGGTTTGATCCATTCAGACATAAGTGGACCACTGAGCATCAGCACACATAGAAATAAGGAATACTTCATAACATCCATTGATGACTACTCTAAGTTCTCCTATGTCTATCTCTTAGGAAGAAAGTCGGAAGCACTTGAAACTTTTAAGAGATATAATACGGAAGTGGAGACAAGATTGGGAAAACCAATCAAGACTCTTAAGACAGATAGGGGTGGGGAATATACCTCAAAGGACTTTGAGGATTACTGTAATCAGGCAGGCATTTGTAGGCAGACTACAATGCCCTATACACCACAACAGAATGGTGTAGCGGAAAGAAAGAATCGAACATTGATGAATGCAGTAAGGTGTATGCTTTCACACTCAGGACTCTCCAAGAAATTCTGGGGAGAGGCAGTGTTGACTGCGAACTACATACAGAATAGGATTCCCACCAAGTCCGTAGAATCAACGCCATATGAAATATGGAATGGCAGAAAGCCCGAGTTGGGCCATCTCCGGAAATGGGGATGTGTAGCACATGTTCTGGTACCGAGTCAGCTTAGGGACAAGCTAGACTTCAGGACATTAAAGTGCAAGTTTATTGGGTATAGTGAGAATTCTAAAGGATATAGGTTCTTCCATGAAAATAAAGGTCTGATCGAAAGTCGTGATGCTACTTTCCTTGAAATTCATCAAGAAAAGGAGCATGAAGTAGAGGAATCAGATCCTCTGATTGTCTTACAAGATAATGAAGACGACTTGAGCATTAGACAAGAACTTGAGGATGATATCGATCATTCAAATGTAGAGAATGAACCTATAGAACATGATGATCCTTTAGAGGAAGTGGGTGGACCCACACAACCCACGAGTATAATCGGCAACAAGAGACCCAGAACACGGCCCGCATGGATGGAAGATTACCATTTCTATGGATGCGAGGTATCGTGCTACACCGTGGATGAGGATGTCGCGGATTGTACAGATCCCATATCCTTTGATGAAGCTATGGCTTCATCTGAGTCAGAATCATGGTCGGCCGCCATGAGAGATGAGTTGGACTCAATCGAACGAAACGGTGTTTGGGAATTATGTGATTTGCCAGAAGGTAGGCAATCCATAGGATGTAAGTGGGTATTCAAGAAAAAGTACCGAGTTGACGGTACTGTTGACAAATACAAAGCCAGATTAGTTGCCAAGGGTTATACTCAGCAAGCTGGAATAGATTTCCAGGAAACCTACTCTCCAGTGGCTAAGTTCGCATCCATTCGGATGATCTTAGCTATAGTCGCATATATGGATTTGGAATTATTCCAAATGGATGTGAAGACGGCCTTCCTTAATGGAGAATTGAGGGAGGAGATTTATATGCGACAACCTGATGGATCTCAGGTTGAAGGTCAGGAGAAAAAGGTTTACAAGTTAAGAAAGTCATTATATGGCTTAAAGCAGTCTTCACGGCAATGGTATCTCAAATTTCATGAGAAAGTTATTCAATTTGGATTTGTTTCAAATAAATTGGATAACTGTGTGTATGTCATGAAGAGTGGGAGCAGGTTTGCAATCATGTCATTGTACGTAGATGACATTCTGCTCGCAGGTAATGACATACAATTGCTCAATGAAATCAAACAGAAATTGAGCAATGAATTTGAGATGAAGGACATGGGCGAAGCATCCTATGTTCTTGGAATTCAAATAACAAGAGACAGGGACTCAAGGACAATGAGCCTTAGTCAAGAAAGATATTTGCATACTGTATTAAGGAGATTTGGAATGCAGAACAGCACTCCAGCTCCAACACCACTTGTGATGGGAAAGAGACTCAGTAAGAGTCAATGTCCCGGAAAGGGACAGAAATCTTTAGATATACCATATGCACAAGCGGTAGGAAGTTTAATGTATGCAATGTTGTGTACTCGACCTGATTTAGCTTATCCAATAAGCTTAGTCAGTAGATATCAAAGCAATCCCGGTCCAGCACATTGGGAAGCTGTAAAGAGGATTCTTCGATATCTGAAAGGGACAGTACATCTAAAACTTGTGTATCAAGCAGAATCGCTTGAGGTGGTAGGATACTCCGATGCCGATTTCGGAGGGGATGTGGATGACAGAAAATCCACATCAGGTTACCTGTTCATGTTTAGTGGTGCAGCCGTTTCTTGGGGTAGCAAGAAACAAGGATGTGTATCTCGACATGCACAGGAGGCTGAGTACATTGCATGTTGCATGGCCACCACTCATGCTGTATGGATCAGACGTTTTCTAGAGAACCTAAGCCTCGAATTGGTAAAAGGGCCAATTGAAATGTATTGTGACAATCAAGCTGCGATAAACTTGATCAATAGTGGGGCTAATAGTTCTAAAGGAAAACACATTGAGATCCAATATCACTATGTACAAGATATAGTGGCGAAGCAAGAAATCACGGTAACCTACATACCTACCAGTGACATGTTGGTTGATTCCCTAACGAAGGGAATAGCAGCAGGAACCTACATTAAACATGTTGGTTTAATGGGACTCAGGAATGTATGAGTCAAGAAAGAGGTTTCATAGATAATGATCCTCACATGATAAATCTCCATGTATATACTACACGAATAGTGGGAGTATATATTTCTTGACCACTTTGGTCAAGTGGGAGATGTAGAATGGAATATGACCAAGTAGGTCAAGAACCACCGTCGGCCATTGCGGAGCCGGCGGTTACGACGACCGGGTCTCACGGAGGCCGTAACCGCAAGGGGCGTGGTCGAAGGGGCGGACGTGGCGAGGGCATACGCCCTATATAAACCTCCCCAGACGGAGGGGAAACGCATCACTGGAAATCGCTCGCCTAACGGGAGCCCCCGACCTTCTCCATCTCTCCCTCTCTCTATATCTCTCTCGCTTTCTCGCACAAGAGGAACGGCGTACCTCGGATCGACTCCCAGACTTTATGGTTTCTTGCTTCGACTCCCAGACTTTAGTATTCGCACAAGACATTTCCCTCTATTAGATTGCACTTCTAATAAGAGGGCGAGACGGAAGAGCCTCTTAGAAAGCTACCTCACCGCTTGAGTTTTTAGTTACTTTTCGCCAACAGGCATGATGATGCTACATCCGAATCGTCCACATCTACATCTAAATCATTTTTGATTACATCTGAGTCAATTACAGTTGAGGTTTGGTGGAGTTTCAATCATGTTGATGGGGTTATAATGTATATGGGTTAAGAGATGAAATTAATTATAAGTTGAGTTGGTTGGAAGTGACTATAATTAAATTGAATCCGAAATTCCTATAAGCTAGTGGACGTGTTGGGAACTTAGATGCATTATACAACATCGCATGCCTACGGAGGCACCCCAACCCTAAGGCATTGTTCACGCCTTAGAGTCATAGTGTGAGGTTATACAAAGACCAAGACCACAGACTACCCACTAGACTTTAAAGATAGATAGAATTGAAAACCCAATTAATATATTATCCTTTCCATTATAAATAAATTATGAGTAAAATAAAGGATCACCTCACCAACTCCATTAAGCTCCATAACCTGATCTCACTGATAAGTAAACAGCATATACTTACTGGCCTCAATTACTATAGGAGAATATTATAAATAAAAAATATTGAGATAGTGAATAATAAGGGGGAAATGCATGCAGTATAATTTCAAAAACCTTTTTTCTACGTAGGTAGTGGTAGATTTTCAATTATATATGCCTATCTACTTGCTTTCTTTTGCACATAATAAATTACTTGCTATTTTAAACTGCGGGTTGTATTCACATTTGTGACATCCTCCTCTTCCCTACATGTTTTGGCAGGCAAGGAGCCTACAGCACAGTAGTAGGATGATGACTTTTGGAGATCGTGTATATAACAGACGGTATTGTTTCTTTTGTCTCAATTTTTTGGTATGTTATAATGTAAATGTTTATTTCCTCTTCAGTCGGATTTTGGGATATATATGTATAACTGTCAACTCTCATGTATATGTTGTATATACTTATAAGAATTAATGAAAAGAAATGTTGGTGGCACTTGTTGGTGTTTTGTTATGTGGTTGATACAATAATACTTGAATGTGAATGTCATGCAGTAGCAACGCGAAAACTTTCCCCTGATTTTCAATACTTTGTGCGAGCACATGTGAATATAATAGTGCGAATGCGTCGTAAACGGGTGTGCGGATCCGGAGGCGTCACACCTCCCACCTAGCGAGCTTCTTTTAAAGTTTCCTACAAGACATCCAATCAATTGTCGAAGCCATATTACACACCAAAGAAAGACCCAGGTTAAGTATGGGGCAAACTCCTAGGATATTCAGAATAGCCTCACAGGCAGCCACCACCTCCTCCGACGCTTTGCAAAAATGAACGAGGGCATACTTTCCCCTATTGGCATGCAACGAATCAAATGTTATGAATTACAAGCAGCCAAGAATCAAATGTTCTGAATTACAAATACCAAGGAATCAAATGTTTTGAGTGGGAAAAGCAACTTCACCTTCAAGTTGAAATCACATCGTCCCAATTATATTATGATTTCTATAAAATAAATAAGTTGGAGATAGCTCCTTTAAATTACAAATTTATGCTTACTTCTAAATTTCAAATTGTTGCATTTCATTGTTGTTTCCTTCAAAAATACATGAGTTGGAGATAGCCCCTTTGATTTAGATATTTACGCTTATTTTAAATTTCAAATGATATAGTTTAATTTTTTTCACCAGTTTAACAGATTTATGATTTGACGTGTAAAACTAATCAATAATGGATTATGTCAATATAAATGCAGATGTGATGTGGGGGTCACAAACAAGAGTATAATAAGTATGTTATTTTGCAAATAAAATATTGGATTAATATGAAAAGTAAGAATAAATGATAAAATATTGAAGTCGTATAGATATTGGAGTCAAATGATATTATTCAAACACCTCGAACAGAAGGAACCTCAATATTGATGATATCCGTCGGCCAACCAGAGTAGTTTGACTTGGCTTCTGCTTCTCCGCAATGGAGTGAATGATGGCCACCTCTCTTTCCTTCAACATACTGCTTCCAGGATACAGTATCTGTCCTACAGTTTTTTGAGAATGGCATAAACCATAAAGAAGAACCAAATGAGTTGAACATCAATCGAGTAGTTCCCTGGCAACTTGTACAATAAATTAAGAAAACTGTGTTAGTAGAACGTCCCTAAAGTCTATAAACCCCCACAAATCAAAGCTGTGCTTGAAAATCAGCCAGGAAAGTTACATCTTGCATGCATCCAAAACATCCACTAGTAAGCAATTGCTACAAAATATGTACCACAGGAAGAATGCAAACTACATAGACAAGGAGATTGGCATCAATAGATGCAGTTACATGTCTAGGTAGGAGCTTGAATACAAACTCCATGAACATATGTTTATCACATATTTATCAATTATAAAGACATCTGCACCTACATCAACTTCATTACCACGCAGAGCGCCTATTGACAAGTGCTGCGAAAACTGAAACTTCTTAACAAGGAAATGGAATCCCATATAGGATCTCTGTTAACAATCACAAAGAAGTCCAAAACAAACATATAACAACAAAGGACCCAACTCTAAAACACTCCAAATTAAACTGGCCTTACATATTGCACAAGCTCAGTTTAGACAAGTTATGTTAAAATTCTAGGAAGCACCTAGTAAAAAAATCTACAATTTATTCGTCAGTTGATACATGGAAGGGAAATCTTGCAGAAAAGGATGGCATCTGAAATGATAAGGAAATCAAGAATATGTTTGGCTCACTCATGAATAACAATTACAAAGAAGTCCAACAAACATAAACAACAAAGAAAGGACCCTATTCTAAAGCACTCCGCATTAAATTTGGAGTTACATATTGCATAAGGTCAGTTTGGGCAAATTATGTTGAATGCCTGAGAAGCAACTTGTAAAAAAAGTCTACATTTTGGTCCTTGTAATTAATTTTTGATATTGTGAATATATATAGAATTTATGGGTGGGCATCTCCTCGACTTCGCACCATCTTTTTCTTTAAAAAAGGTCCGCATTTTGCTCGTCAGTTGAGACATGGTATGGAAATCTTGCTGAAAACGATGCCATCTCATAAGAAATGGAAATCAAGCTTAATATGTTTGGTGCACTCGTGAAGGACAGCTCAATTGCAATAAAAGAACGCTTAATATCACAAATACATCTGATCTGAACATGAACAAAGGCAGGAATGTTGATACAAGCACAATAGAAATCATTTAAAATTTCACAAGTGCGCCATAACATGATATTCACTCAGTTTCTGGTCAGGAGGCTACTAGCTTCATTCTTCGCAAAGTAACCAGGATATTTGCCCTGTTGAGTCATATTTCCTATATATAGTAAAGGGATCTTGGGTATAAATCTATTTACCCTAATCATAGATAAGCTATATATAGCACCCCTTATTCCAAACTAAAAGAGAAAAACCAAGGCGCCCATGAGAGATATTAAGGTGATCATTCCCATGGTTTTTTCCCTATTGTAGAAAAGGGTTTTCACATAAATTGCATGTTTTTGTGTTTCCTCTCATGGTTTGTGTTTTGTTTAGCATGGTATCTCAGCGGGAAGCTTTCCATATGCATGGGACACATCTAGAGCGCTTGTAGATGTATTTATGGGTAATTCGAGATCTTTGCCCATGGAACGAGATCTCCCACAAGAGAAAGACCTCTTTTTAATGGAGAGACATGTACTGAGTGTCCATGAGCCTGATCACTGCCCTTGATCGACCTAGTCACCACCTTGATTGACCAGTTTGGCATCACGGGCCAGTCTTTATTGCTCTATGTCGACTAGATTATTCAATATTGTGATTAATCACTATGATCATGGTGATCGATCACCTTCTATTCATGACTATTCCAAGAGTTCTGGTTATCAATAAAGATTCCAGGTTGATCGATCACCTTCCATTCATGCCTATTTATGTAAATCCTGGTGATTAATCAAACATACATATCGATCAATCGATCACCTTCTGCTCTCTTTTTTTTGAAGAGCCACCTATGATCGATCAGCTTTTTTATCAATCAATTTATATTTGATTGATCTCATTCTATCTCTGCAACAATGTCAAAGACGATAAATCAGACAATAACAGCAATATGGTTGCTTTTTGAAAGAACAACAATATGGTTGTTGCTTCTCCTTCGGTGAAGATGCTTGACGATATAAGTGTTAAGTGTAGCTATCCCATCTGGGATGTCGTTGTTGAGATGGAGATAGCAGGTCAAGGGTTTGTTGATTACATAGTAGACACTAAGAATCCCACCCTCCTCCGAAGAGGATGGTAAGTGGAGCAACAATACATTGACAATAGCAAGGTCAAGAAAGGCACATTCCTACGTAATGTAATTAAAAAACTTTATTCCCCAACTAAGTCAACAAATTTTTTTTCTGTCAATACTGCAGCCATATCGCATAGAATGTATGCGCTATAGGATATCACATAGAATGTAAGCGTATCTCCATAGCGCACAGAATTCCTGGCTTCTTATGCCTATGATGCACACAATCTATGCGCTATGCTCTGTAGTTCCAAAAAAATAAACAAAACGTTACATCCCTAAACCCGCCTGAGGAGCGCTCACTTACTTATGTTCGAGTACTCATGTTCTCTCGTTCTCCAGAGCCACCTTCGCAACCTCCGTCTCCGACGCCCTCTGCCTCCGACGTTGACGCCCTTCGTCGCTGACGCCCTCTGCCATTGATGCCTCACACCGCCTGCTCAGGTCGCCACCTCTCATTCTCCACCAAGTTTTTCTCTTCCAGGGTAACTTTCTCTGGCCTTTATAAACTTAGGGATCTACGTTTTTATGGCTTTTTATTCATTATTAATTGTTATTTTAGCAGAACATTGGTCTATGCATGACTTAAGATGACGTTGATGTAGTTTTTAGGAGGTCAATGGCACATATATATTGCATGTTTGAATTGAAGAGTCATAATGGTGTTTTAGTTGTCCGGTCTTACGAGGCCTATGATTGCGAATGTCTGTCTTTCGAAGAGTTGTTGGAATTCGTTTGTATGAAATTTACGTTGGATAGGAGCAGTCACAACATCAAGATATCACATCGCATTGGAACCGGTACAATGATGGCATCTATCACAGATGATGATGTCCATGGTATTTTTCTTTACGTCAAGACAATTGCAAAGACAGGTCCCATAGAGATGGTAGTAGATGCATCTCCGATTGAATGTGCACCCAGTGACCACACCGTGAGAGCACTTGGTTCGACCTTTATGGCTGATCTATCTAGTGAACTCCCACCTACTCTGGCACGTAATAATGAGAGTAGCTATATCAGTGAGGTTGTGTTGAGAGAAGTGAATCATGTTCTAAATGATTTGTCCATCGCGGGTCACTGACGATGAGATGGTGAATGAAATTAAGGAAGTTGAAGATGAAGTTGCGCATGACCATCTAACAGATGGTGTTCTTGTTCCTTCTTCCATACATTCTGCAATATCTTAGGTGGTGATGGGCTTGTCAATTTTGAAGAGAATTTTCAAAATGAAAGTGGCTTTAACAGCATTGGTCATGAACAGTGTAAGAGTCGCACTATCAAAACAAAAGATGCCCTTATATTTTTTGTGAAAAATTCAACAACAACAACAACAAAGCCTTTTCCCACAATTAAGTAGGGTCGGCTACATGGATTCTTCGCCTCCATTCAGATCTGTCTTGGGTCAATCCCGGGCTTATATCGACAAAACAAAGATCCCTTCGTATGGTCTCTTTCCAACACTTCTTGGGTCGTCCCCGCCCTCTCTTAGCCGGCTCAACATCCCAACACTCGCATCTCCTAACGGGCATCAGCTGATCTTCTTTGCAAATGACCAAACCATCTTAAGTGGTTTTCTCGCATATTATCCTCGATCGGAGCAACACCAACTTTCTTTCGGATTGCATCATTCTGAATCCGATCTTTACGTGTGTGTGTGTGTATCCACACATCCACCTTAGCATTTTCATTTCTGCTACAGCCATTCTCTGCACATGTCTATGGTTCACAGGCCAACATTCAGATCCATAGAGCATAGCAGGTCTCACGGCTGCTTTGTAAAACTTTCCTTTAATTTTTAAAGGAATTTTCTTATCACAGAGAACAGCAGAGGCTCCTCTCCACTTTAACCAGCCTGCATTTATTCTATTAGTAACATCTCCATCAATTTCCCCACCATGTTGCAAAATAGATCCCAGATATCTAAAAGAATCTCTCTTCTGAATATTATCATCACCAATATTTACCTCAATTCCTTCACCATTGCTTCCATCAAAGGTGCACTCCAAATATTCTGTCTTAGCCCTACTTATACGAAATCCTTTACTCTCCAACTCATGTCTCCAGACCTCGAGCTTCTCATTTACTCCATCTCTAGTCTCGTCAATCAACACAATATCATCAGCAAATAACATACACCAAGGTAACTCATCCTGAATGTGACTTGTCAACTCGTCCATAATCAAAGTAAAAAGAAATGGACTCAAAGTTGAACCTTGATGTAAACCAACGTTGATGTCAAAATAGCCAGTCTTCTCAGACGGTGTCCTTACACAAGATAAAGCCCTATCATACAAGTCCTTTATGAGGTTAATGTATAAGACAAGCACTTGTCTCTTCTCCAAAACTCTCCACAATATCTCTCGTGGGACTGAATCATAAGCCTTCTCCAAATCAATAAATATCATATGGAGGTTCTTCCTTTTAGCTCTATAAATCTCCATTGTTCTCCTCAGCAAATGAATGGCTTCAATAGTTGAGCGACCTGGCATGAATCTGAATTGGTTTTCTTTGACGTTGGAAACATGCCTCAACCTTCTCTCGATCACACGTTCCCAAATTTCCATAGTGTGACTCATCAGCTTGATACCTCTATAATTTGAATAATTTTGAATGTCTCCTTTATTTTTATAAAGAGGCACCACGATACTCCTCCTCCAATCTTCAGGCATTTTCTTGCTTCGCCAAATAACATTGCATAGATTCGTAAGCCAAGTCAAACCGCGCTCACCTAAAACTTTTCAAACTTCTACAGGGATGTCATCCGGTCCTAAACTTTCCCAGGTCTCATAACCTTCAAAGCATCCTCTACTTCCTTTCTTCGAATCCGTCTATAGCTTGCACGATTCAAGTAACTTTCACTACTAGCTAGATCACCCAAAGTGATCTCTCTATTTCCTTCCCCAATAAAAAGTTTATGGAAGTACTGCTCCCATCTAGTCTCTATATCCTTCTGAGTAACAAGCATGTGACCTTCCTCGTCCTTAATGCATCTTACTTGAGAAAGGTCTTTGGTCTTTCTTTCTCTTGCTTTGGCCAACCTGAATATATCCTTCTGGCCCTCCTTAGAGTCGAGATTTTTATACAAAACTTCATAAGCTTTCGACTTAGCTTCGCTTACAGCCTTCTTTGCTTCCTTTGCTATTTTGTAGTTTGTGACAGTTTCCTCTGTTCTATCCTTAGACATAGCTTTAAAGCATGCTCTTTTAATTTTTAGCTTCTCTTGCACCCCTTCACTCCACCAGCAAGCCTCCTTTTGACTTGGGGCTCCTCCCTTTGACTCGCCTAGCATCTCTTTGGCTACCTTTCGGATACAAGATGCTACTGCCTCCCACATCTCGTTTGCACTTCCACTACAATCCCAAGATAAATCTTCTAAAACCTTTTCCCTGAAGCTCGATTGCTTCAGTGGAAGATTCCACCATCTAGTTCTAGTGACCTTAGGAACCCTCCTTTTCTTTACCAGCTCTTTTATTTGTACATCCAAGACTAACAAGCGATGTTGGGTTGTCAAACTCTCTCCCGGGATTACTTTGCAGTCTTTACAACACAACCGATCTCTTCTCCTCAACGCAAAGTAATCTATCTGTGTTCTCGTTGGCCCGCTCTTATAAGTAATTAAATGCTCCTCCCTCTTCTTGAAGAGAGTGTTTGCTATGAAAATACCATATACAACAACAACAAAGCCTATTCCCACAATTAAGTAGGGTCGGCTACATGGATTCTTCGCCTCCATTCAGATCTATCTTGGGTCAATCTCGGGCTTATATCCAAAAAACTAAGATCCCTTCGTATAGTCTCTTTCCAACACTTTTTGGGCCGTCCTCGCCCTCTCTTAGCCGGCTCAACATCCCAACACTCGTATCTCCTAACCGATGCATCAGCTAACCTTCTTTGCAAATGACCAAACCATCTTAAGCGGTTTTCTCGCATTTTATACTCGATCTGAGCTACACCAACTTTCTTTCTGATTGTATCATTTCGAATCCGATCTTTACGTGTATGTCCACACATCCATCTTAGCATTTTCATTTATGCTACAGCCATTCTATGGTTCATTTACGTGATTGTATCATTTCTGCACATGTCTATGCACATTTTTACGTGATTGTATCATTTCTGCACATGTCTATGGTTCGCAGGCCAACAATCAGATCCATAAAGCATAGCAGGTCTCACGGCTGCTTTGTAAAACTTTTCTTTAATTTTTAAAGGAATTTTCTTATCACAGAGAACAGCGGAGGCTCCTCTCCACTTTAGCCAGCCTGCATTTATTCTATTAGTAACATCTCCATCAATTTCCCCATCATGTTGCAAAATAGATCCCAGATATCTAAAAGAATCTCTCTTCTGAATGTTATTTCGCCAATCTTCACCTCGATTCCTTCACCATTGCTTCCATCAAAGGTGCATTCCATATATTCCGTCTTAGCCCTATTTATACGAAAACCTTTACTCTCCAATGTATGTCTCCAAACCTCAAGCTTCTCATTTACTCCATCTCTAGTCTCGTCAATCAACACAATATCATCAGCAAATAACATACACCAAGGTAACTCATCCTGAATGTGACTTGTCAACTCGTCCATAATCAAAGTAAAAAGAAATGGACTCAAAGCTGAACCTTGATGTAAACCAATGTTGATATCAAAATAGTCAGTCTTCAACGTCGAGGTCCTTACACAAGATAAAGCCCTATCATACATATCCTTTATGAGATTAATGTATAGGACGGGTACTTGTCTCTTCTCCAAAACTCTCCACAGTATCTCTCGTGGGACGGAATCATAAGCCTTCTCCATATCAATAAAGATCATATGGAGATTCTTCCTTTTAGCTCTATAAATCTCCATTATTCTCCTCAGCAAATGAATGGCTTCAATAGTTGAGCGACCTGGCATGAATCCGAATTGGTTTTCTTTTACTTGGGAAACTTGCCTCAACCTTCTTTCGATCACACATTCCCAAATTTTCATAGTGTGACTCATCAGCTTGATACCTCTGTAATTTGAACAATTTTGAATGTCTCCTTTGTTCTTATAAAGAGGCATTCGAAATTGTTCTTATAAAGAGGCATTCAAATTTTACTTGGGAACTCAGCCATGACCGGTCCCAAGCCCGGGTAAATAAGGAGGGTTGCGCGTTAGGTAGCCGACAGCCAGCGCAAGAGAGAAAAATTCTTAAATAGTGTTCTTAAAGTTCTTCTAAGAACACTATTTATGAATTTGTCTCGAAACCGTTCGTATAAATTCCTAAATAGTATTCTTTTAAGAACACTTTTTAGGAATTTATCTCGAATTCGTTCGGATCTTTTAAACATGGATTTAAATATCATATGTCGTTACAAAATCCAGGATGACTTTTCCCTCTTCATTTCTATCCCCAAAACCATGTCCCCCATGAACACTAGCATACCCTGAAGCATCTTTTCTCACATGTCCATTAAGATCTCCACCTATGCAAATCATCTCTCTTTGTGGGATTCCTTGTAAAATCTTATCTAGATCCTCCCAAAAAGTTTGTTTAGTCCTTTCATCTAAACCAATTTGTGGTGCATAAACTGAGATTATATTCAGAATTTCTTTTTCAAGCACCAATTTTAGCAAAATAATCCGATCCCCGAATCTTTGCACCTCAGCCACACAATCCTTCAAATCCTTATGAACAACTACTCCAACACCGTTCCTACCCCTATCTTTACCTGAATACCAAAGTTAAAGCATGTCTTCTCGATCTCCCTTACTTTCTCTCCAACCCATTTAGTCTCTTGAAGACATAGTATATGAATCTTCCTTCTTTCCATCGTATCCACTATCTCCATCAATTTTCCAGTCAAAGTGCCAATATTCCAACTACCAATCCGCAACTTCCGTTGCAATCTCTTTTGGACTAACTTCTTTACTCGCATGTGTCCATTATGCGAGAACCCTTGTAAATTTTGGATTGCATCCAGGCAATGATGCAGCGGAACTAGCTTAATTACCCATATGCGTTCCTCATGCGAGAACCCTTGCAAATTTTGAACTACATCCAGGCTGCAATGTAGCGTCCCTTGCCAATTTTTCATTGCATTCGGGCGATGCAACGCGTCGCAAGTAGGGAACGCCCCAACGAAATCTGTATGTTTGCTTAAATCCATGTTGAAAAGATCCGACTGTCATAAGGAAACATCCTAAATAATATTTTTAAAAAAATATATTATTTAGGAAGTTGTCTCCGACAGTTTTACGCTGGCTATCGGCTACCTAATGAAACCCTCCTCATTTACCCGGGCTTGGGACCGGTCATGGCTGAGTTTTTTTGTGAAAAACTACCACATATTTTTCCATTACAACTTTGCATTAAAGAATCTACCACATTGGTTTGGTCGATCTTGTGCATGATGGCCACCAATGGTTGCAAGTGGTTTTTGTGTGGCCATTATCGCAAACTTGGTGGATGTGGGTAATATCTAAGCTTGGTGATCCACACTCATGCATCAATCCGTCTGTCGGTTAGGATCATCCCCAACTTGACTGCAACTTCATGGCCCGAGAGGTGATAGACTTTGTGAGGGACGGCCCAATTGTCACGAGCCCAATTCTAGGTTGTCGGATCCTTCCATATCCGGATATAGTTACTCATCAATAATTTATTCAGCAATCACAACTAACATTCAGAAACATACTGCAATTAAAAATACTCAGAAAGAAGTATTTAATACTTTTCCATTCACAAAATAAAGTTTACATGATACATTGTCCCACTATAACCATTTACAAGTACATCAGCTGGAAAGGAAATACACAAAAAGATTACCAACTACTTTATAGAGTAAAATTACTGTGGCTGGCTGGATGGCTATTATGTTAGCTGGCTGGATTATTAAAGTCCTTGTGATGGCTCACCGATACCTATTGGATTTGCATAAATCATACGATGAAGATTAGCGAATGCTAAGTAACGAAGAAGAGAAAAGCAAACAAGTAGTATAGTTTAGCATAACTTATTATACCAGAAAGCTTCATTTTCTCATTAGTTTAAGTCTTATTCCTTCTATTCCACGTCAAGGATTAGTATAGGGAAAACATCACCATTCATGTACTCCAAAGTTGTGGGTGCTTCGAGATTGGATTTTGCGTTGATCGTGAGCTTATGTCATCGCACATCGCCTCAACCAATCCTGCAATGCTACCTAGACAATTTCCTTTTCTTTTATTATCCAGCGTTTCAAACCCTCAGCATGACAAATAAAGAAGCACACCATCCTCGAGGACTCGGTAACTTAAAACCGCAGGTTAACCTTTAATCACATATATTAGTGGCTTTAAATACAAGTTATCGTGACCCAGCCGCTATCCAACCACCCGTACCTCCACATGGCACGATCGCATCTTCAGTCAGTCAATCCGCCTAATGGCAACAGATTACCACGCATTACAAATAATTTATTTCGTACGCTCAACATATCCAGGCAACCGTGTACCACCAAGGTTTGGCCTGCCAATACGGATGTTCTTCTAACAAACCTACAAGTTACATGCCCGACCTGTAGTTCTACTCTCAGTCATTCCTAACGTAACACACGATACTTTTCAGGATCCAAATCAATACACATCACTTCTCATGATGAAATTCTTGCGTTAAGCATTCAATTAACATATTTATTAACATTGAGTATAGACTCATACATATATTATTCATATGTATATATACTCATATTTATACTTATTTTACTCTCAAACCCTAACTTTCCAAGCTACTGCATCAATTCGATGCTTAGACATTATTTTAGTGGGACTCACAAAATAACTTTTAATATTTTCTCAAAAATATCCAAATTAGGGTTCTTCGTAGTGAAGAACATAAAATCAGGAATTTCAATGATCTCGTATGAAAACCCAACAGCAAAAGTAAGGATTTCGTTACCTAATTGAGCTTTCTCTCGCGTTGTAGTGCTTTATCATGATTCATTTTAAGAAAGGATGATCTATGGTTCCTGAAACGATCAAATTTTATTTTCATATCAAGAACACTAAGAACATGCCAAGAAAATGAAGAACGAACGAAGAACACGAATAACGCGAAGAACAAACGAAGAACACGAAGAACATATTTTCTCTTGAAATTTCAGCAAAGCTTCCTTTTATACGGGGTGATATTTCTAGGAAAATTTTGATAGAGTTTTCTCTTATATTGGGACATATTTCTAGGAAAATTTCGACAGAGCTTCCCTTTATATCGAGACATATTTCAATAGAAAAAATGGAAAGAGTTTCCTCTATAAAATCAAGAGGAAAACAACATCGAAACCAAAGGAATATAATCAAACTGCAAGCGATGAAGAATCATAGACATCATATGTCTTAGATAAGTGAAGGTGTGACGAATCGCAGGGTTCATTGACATGCATAGCCGCCCGCACCTAAGTAAGGTGTTAGACAGATTTCTCCCTCAAAATAAGTATAAAAGCGAAATCGAAAGAATATAATAGAACTATAAACGATGGAGAATCGGTAGACACCACGCGTCTTAGATGAGTGAAGGTGTGACGAATCACAGCGTTCACTGACGTGCATAGCCACCTATACCTAAGTAGGGTGTTAAACAGATTTCTCCTCGAACCACTATACAAAATGAATCGAAAAGGAAGATAAATCGAGAACCTAGCTCAAGTTAGATCTATTTACCTATTAAGCCAACTAGGAGGGGATGGTATCATCGTCCTCATCCTCGTTCTCCCATCAGCGCTTCGCTAGCGTTCCTTCCCTTCCTCCCTCTCCTCTCCCGACCTCTCAACCCTAGCCTTCGGGTAGTGGTGGTAGTAGAAATCGTAGAGAATGAATGGATGGGCTATTTATAGGCTTCAGAAACCACTAACCATGATTAGTAAATCATGCTTTAACCCTTAACCGCGGTTAAAAGATGGATGATCATGACCTCTGCATTGCCGACACTTGAGAAGACATATGACAAACTGAGTGACATGGCTATCTCGCTCTTACAGTTAAAGACTCCATCTATTCATGGGTAGATTTCTGTCACTGTCATGTGTTCATGACGTCTGTGTTGCAATACATATCAAGAACGTGATCGTGGTTGTGTTGTACTTCCATGGGACATGGATACAATCAATGTACATTTTGTGAGAAATATGGCCACCCTGAGACTAATTGTTGGACTAAGCATGGCTATACTCCTATGCGTGTGGTCATTACTAAAAGTAATGACCAGTTTATGATGGTCCTTGGGGGATTTTGACGACTTTATGAATCGCTTAAGCATGAAGTCTCCAAGTAGTTCTATACCATCTCAACAGGGAGATCATTCTAATACGGTTGTTCACGTATCTCACTCGAGTTATTTCCTTACTATATTAAGTACAATTTTAATGTGGTTGGTAACTACCAAAGACACTACCCATCGTTGTGGAGAGAATATCTCATCGGATATTTGTAATCAGCGTGCCCAGGTTGAGTAAGTTAAGTTGTTAATGACAGACTATCTCATGTTGGAGGGCGAGAGGTTACTCTTACATCAAGTATCAGACTCATTAAGTTTCTTTTTGTTCTAAAGTCCCCATCAGCTTATTATTAGTTAGTAAAATAAGAAAAGATCTCAACAGTTGAGCTATTTTTGATATTGTCTCGTTTAATTTTCAAGACATCTTGACTGAAAGGATGATTTATGCAGACTGTGAAGAAAGTAGCATCCATCATTTGATCCGATCCCTTATTGTTTCTGCTTGTTATGGGATTCAGTTCTCACCTACTTTTGACACTTTAGGCATCAGTACTTAGGCCACCTCTCTTTATAGAAGCTTTATCAGGTACTTCCTCAACTTATGCCCATTATTCAGTATCATCGGTGCTCTTCTCATGTTTATGATACTATCTAACTTTGCAGAAGATAACCACATATCTTTAACAATGACCAATCAAGGATCGCTAATATATATATATATATATATATATATATTCTTATCAATCTATGCTAAGGATCAATGTTGAATAATAGGTAAATAAAACTTCATATTTTCTCTTTGAAAAATATTGATAGGGCTAAGCTTGACAAAAAACTGAGCTAGAAAAATCAGAATTGAAGGGAAATTAGAACCTGACAAAGCATAAAGCATATAAGTTGTATGAGCCATGACATGCTTGGGGAGGAGGATGGGAGCGGGAGTGCATCTAGCTGAGGAGTGGAGAGTGTGTTCGCAACGCCGAGAAGTTGGAGTCGGAGATGGTGTTCGTCCTAAAACAGTGAGTCAATAGGTTTGGGAGAGGTTGTTTTCGTTGTAGGGCCTTAGATCACTGGGCTTCACAGTGCCATGAGCCGATTAGATGTTTCTGGTGCGGTAGGTCTGCTCATCGAAGCAAGGTTTGTAGGGTAGGGTTGCAATGTGATTCTTCGAAGAGGCCTGAGGCTGGGAGCATCTTCCCTAGCCTCCTCGTTGGGGAGGGATGGGGCAAGGATGCTCTGTTTAGAGGTACTTCTGACATAGGAGCGATTTCTAGGGCCGGATTTGGTATGTTGGAGGGTGGTGGCTCGGGGTCTCAATTTGGATGAAGTAGAGGCTCTCCTGTCTCTGTCGAGAGATGGTCGTTCTCTGCTTCAATGGTGGCCTTTGGGCGGCTCTAATGGCTGCTTCTCGGCTTTCGACCTCAATATGATTCAGGTCGGAGGTGTGCGCTTCGCCTGGCACAACCTGAAGATGATTCGCCGCATTTTGCATGACGTCTGTGTCCTCGAGGTTCTATCGAGCGGGCTCAATCCCGATGAGGTGTCGGACTTGCTCCTGGTTGTTTGTGAATTAAGCCCCCATAAGTTGGGTTGGAGAGAGGTTCAGGTTGGAATTCGTGGCGTCCATCTGGAGCTTTCAACGGCTACTTCGATGCTGAGGTATGATCTGCGACCTGGTGGACGACGAGTTGTTGCTCCGGCAACCATGGCGGATGGTCGTCAGAGCGGGGTGGCGAAGGAGGGGCCACCGCAGCTGACGTGTTCTGAAACGACCCCTCGACTCCCACGCCAAATTCAATTTGGCACGATTTCTTCAGAGAGGATTTGTTCAATTGCGGCGTTACGTATCCCACTAGTATCTGTGGGGGCGGCCCAGTGAGATCGCCAAATCCCTTCCAGTTGTCCAGTCGAATCTGCCTTCTGATCCGATGGTGTAGGTCAGATCACAAGTTGATCTGAGTCAAGGTGGGAAGACGGATCATTGCTTGGACCCGGTAATGTTGGTGCCCCGGGGTGCTAGTTTTGGATCTCCCTCAGAACCGGATCAGGCTCCTATTCCGGATGCCCAGATGACCCGAATAGGAAGGAGGAATGCGTTGCAGGAGGGTTCTCATGTGTTGGGGGTACTGCCGTGGCTGCCTGGGGCCATGGCCCACGGGTCTGCAGTTGTTGAAGACACGTGTGGTGGCGCTGAGGGCTCAGGAGTTGCCGTTGGTCATGTGCATGTTCATTGTGAAGGCTCGGGGGATGGTGTTGAGCACATGGGCGCGGTGGTGGGCTTGCCTCATGGTGGTGCTCGGATTGGTGAGGCGAAGACTTTGCCGAGGCTTGAGCCAGCAAAGCGTGCTCAGATTGTGCCTCGGCCTGACGATCGAAGGAGTCTGCTTATGATGGGGGTTTCCGCAGGGAGAGAAAGGGAACTAAAGAAGGAGAGGTCTTTGCCTTAACAGCGGAGGCGGGGTGTGGGGCAGGGGTTCCAAACAGTAATGATTCCGGGCAGAGATTTGGTGCATGTTACGTACAGAAGAAGGGGATTTGGAAGAGAAAGCTAAAGAAGAGAAGGAAGATGGTACGGCTAGCACTCTCCAGTCAGGAGGCAGAATACGTGCAGGTGGATGCAGACACTATCAGAGGTTGTCCCAGCTACTTCAGCTTGCTAGATAGGGACTATGTTGTTAGCCTAGGGGTGGTACCACCTGCAAAGAAGATTAATGCCAGTTCTTCATGAAGGTGTACTCTCTTGGAACGTGAGAGGGCTAGGCCGCCCTAATAAGAGGCTAGGGCCTAGGGGTAGAGAACGCTATTCTGGAAGGTAGAGCGGATGTTTTCCTCCTACAAGAAACGAAGGTTCGGAGAGAAGGAGGGGCATTATGACATGACTTGGGATGCGGAAGTTTGTTTGAATATACGGAATTGGAGCCGCAAGGGGCGGTTGGTGGTCTTTTAACTGCATGGAAGGGGATGATTTTTGAGAAGGTTGGAGAATGGAAAACGCAATTTTCCATCTCCGTCGGCCTTAAGCGTATCTCAGATGGCCTTTTACTCACGATCACCAACGTTTATGGTCCCACTGGGGGAGAGGGGGACTGCTTGGCTTCTGATATTTTGCGTGTGGAAGCAGTTAGAGGTGAAGGAGCCTAGTTGATTGGAGGCGACCTTAACGTAATGTTGTTCCCGGGGGAGAGACCGTTGTAGGCTGGTGGGAGGGACGCTGGATCTGAGGAGCTCAGGAGCTTGGTGCACATGCTGGGCCTTACTGTGCTTGATGCTTCTGGTTGCGAGTACATGTGGCACAATAGGAGATCGAGGTTGGACAGATTCTTTTTGTCGATGGAAGGTGTCAGGCTCTTCCTGGTGGCTAGTGTATGTTCTTTGCCGAGGTCGCGCTCCGATCACACTCTCATTCTATGGGATTCGAGGGAGCAGACGCGCTATCCCTTTTTTCTTCAAGTTCAAGCAGGCTAGGCTGATGGAAGAGGGGTTTAGAGAATTGATTGTTGAGAAGTGGCAGGGTTGGCAACCTGAGGGCTCGGCGGTGGGGAGATGCTCGGCGAAGTTAACTCTGCTCAAGACTTTCCTGATGGCTTATGGGAGAGAGCTCAAGGGCAAAAGGAAGGTCCATAAAAGTGTGGCGCAGGAATAGGTGATGCGCCTAGATGCGTTGGACGGTCAGAGAGGTTTGGATGAGGAAGAGACGAGGGAGAGAGCGCAATTCTGGAGACGTTGCTGCTTGAAGATAGAAAGGAGGAGGTCAAGTGGAGGCAAAGGTCAAGACAACAGTGGTTGAGGGAGGGAGACGCCAACATGAGGTTCTTTCATGCTATGGCTTCTGGGAGAAGGACACGTAACTACATAAACGATTTGCAAGTGAGAGGAGAACAGGTGTCAGGAGATGAGCATGTGGGGGCGGCGCTTAAAGGTCATTTTGTCTCGGTCTCCAGAAGGCAGCAGGGTGGGGGATGGGGCTGGTTAGGAAGGGGAGCGGAGGTCCTATCGAGCAAGCAGTCGGAAGGTCTTCAAGTGTCATTCGAGAAAGGGGAGGCAAAGCGAGCAGTCTGGGATTTGAATGCAGATGGTGCTCCGGAGCTTGATGGTTTCCCGATGTTCTTCTACCGGGAATTCTGGGAGCTGTTGATGGTTGAATTTATGGAGCTGCTTAACGAATTCAGGAAGGGCAACTGTATCTTTGAGAAGATCAACAGAGCTCTTCTTTTTCTACTTCCTAAGAAGGAACCCTCTTCGAGGTTGGGGATTTCCGCCCGATTGCGCTCTCCAACGCGTGTTATCTCATTATTGCAAAGGTACTGGCAAACAGGCTCAAGCTGGTGCTTCACTCTATTGTCTTGCATGGGCAATATGCTTTTGTGCCAGGCAGAAAGATGGCAGATGGCTTGGTGATCGCCTCGGAGATCTATCTCCATTGGTCGCGGGTTAACGCGAAAGGAGTCCTGTGGAAGATTGACTTCGCAAAGGCATATGATTGTGTGAATTGGAACTTAATTTGGACATTGTTACGACGATGCGAGTTTCATGATCTATGGATTTCATGGATAAAGAGATGTGTTACGACGTCTTCTTACTCTGTTCTGGTCAATGGAAAACTGTTTGGGGTTTTTTTCCAGCCGCAGAGGGATGTTAGGCAGGGATGCCCGCTAGCTCCAATGTTATTTGTCCTGGTGGCGGATGCTCTTGTGACTATGTTCAGATGTATGGTTCAGGATGGTTGGTGTGAAGGATTCTGTTTGGGAACAATCTCCATTCCTATTCTTCAGTACGCAGATGACACGGTCGTCTTCACGAATCATTCAGAGAACTCGCTCAGAAGAACGACACAACTAATGGAGATCTTTAGGGAGCTCTCTGGGCTGAAAATTAACAAACAGAAGTCTGTGGTGATTCCATTTGGGTTGACAGAGAATGAATATAGTAGGGCAGAAGAATTGTTGGGCTGTCCTATTTGAGAGCTACCCGCTACGTACATTGGTCTTCCGTCGGTTGTAAGAAAGCTAAGGAAGTCTGACTGGGACTTAATTATCAGCAGATTCGAAACGAGATTAGCGGGCTTGAAGGCTTTGACATTGTCTAAAGGAGGTAAGTTGATCCTCATGAAGCATGTCCTTTCGGCAATCCCCATTTTCTTCATCTGCACCCGCCTTATTGACCTATGGTGTGAGGAAGAAAATAGAATCCATGATGCGGAGATTTTTCTGGTCCGATGGAAAGCAACAAGGACCAGGACTCAACCTGGCAGCTTGGGAGGATGTGACACGCTCTAAGGGTGAAGGTGGTTTAGGTGTTAGCGACTTACAGTGTATGAATAAGGCGTTGCTGGTGAAATGGGTGCTCTATATCTGGGGGGACTCGTCGAGGTCGGCGGCAAGACTCCTGAGGGAAATTCACAAGGTGAAAGGCGCTCTTGCGGCCAGAAGGGTCCGCTTTGAGTCATCTTTATAGGTAGGAGCGCGTTCGGTTCTACCGCACTTAGAGCCGAATCTTAAACCGGTGGTGGGCGATGGTGAACCGTTTCGTTTTTGTAGAGATATTTCTATATTCTATATACCTTTTCAGTTATTTTTATTTTAATATTTCCACCTTATTTAATTTACCCATAGGCCTTCTCTATATAAGAGAGCCTAGGGTTCTTTGGAATAACAACGAAACCTTTTCTCCCGACATGGTATCAGAGCCAAAACCCTAGCCCACCACATCTCTCACCGCCCCCCCCCTCCCTCCCCTCTCCACCGCCAGCCCTCCTCCCAGCCGTAGGACCTCCCTATCGTCGCAGGCCCTCCCCATTACCACCCTCCTCACGCCGCCGCCCTCTCCCAGTCGTCGTCGGCCCCTCCGTCGCCGGCCCTCTCCCAGTCGCATGCCACCTCTCGCCACCGACCCTCTTCCCTCCCGTCGTCGGCACCCTCATGCCTCCTATGGGTTTGAGTGCATAGATCTCCATATGTACTCAAATCCGCTGATGTTTATGTAGACAATTGTTCTTTGGTCTATAAACCCTAGTTCCATATCTCTAGCAAAATGTCAGAAAACAAGGTCGATATGCCCTCCATAGGCGCTTTCAATGGTCCAGCACCCATTGTCAAGATGGGTGGGACGAACTATGAGCTCTGGGCAATGCAGTTCATGAGTCTCATGAAGTCAAATCGTAAGAAGCACATTCTTACCGAAGATGAGCCAGCAGAGAAGACTGGGGTTTATGCCTCCTGGGAGGCTGATGATTCGTACGCCAAAGTCTGGCTTTCAGGTACACTGACGATGGAGACTGCCAATGATGTTCTCCATCAGCCCACTGCTAAGGTGATGTGGGACATACTTGCAGCAACATACTCACAGGTACGAAATGAGACCAAGATCCTTCAACTCCAGCATGACATATTTACATTCAAGAAGAACGAACGGCCTCTTCACTCCTTATATACATCCATGCGAGGGATGTTTGAGAAGCTCTACAGCATCATTCTTCTTACGGCTACTTCCGAGCAGCAAGTGACCTTTGGGAATGCTACCACGGTGGGGGTCTTACTTGCAGCACTTGACCCTGAATATGATGCTGCTCGCTCGTAGATTCTTGCAGATGCTACTATTCCTCCAATAGAGGAAGTTTACCGCAAGCTTAGCCGTATTACTGTCCGGTCCATTGCTTCTACTCAGCCTCCTTCGGCGATGGCAGCCTCCAGAGGTAGAGGAGCCTCTTCTTCATTCTGTGGTCTTGGTCCTCGTGGTAGAGGCGACCGCTTTCGTCAGCTTTGCACTTTTTGTCATCTCCCAGGTCACGCGGAGGATACATGTTATTCTAAGCATGATTTTTTGGCATCGACTCGTGTAGCCGAGCATGTTGCATCTCCATCAGCATCTGCTTCAGACCATAGGTTTGAGGAGCTCGTTTCCAGATTGCGTGATATTATGCCTCCTGCCTCTACAGAATCAAGAGGCGCCTCGAATATTGCTGCTTCAGCCTCTGCCAGTACCTCAGCCACTGCTAGCACCTTAAGTAGTGCTTATGCTTTTACCTCTTGTCATGGATCTGATGTTTAAGAATGGATTATGGACTCCGACGCAACACATCATCTTTGTCGAGACAAAGATAAACTTACATCCTATAGGGAGATTCCACCGGGGCAATCTGTCGTGATAGCCGATGGGACTCATTCCCCTACTATTGGACAGGGGGATATCAGTTTATCGCCTTCCATGCATCTACAGAATGTGTTACATGCTCCTAATTTTTCGATGAATTTACTTTCTATCAGTCAGATTACAAAGAATTTGCACTGTCGCACTATTTTTGACCCATCGTCTCTTGTTTTTCAGGACATTCTTACGGACAGGGTGATTGGTTGTCGTTGTGAGCAGGATGGTCTTTATCATCTGGTCCAAACTCCCTATGTTGTCATCTCCTCTCAGTCTAGTGGACCAGTCTCTCCATTTACATGGTATCTACGCTTTGGCCACCTCCCTCTTAAGAAGATGCATCATATCTTGCCTCAGATTTCACCGAGTTCGTCCTTTCAGTGTGAAGCATGTCAATTGGGAAAGCATCATAGATCTACCTTTCCTAATCGTCGGTCTCGGAGCAGTAACTCCCCTTTTGAGTTATTTCATGTTGACATTTGGGGTCCGAGTCATGTTCCTGATCACCAGGGGCGCATGTTTTATCTTGTTGTTGTTGAGACTTTTCTCGACTATCGTGGGCATTTTTGTTGAAGAATAAATCTAAAACGAGGGGTGTGATCAAAAATCTTATCAATGAAGTGCAGAATGTTTTTTCATCTTTTGTGAAATATGTGCGTATGGATAATGATTTGAAATTTTGCACTCGTGCTCTTTCACATTTCTTCTCATCTCGAGGCATTATCCATCAAACCCCTTGTGCTTACACGTCTCAACAGAATGGAGTTGCTGAGAGAAAGCATCGTCATCTTCTTGATATCACTCAAACTCTCCTTATCCAGAGTTGTGCCCCCATTTCTTTTTGGGGTGATGCAGTCCTTACGGCATGTTATCTAGTGAATCGTATGCCATCCTATGTCTTAGGTGAGAAAATTCCTCTTTCTAATGTTTTTCCCGATAAGGAATTATTCTCATTTACTCCTCGTGTCTTTGGCGATGCTGTCTTTGTTCACCAGTTGTCTTCGGTACTTGACAAGCTCTCACCTAGGGCTTGTTAACGCATATTTTAGTCTTTTGTGTATCTCTCTGTTATTTTTATTTTCAGTTGTATGCTTTATGTAATTTACCCATAGGCTACTCTCCTATATAAGAGAGCCTAGGGCTTATGCAATAGACAACTCATTTTATTTTTTCCCAACATGGTATCAGAGCGACGGTCCTAGACCGGAGTTCTCGAAACCCTAACCCTATCCCTTCCACACCCGTCGGCCTCTCTTTCTCCCTCTCTCTCATCGGTGCCGCCTTCCTCTCATCGGCACCGCCTTACTCGCCGGGGCGCGAGTGTACGGTCGCACCAGCCCTTTGCGCCTGGGTTGTCGCTCATGCGCACCCGCACAAGTGCCAGTGCCCCTGCGCAACTGCACCTGTGCTGTTGCGCCTTCCGCGCGTTGCGCCTGTGCCCTCCGCGCGCCGCGCCTGTGCTGCGCATGTGCTACGTCGCACCAGCATCGGCGCAGTAGCCCTCCAAGCGCTGCGGCTGTGCTGCTGCCCCTCTGCGCGGTAGCCCTCTGCGCAACTTCGACTGCGCGCTAGTTCTCCACGCGGCGTGCCATCTACGCGCTATCTCCCACGCTGCGCGACAGAGCGAGGTTCTCTTTTGTGCCTGCGTGATCCAATGGTGTGTACTCGTGAATCAGCCCTAGAGCGCACATCTCCATCCAAATGGGTTTAGTTGCTTGAGGACTACACATGCAACTAAACCCATCTATGTCATTGTAGACAAATCCCATCTTCAGTCAATCGCTCCAGTCTTCAGTTTCCAGTATGTCAGAGAGCAAGGCGGATATCCCATCCATTGGCACCTTTCGTGGTCCAGCGCCTATTGTCAAGATGGACGGTACAAACTATGAACTGTGGGCGATGCAGTTCATGAGCATGATGAAGTCAACGGGTAAGAAGCATATTCTTACCGAACCAGAACCTGTTGAGAAGACTGGAGCCAACGCCTCTTGGGAGGCTGATGACGCATACGCCAAGGTTTGGCTATCTGGTACGTTGGCAATTGAGATTGCCAATGACATTCTACATCAACCCACGGCCAAGGATATGTGGGACATTCTGGCGGCAACATATTCGCAGGCGAAGAACGAGACAAAGATTCTGCAACTCCAGCATGATATATTCACTATAAAGCAGAATGGTCGTCCTCTACATTCACTCTACACATCCCTGAGAGGGATGTTCGAGAAGCTCTACAGCTTCATGCCTCTTACAGCCACGCCAGAACAGCAGAAGACATATCGGAATGCGACTATGGTGGGTGTGTTCCTTGCTGCACTTGATCCAGAGTATGAGGTAGCACGATCCCAGATCTTGGCCGACTCTACTATTCCTCCCATGGAGGAAGCCTTCCATAGACTGAGCAGGATCACCGTTCCTTCCACGGCCATGAATCAGAATACTTCAGCCATGGTCGCCAACAGGGGTCGCGGATTTCATCATCAGACCCGTGGAAGTGGACCTCGTGGCAGAGGAGGCCGCACTCGACCTACATGTACTTACTGTCATCGCGTTGGACATAATGAAGACACATGCTACTCGAAGCATGGATTTCCTGCATCTGCACGAGTCGTTGAGCAGATAGAGCATCCATCTGCTGCTACTTTGGATCAGCGGTTCGATGATCTAGTTGCCCGTGTAAGGGCATTATTCCCTCATCTGGCCCAGTACCTACTACTGAGAGTCAAACTGATGCTGCTGCTTCTGCTTCTGCGTCTACCAGTGCTTCAGGTAGCATACTTGCATTTACCAGTAGTAGATCAAATACATTACCATGGATTATGGACTCGGGCGCTACACATCATCTATGTGGCGATCAGAGTTTACTTACAGGATATTCTCAGATTCCTCTAGGCCGAACAGTGGTCATTGCCAATGGTACACATTCTCCCATTGCTGGTCAAGGGGAGATTAGACTGACATCTTCTATGCAGCTCAAGAATGTGCTACATGCACCTGACTTTTCAATGAATTTGTTGTCAATCAGTCAGATTACGAAGGATTTACAATGTCGGGCAATTTTTGATCCATCTTCTCTTATTTTTCAGAACATCCGTACGGGCAACGTGATTGGTCGTGGCTATGAGCAAGGAGGCCTCTACCGCCTAAACCAGACTCCATTTGCTGGAACCTCATCCCTTCCCACTGGACCAGTATCTCCTTTGCTGTGGCATTTGCGCTTTGGGCATCTACCGCTTCAGAAGTTGCGTCGTGTGTTACCCCAGGGTCTTCCTCACACATCTATCCAATGTGAGGCTTGTCAGTTGGGAAAGCATCACAGGTCAACCTTTCCCAGTCATCCAGGTCGGAGTAGTACCTCCAAGTTTGAGTTATTTCATATTGATATTTGGGGCCCGAGTCGTGTACCTGATCATCAGGGACACATGTTTTATATAGTTATTGTGGATGACTTCTCTCGTGTGTCATGGGTATTTTTGATGAAAAATAAATCTGAAGCAGGCGATATTATTATCCATTTTCTGAATGAAATTCAAAATGTTTTTTCTACATCCGTGAAGTTTGTAAGAAGTGATAATGCCCTAGAACTGTGCACTCATGTCCTAGCCAACTACTACTCCTCAAAAGGGATTATACATCAAACACCTGTGCTTATACCTCTCAACAAAATGGGATTGCTGAAAGAAAACATCGCCACCTACTAGATGTCACAAGATCACTTCTTATACAGAGTCATGTTCCTTATTCTTACTGGGGTGACGCGGTTCTCACTGCATGTTACCTAATTAACCGTATGCCGTCCTCGGTCTTGGATAAACAGATTCCCTTTTCCATTATCTATCCTGGGAAGGATCTGTTTTCCCTTACTCCCCGTGTGTTTGGTTCAGTCGCCTTTGTCCACCAATTGTCTCCTGGTACTGACAAGCTCTCTCCTAGGGTTGTCAAGTGTGTGTTTGTTGGGTACTCCAGAACTCAAAAGGGGTACAAGTGTTTTGATCCTCTGCGTAGGCGGTATATGGTCAGTGCAGATGTTACAATTTTTGAATCCGTAATGTATTTTTCATCCTCAGGTGATCAGCAGCTACCTCCACTGACTACCGATGCCATATACATGACACCACCACCTCCAGCACCGTCACCATCATCACCACCACCACCACCACAAATCCCCGTCTCACCACTACCGTTCCACTATACCCGCAGGCCTCCTCCAGCTCATGGTCATGACTCATCTCCTAGCTCGCCTATGGTATGTACTGAAGATATTTCTCTTGATGGATCTAATGATATTTCTGAGCAGGATATGTTGTAGGGGCCAGATGAGGACACAGTTGATTTAGATGTTCCTATTGCCATACGCAAATCGAAGAGGAGTTGTGTTACATATCCATTGGCAGCTTCTGTGTCATTTGAGCAACTATCTGGGGATTTCAGGAACTTTATGGTGGTCTTGTCAACTGTAGATATTCCACGGACTTATCAAGATGCTCTGCAGGACAGTAGATGGCGTCTAGCAATGGAGGAGGAAATGGCGGCACTTCAATCTAGGGGAACTTGGAGTCTAGTTCCTATGCCTCCAGATGTCACCCCGGTGAGCTGCAAATGGGTGTTTACGGTGAAGCAAAATGCAGATGGCAGTATTGACAGATACAAGGCCCGCCTTGTTGCATGCGGTTTTACACAGACATACGGGGTGGATTACCTTGATACATTCTCACCAGTAGCCCGCCATTCCACACTCCGGATCTTGCTATCAGTCGCAGTCAATCGAGAGTGGCCGTTATATCAGTTGGATGTGAAGAACGCGTTTTTATATGGAGACCTACAGGAGGAAGTCTATATGCAACAGCTACCAGGTTTTGTTGTTGAGGGGGAGTGTTCCAAGGTGTGCAGACTTCATAAGGCTATCTATGGCCTTAAGCAGAGCCCCAGAGCATGGTTTCAGAAGCTCTCAGACCTCTTTGAAAAACAGGGATACAAACGCTCTAATGCTGATCATTCCTTGTTTGTACAGAAGACCCCAAGAGGTATTATTGTAATTATGATTTACGTAGATGACATCTTGATTACAGGAGATGATGAGCAAGGCATAAAGCAGGCGAAAGAAAAGTTGGGGAGCGAATTTGTCACTAAGGACTTTGGAGTTCTTAGATATTTTCTGGGCCTGGAATTTGCTAGAAATCCGTATGGATTAGTAATGTCGCAGAGGAAATATGTTACCGACCTGTTGAGTGAAACAGGTATGCTTGGGTGTCGGCCTGCTACGACACCAATGGACCCCAGCATGAAGCTCTATGATGATGACACAGAGGAGGTGGATAGGAGAAGATACAGAGAACTGGTAGGCAAACTGTTGTATGTCACGATCACTAGGCCCGATACATCCTTTGCAGTGAGTCGTGTGAGCCAGTTCATGGAGCAACCACGCCAGGTTCATATGGATGCCATACATATGATACTTAGATACCTCAAATCATCTCCAGGTGCAGGTTTACTATTCAAGAAGGGAAAGGAGATTTCTATCTCAGCATGTGCGGATGCAGACTATGCAGGTTGCCCCAAGGACAGGAAGTCCACCTCGGGGTTTGCAGTCTATGTTGGAGATTCTTTAATCTCGTGGAGGAGCAAGAAACAGACGGTGGTAGCCAGATCTAGTGCTGAATCCGAATATAGGGCTATGGCCCAGGCTAGCACAGAGATGATGTGGGTGAAGGTTGTACTTACAGGTCTATGTCTAGATGTACCACTTCCTATGAACTTGGAATGTGATAATCAAGCAGCCTTGTTCATTGCAAACAACCCAGCATTCCATGAGCGGACCAAGCATATTGAGGTTGACTGTCACTTCATACGTGACATGATTCAGAAGGGGTTCATTGCTACATCTCATGTCACCTCAGAGACTCAAACTGCCGATATATTCACCAAGGCATTACTACAAGGCCCATTCCAGAAGTGCACGTCCAAGCTGAGCATGATCGATATCTATGCTCCATCTTGAGGGGGAGTGTTAGCGCATATTTTAGTCTTCTGTGTGTCTCTCTGTTATTTTTATTTTCAGTTGTATGCTTTATGTAATTTACCCATAGGCTACTCTCCTATATAAGAGAGCCTAGGGCTTATGGAATAGACAACTCATTTTATTTTTTCCCAACAGGGTTATCAAGTGTGTGTGTGTGTGTTGGTTACTCTCGGACTCATAAGGGTTGCCGATGTTATGACCCTATAAACATGAAATATTTTATCAGTGTTGATGTCACATTCTTTGAGTCTGTAATGTATTTCTCTCCTGCAGGTGACAGGTTGGCCTCATCCACATCTGATGATGAGATCTATGTACCGCCTCCTCCTCAGTGTCCGTCTTTTCCCGCTCCAGTTCTCGTTGTTCCACCACCACCATCAACACCACCACCACCTCCTTCACGACCACCTGTTTCACCCTTACTAAAATTATATACCCGTTGGTCTGTTCCTGCTCATGGTGCTCGTCAATCATCCAGTACGCCTCAGATTTGTCTAGATATTATTATTAACGATGGGTCTGATAATGTGCAAGTACAGGGATCATCTTTGCAGGAGAATAGCAAACCGACGAGTATTGTTTCTGATGATATGGATGTACCTATTGCCATACGGAAGCAGAAATGTACATGTGCATCATATCCACTTGCTTCCCAGGTTTCCTTCCATCGCCTCACAGGGGACTTTCAGAGGTTTGTTGTGGCTCTATCAGCCGTGGAGGTACCAAGGAATCATCAGGATGCCTTAAAGATTAGTTGTTGGTGTTCTGCCATGGAGGAGGAAATGGTTTCTCTACAATCGCGGGGTACATGGAGCTCGGTTCCCGCTCCCCTAGGAGCATCTGTTGCCTGTTGTAAATGGGTGTTCACTATCAAATATAATGCAGATGGTAGCCTTGACCATTACAAGGCAAGGCTAGTGGCGCGAGGGTTCACTCAGACATACGACGTGGATTATATGGACACATTCTCTCCAGTTGCACGTCATTCGACTATACGTGTCCTCCTGTCAGTTGTTGTGGTACGTGATTGGTCCTTTTTTCAGCATGATGTTAAGAATACCTTCTTGTACGGAGATCTGCAGGAAGAAGTCTACATGCAGCAGCCTCCGGGGTTTGCTACTAAGGGGGAGAATCACATGGTGTGTAGACTTCACAAAGCGATATATGACCTTAAACAAAGCCTATGGGCGTGGTTTCATAAGCTTTCTAATCTAATTGAAAAGCAAGGGTTCAAAAGATCAAATGCATATCATTCTTTGTTTCCAGAAGACCTCTAGAGGTACGGTTGTTATCATGGTGTATGTTGATGATATATTCATTATAGGAGATGATACACAGGGGATAAAGATGGCAAGAGCATTTCTGGACCATCAGTTTGTTACTAATGATCTTGGCACTCTACGATATTTTCCGAGTTGGAATTTGCCAGGAATGTGCAGGGTCTTGTGATGACCCAAAGGAAGTACATTACAGATATGATTGTTGAGACGGGCATGATTAGGTGTTGAGTCGTTGACCCTCAACTACTCCTATGGATCCTAGCATGAAGTTATATGATGATGATGATACAGACGAGGTTGACAGAAGAAGATATAGGGAAATGGTGGGTAAACTTCTCTATATTACTATCACTAGACCTGATATTGCTTTTGCAGTAAGTCAGGTGAGTCAGTTCATGGAACAACCTAGACAAGTACATATGGATGTCGTATACATGACACTGAGATATCTAAAGTCATCTCCAGGCACAGGATTACTGTTCAGAAAAGAAACAAACATTTATGTTTCTGCATGTGTTGATGCGGACTATGCAGGATGCCCTAAGGATCGGAAGTCTACTTCAGGTTTTGCAGTGTTTGTAGGTAGTTCTTTGGTTTCTTAGAAAAGCAAGAAACAAACAATGGTCGCTAGATCTAGCGTTGAATCTGAATATAGGGCCATGGCACAAGCAAGTACTGAGATGATGTGGGTTCGAGCTGTATTAGAAGATTTGCATATAGATGTACCTCTACCCATACAGCTACAATGTGATAATCAAGTCACGCTATTCATTGCTAATAATCATGCCTTTCATGAAAGAACAAAGCATATTGAGGTAGACTGTCACTATACTAGAGATATGATCCAGAAGGGCTTGATTTCTACTTCTCATATTAGTTCAGGAGAGCAGACTGCCGACATCTTCACCAAGCCACTGCTCAGAGGGTCATTCCAGAGGTGTTCTTCCAAGCTGAGCATGATTGATATCTATGCTCCATCTTGAGGGGGAGTGTAGAGATATGTTTATATTCTATGTACCTTTTCAGTTATTTTTATTTTATTGTTTCTACCTTATGTAATTTACCTATAGGCCTTCTCTATATAAGAGAGCCTAGGGTTTTTTGGAAAATAACAACGAAACCTTTTCTCCCAACAGTTTTTGGCATGATAACTGGACTGGAGAGGAGTGTCTTGCTTCCAGGTTCCTGAGACTTTTTGCCCTTGCATCGGCGAAGGATTGTTCGGTGGCTTAGGCGGGTGGCACGGGCAGTTGGATGTCAGAATTCCTTGTGGATTTATCCCAGCAGAGGATGGATGAGCTTTCCAGATTGCAGTTGGAATTGCCTTTGACATATTGCATCTCGGAAGGCAAAGACTGCTTTGAATGGAGCGGTGGCAGAAAATTCTCAATGAAGAGGGCATATGGGGCTTTAGAGGGTAAGAGGTCAACCGAGATAGAGACCTATGCAGAGACTTGAAGATCATTTGGGCCACTAAGATCCCTTGCAGGGTCAAGGTTTTCCTTTGGTGTCTGAGGAGGGGCAGACTGTGTGACAAAGCTAGAAGAGAAAGATTGTTTGATCTTACAGATACGTCCTGCGACAGATGTATGGATCAAGTCGAAGATATGGATCATCTCTTCTTCGGTTGCATAGCGTTGGCACAGACCTGGGCAGAGATCGGGCCCTATCAAACATAGAAGGCCGTATCGGCGATATATCGTCGATATATCGGTTTCGACAGGATAGGGGTTTCGATATTACCCAGTATCTCCTTTTACAGGGATATCGGCGATATATCGCCGATATATCGCCATATCGGCTCATATCGGTCAAAAATGACTGGTTTCAGTAGAAAAAATCCTGGATATCGATCGATATCGTCCATATTTCGTCAATATCTCTATATATCAATGCTATTATTCATGGAAGATTGATTCAACACCTAGTATTAAAACACATATATCTAGCTACACCTAGTATTAAAACACACAATGGTTTATATATATTTTGTTTCGGGTCGGGGGCACTGCCCCCGCAACCCCGCAAGGGGGAGCCCACCTGGACTCCCCCTAGCCCCCCCAGGCTCGCTGACCGGGCAACGAGACCCCCGTACTGGTAGCGTATGGTGCGACAGGAGGGTGCATTAGTGCATACAATGGTTCTTCAACTTGGTGTATGTTTACAAGTTATTCATGTTGTAAGACTTGAATGAAATCGATTTCCAATATCTATAAGTCAATTCTTTAAAAACAAAATATCTATAAGTCAAGAATCAAACATTAATATCGATATGTTCAAAATGATCGATATATGCGATATAAGCTTCATAGATTGATCGATATGTGTGATCTAAGAGTATATTTGTAAGCTATTTAGTGATCTAAGAACTTGGATGAACTCCTTTTTTAATATATATAGGTCAACAACTAACAGTACCATCGATATTTCGATATGATCGATATATGCAATATAAGGATCATAGTCTTCACAAATGATCTATATGTGTCATCTAAGTGTATATTTGTAAGTTATTTAATGTTATAAGAACTTGAATGGAATCCATTTCCAATATCTAAAGGTCAGGAATAAACATTACCAGCGATATGTTCGATATGATGACCAATATGTGCGATATATGGTCTATAAATGACCGATATGTGTGATATAAGTTTGTATTTATAGGTTATTTGTTGTTCTAATATCTTGGATGATCTTAATTTCTGAAAAATGCCAAAAAATGACTTTTTGAGCCATTTTCGACATTTCCACCGATATCGTCGATATATCATCGGTATATCCCGATATATCCATTTCCGGGCAGACCGAAACGATATCGATATCGATACGGCCTTCCATGCTCTCAAATCTCAACCGTGGGTCTTGATGAGTTCTAGGCTTTCATGAGAGCTTTCGGGGAGAATTCGTCGGACATCTGCGTTTTGCCTTTTGTAGCTTTGTGGGCCATCTGGGGAGGGAGGAATGCCCTTATCTTTAAGAGGCAAATGTTTTATACTGAAAATGTAAAAGCTCATTGTAATGCTCTCTTTCATTTCTGATCTTCCAGGTAATGTAATCTGAACCCTCTATCAATGAATTGATAGAATCCCACTTCGGAATTTCACCCTTTGTTTGTCAAAATAAAAAGTTGTATGAGCCACTATAGAGATGTGGTAAAGTTGTAATACTGGGAAAGCTATTGACTGTAAAGTTGATATGAGATTGCTAAATTTCTCAACCCCATTTGCCTACCAAGTAACAGCTCAAGGATAAATGAAATCAACTTTCTGATCATATTCATTTTAGATAAGTATCCGACTTAATATACATGTAAGAGATCCTAGCCCAGCAGTTTTATGATTGCAACAAAGCAATTTTTGTTAATATAAAGGTGACCTGCTCATGCATCCTTGACACATAAATAGTTATCTTAAGATGTAATACTGTAACATCATCTGATGACTCTGATCTCAGGGATAGTGCCAATGATTGGGCACGTACTTTGCATCGAGTCCACTGAGTTCGTATACAAGCATTTAAAATTAGTGTCAAGTCAGTGAGTTAGTTGCAGATGCTACAGTGTTATATATGAACTAAATGCCAATAGAACTATGCCAAGGAGCAAAGAATTTAAAATCTGAAAGCAGGGGGAAAACCTCAGCAATTGGAAGACCAAATGTCACTCCAGAAAAACTTGCTTTAACTGATTCAGTGGCACCAAGAAGAGGAGCACCTACAGTGACTTTCAACGTTAAGAACATCTAAGAAGCTCAAGCTAACATCATAATCACGTCATATATAAGAAGCTAAAACTTACCAACAGCAAAGTAAGCATGAATGTGGTCATCAAGCCACTGAATGTAGTGTTTTGGAGCGATTTCAAGTTTTAGCCACTCAAGAAAGTAGCGAAAGATATTGTTCCCCAATGAATGAGCAAAAACTAAAGATGGACCTCCACGAAGCTTAAGTGCTGTCTCGAAAGTTAATCTGCAAGATCGCAAGGGATGTCAGTCCCAATAATGATAATAGACCAATTAAAGAATTACATTTTAGAGTTTTTGAAAGCAAGACTTATATACTTGAGTGGTGCCTCATAAACATCTAAAAATCATCTGTTATCTATGCCCAGGAATTTTGAAGCCATCTAGAACTATATATGAAAAATAAAAATATGTAAATTTGAACTCAGCCCTCAAATAATATATGGGGTTCGTAGTGGACCTTGAATGTACGTGAACAAAAAAATATACAGTAAAAACAATTCTGTTTGATCTGGGAAGGTAACTACTTCTTACTGCAGTGTGAATTCTATATGATACGTGCTTCACAGGATCGTGGCCATTTGCTTCAAAGACAATGTTCTAAGTTTCGGTTTCCAATCTTTTCTCCACTTTTTTCTGAAAAGTATTTTTTTCCAAATAGTGGAAATTTTTATAGCTACAGGTACAAGCATATAGCCCCCGCAAAGCGCATCCATTTTATCTGCGGAGAAGATGTTTCAAGGCATCTGAACCCCTATTACCAAAAAAAAGTTATCCAACACAAATAATTTGCTTAGCATATGACTGAAGCATTAAACTGCAAAAGATTGCCTGCACCATTTCTTGAGTTGATGCTACTCCAAATACATATTCTGCACTCCAATCATATTAACTTATAATGATGCACCATTGCTGCGGTTCGTTGTCGCTATCCTGTCGGAGGTGGCCCATTGTTGCAGCAGATATCCGGCGATAGTTGTTCCTTTTGGTTTTGGTTGGATGGACAGAGGAGGAAGCCTTTTGCAATCCGTGCTCAAGTATCTGTGTTGGCGACTAATCAGGATTTAAGGGTAATAGAGACTTGGCCCAATGGAGAGTGAGCTCCTACATATCGCTCTTATTTATCAGAGCAACGAATTTTGGAGTTTATAAGAATGAAAGGAGCTCCTGAAAGTGTGGAGGAACCCTCAGACGGGTGCGACTACTAGACATGAGAGGATGGGAACTTCACAGTCAATAAAGCAAACAATGCTCTCTCGTGATAATTTGAAGTTGGAAGGTGTCACTAAGAGTGAAGATTATCTTTTGACTGTCGCAAAAGGGTCGTGTGAGGACAAGAGCTTACATAGACTAGATCATACAAAGGGTTGAGGTGTCCTACCCAAGGTGTTTGGAAGGTTCGAAAAATGTGGATCGCCTATTCTTTATTGTGAGCAGTCCATGGAGGTATGGCTCGTGGCCTCTATTATTGGGATGGACTCCACACGTTCTACATAATTCTGGAATTCCATTAGGACCAATGATGCCATCTCCTCAAGCGATAGATTTAAATATTTAGAACTCATATGGGCCATATGGTTGGCTCATAATAGGTGTTGAGTTTGGCATAAGAGATTCTTTGATGAAAATACGCTAGATCATATGCCGGAGCTCTTATAAAATCCTTATTGCGGTGGACTCCATGTGTGCTTCGATATTCGGGAATTCCCTTAGGAGCAATGATATCATCCTCTAGCGATATACTCGAGTATCTGACTTTCGTGTGGACAATATGGTTGTTCCGGTATGAGAAATTCTATGTTGAAAATGTGCTACATGATGTCAAGACTGTTATAGAATCCTTATTGGGTGGACTCACAAATGCTACAGGATTCTCTGATTCCATGATCAATGACGTCATCTCGTTTAGCAATATATTCAAGTCGTGGGCTCTCATATGGGTCATATGATTGGCTCATAATAGTGCGGTATTTGGCATAAGAGATTCTATGTTGAAAATTGATGCAGCGTGGGTTGGTCAATTGGTGCTCAAATAGGATTTTTCCCCTTGAATTTTATCAATTAGGGTTTAATTGTTGTCCATTAATTAGACTCAAATTAATTTTATGTTGTATTGAGTCCGTGCAATTTTATTTTCGGTAGTGAGTTATATATTTAGTCAATTATATTAGGTAGTGAGTCGGTTAGAGATATTAGAGTCGGAACTAGGATAAGATAGGATTTGAATTTAGATTTGTTTCTATTTTTGTAATCTCATCCCTCCTATATAAAGGGGATGGTAGTCATTTGTTAAGGAACGGTTGAAGTTGAAATCAAATTGAGCTTTATCTCATCTCTCTCGCTTTCCCTTCTCCCTCTAGGCAATTGATGAATATGTGATTCATCGCTCTAAAAGTTGAAAATAGAGCTTCATTCCTGAGTAATTAGTTGCATTTCTCCATTTATTTTGCATTACTCTCATTCATGCATTTAGAATTTGTTAGAGTAATTATACTTAAAATTATGTTTGTAACTCTTCGGGTTCCGTAACTCTTAACCCTTCGGGTTCCATAACCTTCAACCCTTCGGGTTCCGTAACCCCTCGGGGGTATTTATGTATTTTTCCCTTTGTACTCTCTAGGGTTTTCTCTCTATATAAGAGACCCTAGCCCTATGCAATAGATATCTCATTCGTCTCTCTTCTCCATATGGTATCAAAGCAACGGTCCTAAACCGGAGTTCTAAGCTAAAATACCCACCGCCAACTTCAAGCCTTGCAAAAGCCTGCGCGGGCCCTCTTCCCCGAACTAAGACCCTGCACAAAGCCATCCAATCGCCTCCAATGCAGCAGCTCGCCCCAAAGGAGCATCTCCAGTACCTACTGATGATGTCGGAACCACCTACGGAGGCCCGCTAGTACCGCCAAGAGGTTACAACCCTCCCGCTAGCGCTGCCTAACGCTTCTAGGAATTCAAATCTATTGTTCGTTGAGGATTTTTCAGCTCTTCTTTAAGAGCAAACGTGCGTTATAGGGCATTTTCTAGCCATTTCATGCATCCTTAGTTGTTCACAATATCTTCTTTCTATTTTAAGACCACCATGGTGCATTCTTCTACCGAGACAAAGCCCTTGGCCACGAATATTATGGCACAAGGCACTATTATCAAACTCAAGGGCACAGAAAATTACGTGCTCTGATCTCGATCTTTTATAGCGTTCATTGGTGGTTAGAGGAAACTCTACATTCTGACTAAAGATCCTTTAGATGAAAAGGATAAAGAGTACGACAACTGGCAGACAGACAACTACTTGGTTATCAACTGGATGACCAACAGTGTTGAGGCTCGCATTACCTCAAATCTTCTTTACAAAAATAAAACTAAGGAAATGTGGGAGGATCTCGAGCAAACATACTCCCAGAAGAAGACGAAGTCACGCCTTGCAGACATTTACAAGCGAATCTGGTCGGCATCTTAAGGTAATTCCACCCTCATCGAATACTATAGGCATCTCTCCAGCCTGTATGAGGAGCTTGCAATATTCCAACCCTCATGTTGCACCAAACAGATACAAGAGCGTTCTGACTGGCAGGTATACGGTTTTCTTGATGGCCTGCATTCTAGATACTATGCAACAAAGGAGCAATTTCTTATATCAGACACACTGCCAAAAATGAAGGCCATCTTTGGTCGACTTGAAGAACTCGAGACATCGGCTGCCCGGCCTCTCGTCTTACCTTCAATAGAGAATTTTGCACACATCACCTCATCTGGGCGAGGAGGCAGATACGGCTTACGAGGAAGACGCGGTCAAGATCCAAGTCGTGGTCGTGGACGAGAATCTGGACGAGGCCGTGAGTTTGACTGTGGCCGTGGGTAGACTCTACTGCCCCATGCACTCACTGTGGTAGGTGGAATCACTAACAGAACGATGCTGACAGAAGTTTGGCATACCTTCTTATCACGCCAATAATGCCTATAAGGATGCCTATGATGTGCAAGAAGCATTGCCTACAGCAACCTCCAGTGGCAAAATTGTTCATCTTAATGATGCAGATTACTCCCGCCTGATGCAGATCCTTCAGACTCCACGGCCGATTACCACTAGTAACACTACCACTGCTGCTCTGGCTACTCCTTCACGTACAATAGCCAACTCTGTTGTCACTCCTGCTCCAGCTTAGATTATTGATTCTGATGCCTCTCCTCATCTCATCGGAGAAGGTAGTCTGCTTACCTCTTCTGTACCATCTACCTCTGTGAAGTCAGTTCGAGTCGCTAATGGGACTCAATCACCGATTACTACTGTTGGAACTATGGAATATCTTCCAAGCTTCGACTTTCTAGGGTTTACTGTACTCCTGATTTTCCTCTTAGCTTGCTATCAGTTCAAAAGCTTTGTGTTGAGCTTCATTACCATGTGATATTTGATAAGTCTTCTTATTTTCAAGACATTCGGACCAGGCAGATTTTTGGTGGGGGTCATGAGAAGAACGGCCTATATTATCTTGACATACCCTCGGATTCCAGTTTTTTTGGTGCTGCGCTCATCTCCGAAGATCCGCTCCTATGGCATTTGCGTCTTGGGCATCCCTCTGCCAAGGTCATCTCAATGATATTTCCTGAACTCTCTGCTCTCAAGCCCTTTCAATGTGAGGCATGTGAGATCGGGAAACACCATCGAGCTTCGTTTCCTGTTCGTACTAAGTCTCGTAGTATTACTACTTTTCATTTTGTTCACTGTGATGTTTGAGGACCTTATCCAATCCGCACACTAAGTGGGCATCACTATTTTATACTTTTCGTTGATGATTATAGTCGATCTTCTTAGGTATATCTATTAAAGGAACGTTCGGAGATTAATCAAATTATCATAAATTTCTTCCAATATGTTAAAACCTTCTTTTCTAGCATTGTTAAGATCATTCTTACAGACAATGCTCTTGAGTTTACCCAACAAGACTTGACCTCTTTCTTTGCATCCCAGGGAACTGTTCACCAAACATCATGTCCATATACCTCACAACAGAATGGTATAGCTGAGAGGAAACTACGACACTTGCTAAATGTTGCCAGATCTCTTCTTAGTCAGATGAGTATTCCTAAACATTATTGGGGAGATGTTATCCTTATTGCAGTTTATCTCATCAACCGTGTTCTTTTGTCTGTTCTAGAAGGGGCAACTTCATTTTCCTCATTTTACCCTACTGAGTCTTCTTTTCCCATATCTCTGCGAATTTTTGTTTGTATTGCCTGTGTTCATAACTTTCATGCAGCTGACAAATCATCCTCTCGTGCCATCAAATGTGTCTTTCTTGGGTACTCTCGTACCCAAAAAGGCTATCGTTGCTATGATCATGTCGGATGTCAATACTATGTGTCTGTTGATGTCACTTTCTTTGAGCGAACAAGTTATTTCACAAAATTGTGAGTGACATTCCTCTGGACCTTCCTCCTCCACCAATCATCTATACTCGCCAACGTACCTCTATACCTTCTACACCAGTATCAGTACCTCTGCCTATCCCTTTTATGCAGGATGATATGATCACTTCGATTGCTCCCACCACTGTTGCCCCGGATGTACTCGAGGAGCTTCCTATAGCTCTACGCAAGCAAAAAAGGTAATGTACATATCACTCCATGTCACATTTTACTTCTACAGATGGTTTATATAGCTGTGACAAGAGATTTGCAGATGCTCTGAATGCAATTTCTATTCCAAGAGATCATTTCAGTGCAATGCAGGATCATGGTTGGCGACAGGCCATGGATGAGGAGATGGATGCACTTACCTCCCGAGGCACGTGGGATCTTGTGTCGTGTCCCTCGGGAGTTCGTCTTGTGGCTTGTCGATGGGTCTTCACGACCAAACAGTCGTTGGATGGTTCTATTGACAGGTTGAAAGCCAGATTTGTTGCCAAAGGTTTCACACAAACCTTTGGAGTTGATTATTTTGAGACCTTCTCGCCCATTACCAGAATGGGGTCGATACGTATCATTCTATCTGTTGTTGCCAACAAGGCTTGGCCTATTTATCAATTGATGTGAAGAATGCCTTTCTTTATGGTGATCTTAAGGAGGAAGTCTACATGATGCAACTACCGGGGTATATAGTCGATGGGAGCATGTATGTCGACTACGCAAGGCCATTATTGGCATGAAGCAGAGCCCCGGGGCATGGTTTGATAAGCTCACTACAGATATCAGCACACTTGGCTTTCAGAGGGCAACATTTGACTATTCTGTCTTTGTTAGACGACGATCTACCGGCACGATCATTCTCGATGTCTATGTTGATGATATGGTTGTCACAGGAGATGATTTAGACGGTATTCAGGAGACCAAGACCTTCCTCCAAAAGGTCTTTGTCGCGAAAGACCTCGGTCAACTTCGTTATTTTCTTGACATCAAGGTAATACGCACTACGGAAGGGCTCCATCTTTCACATAGGAAGTATTGCCTCGATATTCTGATTGAGGCAGGACTACTTGGATGCAAGCCATCTGACATCCCTGCAGAAGTGAGAAAATATTCAGCATTTACTGATCCACCTTTTGAGGATGCCAAGGTTGCAAAAGTCGGTAGTCGGTACTCGGTCGGTTGGGTCACTGACTAAGGATTAATCGCCAGTCGGGTGACTAATCGAATTTAGTCGGACATTAATCGGCTTTGAATTTTATGATTATTTTAAATATATAACTCATTTTTATACATATATTTACATAGATTTTGTATATTTTTATACTAAAAGAAGTAATTGAATTTAAATAAAATATTAAACGTATTATAATAAGTTTGCTTATAAAAAACAAAACATTAAAAAAACATGGTATCTTCAAGCAAAAATCGATCGATTAGCATACCTAATCGGAATTAGTCGGTACTCGGTCGGCCACCCCACTGACTAGACTAGTTGGACCTACTAGTCGGGTTAGTCGGGCGACTTTCATAACACTGGAGGATGCAACACGGTACAGAAGCTTAGTGGGAAAATTTCTCTATCTCATTGTTACTAGGCCAGATATATCATATGTTGTGAGCAGATCCAGTCAGCATACGGAGAAACCACTTTACAGTCACTGGCAGGATGTTCTTTTGATCCTTCGATATTTGAAGGAATCTCCCAGACGTGGACTTTTCTATGGGGTAAATGGGCACACTAATATCTCCGCCTATACATATTCTGACTATGCTAGCTCTCTGGAGGACCGTCGATCCACTACAGGACACGCTATGTTTGTTGGGTATAACCTTGTCACTTGACGAAGCAAGAAGCAAACAGTGGTCTCCAGATCCAGTGCGGAAGCAGAATACAGGGCAATGGCTCAGGCTACCTGTGAGATCACATGGCTTGTCCCTTTCCTAATAGAACTTGGCATGTCAGTCGCCACTCCTGTACCCTTATACTGCGACAACAAATCTGCCATGTACATCGCCACCAATCCAGTTTTCCATGAGCGGACAAAACACATTGAAGTTGATTGTCATTTCATTCGTGATGCAGTACGAGGAAGACAAATCAGCACTCCACACATCTCCACTGAACTTCAACTCGCAGACATCTTCACAAAGGCTCTTCCAAGGAAGCGCTTCATGTACTTAGTATCCAAGTTGGGCATGATCGACAGATATGCTCCAACTTGAGGGGGGTGTTAGAGTAATTATACTTACAATTAAGTTTGCAACCCTTCGGGTTCCGTGACTCTTAACTCTTCGGGTTTCGTGACCTTCAACCCTTCGGGTTCTGTAACCCCTCGAGGGTATTTATGTATTTTTCCTTTTGTACTCTCTAGGATTTTCTCTCTAAATAAGAGACCCTAGCCCTGTGGAATAGATATCTCATTTGTCTATCTTCTCCACAGAATTAATATCTGCATTTTAGCATGCGTATTTGCATTAAATAAGAAGCCAAATTCCCTTGTAAATATCACATGTATTATACCATATTTTCACTATTTTTATCTATTTTTCACTAAATCGGAATTGAATAAAATCAACTCTATAGTGTACATATTACTAACACTAATAAAGGAAAAATATCAAAAATTATTAACTTGTAAAATTACCCAATAAAACACAAACCCTAATTTGAGACTAAGAGCCTTCAAACGTGAATCTCTCTCATACAGTCTCCTATGGACCCCTACCCCTACTCACCTTTCAATTAATGTGCGTTCAATTACCTTCAAAACAAGACCAAATTCAAAAGAATCGGAGTTTGTATGTAAAACTTGGGTTTTGGGCCCCTCATTGATGTCCATAATGCTCGAATTTCAATCGAATCTACATGATTTGATTGCTGGTTTTCGGACCCTGTGCGTCATCGGATCGAAGTCTCCCATCGTAGAAGTCGTTGTCCTGGTTTTTGAGCAAGAAAAATAAGAAAAAAAACGTCATCAACGGCTTCCAGCCTGCTGTTCAGGCCGCTTCAGATTAGCCATCGTCGACAAAATCGACTACAACAACGTCTCCAACCCCCCAGCAGCTCCTCGACGACTCCCCGCACCCCGGGCGACCCCTCCAACCACGCAGTAGTCCACTTCCGCCCTACAAATTGCCCCACTGCCTCTCCTGCAGCCCCTCTTCGCCACCTTGACACCCCCACACAGCTCCACTGTCGCTGCTTGTTCCCCCAGCCGCAGCCCCTGATAGTACCCCAATACCCAACCCAGGCCAGCCGCCACCACCTGCCCCCCCCCCCTCGCTTCGACCCTTCCCCTCTCTATCCAATGTCTCCCCCATCCACCTCGGCCCCGTACTGCCGCCATCTCCTCTTCCCACCCCCTTCTCTACCACCCATGCCACCACCCTCCCTCTCCACCTCCCTACCCAATGCCGTCTCAACCCCCATTCTACCTCAACGTCGCCGCAACTCCAGTTCATCCCAACCCCACGGCAGCCCCACCAGCATCTCCCCCACCTCCAGCAAAATATCTACTGGATGTATTATGCTCAATCCCCCCACCCAAGAATCTTTTACAAAAAGATAAGAGTAAAGAATAAACCAAAGGAGAAGATCTTAAGTGAAGGGGTTGAAAAATTGCAGGTCCCCTCTAATAAAAAAGAATTACAAAACGTAATTCAAAATTGAATAAGAAAAATACAAAATTTAAGCAAATTATTCAACGAATTCAACAAGGCTTCTCTAATACCGCAACCAAAGACAAAGTCGCACATCAGGAGATGAGTTTTTCAAAGCGGCATAGAGCTGATGCAGCGCGGGTCAGCCAATTGGGGCTCAAATAGGATTTTTTTTCATTGAATTTTATAAATTAGGATTTAATTGTCGTCCGTTAATTAGAGTCAAATTAATTTTACATTTTATCGAGTTTGTGCAATTTTATTTTAAATAAAGATATCGCATGAGATCTTGATCTTGATTTAATTAATTAGTCGGTTATATTAAATAGTGAATCTATTAGAGACATTTAGAGTCCAAATTAGGATAAACTAGGATTTGAATTTTGATTTGTTTCTATTTTGTAATCTCACCCCTCCTATAAAGGGAATGGTAGTCATTTGTTAAGGGACAGTTGAAGTTGAAATCAAATTAAGATTTATCTCATCTCTCTCCCTCCTTCTCCCTCTATGCAATATCCGTGGTTCTTATCCAAAATCTCTCGTATCCGACGAGCCTTCTCTCCTCTCTCCTCCGATTTCTTCTCTACTAAATTTTTTTCGTCGTTGCAAATTCCCAATTTGCATAAAAAATATGCTAGATCATATATCATCTTGTAGAATCCATATTAAGGTGGACCTCATGTGAGCTACGAGATTCGGGGATTCCATTGGGACTGTTGAGAAAATAGAAAGAGTTATTTATTCCAAGAACCATAGGCTCTCTTATATAGGAGAGTAGCTTATGGGTAAATTACATAAGACAATTATAAGTAAAGAGAAATAAGAAATAGTACAGGAAACAGGAATAAATAACATAACATAAATATATCTCTACACTCCTCCTCAAGATGGAGCATAGATGTCAATCATGCTCAGCTTGGACGAGCACTTCTTAAAAGTTCCTCTAAGTAAGGCCTTGGTGAAGATATTTGCAGTCTAGTCCCCTGAGCTAACATGAGATGTGGAAATAAAACCCATATAAATCATATCTTGTATATAGTGGCAATCACCTCGATGTGCTTGGTGCGTTCATAAAATGCTGGATTATTTGCAATAAATATAGCAGCCTGATTGTCACATTCCAGTACCATAGGAAGGGGAACCTCTATATATATCTGTAAGAACAGCTCGAATCCACATCATTTCTGTACTAACTTGGGCCATAGCCCTATATTCAGACTCAGCACTAGATCTGGCTACAACAGTTTGCTTCTTGCTCCTTTATGAGACAAGAGAATTTCCAACATATACAGTAAATCCAGTGGTGGACTTTTTATCCTTTGGACACCCTGCATAATCTGCATCTACGCATGTTGAGATGGTGACCTCCTTACCTTTTCTAAACAGTATACCTGCACCTAGAGATGATTTAAGATACCTGAGTATCATTTGTATAGCATCCATATGAACCTGACGCCGTTGTTCCATGAACTGGATCACCCGACTAACAGCAAAAGAAATATCGGATCGGGTCCAGTAATGGTAACATACAGAAGCTTTCACCAGCTCTCTGTATCTCCTCCTATCAACCTCATCAGTATCATCATCATGTAGTTTCATGCTTGGATCCATGGGTGTGGTGGCAGGTCGACATCCAAGCATTCCCGTGTCACTTAGCAAATCAGTGACATATTTCTTCTGGGTCATCACAAGCCCGTGTTGATTTATGGCAAACTCCAGTCCCAAAAAGTATCTAAGAGTTCCAAGATCCTTAGTGACAAATTCATGACCCAGAAGTTCTTTCGCCCCTTGATTCCTTGTATGTCATCTCCTGTAATAAGAATATCATCAACATACACCATAATAGCAATCATACCTCTGGATGTTTTTTGTATAAAGAGGGAATGATCTGCATTCGAGCGTTTGTACCCCTGTTTCTCAACAAGTCCGAAAGCTTCTGGAACCACACTCTAGGGCTCTGCTTAAGGCCATAGATCGCCTTGTGAAGTCTACACACCTGTGAACACTCCCTCTCAACAGCAAACCTAGGTGGTTGTTACATGTAGACTTCCTCTTGAAGATCACTATACAGAAATGCATTCTTGACATCTAACTGAAACAACGGCCATCACGAACCACAGCAACAGAGAGAAGAATCTGTAAAGTGGAATGACAAGCAACTGGTGAGAATGTGTCAAGATAATCCACCCCGTATGTCTGAGTAAACCCTCATGCAACCAGGCATGTCTTATACTTGTTGATGCTACCATCTGCATTTTGCTTAACTGTAAACACCCATTTACAACTTACTGTAGACATCCCAGTAGGAGCTGGGACGAGGCTCCAAGTGCCTCTCGACTGAAGAGCAGCCATCTCTTCTTCCATAGCCAAACACCACTGACTGCCCTTCAGTGCCTCTTGATAATTCCGTGGGATGACCACGGATGATACTGCAACTGCAAAATTCCTGAAATCACCAGTCAAGCGATTAAAGGAGCCCATGGATGCTATAGGGTAAGATGCACAACTACGCTTCTATTTCAGAAGCGCAATAAGTAGGTCCAAATCTGCAGCCTCCACATATGTTCCCTGTAAAGAATCCTGCTCAGGTAGACCATTAGACCCATTATTAGAAACTGTGTTATCAGAACATACCTCATGTGTGTTAGATGATGAGCGGTGACTATGAGCAGAAGCAGGCCGACGGGTATAGTGGTCTGGTATGGTGGAACTGGGCCGTTATAGTATGTGGAGGTGGCGCAGGTAGTGGTGATGGTGGTGGTGGGGAAGGAGATGGTGGCGGCGCAGGAGGTGGTGGTGGTGGAGATGCAGTAGGTAATGGTGGTGGTGGTGACATGTATATATCATTATCAGTGTCTGAAGACGTCAACCGATCACCTGTAGGAGAAAAGTACATCACGGACTCGAAAAAGGTGACATCAGCACTAACGTAATACTTCCTGAGCATTGGGTCATAACACATGTACCCTTTCTGTGTATAGAATACCCAACAAAGACACACTTGACAGCTCTAGGAGAGAGCTTGTCAATACCTGAAGACAACTGGTGGATGAAGGTGACTGAGCTAAAAACACGAGTGAGTGAGAACAATTTCGTTTCAGGAAAGGCAAGAGAGAAAGGAATTTTCTCACCCAAGACTGACGAGGGCATGCGATTAAGAAGATAGCATGCCGCTAGAACAGCATCGCCCCAAAAAGAATGAGGAGCGCGACTCTAAATGAGAAGTGTCCTAGTAATATCAAGCAAATGACGATGTTTCCTTTCTGCGATACCATTTTGTTGGAAAGTTAGGCACATGATGTTTGATGAATAATTCCCTTAGTTAAAAATAATTGGAGAGAAAATGAGTACAAAATTCCAAGGCATTATTAGTTCTCACGATTTTCACAGAAGCATAAAAAAGATTTTGTACTTCGGTTTAGAAATTTTTGATAACATCTCCACCTTCAGATTTATTCTTTAATAAAAAAACCAAAGACATACGAGAGAAATCATCAACATCAACTAGATAAAACATGTGCCCTTGGTGATCAGGAACACGACTAGGACCCCAATATCTGTATGAAACTGCTCAAAATTGGAGCTACTGCTCCGACTCCGACGGCAGGGAAAGGTAGAGCGATGATGCTTTCCCAAATGACATGCCTCACATTGAAGGGATGTGTGAGGCGAAATATGAGACAGATACGATACAATTTCTGGAGCGGGAGATGACCAAAGCGCATGTGCCACATAAATGTTGAGACAGGTCCAGCAAATAGAGAGGAGATTCTAGCATAGGGAGTTCGAACAAGGCGATGGAGACTGTCCTACTCACGGCCACACCCAATCATCTTGCTCGTAAGGATGTCCTGAAAAATAAGAGAGGATGGGTCAAAAATAGCTCGACAATGTAAGGCCTTCGTAATCTGGCTAATAGACAACAAGAAATCAGGTGCATGCAACACATTCTGTAGATGCATAGAGAGAGTCAAGTTAATCTCCCCATGTCCAATAAATTGGGGAATGAGTCCCATCTGCAATAACCACAGTTCATCCGGGAGGAACCTGTCTGTAGTCTGTAAGTTGACCCATGTCTCCACACAAATGATGTGTGGCACCAGAGTCCATAATCCATTCTATAGCATCAGATCCACTACTAGTAGTGAGTGCATAAGTATTACCTGAGGTACTGGAGGAGGTTGAAGCAGCTACATCTGAATGACTCCCAGGGGCCGACGAAGACATCACAGAACCAGAAGGAGGTATAATGCCCATCAATCGTGCTACCAGATCCTCAAAACGTTGATCCAAAGAGGAAGCAGCTGGGGACTCAATCTGTTCAGCCACTCGAGCAGAGGCATAGAATCCATGCTTGGAGTAGCATGTATCCTTTGTATATCCAGGACGATGGCAGAAAATACATGGCTGATGAACATGATCTCCTTTGCCCCTGGGTCCGCGACCACGAAACAGAGAAGATCCTCCTCGACCTCGGGAAGCCGCTATTGTTGAGGACGTCTGACTGGCGGTAGAAGATGGAACAGTAATCTGACTGAGTCTGCGGAAGGCTTCCTCCATGGGAGGAATAGTGGAGTCTGCCAAAATCTGGGAACGGACCGCTTCATATTCAGGATCTAGGGCTGCCAGGAATACACCGACCATGGTGGCATCCCTATAGGTCTTCTACTGCTCAGGAGCAGATGTGAGAGGCATGAAGCTATAGAGCTTCTCGAACATCCCACGCAAGGATGTATACAGCGAGTGGAGAGGACGTCCATTCTGCTTGATAGTGAAGATATCATGTTGAAGTTGCATAATCTTTGTCTCATTCTTTGCCTGTGAATAAGTCGCAGCGAGAATATCCCGCATAGCATTGGTTGAAGGCTGATGGAGTATATCATTGGCGATCTCTATTGCCAATGTGCCTGAAAGCCAAACCTTGGCATATGCATCATCCGCCTCCCATGAGGCGTTAATCTCCGTCTTCTCAGCCGGCTCTTCCTCGATAAGAATATGTTTCTTACATGTAGACTACATCATACTCATGAACTGCATAGCCCACAGTTCATAGTTTGACCCATCCATATTTACTATAGGCGCAGGACCTCTGAAGGCGCATGTGGAAGGAACATCAACCTTGCTTTCTGACATAATGACTGACGAAGACTAGGATTGAAAACTAGGCAAATGTTTGTCTACACTGATATAGGGAGACTTGGTTGCATATGTAGACTTATGCAACCAATCTCATCAAGGGAGAAGGCTCGACAGTGGCTTCCCTCTTAAAAGGGAAGGAGTGGCGACACCTTTTGAGCAAGTAGGTGCAGCCAGTCAGAGAGAAAGGGCTCGCGAGTGCCTAGCAGGGCCTGGCGGGGGTTGTGAGGGCCTAGCAGGGCCATGTGGCGACAGGGGGATGGTCCGCGAGGGCCTAGCAGGGCCTGGCGGAGGCCATGAGGCTGCCTCGCAAACTGGCGAAGGGAGTACGGAGGCCCACGAGTGGAGGCGTGAGAGCTGGGTGGATGTGGAGGCCCGTCGGGGTTGGGCAGAGATCCGCCGGTGCTGGAGATCCGTCGGGGCTAGGCGGAGGCCCGTCGGGGCTGGGCGGCGTAAGCCCTAGGCGGCGCGCGAGGAAAAGAGGCTTTAGATGGGGCTTAGGGTTAGGGTTTCGGTACGAGAGCTCCAATCTAGGACCGCCGCTCTGATACCATGTTGGGAAAATAGAAAGAGTTGTTTACTACAAGAACCCTAGGCTCTCTTATATAGGAGAGTATCCTATAGGTAAACTACATAAGATAATCATAAGTAAAGAGAATTAAGAAACAGGAAACAGAAAATAAATAACGTAACATAAATATATCTCTACAGGGACTAATGACACCGAATTCTCTAGCAATAGATTCAAGTCTTTGGCTCTCATATGAACCGGATCTTTCTCTGATTTCTATGTTTAAAATGCGCCAGGAGGGCTCTTATAGATCCTTATTGGGGTGGACTCCATATGTGCTATGGGAATTTGGGATACCATTAGAACCAATGGCGTCATCTCCTTTAGTGATATTGTGATAGATTCAAGTCTTTGGCTCTTGTATGGGTCATATGGTTGGCTCAGTATGGTTTTCTGACATGAGAGATTTTATTTTTGAGAACACGCTAGATCATGCAATGACTTTTATAGAATCCTGGAACTTGTAACTTTTCAGTTAGTTTTGTGAATACATAGTGGTGGGCATGAGCTATTCTGGGTGCTCACCCATTTTTACCTGAAAAACCTTACAACAATCCATATGTTTCTAGTTGCAGCATCATTATGTATACCTTGGAGCCAACCCACCACTTTGGTTAGATGACCTACTAATGATCTGTTGCTAGCGATTGCAAAAGGCACAATAGTCATCAAGATCTTGGTTGTATTAAATTTCTCAATAATGCAATATCATTGTTGAAAAATAAAAAAGAGATCAGCATGACATAGAAGAATGCCAAAACTTGGGTGCTTCAAGATGACTACTCTACTCCACGAGATGACCCTCAAGAGTCTGATTCTTCTATTAATTCTTCTCAGTGAATCCTATAGTACACGCCATTATACATATAAGCACCGGTTACATATAACCTGTACATTTTATTGAATATATATAGCTTGAGTGTGCGCCACTAAGGGTGCTTATCATTTTTACCTCTAAATACCTTGCAATGATGCATATGCTTTTTCAATAGCATCATCAACACATATATCTTGCAAACAACCCACCACTCGGGCTAGATTGTAGCACTCCAAACATAGTACCACATCTAGTAATTACAAAGTGTGGTACAGCTTATATGTAGTGGGGGCTACTACTAGACAACTTGGGCTTAAGCACTTCAGATTGTGGTCAAGAGCTAAATTAGGGCCCAAGCCCAACAAGTTGTATGGGCCAGTAATCTCAAAAACTTGTTGGGTTCTAGAGCCCGAGACATTACAGATGGTATCAGAGCAGATTCTCTCTAATAGTGGAAAGGGATACCTAAGGAGCCACCCCTACCACAGATTTAGGAGGAAAGGACTCCCTAAGAGGTGAAGCTGCCAGTGTTACTGGGAATAGGCCATGGTCCACTGCGCAATGAGGATGTTGTAAATAAGTGGGGGTTATTGTAGCGTCCCAAACATAGTACCACGTCTAGCAATCACAAAGTGTGGATAATTTATAAGTAGGGGGGGTTACTGCTAGACAACTTGGGCTTATGTATTTTGGTTTGTGGTCAAGGGCTCCATTTGGGCCCAAGCCCAACAAGTTGTACGGGCCAATAAAAAGGCATAATAGTTGTCAAGACCTCAGTTTAAATTTATCAACAATGTAATGTCGTTGTTGAAAAATAAATAGAGAAAAGCACGATATAGGAGAATGTCAAGATTTGTGTGATTTAAGATGACCCAATGAATTGTTTTACTCCAAGGGAGAACCCTTAAGGATTTGATTCTCCTATTATTTCTTCTCGATGAATCCTATATGTGCAGCACTATATATAGGCTTCACCCACATAGAACATTTCTTAATATGTGTAGTGGGACTAAACATAATACATAATACATCATACAACATAATAGATGGATCTTGACAATCAATTACATGATTAACTAAGCCTTTACTTTATCAACATTCCACCTCAAGCTAAAGCATCATCTTCAGCTTGTACAAAACTCACTTACAAAAATTAAATACATGATAATATAAACCACCTCGATTCAATGTAAACTTCTCTTGTTGATGATGACAATGATTTAGCTTGGGTTAAGCTGTAGAATAGGATGAAATAGTTAACTAGAGACGGGAATTGATGAACTACTGAAAATTTAAGTAGAATTAAAGACTTTTGTTCTCTACATTTACATCGTTCAGGATCACTGAGCATTGCAATGAGTTTCTACTACATAGAAAATGCGATTTCTAGCTCATGATTTTCCTTCTTTGTGGAATACAAATCTATGGTGATGTTCACCTAGAATCAGCTTAATAAAATCAACAACTAGAGGTATTAGATAAGGGAGCGCGGAGAGGAGAATAGATAAGTGGGGAAAGGGGATGAAAGGATAGGAGAACTGAGGGGAGAAAAGGATAGGCTACAGGTTAGTTTTGGAGAGAGGTGAAGGCGTCAGAAAAACCCTTGAATGGAGGGCATGAGAGAGAGATCCACCAAAAAAGAGAACCGCAAATGTAGGGATGGTGGTGGGTGGATGGTGATTTGTGGAAATCATCATGGACAGATTGGCGGTGGGGTAATCAAAGCTCTTTTGCTCTTGAATCAGTGTTTCCAGTATGGAGAACCAGGTCACAAGGCTTCCCTCTGTAGGGGTGGCATCCGATGCCAGGACTATAGTCATTGGCTTCTAGAGTGGCAACTCGAAATGTTTGGCAAGTTCATGCTGGAAGATCAGGTGCTAATTGTGATTTGAAGACTATTGATGAAGCTTAGTCGGGCCTTCGTGGTGTATGTTGATTGGGTGGGTATGTTGGACCTCCAGAACCATTTGCGGTGAAGACTGTTGTTAATTATGTTGGACTAGACACGAGTGGTTTTATAATTTTATTATCGATGAGTGTCATCCTAATCTCGATGCTAAGGAGGTGGTGAAACATTGCCTAATGGTGACTTGTCGAGTTTCAATGGGGATATCTTGCCACTTGAGGTATATGTGGTTTATGTGAGAGGTCTCTCGGTGGATGAAACAAAGCGACTATTGGATGGTTCGTGAAGGCATTGTGTCGCGTCGAGCTTGTTTCACAGATGTTACATCAGTGAGTCTCCATCAATGCTTTTTTCGTGCTGAAGATAAAATCAATTCATTCCAATAGACGTTGTCAGAGCTTCGAGAGAATGTGAAGGTAATCTCGGATGCTCTCTCATCGAGAACACCCTCGGATGTTGCAGTTGCAATCATTGGTCAGTCAACCATCCTCCGTAAGGATGCCTTTCATCGGGTTGGTCGATCATTCTCCGTGCTCCACATAATGGAAGTTTTGTGTGGCATGCCGACTGAGTAAATAGCTAAGAAGATTGACAAAGAAGGCACTAATTAGGAGTTGTTGCAAGCTCAGGACATTACTTCAGTAACCTTGCAAACCACCGGAAGAGCTTTGACGATTTATGCAGCCTTCGTTTTTAGATGCAACGGCGGAGGTCCAAGTGGACTATTAAATGGAGATTGATCCACATGGCAGTTGCAATTTGCAAAACTTCCAAGTGAACCATTAAATGGAGATTGATTCACATGGTGACATGTTGGTTGCAATTTTGCAAAATCAGTGGAGGAATATCCCCTTCGGGACCCTTCGATTTTTCTTGTCAAAACCTTAAGGGATTTGTTTGAAAAGCATCTGCTGAGGTGAAGTCGACGGATTGTCTCAAATTCTTCAGTGGTCTTGAATCTTTGGTGGGCTCGGATCCCCCCATAATGCTTAGCCCCATGTCGATATTGGGTGGAGGTATGAATCTATGATTGATGGGTTTACATTTTCAGACCCCACTGCCTGTGTTTGCCCGGATGTTGTCATTTCTGGTTTCACTCCTTTGCAGCATGCTGTTGGATGTTGTTCTCTGACCCCAACTTCCAGCGTGCTGCCGTGATGTCCTTCCTCATTACTATCAATCAAACATTGTGATAGGGAGAACCCAACAAACTCCACTCAACTTTAAGATGCATTTATTTTAACATCATAACTGACAAGGATGTCCAGGGCTAGATATATGAATGAAATCTGAGAGTTCACTGAGGTAAGTTCAGTTTTATGAGAAAAGTGGAAAAATGCATTCTCAAAAGGACTACTACTTCATGTATTCACATTTAGAGCAGGGCATGGAAACATTTTGTAGAAACTTTAATTAAAAAAATGTAGCATGCAGGTAAGAACTTTTTCCATATGCATATGTAAGAATATAAAAAAGGATCCCAGATTTAGTCTACGCCATGTTTTCTGCCTTTTGCTGAGAATAATCTTTTAAAAAATTATATAAACGTTCCATGTCCATAATCGTGTGCTTGTAGCACAAGGAAAATCTTAAGACAATCACTAGAATGCAAGGCCAAAGATGAAGATTACTATACTTCAATTTGTGAAAGTACAGGTCCCGCTCCTCCAATGCTGATGGCGACAATCTCCAATCATATGGCACGGCAATGATCGCATTTGCCTCGATGCCAAATTCAATGCACCATTTCAGCCACTCCTTCCAAATTGACGACAGCGGACCTGCATATGCACTAAATTAAGAACTATATAGTATTTACATAGCTCACGGGCACATCAAGAACACTGGTAAGGGTAAGCAAGCAATTGAATTCTGAGCAATTAAAACGTATTAATTATTTCGATTTTGACTTATATGTCAAGAAAAGAGCAAAGATTACCAAAAATAAGAACGAAACTAGTACACAACTATTTAAGGATTACTATCAACATGCCAAAAAGAACCTTGACGAACATCGTAATAAGCTTCAAACGAACCCACCGGTTATATAGCCAGGATCCAATTCTGTGATGGCGGAGAGACCACTGTCAGGGCGGGATCTGCATTCGGGGTGATCCGTCTGGTTGTAAGGGTCCAGCATCATGCACTTGAGCCAACAATTCACGGCGGAGAGAAGCTGCAGGATGATGATGATGATGATTTGCATATGAGATGAATTCCAAATCGATTGGTTCTACGATGATTGTAGCGGAAGAGGAGCATCAGAAAGGGGATGATGGATTAAACCTTGGTGGAGTCAAGCCAAACGAGGTCGAGGGGGTTGAAGTCGAGGGGGGAGTAGGGGCAGTCGAGGACGGACCACGCCCTCAGCTGCGTGGAGGCGAACCCCGGTATGATGATCCCGGAGAGCTTCCCGGAGACGAGGTCGTCCCCTCCTCCGTCGCACGAGGTCCACAGCAGCACCGCCATGACGGCGATGGTGGTCGTCACCACTACCTTCGCCATGGAGGGGAGAGGGAAGGTTAGGAGGTCACTCTGCCACCTCCGCCCTTGTTGTTGCTCGTTTCTTCCACTGCATCAGACTAATTGGCCACTGCTCCCCTTCCAATTGTAGTCTTTGTGATTGTGAGCCTTCGGTTTATATAGTCTTCCTGTTCCATAAAGGAAACAGCTTCGTCAAAAATGACGGGTCTAAAAAAATTAGGGTTTTTATCCTTTGTGCCCCCTTCAAGATATTCCAATATCAGTTATGCCCTTCTTTTTTAGGGAATATCAGTTATACCTCCGACTTTTTACCGTTCTATCACTTGTGACCCTCCGTTAGTTTAACCGTCAAGGAGTTCAACTTAACCATGATTTTTCAAGCATGGTCCAGTTAAGAAGGGCATAATTATTCAGACTTCTTCTTCATCATCCTCTTCTTCTTCCTTTGTCCGTCCTTCCTTTCTCTTCATAATTTTTCTCTATTACTTACACCTTCATGCATCCATCAAATCGCTAAAACTTATACATTTTTAAGGATATATCACTCATGGCGGATCAAATGGTGAATTTTAATGAATTTTCAAGAATCGGTCAATCAAAATTTTATCTTAACTAAACAGATGTTGAAAGGTTTTCAGCCACAGCCTCCTCCTCCCCACCCCCCACCCCCATCTGTGCCCTTGCTCCTCCTCTGTCCATCACCTTCTTCATCACGATCTTGTTTCTCCCCCATCCATCAAGACCTACAAACCTCTCATGCATGGGTTGCGGCTTGGGGGCCATGGTCGTGGACCTCGCGTCCAAGGTCCTCAAGGGCTCCCGCTCATGGCAGCACTGCTCACCAACGACCCCACATGTCGTCATGACCTGAAGCTCGAGTTCGTCCACTCCCTCTGCATGCATCATGGCACCGACGACACCTCTTTCCGTGCCGCTTTCCAGTACGAGGACGACGAAGGGAAACTCATAGTTGCACTCAAGAAGGACCCCGTGCACGTGGGCGGCGAAGGCTTGAAGGAGCACATACGATCCCTCGCGCTTTGCGTACTCCCTTCTACGCAGCTCCTCTACTACGCCTACAGTTGTGTTCTTGTGTGGGCGTCCACCAACGAGCGCAAGGCGCACGTCTTAGACTTTAGCAGAGAGGGAGGTGCGGGAGGAGGAGCTCGGGGCGGAGGGGGACGTGCGGAGGCGGCAGGAGGAGCTGGGAACGGAGGGGAGGTGCAGGTGGAGGAACTCGAGGTGGAAGGGGAAGTGCAGGGGTGGCGGGAGGAGCGGGGGGTGAGGAGGGAGGTGCCGGGGGCAGAGGAGAGGATCGAGGGTGGAGGGGAGGTGCGTGGGCGGAGAGGGAGGTGCTGGGGGAGGAGCTCCGGGCAAGGAGGGAGGTGTGGGGGCAACGAAAGGAGCTTGGGCAGAAAGGAAGGTGGGGGAGCGGGGGGGAGGAGCTCAGGGCGGAGGGGGGCTATGGTGGGGGAGGGCGGAGGTGCTGGAGGAGGAGCATTAGGTTGGGGATGATGAAGAGAAGGGGGAGGAAGAAAATGGATTTTTCAGCCTATATTTTAAATTTACTTCCCGATGTGTACCCAAAGTTAATGGATGTTTGTGTTGAGGATAGACAACAACTAGCTGAGGGTCACAAGTGATAGAACGATAAGAAATTAAGGGCACAACTGATATTCTCAAAAAAAGATAAGTATAACCATTATTAGAATATCTCGAAGAAGCACAAGTGCACAACTCATAAAAATTCAAAAATTGTATACAAGTAATATAACACATTTTTTCCTTTTTTTTCGATCGCATTTTTTCATGTAGTGCATGTGATATATTGTCTCAATCTCTTGGACAATAAACATATATTTTGATATTTTTTATTCTTGGAAAATAGACATATATTTTGATTTTTTTATCCTGCGGATGTCATCTAATTTTGTGGAAATCGAGACAGGAGTGGTATGTTTAGGACAATTCTACGGTCACGAGAATTGATTGTTGATATTGTTTAGGCATGTAACTGTTCGTTTTTCGTTTCAGGTATCATCTCAATCGTTGTTATGCCTTGTTACAATGTAATTGTTCCAAAGCATTATCCGTGTTGTATTCCCGGTATTAGCGAACATCTGCATATTAATATGACAATATTAAATAATTATATGTTGGGCTTATGCAAGTAACAATTATTCCACTTTTGCACAAAAAAGTTATGCACTTATCTTCTTAAATCTTATCAGGGTTATGGATAATAAATAATAAAGACTAACTAATAAGTAGAATTTACCATCGTGTTTGTTGAATTTATTGGATATGATGACCTAACGAAAAGAGCTAAAATATTGCATGGTACACACATTTCTGGGTATCCCTTGAGTGTCAGGGTGCTCCAACACCTTAGCATTTCAATCCTTGACACGAGAGGGAACTCTGAACATGAAGAGGATGGGGATGAAAGTCTTCACTGGGCACTTCAAACCACGGTTCCACCTACCCAGGGAGAAAGAGGAGAAGAAAGTGACAGAATTCAACACCAAGGTCTTCTACAATGAAAGCCTTAGGCTGATCTACTAGGACCCTCATGCCAATCAGGCTTAGCCTCAGCTGAGTTGAAGACTATTATGGTGGGATGTATGTCTAGTATAGGGTAGGGTTGGGCATTGAATTGGGCCGGCTCGACCCAATCCAAAATCCGACCAGCATGACCCGATTCAAATTCATCCTCAAATTTTAGTGGACGGGTCGTGGGCACAAAAATAAGCCCGTTTTGATTATCGGGTCAGGTTCGGGCCTGAGAAGTCCCTAACCCGCAAGCCCCATAACCCAACCTATACGATATAATTATATCCGGCATATTCATGTCCGTTCTAAATACCATATTATAACTTTCATATCCTTATTTCGAGTGTAGAGTAAATGTTTAGATCCATTATTAATCATATCAATTAGCGTGGATTGATGACACTACTTTAATATGCAAGATTATTACATTAATGTGCAAGAATGGGATATGTGTACTCAAGTGTTACAACATGTTCAACTGTGAGTAACTAATATGTATTGGGTAAAGTGCCTGCATCTCCAATAGAATATGCAATAGTGAATTGAATGGTGTTTTAAGTAGTCATATTTTTTACAACATTTTATTTCCTATATACAACTAATGTACGAACTAGTTAGTGTACTTAAAGTCTTAAACGTGCACACATGTATAAGAAATAACCAGACAAATGCAAGAACGGAGCACATGATAATGATGTACATATATGCTCAATTGGGCCGGCCCGAATCGATCCGACCCAATTTGTTTGGGTAGGGTTTGGACTTGGGTATGGAATTTGAAAATAAAATGGGCATAGACCCGACCTATTTGCTCATATACTTAAATGGACTTGGACCATGCCAACTCAAACCCGACCCGACTCGGCCTGATACACATCCCTAGTATAGGGCCAGTGGATGTGCGAATTACAGAGGGAAAAAAGCAGTTTCCAGCAAGTTTGAAAGATAATAAATGAAAAAGTAATATATACCAAGACATCTAATATATGATGTCATTATTATGAACTTGCGTTATTTCCAAAATTGTTTATTATGAGCTAGAACCTCCTCATTTGAGCATGTATCTCTCATTTAATCGTAGCATTAGTGAAGAACATTGATAAATATGTTTGAAGGGTCTGTAACGTCCTAACTTGAACTTGATCATTTAATAGGGAAAATAAATGCTAGTATATATTCGGTTGGAGCCCAATTTGACCCATTAAAACTGTAGGAACGATGAAACTAATACTAAAATATGGCTCATTTTCAGCAGGTGCAATGCTTTACAATTAATAAGCATATTAAAATGGTAAATAAATATATTTTCATTTAAAATCTCATTATTACATGGAGAATGTTTAACTTCTCTTTAAAAATATATCATATTAACAAATAGATTGATACTAGGATGCATACCCGCGCATCGGGACGTAAAATTTATTGTAAAATTTTAAAAGTATATATAATACCTAAAAAAGATTTTTGGAACATGATGGGTCAAAATGGAACAGTAACATATCTGGAAAAAATGAAGAATGAAGAAGTTATATAAGATAAAAGAAGAAATTATGAAAGACTTAGAAGAAGTGGTTGGGAAAAAATCTATTGATGTAAAGTTTATTTATATAATTTAGGTTGGAATTGTAGAGGAGAAAAAATACAACTAAGAGATCGGACACAAAAGTGTATATGGAAATTCGTGCTAAATAATCATGACTATATTTTTACTCCTGCTTAGTTCTGTTAGTTGTTCTTCATCGGACCTTTCATTCTGGAAATAAAGTTATATTTTAAAAAGAAAAGAAGATAAGTTATGTTTTAATAAGAAAAATAAAGATTGGTAGAAGTGAAGGAAAATCAGAAGAAGTAAAAGAATAAAAGTTCAAATATTGAATGTTCTGCTACCGTATACTGGTCATTATAATTAATTTGTAAATTTTGATAGGAATTGCTAAAGAATTAATATGAATATATTACATGTGTAAATGATTTTATACCATACGTGAAACAAATAAGAATTTATTTTTCCCATGAGAGGTAAATATGTGAAATTGAATTTAACTCATCAAAATAATTATAGATAAAATAATTGATATTTTTAAATAGCATATAAACATGTGCTTCATACAATAAACCTTTTATCTCATTTTTATCACATTTATTTAATATTCACAGGAACGTATTCATAATCTTGATTTCTTTGGTCATCTTGCTAGAAATTTATATAATTATAGTATTTACAAAGTTTTTCATTAATGCTCAAATTTATGAAATCGATATGATTGATTTTAAATACTTCTATAATACTATTATATTGATTTTAAAACTTGTTTTTAAAATGGAGTGATTTCATCGAATTATTTTAACTCAAGTATTTACAAAATAAGCCATAAACTTAAGCTATTTATTAAACTTTCGAATATTTAAGATTTAATAATAAATTAACTACATATTGTAGATGATTTAGAACTTATTATCATCTCTAATCTATATTTTTCAATTTTTATAAAGGATATAAATAATATTGTTTTGCCTTCATTTAATTAATGTTAATATAATTCTAAATTTAGAAAGAGGTATTGAGAGACATAGAATGTGCATTGATGAAGAGAGAGAGAGAGAGGAACGAATTGGGGTAACTCCAGGGGGAGAGGAACAATTTCCTTAACAGGGCATGCTCTCCGCCCAAATGTCCTGTTATGGCATCTGAAATTTTCCCCTTTCAGGATATCGATCGGCAAACCGTTCACCGAACGGTTACATCAGATATTGATATTATAAATTGAGTTTATACTAACCTATAGAACTTGGTATTGTAGATTGTAATATTTTTCAAAAATATGTGGTATTTTCCATCAGAAAATTAAGACATGAATTTTGAACATCTTAGAGAGAGTACAACACTATACGTCATTCATTGAACATCTTATATGGAATACACACATAAAAAATTACTGATCAAATTTAATATATCCATTGTTGAAACAAACATAACTTAAATGTAAAATAAAATTCTATACCTCTTAGGGAGAAAAGACATCAAGTAGGGAGGAGGGGGATTGGGCGTCGAGAGGAGTAGATAGGAGTGTGCGAAGACGGGTGGGAGGAAAGGAAGAGCGGGCGCTTTTAAATAGACCTATTTTCGACGAACTGTTCGTCGATCAGCGAACGGTTTGCTGAAAGATGCTCTACGACGTGAATGCCTTCGAAGATCGTGCCTTGACCGTACCTTCGAAGACCGCCTTGAAGATCACACTTTGAAGCTTGCCCTGTAGTGCACCTATCGACAAACGAATTGCCGGCTAGAGGCGAGATCGATAGTGGAGGTGGAAAAAGCGAGAGGGACAATGGAATAGGAGAAAGAGCACAGGTTGCCACGTGTTTGGTTTTGGGATGAAGAAGGAAATACCCACTAATAGTGGGGGTACTAGTTGTGTGTGTGATTTGGTGGTCACAAGAAAATTTGTTAATAAATAAATATATATACACTAATACTTGTTAGCTTCTGCATGTCCGCATTAATTTTTCGCTCAAAAATTTCAAATATTCTCTTTTTCCAAATCTTTTTACTCCACATGCGTCGAAATAGTATTAGTAGTTAAATCTTCATTTCTAATTAGTGTTAGATGTTGGCGCACCAGTTACTAAGCAACTTTGAGTGTGGAGATATTACATGTTCGACTCTCAAGGAGATATTTTTCCTTTTATTTTGTGAAATTAATAGTCTGATTTCACAGAGGTCCGTGTTGGTTGATTACTGTTCCTTCATATACATCTGTAAATATTACTAAATAGTTGGTGCGCAAGTGCACAGAAGGACAAGTTGTCGGATCAATATTTTAGGACTTTTTTATTGTTTTTTTTGAAAAAATAATAGGATAACTTATATCTAATAAAGTTTTAGAAGTATTTCTTCTAAAGAAGAATATTCGAATCGAAAAGGACGACTTAACTTTCAGTATAAAATAAACCTTAAAATTCATGTTGATATGTTCTAATATAAAGCATTGCAGGAATATCACATCATTATACACAACAGCATTAATATAGTTTTAAAATTATGGACATTCTTGAATATCACAAACCTTAACAATTAGGTTTCGTCATTGAATTGACAGTTGAGATACAGGGAAGCTCGAAGTTTGCTACATTAATAATTTTGAGATATTTCTCAAGAGACAACAGAATTCTCAAACATATATAAAGATCAAACAAACATTAATTGTGAATTGCACAAAATATCATTAAACCTAGTCGGATCCTTGGTGATTTTAGCAGTCAACTTCTTTGATGAATCAGACAAACCACATAGATTGTGAAATGCCTAATGCTCAACTCGTTTCCAATAAGGAATCAGTGTCTCATTGCACCAAGCATACAATTCAAGAAATCTCCATCCTTTTCAGAAGCACGCGTAATTACAGTAGCAGATAAGCAAAGCCCAGCCTCGAAGATAGGAAAGCAAAACATTCTGCAATCCCTATGTAAAAGTCACTCATATTACCATACATCTTAGTCTTCTACTAATAGAAAACAGTTTGGTCATGCTTAACCTCCTGCTCATCCCACAAAGTAAATCTAAAATCCAAAAAAATACGTGGAGAATAAAAAAATAAATCGTTTTTCCATTAAGAAATGTAGCCTCACACAGAAAAGTTACTAGGATGAACCTTTCTTTATAAAAAATAATAAATTGTTCATCGGGTATGGAATCTCGAGTGCTCTTCCAACATTACAGAATCTTAAAGAGTTGTCTACCTCTCATGTTGAAGTGGATTTGCTGCGCACATAGCAAGCTGGAAATTCAGTTTCAACCACTGCAGAATCTTATAATTCTACGGTTGCATTTCGCAAATTTTCAAACGCCTTCCTCGAGACCTACAATAGAATATGAACACCTGATGAGAATACATCATAAATTCATAATCAAGCATACTGGACAGTCATCTATCTATCACACTTGCGCTAATCACCACCACTCCAAACAACCAAGGCGGAAAAATGACGGAGAAAATTAGTAATTTTTAACTCTATATTACTGAAACAACAAAACTTCCTCCCGAGGTTTTTGAGATACCCTGTTACAAAGTCCCCACATGATCTCTTTTTGAATTTGCAAGATCCATTACCCCTTTGAAAATCTATCAAAATTCTCCTTCCTAAACTAATACTTCCTAAACTACATACAACTCTGCACATCCTAAAATAGCATCCCCATCAGATAAATTCAGCCAAATACTTTTCTCCATTTCTTGAAATCAACTTCCAAGCTTCATAAAGAAGCAGATTAGTTCTTCCATGTATGTGGCATCTACTGCACTAGTAAACATCAGTTTCCGCAAATTTGTTTATATACTCAGTTAGGTCTTTCAAAATGATGGAGCTTATGAGATGCCACCCAAAAAAATCAATATAGTGGTTGAATCGGGAAGGAGCCTTGTGTATTCTTTGTGTTCAGAAGATGCCTCTATAGAGCCATGATGAGCTTGTCATACTACATGATACCAAATTAGGTCAATCAATAAAAAAAACATATGCAGATAAGCCAAAGAATAGTCAATCAGCACAGGATGTTGTCCAAACTTTTCATTAAAAATCCTATATAGAACCCACATTACATGGAACCAACCGCCTCTTACAACTCCATCCTAAACTCATACAAACCCATGATGCATGCAACATCACCTATGAGTTGCACAACATGCTCACCTTTCGCCTCTGAAATCCACAGCATTCTCTCGTCCCACACAACTACAGATCTTTCAACGGCCTACTTTGGTCCCCGTGTCTTCCGTACATTTGATCAAGGTTTTAAGTGCATATGCCATTTCTCCAAGGTCGAAAAAGGTCGTGCCAGCGATTTTTTAACTGATCAAAATCAACTAATTTTAATAATATAAAGTTCTACTCCTTTCTAAATGAATAATAACTTAATTCTGTCATCATCTTAATATCTTTATTTAGGTGCTAAACAAAACTTGAGATGTAAAATCATGTGCATTTACCATATTAAGCCACTGTATAATTTATATAACTCAAATAGTAGAATTGCATATTTAAAAGTACATGCTACATCAATTACTAATTATTCAACAAGAAATATATGAAAAATTTAAAATATATGGGAGCACACGTCAAATCAAATATTCATTTAAAATTTGAAATTAAACTTGGAGAATAAAGGAAATCACATGTAACAACTTGTGACATCTTACAAGTTCACAAATAAATATTTATCAAATTACAACTTATTAAAGGTTGGCTAATCTAACTTATATTGAATATTGTATATGTGAATATATATATATCAATTGACAATAGTGAATAGGATGTTGCAAATCAACAGAAAAACCTAAAAGGTAGGGATATATCATTACCAAAATCATAATCAAATCAAACTTCAGGTCAAGAAAGATGCAAGATGGTAATAGTGGCGTAACTCCATAATAGACAAAAAACCCTCCTAGCACAATTCCATATCATTTGAAGACAAAAGGAACAAAAGAGCCAATGTTAGAGCAGCTCTTGAAGTCTCCAACACTTAAACCTGGCAATAGCGGCATAACTCCTTGTCATTTGTATCAATCAATATTTCGGTGTCTACATGAAGATGCCACCTAGTTTAGATCATATCACTAGAATGACTGCCAAATCGCTAGATAGACCAACGACATCTGGGATTGACGGTTTCCAACCAATATCGATATAGGAAATATTAGGGAGACAGCATATGTTGTCGGCAATTGCAGCATCTGAATCCATGCAAGTTGCAACCACACCATCAGCCCTCCCTGATCTGAAGCTCATGCGTAAAGCACCCCATCAACTTGCATAATCCCTCATGATCCTCATTTCTGCAACATTAAGGTCGCATTCATCAAGAAAAATAAGCGGTCCATATCCTAATCACCATATACCAGATAGGTTGTGTCCAAGTACACACCAGATCTACTTCGGAAATGCTAGGTAACGATCTCTGACACCTTACCAACCGTTCATCTAGCCTCGTCATTATTGATGGATTTGCTTTACAAATCAGACAACATAACAAATCGAAATCTAGACCCCAAACCTAGTACATGCTTCTTCATGGTCTCGAATGCCTCTTAAAAAACGGTGAAGCCTTCTCCCACTATAAGTAAGGTCGGCTACATGGATTCTTGCTCAAATCCATGTTGAAAGATTCGATTATTTTTTACGTTGGGTGTCGACTACCTAACGCAACCTCCACAAGGGGGGATTTGAACCCAAATCTTTTGGGTGATATGCACACTGCACTACCACCACTGCCAATCAGTTTCGCATTTGCACTACCACCAACCCTGGTCTTTCGGCCTCGTATGCCCCAATCATGGAGAAATCATATCCCTTCCAAAAACATACACTATCAGGCACATGTTCCACCTGTGCCACCCTAACCATCATCGTGACTGACGAGGACAACTCGCTAACCATGTTTATGAGAATTGTGGAGATTGATGAGAAAATGCAAAGATCTAGAGGACCTTGTATAGGACGGAACCCTAGACTGCTCGTAATCGGGGAAATACGTAAAAATCCCCAGACGGGTTACAATGAAATAAGATAAACATAAACACATCTCTAATAATTCCCCTCAAGTTGGAGCATATCTATCGATCACGCCCAACTTGGAAGCTATCCACGAGAGATGCTTCTTTGGTAAGGCCTTTGTTCACGCATATAGTAGTTTATGTGTGGCTCTCTGTTATTTTATTTTTCAGTTGTATGCTTTATGTGATTTACCCATAGGCTACTCTCCTATATAAGAGAGCCTAGGGCTTATGGAATATCATCTCGTTCGTTTTTCCCAACATGGTATCAGAGCGACGGTCCTAGACCGGAGTTCTCGAAACCCTAACCCTACCCGACCCCACCCGCCGGCCGGCCTCTCTTTCTCTCTCCCTCTCATCAGCGCCGTCGGGGCTCATCGCAGCCGCACCAGCACCCCCATGCACTGCTGTTGCTGCTCCTGCGCTCCCTGCGCAAGTGCGCTGCCTGCGCAAGTGCGCTGCCCACTGCGCGCGTGCGCCCCCTCTGCGCGTTGTAGCCCCCCTGCGCTATAGCCCCCTGCCCTCTGCACTGCGCCTCCTCGCCTGCCTGCCTGCACGCTAGCCCTCGCCTGCGCGCTAGTCTTCCGCGCGTCGCGCTCTTCGCGCGCGATCCAGCAGGCGACTCTGCACGTGATCCCTGCGTGCTCCCAGTTGCGGGTGCGCGTGATCTCTGCGCGCGTGTGCGTGTGCTAAGCCCTAACCCCTAGGGCACACATCTTCATCCACATGAGTTTAGTTGCTTGAGGTCTACACGTGCAACTAAACCCGTCTATGTCATTGTAGACGAATCTTATCCTCTGTCAATCGCTCCAGTCTTTAGTATCCAGTATGTCAGAAAACAAGGCGGATATCCCATCTATTGGTGTATTTCGTGGTCCAGCGCCTATTGTAAAGATATACGGTACGAACTATGAACTGTGGGCAATGCAGTTCATGAGCATGATGAAGTCAACGGGTAAGAAGCACATTCTTACCGAACCAGAGCCTGCTGAGAAGACTGGAGCCAATGCCTCTTGGGAGGTCGATGACGCATACGCCAAAGTTTGGCTATCTGGCACATTGGTAATTGAGATTGACAATGACATTCTACATCAACCCACGACCAAGGATGTGTGGGACATTCTGGCGGCTACATATTCGCAGGCGAAGAACGAGACAAAGATTCTGCAGCTCCAGCATGGTATATTCACTATAAAGCAGAATGGCCGCCATCTACATTCTCTCTACACATCACTGAGAGGGATGTTCGAGAAGCTCTACAGCTTCATGCCCCTGACAGCCACGCCAGAACAGCAGAAGACATACAGGAACGCGACTATAGTGGGCGTGTTCCTTGCTGCATTCGATCCAGAGTATGAGGCGGCACGATCCCAGATCTTGGCCGACTCTACTATTCCTCCCATGGAGGAAGCTTTCCATAGACTGAGTCGGATCACAGTTCCTTCCGCGGCCACGAATCAGAATACTTCAGCCATGGCAGCCAATAGGGTTCGCGGATTTCATCATTAGAGCCGTGGACGTGGACCCCGTGGAAGAGGAGGCCGCACTCGGCCAACATGTACTTACTGTCATCGCGTTGGACACAATGAAGACACATGCTACTCGAAGCATGGATTTCCTGCATCTGCACGAGTCGCTGAGCAGATAGAGCCTCCATCTGCTGCTTAGATCAACGGTTCGATGATCTGGTTGCCCGTCTGAGGGGCATTATTCCCCCATCTGGCCCAACACCTACTACTAAGAGTCAATCTGATGCTGCTGCTTCTGCCTCTGCGTCGACCAGTGCTTCAGGTAGCATACTTGCATTTACCAGTAGTAGATCAGATTCATTACCATGGATTATGGACTCGGGCGCTACACATCACCTACGTGGCGATCAAAGTTTACTTACAGGATACTCTCAGATTCCTCCAGGCCGAACAGTAGTCATTGCCAATGGTACACATTCCCCCATCACTGGTCAGGGGGAGATTAGATTGACATCTTCTATGCAGCTCAAGAATGTGCTACATGCACCTGACTTTTCAATGAATTTGTTGTCAATTAGTCAGATTACGAAGGATCTACACTGTCGGGCGATTTTTGATCCATCTTCTCTTATTTTTCAGGACATCCATACGGGCAACGTGATTGGTCGTGGCTATGAGCAGGGAGGCCTCTACCGCCTGAATCAGACTCCATTCGCTGGAACCTCATCCCTTCCCATTGGACAAGTATCTCCTTTATTGTGGCATCTGCGCTTTGCACATCTACCGCTTCAGAAGTTGCGCCGTGTGTTACCCCAGGGTTTTCCTCACACACCTATCCAATGTGAGGCGTGTCAGTTGGGAAATCATCACAGGTCGACCTTTCCCAGTCGTACAGGTCGGAGTAGTACCTCCAAGTTCGAGTTATTTCATATTGATGTCTGGGGTCCGAGTCATGTACCTGATCATCAGTGACACAGATTTTATATAGTTTTTGTGGATGACTTCTCTCGTGTGTCATGGGTATTTTTGATGAAAAATAAATCTGAAGCAGGCAATATTATTATCCATTTTCTGAATGAAATTCAAAATGTTTTCTCCACATCTGTGAAGTTTGTGAGAAGTGATAATGCCCTAGAACTGTGCACTCATGTCCTTGCCAACTATTACTCCTCAAAAGGGATTATTCACCAAACATCATGTGCATATACCTCTCAACAAAATGGAATTGCTGAAAGGAAACATCGCCACCTTCTTGATGTCACAAGATCACTTCTTATACAGAGTCATGTTCCCTACTCTTACTGGGGTGATGCAGTTCTCACTGCATGTTACCTAATCAATCGTATGCCGTCCTCTGTCTTAGATGAACAGATTCCATTTTCCCTTATTTATCCTGGGAAGGATTTGTTCTCTCTTACTCCCCGTGTGTTTGTTTCAGTCGCCTTTGTCCATCAGTTGTCTCCTGGTACTGACAAGCTCTCTCCTAGGGCTGTCAAGTGTGTCTTCGTTGGGTACTCCAGAACTCAAAAGGGGTACAAGTGTTTTGATCCTCTGCGTCGGCGATATATGGTCAGTGCAGATGTTACATTTTTTGAATCTGTAATGTATTTTTCAGCCTCAGGTGATCAGCAGCTACCTCCTCTGCCTACCGATGCCATTTACATGACACAACCACCTCCAGCACCGTCACCACCACCACAACCGTCACCACCACCACCACCAAAAATCCATGTCTCACCACTACCGTTCCATTATACCCGCAGGCATCCTCCCGCTCATGGTCATGACTCGTCTCCTAGCTCGCCTATGGTATGTAATGAAGATACTTCTATCGATGGATCTAATGATATTTGTGAGCAGGATATGTTGCAGGGGCCAGATGAGGACACAGCTGATTTAGATGTTCCTATTGCTATACGCAAATCGAAGAGGAGTTGCGCTATATATCCCTTGTCAGTTGCGGTGTCATTTGAGCGACGATCTGGGGATTTCAGGAACTTTGTTGTGGCCCTGTCAGCTGTAGATATTCCACGGAATTATCAAGATGCTCTGCAGGACAGTAGATGGCGGTTAGCAATGGAGGAGGAAATGGCGGCACTTCAATCTAGAGGAACTTGGAGTCTAGTTCCTATACCTCCAGATGTGACCCCGGTGAGCTGCAAGTGGGTGTTTACGGTGATGCACAATGCTGATGGTTCTATTGACAGATACAAGGCACGCCTTGTTGCACGTGGTTTTACACAAATATACAGGGTGGATTACCTCGGTACATTCTCGCCAGTAGCCCGTCATTCCACTCTCCGGATCTTGTTGTCAGTCGAGACTGGCCGCTGTATCAGTTGGATGTGAAGAACGCGTTCTAATATGGAGATCTGCAGGAGGAGGTCTATATGCAACAACCACCCGGTTTTGCTGTTGAGGGGGAGTGTTCCAAGGTGTGCAGACTTCATAAGGCTATCTATGGCCTTAAGCAGAGCCCCAGAGCATGGTTTCAGAAGCTCTCAGACCTCTTTGAAAAACAAGGATACAAACGCTCCAATGCTGATCATTCCTTGTTTGTACAGAAGACTTCTCGAGGTATTATTGCAATTATGGTTTATGTAGATGACATCTTGATTACAAGAGATGATGAGCAAGGCATAAAGCAGGCGAAAGAAAAGTTGGGAAGCGAATTTGTCACTAAAGATCTTGGAGTCCTTAGATATTTTCTGGGACTGGAATTTGCCAGAAATCCGTATGGATTAGTAATGTCGCAGAGGAAATATGTTACAGTGAAACAGGTATGCTTGGGTGTCGGCCTGCTACGACACCAATGGATCCCAGCATGAAGCTCTATGATGATGACACAGAGGAGGTGGACAGGAGAAGATACAGAGAACTGGTAGGCAAACTGTTGTATGTCATGATCACTAGACCCAATATATCAATTGCAGTGAGTCGTGTGAGCCAGTTCATGGAGCAACCACGTCACGTTCATATGGATGCAATACATATGATTCTTAGATATCTCAAATCATCTCCAGGTGCAGGTTTGCTATTCAAGAAAGGAAAGGGGATTCCTATCTCAGCATGTGCGGATGCAGACTATGCAGGATGTCCCAAGGACAGGAAGTCCACCTCAGGGTTTGCTGTCTATGTAGGAGATGCTCTAGTCTCATGGAAGAGCAAGAAACAGACGGTGGTAGCTAGATCTAGTGTTGAATCCGAATATAGGCCTATGGCCCAGGCTAGCACAGAGATGATGTGGGTGAAGGCTGTACTTACCGACCTATGTCTAGATGTACCACTTCCTATGAACTTGGAATGTGATAATCAGGCAGCCTTGTTCATTGCAAACAACCCAGCATTCCATGAGCTGACCAAGCATATTGAGGTTGACCGTCACTTCATATGTAACATGATTCAAAAGGGGTTCATTGCTACATCTCATGTTGCCTCAGAGAATCAAACTGTTGATATATTCACCAAGGCATTACTACGAGGCCCATTCCAGAAGTGTGCGTCCAAGCTGAGCATAATTGATATCTATGCTGCATCTTGAGGGGGAGTCTTAACGCATATAGTAGTTTATGTGTGTCTCTCTGTTATTTTATTTTTCAGTTGTATGCTTTATGTAATTTACCCATAGGCTACTCTCCTATATAAGAGAGCCTAGGGCTTATGGAATATCATCTCGTTCGTTTTTCCCAACAGTCTTCGTGAATACAGCCGCAAGCTGAAGGTTCGTCATGATGTGTAGATTAATAATCCCTCCTCGTACGGCATTATGAACAAAATGGCAATCAATCTCTACGTGCTTGGTCCGCTCATGAAACACAAGATTCGTAGCAATGTATGTAGTGGATGTTGTCATATTATAGAGGAATATGAGTAACGAAAATAATACCAAGTTCCTGTAGAAAGGTCAGTATCCAAGTAATATCACAGATAGCATGAGCCATCGTCATGTGTTCTGCATCTGCACTAGATCTTGAGACTACAGTCTGCTTCTTACTCCTCCAAGTGACAAGATTTCCTCCAACCATCATAGCATATCCTGTAGCAGAGCGATGATCCTCAGGTAAACTCGCATAATCTACATCAGCATCTGCAGTAACATCAGCGTAGCTATTTTCCCCATAGAAGAGGCCATGTCCTGGTGATTCCTTCAAGTAACGCAAGATTTAAAGAACATCCTGTCAGTGAATGTAACATGATTGCTCCAGTATTGTATTGTTATGCTCACAACATAGGATATATCCAGTCTAGTGACAAAAAGGTAAAGAAGTTTTCCCACCAGGCTTATGTACCGTGTGGTATCTTCGAAGACAGGATCAGTGGAAATAGAGTGTTTCCTCAGGTCTGCAGAAATACCAAAGGGCTTACATCCAAGTAATCCATCCTCGATCAGGATATCTAGACAATATTTCCTCTGTAAGAGATGAAGTCCCTCTGTAGTGCATAACACTTATATGCCAAGAAAGTAGCGAAGTTGACCAAAGTCCTTGATGACAAAGACCTTCTGAAAGAAAGCCTTGATCTCTAGTACACATCTACCATCATCACATGTGACAACCATATCATCAACGAAAATAGCAAGTATGATAGTACTGGTTGGCCATTTTCTGACAAAGATAGAGTAGTCAGATCTTGTTCTCTGGAAGCCAAGATTGTTGATCTCGGTCGTAAGTCTGCCAAACCATGCCCTCGGTCTCCGCATTAGGACGTAGATTGCCATGCAAAGTCGACACACTCTCTCTCTCGACTTCGTAACCACGAGGCTACATCATGTAAACCTCCTCGAAATCGTCGTACAAGAAAGCATTCTTCACATCGAGCTAAAAAATAGGCCAGCCCTTATTTGTTGCCACTGAAAGAATAGTTTGTATAGCTCATACGTGCAACAGAAGAAAAAGTTCAAAGTAATCAGCCACATATGTCTGTGTAAAGTCTTTAGCCACAAGCCTTAGTTTCAGTCTTTCAATGGACCCATCTGGTGATTTTTTAGTCATGAAGACCCATCTGCGAGCCACAAGTCTAGTCCTAGAAGGACATCATACAAGATCCCATGTCCCTCTAGAAGTGAGAGCATACATCTCCTCATTCATTGTCGATCGTCATGTACAATCCTGCAAGGTATTGTGATCATGTGATGGTCTCTGGGAATATAAATAGTCATGAGAGAATCTGCATATCTTTTATCGGAGCATGATAAGCTAGCACTAGAAGTGAAATGAGACATGGGACAAAAAGTCCATTGCCTCTTAGTTCCACGAAGAGCGATGGGAAGCTCCTGAGGATCATCCGAGACAGTATTGGTGGGGGAACTTGAAGATAGCATGTCAACCTCCAACAAAGGAACTGGTAAAGGAATAGGAGTGGGTGTAAAAGTATGCTTGTGTTTATACACAATGGGTGGAGGAGGAAGATTCAAAGGTTTATCTGTGATAGACCGAGTAAAGAAGCTAGTCTGTTCAAAAAAGGTTACATCTGCAGGGATATAGTATCGATGCTTAGAACGATCATAGCACATGCAACCCTTCTGCTACCCCATTTTGCTGAGAGGTATACTGACAGGAAGCTTGATGGATAGTACCCTTGGAAGAAAAGAATGTTATCAAATCATGTTGAATAAATCCCAAGGCATTATCAGAACAAAATATTTGAACACCAGTAGAGAATATTTTTGATATACTGAAAGTAATTTTTGACAGTAGTATTAATCTCTGAACGTTCTTTTAACAAATAGACCCAAGATGATCGATCATAATCATCAACAGAAACAGAAAATACTTATGTCCACTCAGAGTACGAACCGGATAAGGCCCCCATATGTCAGAATGGACAAAAGTAAACGGAACATCACGATGAGGCTCAACACATGCTGGAGAAGACGCTTGATGATGTTTCCGGAATGGGTACACCACGCACTCAAATGGCTTAAGCGTAGAGAGTCCAAGGAACATCATGGAGATGGTCATGACAGAAGGATGATCAAAGCGAAGGTGTCAGAGAAGGGGATTGTCAGAGAAAGATGATACGTCACAAAAACTGAATCAAATGGAAGGGCGTTCCTCTCTGTCTTGTCCGGATGTCCCGGAAATCAATGCCCTAAATGTTGATTTCGATCATCATTTGAGTGACTGAACGAAACGGAATTTTGATCGAATTTCAATCGAAATTCCACCGAAATTTAGGTCATTTCGGTCATTTTTTGTACTAGAGCCCCCATATTTCGGTCATTTTGGTCGAATTTCGATTTCGACATGATATCGATATTCGACGGAAATTCGATTGAATTTCGTTGAAATTTGAGGCCATGTTGGAAATAACGACAAAACTTATCAAAAATAACCCTATAGTTGAGCTCAGTACATAGCTTTTGAATAGATAACAGACGAAGCGAGAATGAAAGAGCACAATGAACTCTGATCAGCTGGAGTTTGGAGGAAAACTCTACAGTATCAATAGCAGTAACAAGGGAATGGGCCCCATTGGTAACTTGAACGATCTTCACAGAGGAAGATGGCTGTGAAAAAGTATGCAGACTACCTTCTGTCATCAGATGTGTAGATGCTCCTGAGTCAATAATCCAAGTAGAGATGGAGGTAGAGACAAAGTTGACTATTGTACCTGAAGTAGTAGCCAGACTAGTAGTGGGAGTAGAATTAATATTGTCACTGGTGGAGGGGTTGGAATTCTGTAGTAGCTACCTCAGACGAGCATATTCAAGAGCCGTAAAGGATGTGTGCGCTCCATTAGAGTGTTGATCGGGTGTGTCCTTAACGGTATCAAAGGATGTCTCATATGAAGCTATCTCATAGGCACTATTAACATTAAGTCGTATGCCAAACTTCGCCTAGCAACGTTCAGAGGATGGTTCCAGTATCCACAGCGTATGCACGATGGATAACGAGCAGTGGTAGAATCGTGTCCACGTCCACGACCAAAGTCACGGTCACGTCCTGACTCACGACCATGGTCACGACCAAAGTCACTGCCTCGTCCTCCCTAGTAACTTTGTCGTCATCTATTCCTTGATGATGCATAGTGGTTTGTAGTCTCCGCAAATGGTATGATGGGAGGACACCCAACATGTGTTTCAAGTTCCTACATATGATCAAAGATGGTCTAAATGGTAGGCAGTGTATCAAACGTCATAAACGGGTCCTTCACAGACTTGTATCATGGATGCGGTCTAGAAAGAAATAATAGACATGCCATTAAACACACTCTCCCACCTATTGATCACAACTTTTTTTTTGAATGTAAACCTATCACAACATGCTGGTTAAAAAATAAGGAGTTCCTCAAACAAACTAGTGAGCAGCTTGTGGTACTCAACAAGGCTCGAATCCCCGTGAGTAGCAGACAAGATCTGTGTGTATATATTGGAGAGTCGGGACTTGGTTGCCTTTTGGGAGTATGTACGCTCAAGATTCTCCCACATCGCCCTCGCAATATCCTTATAAAAGAAATTTACCGCAATATTTGGAACAACGATGTTGGTCATCCAAGTGATAACATGACAGTTGTCAACATACTAGGTGTCGTAGTCTGCATCCGTCTCCTTGGGTGGATCCTTGGTAAGAACATAGTTCTTGCGCTGACTAATGATGAACACCTTGAAGATCGAGATCACATCACATAATTCTAAGCCTTTCAATTTGATAGAAGTGTGTTGTACCATCACAAAAGAAGTCGGGTACATAGGCTTGGTCTCGGTGGACGTCATGGTGATCGTGCAAGACAAGAAAAAGTTACTAGAAGATGTTTGTTGTCTTAATCAAGCATATGGGTGATCTAAGTCACCGTTTCAGCCCTTTTTTGGGCTTTTGTAGCGCAAAAAGTGGTTAATATGCCACAGATCGGATCTTAGCGGCATCGGAAGTTGGTTCAAGTGTTGGAGGAAGGTTGTGGGAGCCCAAGGCGACATTGAGGGAAGGATGGAGTGCCCAACGGAGGTCCCCTATTTGGTCGTAGGAGGCCCAATAGTGTGGATAGGGACCCGATGGGGTCGAGCGGCTCCATAGAAGGAACGTGAAGGCACAGGTAGAGCAGGCGGGGGTCCCACAACACCAACTTCGGTGCAGTAGGGGTTGGCGATGCTGGAGCAGGGTTAGGGGTGGATGTTCGATCGGTATGGGTGGGTTTAGGTTAAGTAGTTCGGTTAAGTTCGGTTTGGGTTAAGAAAGTAGCCACACATAACTCAACCAAATTAAATTATGTGAAGTTATTTGGATTGTGAGTTTGGACCGATCGGTTTGGGTCAAAACCAAACGTCATATGACATCTATAAAAATGTACTAAGCCTTCTCCCACAGAATTAGGGTCGGCTACATGGATTCTTGCTCAAATCCATGTTGAAAGATTCGACTATTTTTTACGCTGGCCATCGACTACCTAACGCAACCCCTGCAAGAGTGGGATTTGAACCCTGGTCTTTTGTGTGGGAGACACACTGTACTACCACTAGACCATTAAGTGGGTACGTCATATGGCATCTATGACAGGAAAAAACCGAAACATAGTGTTCATATATAAAACGGATGTCATATGATAAATATATTCCTTAGTATCAAGTTTATAGGACTAATTGTTTTAAACATATGTGCTAAGTAGGGTCATATCAATGTGAATTAATATAAAATTATGAATTGCGTAGACTTTTACTTTGGGTTGTTTGGGCAGAATGAGTGGAATACATTAGACCCACCACCCAAACCAAAAAATCAAATAAATATTATGGTTTGGGTCTAATCCAACCCAAAATCCAAATAACCCAATCCATTTCAACCATTTTTCAAAGGTGTGGGTGGGTTATTGGGTGGAACTAAAAAAACACCCAGGCCTAAAGAGGGCTTCGTTAGCCCTTGAAATGCATGCAGACGGCCTGCAATGGTGCCTGGCACTAGCATCTGCGCCGCAAAGGGCCCAGTAACGCTGGGGAAGGACTGCAGTGGCCCTGGCTACGCTGGTTGAGGGCCCGCAACGGTTTGGAGATGGTTGGTCTGCGCTGCCAACGAGCTTGAGGCCCTGCACGGAGCCTTAGATGCAGTCGAAGGGCTTGCACAAGGGTTGGTGGTGGCTGTAGAGAGACGGGGGGCTGGTGGTGGTGGGATCTAGGTCAGAACATCGGTCTAGGACCATTGCTCTGACATCATGTAGAGATTGATGAAAGAATGGGATGACTTGTTTTATTCAGGAGGTCTTGGGATCCTGGTATATGACGGAACCCTAAGCCTAGAGTGTTCATAACTGGGAAAGTACATAAATACCCCTAGAGGGGTTACAATGAAATAAGATAAACATAAACACATCTCCAATAAGAATGATATCAATAACAATATCTACATGAACAACTCTTAGGCTCGCCTTTATCAATCCATCCCAAAAATCCAACTAGAAGAGAGAGTGAGATTTCCCTTTCATGGGAAGAGACAAACCTAGGAAGAATAAGGGTGTCAACCTCCTCAAATTCCACTGCCAATACCAACTCCCATCTTTGATTGGAGCGGAATCGAATGACTCTGAGGTGCCCCACTAGGACAATATGTCTAAGACCACTGCCTTACAGAGGTTCACATCCAAAAGAACTTGGTAGGTTGTTTTCACATGTATTTGAAGACCAGTAGTGGTAGGTGGTCCCATGCAAACGGTTACCAAAGCACTACAAAAATCAAAGAAGGAAGAAGTTAAGACGATAGCAGGGGTGCCCTAAATAGAGGCAAATGGAAGAAAGGAAGTGAAGTGAGAGCTCACAACTGGATCATCTTCTTCCCTAGGTTTCCATAGATAAAAAGAAAAATTGGACGGTCCCAAGGTTGAAGGTTATTTGCTAAAAGGGGAGTAAAAATGCTCGTATATTTCTACAAAAAGATTAAACTTCACGACTAGACTATAAGATCCATCGCAAGATAAAAATCTATTTATCTCAATTGAGATTTTTACTACTCCAAACTCGTGAATATCCTAAACTACCTAATGCCCTTGCCAGCTACCCCTCTCTCGCTCCATCATCTCCATTCACTCTATCCATTGCCCCCCAGCCTCAGGAACTTTCATACCTCGGGTTCAAAGGAGCTTTTGCCTGTCCATGTGTGAATCAACAAGTCTATCTTACATGGAATCAAGTGCCAAAGGGAAGAAAAAGATCGCATTAGAAAGGGAGGAATGGAAATAACGAGTGCGAATCCAAGGCCCAAAGTCGACTACTTATAGTAAGTATTACACCACAAAATGAGAGAGCCATATCACACCCACAACAGTTTGCAACCACCTCTTGTTGGTCCTCGACCAAGTGTTACTGTTGGGAGAAAAATGAATCATACTCGTAGAATAGACCGAGGGCTCTCTTATATGGGGGAAAAGCTCTTGGGTTAATTACATGATAAGTACATAAAGAAAACATAAAACATAAATGATACTGAGAAATATATTTATCTCAACACTCCCCCTCAAGCTGGAGCATATATATCTATCATGCTCAGCTTGGAGCAACACCTCTGAAACGGACCTCTAGCTAGAGCCTTGGTGAAGATGTCTATCGTTTGATCTCCAGTGGAAACATGGGAGGCAGATATGAGACCTTTCTGGATCATGTCTCTAGTGTAATGACAATCCACCTCTATATGTTATATATGTTCATGAAAAGCAGGATTATTGGTAATAAATAGTGTAGCTTGATTATCACACAAAAGTTTCATAGGGAGAGGAACCTCAATATGAGGTCAGTCAATACCGATCTAACCCACATCATCTCTGCACTCCGCTGTGCCATGGCCCTGTATTCAGATTCAGCACTTGATCTGGCCACCATTGTCTGCTTCTTGCTCTTTCATGAGACAAGTGAGCTCCCGACAAAGACAGCAAAGCCTGAAGTAGACTTTCTGTCTTTGGGGCAGCCTGCATAATCGGCATCTGCACAAGCTGTCACGGTGTCACCTCAAGAGATGTATCCCTGTTGAATATAAGACCCGAGCCATGTGAGATCTTCAAATATCTCAGTATCATATAGACAACATCCATATGCACCTTTCTGGGTCGCTCCATGAACTGGCTAACTTTGCTCACTGCAAACATTATATCTGGCCTGGTGATAGTGGCATATAAAAGCTTTCCAACCAGTTCTCTATATCTCCTGTTGTCTACCTCCTCAGTGTCATCATCATATAATCTCATACTCGGGTCCATAGAGGTAGTAGCAGGCTTGCATCCTGTCATATCTGTCTCAGAAAGGAGATCCATCACAAACTTCCTCTGAGTCATCACCAGACCCCGCTGGTTCCTGGTGAACTCAAACCCAAGGAAGTACCGAAGAGTGCCAAGGTCCTTAGTCACAAACGGTTGACCTAAGACCTCATTGATCGTCTAAATACCTTGCCCATCATCCCATGTGACAACAATATCATCCACATAAACAAGAATAGCAACAGTACCTCTATGTGTCCGCTGAACAAAGAGTGAGTGGTCCGCAGTAGACCGCACAAACCCCTAGTGCTCTATCAACTCCGATAGCTTCTGGTACCAAGCTCTCGGACTCTGCTTCAGGCCATAAATCACCTTATGGAGCCTGCAGACCTTCTGGGACTCCTCCTCAGTAGCAAACTACAGTATTTGTTGCATATATACCACTTCCTGTAGGTCCCCATATAGAAAGACGTTCTTCACATCAAAATGGTAAAGAGGCCAGTCGTGCGAAACAACAACGGATAGAAGAATGCGTAGAGTCGAAAGTCTGGCTACAGGGGAAAAGGTATTCTAATAGTCCACCCCATAGGTTTGGGTGAACCCACGTGCTACATGTCTTGCCTTGTAGCGGTCCACACTGCCATCTGCCCTTTGTTTTATTGTAAATATCCATTTGCAGCTCCCAACAGAGATATCTTTTGGAGCAAATACAATGCTCCATATTCCACGCGACCGCAAAGCTGCCATCTCCTCTTCCATTGCAAGTCGCCACCTATTGTCCTGTAGCACCTCCTGATATGTACGTGGGATAGTAACAACAGAGAGTGCCACGACAAACTTCATGTACTCCCCTGAAAGACGATCCAAAGACACATGTGCGACAAGAGGATACATGGCACATTGGCGGCGAGGCTTCCTTAGGGCAATAGGTATCTCCAGATCATCTGCCTCGTTGTCTTCTTGAATCAACGCATCTTGTGTATCATTCAAAACTCCAGTGCCATCAATAGAAACAATGTGTTCGTGACATACCTGAGGCGTGGTGGATGATTTGTACGACGCATGAGCAGAGGGGCGAGTAGAAGACCTGCGAGTGTAAACAAGGGGTAAGAACTTGGACTGGGTGGATGGAGGTGGAGGTAGTGGGGGAGGTGGAGGTGATGGAGACTGCAGTGCAGATTGGGGGTCATATGATGTAGAAGACGGAGGTGGAGGAACAACAACACCCTCGTCAGACGTAGCATTGGAAAACCTATCACTTAGAGAGAAATACATAATAGACTCAAAGAAAGTGGCACCAGCACTCACATATTATCGTCGTCCTACATGATCAAAACATCTATACCCTTTTTGGATAATAACCGACAAAATGCATTTGACAGCTCTAGGCGAGAGCTAGTCACATCCAGGAGTGAAAATATGGACAAAGGCCACAGATCCAAAGACTCTAGGAGTGAGAGAGAAAAGTTCGTTCTCGGGAAACACAATCAAGAAGGGAACCTTCTCCCCAAGAATAGTGGACGGCATGCGATTCACCAAGTAGCAAGCAATGAGAACTGTGTCCCCCAGAAAGAATGACGGGTACGACTCTGGATCAATAGTGTTCTTGTGACATCAAGAAGGTGACGATGTTTACGTTCAGCCACACTGTTCTGCTATAATTGCAAGAGGTCTGATGAACTATACTGAGAGGCCTGAGAAATTTAGATAAGTGTAATGTGGAAAACTCCAAAGCATTGTCTGTATGTATGAACTTCACATTAGCAGAGAATATATTTTTAACTTCAATAAAAACAGTTTTAATGATAGCACTAGCTTCAGACTTATGTTTTAACAAGAAAACCCAAGATAGTCTAGAAAAATCTTCCACAACAACCGTATAAAAACGATGTCCCTGATGATCAGAGACACGACTCGGACCCCAAATATCAAAATGAAACAACTCAAAGGACTGACTATTGTGACGACTCAAACGACTCGAAAAAGAGGAGTGATGGTGCTTCCTAAGCTGACAGGCTTCACAATCCAAAGTAGTACGAGGAGATATCTGCGGTAGCACATGACACATCTTCTGTAGTGGAAGGTGGCCAAATCGAATATGCCACATGAAAGGAGAAACGGTTTATGAAGGAAGAGTAGCAATACCAGCACAAGGTGGTATGGCATGCTTATATAATCCTCTCTGCTCACGGCCATGACCAATCACCCTGCCAGTTAGTATGTCCTGAAACAGAAAAGATGGATCAAAGATGGCATGGCAATGTAAATCTTTTGTAAGTTGACTAATGGACAAAAGATTCATCTGGAAGTCTGGAGCATATAAGACGTTTTGAAGATGCATAGAAGAGGCTAGAACAATCTCCCCCTGACCAACAATGGGTAGACGAACTCCACTGGCAATAACCACATATCTGCCAGGTAGGATAGATCTGTATGTACTGAACTGCGTCCGATCCCCACACATATGATATGACGCTCCAGAATCCATAATCCAATCAGTCAAATCTGAACTGCTACTACTGGTAAACACAGAAGGGGTACCTGATGAACTAGACGATGCTCTGACAGTAGTTGTTGCATCTGTGGAACCTGGAGTCGGAGTCGTAGGAGTGCCCATCATCTCTCAAATTCTGGAGACAATATCATCAAAACGAGGATCCGGAGTAGGCGCACTAGAATGCTCAGCTGCTCAGCAACACGTGCAGACGCTGGATATCCATGCTTCTAAAAGCATGTCTCCTCAGAGGGACCAGGACGATGGCAATGGGAACAAGGACCAAGCTGTCGATCTCCTCCTCGACCACGAGGTCCACGGCCACGAAGCTGGGACGACCCCCCACCTCGAGTAGCTGCCATAGCAGAAGGAGTCGTCTGGACCGCAGTAGTGCATGTGGTAGTAATCCTGCTCAATCGCTTGTAGACTTCCTCCATCGGTGGTATTGTCTCTCTAGTCAGAAGTTGAGTACGAGCGGCATCGTACTCTGAGTCAAGAGATGACAAGAAAACTCATGTCATTGTGGCATTATGATATGCTTGTTGTTGTTCAGTGCCGGTGGCAGTAGGCATGAAGATGTGTAGTCGCTCAAACATGCCTCTCAGATGAGAGAAGTGTGCGTGGAGCGGTCGACCATTCTGTTTGGTCGAGAAAATGTCGAACTGCAGTTGAAGAATCTTGCTCTCATTCTTTCCCTGCTCGTATGTGTCTGCCAATATATCTCACATAACCTCTGCAGTTGGTTGATTAACAATATCATTAGCGATCTCCGTGGTAAGTGTCCAAGAGAGCTATATACGAGCATAGGCATCGTCTTACTTACATGATGCATTGGCCCCAATCTTATCCGTCTGCTCTGAATCAGTCAGAATGTGCCCCTTGTTGTGGCATTGCATTAGGGTATGAAACTGCATGGACCATAACTCGTAGTTGGTCACGTCCATCTTTACGATAGGTGTCGAGCCCTTGAAGGCACCGGAAGAGGAAAAAACCTCACCTTTGTTCTCTGACATTGTACCAAGAAGCCAAGACGTCGAACAACTGAGGAGCAAATCAAGGAAAAAGAATACGTCTATAGAACCATCGGAGGGATTAGTTGTATCTGTAGACTCATACAACCATCCCTAGGTCTTCGTACGAGGTCTAGAGCCACACAACAAGATAGAAATCAGAAGATATCACGAACTGCGAGCTAGAACAGACCTCGGATCGGCACTAAAATGCCTCGCGACAACCTACAGGTCGTGATGGGACCCCTTCCTCGACGGGACAGGCGGCAGAAGTACCCAGCAACGGTAGGGCAGGTGGCAGTAGGCTCCTGCGGCGATGCGGGAGACCCCTACGGCGACGCGGGGGGAGTTAGGGCCCCTCGCGCGCTGGGGGTTAGGGCCCCTTGCGCGGTGGCGCTCCAAGGCTTGGGCGATGAGGCAACGGTGGGGGGGCGTGTAGGGTTAGGGTTTAGGGTGGGATATGGGAACCTCGATCTTAGATCGTTGCTCCGATACTATATTGGGAGAAAAATGAATCATACTCATAGAATAGAGCTCTCTTATATAGGAAAAAAGCCCTTGGGTTAAGTACATAAAGAAAACATAAAACATAAATGATACTGAGAGATATATTTATCTCAACAGTTACAATCAAATCTCTGTACTAGTAACTTCATCAATGACCAATCATCCAAACAGAATCTCAAATCATCCCCACATCTCAAATTCCATCTGAGGATCGGCCTCACTACCGAGAACATGTGCATCAATCCCTTCCAGAACACAAATGAATATGACTAACACAAAACAATTATGCAGATGGCTCTTCCACATGCTCATGTAGGCATGTTGGCAAAACAAAAATGAATCGAACTTTATAAAGAGAATATTGAAAAAAATTAGTGACTAAGCAAAAGCGAAGAAATGTAGTAAGTAGTCTACACAAACGGAGAGGATAGAGGGATTCTGCTAATGCAAGCAAGAAGTATACATGTCAGCATGGTGGTAGGTTGAGTGGGCATGAAGGAGAATGGAATCAATGCGAGGGTGACTTGTTTAAAGAGAGGCAACATGTTCATCTTCTTGCCATCTTTCCAGGAGGGAAACCAAGTGCATGAGAGTCTACAAGATGAAAGATATGGAACCAGAAAGAACCGAGTTTTATTAAGCCAACGGATGTGGTTGTCCAAAAATATGTCACAAAAGACAAAAGACGATCTCCAGACAAGAGTTACAACTCTAATCCATACAAGATCTACTAAGGCAATTGGACTAAAGTACAACGTCAACACAAGGCCTAGAAAATATGAATACTATATCATTCCTCTACAACTTAAGCATCCAAATCGTCATGGAAGGCCTAAAGCACTCCACTCTACGAAGATAAACTCTTCTATGTTTCTTAAACATACATATACATGTTCTTAAGCTTTGATCTGAACATTGTCTTCGAATCCGAGCTGTATTCATTATATCCGAGTATTATGTATTGAATCTGAACTTTATATGCTACATTTATGGGCTATAGCTTACTGTGAATAATAAAATTTAAAGTGAAGATCTGAATGCTTTTACTTAAGTTCGAGGTTAATTGGAAATTTAGTAGTAAAATGTCGTTAATTACTAACTTCTTACTTTATTAGTTAATTAATTAGTACATACATACTATTCGGTAGTAACTATTAGGCCAGATGATTTTTATTAGGTTATGAACGCACAACAGAAGATGTGATAATAATAATAATGGCCTAAATTTACTCCATCTTCCCTGATAAGAGTGTAGTTTTATTCTTTAAAAAAAATAAGAGGGTAGTTTTATTTTATTTATTGATATGCAAACTATGAAAACTTTAATTTATTAGAAAATCATCCTTTTAAGCCATTTCCGTGTAATATATCCCAACAGATCGGAGAAATATCCACTTCCGGATTTGTTGATACGAGACTAAAATCGATATTTAAACATTGCCTGTAATCTCCACTGAAGGAGCACAATGAAGGAATACATTCTCCTCCGTCATCATGCCGATTGATCATGTGCACATCATCCACATCCAGAACAAAGAGTAAAGCCTATATATGTCTGGAGGTGGTGAGCAAGGTCTTAAATGTCGGATTTCGGTTTCGTTTTGGTCGGTGCGGAAAGAGAAATTCGGTGTAATTTCGATGGAATTTCGGTGAAATGGCCAGAAACCGGAGAAATTACTTGAAAACTCATTTTTTTTCTAAAATTAAGATTTCTAATATTCTTTAACTCAATAAATGATATAAAATACATAGATTTTGTACTAATAGTAAGATATTAACATGATATATTACATTAAATTTCCATCCAATCGCTCCAACAATTAAAAAGTAGTCTACTGCTAAGAATCAGAACCCGATTTGCAATCAAAATTAGAAGCCATTAGTTTCACCTCTTGAATTTGAAGAGAATGGTGACATGCGCAATAATAACATAGAAAAACATAGGCCAACAAATAATACTAGCAAACCTACACACGAACACAAATCTTTTTAACGTGTATGTCTAATAGATGCATTGTATAGATTGTGATTGTAAAATATATGCTATACAAGACACAAACAAATAAGCTAATACCAAGAAACTTCGTAACATTCACAAGCATGATATACATCCAACCTGATAGTAGGCAAATACTTACAGTCACAATATTTGGAATGTTGCTAACAAATAAGTACTCGTACAACCACACATACTCCTTGTAGTAGTCAAAAGCCGCAATAAAGTGATGCCTTAAATTTTGAATTTCGATTTCGTTTCGCCATGTCCATGAAGAGAACTTTCGAAGAATTGTGGTGAAATCGTCAAAAATCTTGGAAATGACTCTCAACTTGACTTTTCTCAAAAGCTAAGGTTTTTAATATTCCTAAGTCAATAAATAAAAAGAAATGCACACTTATTTGTAAAATAGAATTGTAAATATATATTTCAAAATAATATTATCGTCATAATCACCACGCGTGTTGATATTTTGAGCAGCGTGTTGCCTATAGTCATAACTATATACTAAACTCGAAGCAAAAACCATAATAATCATGTCATCAATAATAATGAGGTGACACATATAATAACTATTAATCAAAACATATATATCAAAATAAATAAAGAACAAAAGAATAATGCTATTCAGTTAAAACATGCATTTAACTCTTAAATATTGTGTCTAACTAATTTGATTGGGATTTAGATCTAAAATTTAGAAACTAACTAAAGAAACTTCTTCAAACAATGTAAGCACTCTAAAAACTCAACACATCAACGAATAAATAAGTGAAAATTCATATATATATATATATATGTGAATTTCGATGAAAGTGAAGGGTATATTCACTTATTTTTGTTGTTTATCTGAAATGACATGCAATTTCGATGAAATTCCGTTGACATTTCGGTGATAGTTTGTTGAAATCCTGGAAAAAGAAATAAGGTGTCGTTTCAATCTCGGTGACCTAAAGAAATGGAAATTTCAGAGAAATTCAGTGGAATTTTGTTGAAATTTGAGGCCCTAATGGTGAGTGAGAACCATGATGGAATAACAAGATAGATTGTATAATGAAAACTTCATATATATATATAGATACATACACACACATATATGAAAATATTCCAATCCCTATACAAACCATATGTTGAAATATAAATTACAGCTAGGATAGGGTCCTATCACAAATAGACAAACAACTAGTGTGACCAAGAGGTAAAATAAGAAAAGCGCGATTAAGGTAATTTAGGCATGCGCATGAAGGCCATAATTAATACATGCGAGTTAAAAACTTAAAAAGACTCGTGTAAGAGGCAAGGAAGACCAAAGAAGTTTTGAAATGAAAGGACGATACGACCGACCGACATATAAGATCATGTAGGACCTAACAAGATTTATTTGGAGGCAACAAATTCATGTAACTCAGCAAAAAAGTTGGAGAAGTTGTTGTTTTTGTTGTTAATAAACAACCACTAGATTAAAGACATAAAAACAAGGTAATAATATAAAACCTTGAGGTGTGTGAATACCGACGAACAATTGCTAGAAGTGTCAATATTTTGGATGGTGTTTACCCTAATCATATTTACATTGTACAAAAAGACAATAAGATAGATTACAAAAAAAACTCAATTATGCACCGATTCCCAATTATGTCGATACTGATATATCAACGATATATCACCAATAAATCACAATATCTCTAATCCCGATGATATTGACACACTTTATATTAGTGATCGGGGTTTCGTGATTTGGTGGTCTCTTTCTGGTGATGTTTTGAATTTGTCTTGAATCAGAGCTATTAGATTAAGGTATTTAGTCTAGCATTCTCAATAGGTCGAATAAAGACTCTGATCAAGAAATCCATTTAGGCCGGCAAACAAGTACGTGAGGGACCTTCTACTAACTGCCTTCTCAATATTTTTGTTAATGATGACAGTAGGAGTCTCGCCAAGACCGTCAATCTTTTCTACGGATAGGAAGAGAGTATGAGCATGATGCTGAGGTGGAGGGTTATGCCACTAGGAAACAATCTATGAAGTTGGCGATAATAGATAAAAGGTTGACTTTGTTCAGATGGGAGTCTATGCAGATGTGAGATCAACGTAGGTCTTTAGCCCATGAGGAGGTGTTGAAGCAATATGCTAGAGGATGCTTAAGATTTATAGGAGGACTTAAGAAGCATAGGAGTGGTCCAAAAATTATTGAGGATCGGAAGCACGAGACAAAGTAGAGGTAGAGGCCCAACCAGAAGTGGGTGGAGTGGGATGTGAACACTAAATTCTTCCATGATGTGACTAGTGGTCAACGTCGGCATAATATCATCCACTAGATTAAGGTGGAGGGAGAGGTGGTTCATGGAGAGATTGTTGTGGCAATGGCGGTAACCCATCATTTCAAGGATGTTAGGTGTCACTTGTCACCCAATGGATCACAACGGATGGGATTGGGGGTTTCTCATATTTCTCTAGTAATGAGGCAGAGGGGCTGACTGAAGGGTTTGATTTGCAGGAGGTTTGGAAGGTTGTGTTTGCACTTAACCCTGAATAGTGACCTGGATCGGATGCTTTTTCGGTATGCTTTATCAGGGAGTGTTGGGATCGACTGGTTGAGGTGATGGTTATGGTTGTTGAATTCGCCTTGGGGAATTTTGGATTCGATCATCTAGATTGTTCTCTCTTAATTTTACTACCCAAGAAGGATGTCATCTCCTGGAATGTTATTAGGGGAATGGGGTGGTGGAAGCAGCGGGGGTGGTGCCTTCTTGGGTCTGCAAGAAGGTTACTAAATGAAGATCCTCTCCTGGAATGTTAGGGGAATGGGGGATGCGGCTAAGAGAAATATTCTGGGGTCAAGATTCAGGGAGTGGGGGTGCGACGTCGTCCTTTTGCAAGAAACCAAGTTGGCCTCTCTGGATGATGATGTTTGGCGCTCTCTAGCGGCGGGGGCTCTTGATGAGTTCTCTGCTTTATCTGCTTCTGGGAGTGCTGGGGGTTTGCTTATTGCTTGGAAGTCATCTGGGTTCTCCCTTATCTCTACTGTGAAGGGCAACCATTCAGTCTCTGTTCTGCTCACAAGGAAGGAGGACTCTCATTCGCTCCTTTTCTCTTGCGCTTACGGCCCTTGTGATGCGGCTCGTAGGAAGGAACTTTGGGACGAGCTTCGCACGATCTCGCTGGACAACGTGGATATTCCTTGGCTGATTGGGGGAGATTTCAATGTCACGTTACGCTCCTCTGACAGGCCCCGATCCAAGGGAGGCTCCGACTCGGGCTCGGCGGATTTCGCGGACTTCGTCAACGACATGGCTCTACAAGATTTAACGGCATCGGACGTGAGGTTCACTTGGAGGAACTCTTCCTCGAAATCTTGCATTGACAGGTTTCTCGCGTCAATGACTTTCATGGAGCTTTTCCCTCTGGCGATGGTCCTCTCTCGACCTCGTGCCTTCTCGGACCAAACTCCAATCATCTGGGACTCCAAGGTGTCTTCTCCGGCGGCAAGGTTCTTAAGATATGAGAGGTGCTGGCTGCTTGAGGATGATTTCCGTGTGCTGGTGTCCTCTTCTTGGGCGGAGGCTTGCGAGGGTCGGTCGGCGGTGGTGAGGTTTCGGAAGAAGCTCGCGCGTCTCAGAGGCGTCCTTTCACAGTTCAAGAAGAGGTCGCGGGAGGCTAGGTTGTCTGCCAGGAAGGATGCGGAAGCCGTCGTTGCCGACCTGGACACCTTGGAGGGGCTGAGGGAGCTCTGCGTTGAAGAGCTGGTCTCCAGGTCTGCGGCTGTCGCTGCGGTTGAGAAGGAGGAAAGAATGAGGGTGGCGGATAGGCGCCAGAGAGCGAAGCTGAAGTGGATCAAGGAAGGAGACGCTAATTCCTCCTTTCACAGGGTCGCCTCTAACAGGAGGCGGTCAAACTTGATTCGGTCGATTTCGTTCGGGGATCGCGAGGTGGTGGGCGAGGAGGCGATTGGGAATGCGGTGGCCGAACACTTCAGGGACTTCTCTACAATTCGTATGCCTCGTCGTTGGTGCTGGGTGGGGGATGATGACTCGAAGCTCTCGTCCGCGCGTTGTGCGGAGTTGATTAAGGAGATCTCCCTCGACGAGGTCAAGGCTGCTGTCTGGGATCTCAATGCCGATGCCCCGCCTGGTCCCGATGGATTTCCTATTGCCTTTTACAAAGATTTCTGGGAGGTGGTGGGGCTGGAGGTCTGGGAGGTGGTTGTGGAATTTTGTGCGGGAAACTTGGGCTTCGATGGGATCAATAGGGCTCTTATTGTTCTTATTCCTAAATCTCAATCTCCTCTTGCTATTGAGGACTTTCGGCCGATCGCTATCTCAAATGCTTTATACTTGATTGTTGCGAAAGTGCTGGCGAGGAGGCTTGCGGTGGTGTTGGATGATTTGATCCATCCCTCGCAGGTGGCTTTCATTCATGGCCGCCTGATCTCCGATGTGACGGCTCTTGCTTCGGAAATGGTTGACAGTTGGTTGAGGAGGGGGAAACAGGGGATTCTTTGGAAGGTAGACTTCGCAAAGGCCTACGACTCCTTGGACTGGAACTTTCTCTGGTCGGTGTTGCGTGCTCGTGGTTTTCCAAATTTGTGGATCTCCTGGATGCGCCGATGCGTTACTACGGCGTCTTTCTCTATCATGCTGAATGGCCATATCGTTGGTAGCCCCTTTCAGCCTAGGAGGGGTGTTCGGCAGGGGTGCCCTCTGGCACCCATGCTTTTCGTTATTGCGGCGGATGTGCTTCCAAGAATGGCGGATAGGGTGGTCGCGCGGGGCTTCTCATCGGGCTTCTCGTGCGACTTCAGGAACACTCCTACTCTACAGTATGCGGATGACACCATCGCCTTCATCGAGGGGGGCTTGGAGGAGGTCAGAGGGATGGCGGTCACCATGACCATTTTTAGTGAGCTCTCGGGGCTCCGCATCAACCAATCCAAGTCAAAAGTGATTCCTTTCGCTTGGGATGAGCGGTCCGCGGCGGCGTGTGGCGTGCTTTTGGGTAGCACTCCATCTTCTCTGCCGATCGATTATCTGGGATTGCCGCTGGGCGCGAGAAGGCCAAGATTGATTCATTGGAACAGGGTGATGGACAAGGCGGAGAGAAGGCTTGCTGGTTGGAGTGCGGCTATGCTATCTCGGGGTGGCCGACTCGTGCTTATTAGGTCGGTCCTTGCCTCTATTCCCGTTTATTTCCTGTCGAATTGGGCTATCCCGGTGGGGATTAGAAGGCATCTTGAGGGCCTTATGCGGAGCTTTCTGTGGGGAAGAAGGGGTCCCGCGGCGCGGGGAATCCATCTGGTGGCATGGAAGGAGGTGGCGAAAAGAAAATGCGATGGTGGTCTCGGCATACGTAGGTTGGATCTGGTTAACGACGCGTTGATGCTAAAGTGGGTCAACAGACTTTGGGGTAGCGCCATCGGGTTCTTTCCTTCTATGTTGCGTGATGTTCTTTCGATCGGGGTGGACATGGTGCGGGACGCCGACTCTATGCGCTCTGGTACCCCTTTTTGGAGGGGGATCGCTTCAGCGGTTAGGCGTTTCTCCCACCTGTTCAAGCCGGCGCTGGGGGATGGGAATTCTTTCCTCTTCTGGCGCGACGCCTGGGCGGGGGACACCTCTCTCGATGTCTCTTTCCCCCGTCTCTGTGCTCTGGCTTCTGACTCTAGCGTGTCGGTGGCATCCTCTTGGAGCGGGGGCGACTGGTTCCCTACTTTTGCTAGCAACCTTTCAGACGAGCGATTTGATGAATACTTAAGGCTTCTCCAACTCCTTAGGGCTGCGCCAAAGCCTTCGACTACCAGGGATCATTGGGTTTGGCGCGACGGCATTTTCTCTTCGAGGCGGGCGTTCATGGTCATCTCTCAACAGTAGACATCTGACCGAAACCTCCTCTGCAAGGATCTTGGTTGGTTGTGGCGCATAAAGCTTCCAGAGAGGGTGATTTTTTTCCTTTGGCTATTGAGACGTGGGAGGGTCTTGACCCGAGATAGATGTGCAAAGTTTGTCTCGGGGACTGATTCCATGGACTGTGTGCTGTGTGGCGACAATGTGGAGACTTTGCAGCACCTTTTTTTCCTATGTCCGAGCTCTAGCACGATCTGGGATGACCTCAATGCTTCTTGGGTCAACGCATCTTCAGCTGACTCGTTCTGGGACTCTATGCGCTCAAATGCTGATCGGCCAAGGAGGGAGTTGCTCCGCCCCTTCGCTTGTACCTGGGCGCTGTGGATCGCTAGGAACGCAAAGATTTTCAGGGGTCAAAGGTTTTACAAGGAGAATGTCTTAGCTCACGTTGATCTACTTATGAATGACTGGCTGCTCCTGTAATGCTTTTGTCATGTGTTCTTTCTTTTTTGGACTGGGGCCTCAGGCGGGATCCTCTCGATCCTTCGTGTCTGTATTTCTTTACCTCCGTCTTCTCCCCTTCATCGTTTTTTAATAATATATTTTGGGGCGAACACCACGGTGTGGTTCCCCCGAAGTGCTTTGGCTTCAAAAAAAAAAGGATGTCATCTCTCGAGTGGAGGACTTCCGACCCATTGTGCTTTCCAACGAGTGTACTTGATCGTTGCAAAATTACTGGAGAACAACCTACATGGGTTATTGGGGAGGATTATCTCGCGTGTGCAAAGGGCCTTTTTATTGGGTAGGAAGAAGATGGATTATGTGGTTCTGGCATCAGAGGTGGTGGTCGATTGAAGGAAGAATAAGACTTAGTAAATTCTATGAAAGGTGGATTTTCCAAAGCTTATGATTGTGTGATTGGTATTTCCTTTGGGCTTCGTTGTATTTGGAAGGGATTTCCTGAAAGTTGGATTGCATGGATGAAGAGGTATGTTATGACCTCTTCTTGTGATGTCTTCATTAATGGGCAGTGTAAAGGTGGTTTTTTCCAACCTCAGAAAGGGATTTGTCAAGGATGTCCCTAAGCCCTATTGATGTTTGTCTTGGTGGCTAATGCAATATTCCCCAAATTGACAGGTCAAGTCAGATCGAAGCCATCACGGATTCGAGGATCTTTCTAAATTAGCGACTTTCGTCCCTAATTAGTTTTTTTAATTAGTTGCTTATTTTATTTAAATAGACTACGATAATAATCTCAACATTTATGGTAGAGAAGATTAGTTAGAGTCAAATTTGAAAGTCAGTTAGAGTCGTTAGAATATGTTAGGATTTTATTATTCACTTTCTAATTTTGTAATCTCACCCCTCCTATATAAAGAGGATGGTAGGCATCGGTTTCGGGCAGTTCAGAATATATGAAAATTTAATATTATCTCTCTGTCTCTCTCCCCGCGCGATCTCCACGATTCCTCTCCGAAATCCTGCACAACCGGCACGGTCTTCTCTTCTCATGCCCTCTAATTTCTTCTCCACCAAATATTTCCAGCGTTAAAATTATTTTCACCGTTGGATTTTTATCTGCATCAATTGATATCATATCATGGAAATCGAATCGTTCTTACGATTCGATGATCTTGTTGTATATTGGCACTTGAAGTTTGATCTGAGTCGTCTCTCCCATGGTTCGCCTTCACGCTCGCATCAACAAAGATTCAAGCATCGTCTTCAAGCAAGCATCAAGTTACAAATATGGTTAGATTCATTGTTCAAGGAAGAAATATTAGTCAACAAAAAAATTAAGGCCGTCGCACTTCCAATGCAACCTGATTTTCACTCTCTTTCGGAATGAAGCAATCAGAAAGAAAGTTGGTGTTGCTCCGATCGAGGATAAGATGCGAGAAACCCGCTTAAGATGGTTTGGTCATTTGCAAAGAAGACCAGCTGATGTACCAGTTAGGAGATGCGAGTGTTGGGATGTTGAGCCGGCTAAGAGAGGGTGGGGACGACCCAAGAAGTGTTGGAAAGAGACCATACGAAGGGATCTTTGTTTTGTGGATATAAGCCCGGGATTGACCCAAGATAGATCTGAATGGAGGCGAAGAATCGATGTAGCCGACCCTACTTAATCGTGGGAAAAGGCTTTGTCGTTGTTGTAATTCAACAAAATGAAGATGATTTTATTCAAGATGAAAATCTCAATGTTACAACATCCATACAAGAAGAAAAGATGATCTAGAGCCCATCTATAATGAAATCCCATGAGATGAAGACCATGGAATCATTGATCTATTGGTGTACGTAGTGGTTGTTCAAGGAGACGTCGGATTGCCACCTCATGGCCCTGAAGCTACTGTCCATGCGAACACCCCACCCTCCACCCCCGTCAACCCCAACACCATCGCTAATTACTCGAGGATGCTCTCGTGGTAGCTACGACTCGCGCTTGGCCTACGCACCACCTGTGCGCCGCCTCCGACATCTATGAGGCTGCTCTTGTGGTAGCCACGACCCATGCGTGGCCTGCAGACCACCTGTGTGCCGCCTCTGCCATCCGTGAGGTTGCTCCCATGGTAGCCACGACTCGCATGTGGCATGTGCACCACCTGTGTGCCGCCTCCGCCATCTACGGCACTGCCTCTACGGTAATTACCGTCGTCGCCAATGCCGTTTTTCCCTCCTACGTTGCCAACATCGCCGAAGAACCATCCCTGGCACACATGGCTCCTCCCAACCCCATGCACCAGCACCTCAGATCGAGTCGGTCATCGCCTCTCCACGTGACATCCGCATCGCAACTGCTCCCACCTCTACGTCGTCGATGTTATTTGAAGGGGAAAGAAACCCTAGCTGTGATTGAGAAGTTCTCTCTAAGGGGGTTTGAATCCCTTGAAATTAGGTATTGGAAATTCATTTGGGATAATTTCAATGAACCCCCTCCTCCAGAAAGATTTTATTCAAATTTTAAAGTTGGTGGGAACTTAAGAGGAATTGCTTTAATTGAAGGGATGGAAAATTTAAACTTCCACCACCCTCAAGCGAGAATATTTAAAGAAAGGTGATGAGAAAAAGAAATTAGAGCCGTCATCTTCTTCAATTTGGACTAGGAGTGTGGGAATTACCTATATAAGGACCCTATGGTCTAGTATGTTACCCACATTTCCTCTCATCCTAGACTTGTGCCATTCATTCTCTATGACTTCCTCAAATTCCGCAGTGCCTGAAATGAAGATGTCCCATCAATTTTTCGAGCATCACGTCAGAGGAGCGACATCTACGTGGACGCCACCATTTGTACCACATATGCTCTTCCAACATGAAGTTGATGGCTCCAATCACCGCATCAAGGACACATAGATTCCGTTGTTTGCTCCACATCTGTTATTTCAACATGGTATCAAGAACACTGGAATTACACCGTCGAGTCTCAAGCCGGAATATCAAGCAATTCGTTAGGAGACAGATTTTTCAAGCAGAGAAGAATTGATGCAATATTTTCCAAATTGACAGGTCAAGCCGGATTGAAGCCATCATGTATTCGGGGATTTTTCAAAATTAGGGATTTCTGTCCCTAATTAGTTATTTTAATTAATTGCTTGTTTTATTTAAATAAATTGAGATTGTAATCTCAATATTTTGGTAAATAAGTTTAGTTAGAGTCAAATTAGGAAACCATTTACAGTTGTTAAAATTGGTTAGGATTTTATTATTCACTTTTTAATTTTGCAATCTCACCCCTCCTATATAAAGGGGATGGTAGGCATTTGTTTCGGATAGTTCAGAATATATGAAAATTTCATATTATCTCTATCCATCTCTATTTCCCTCTCTCCATGTGATCTTTGTGATTCATCTCCGAAATCACACGCAACCGGTGCATTCTTCTCTTCTCCCGCCCTCTAATTCCTTCTCCACTAAATAGTCAAAATTATTTTCATCGTTGGATTTTTTATATGCATCAATGGCAGATGTGTTGTCGATCATGGTGAATCGTGCGAAAATAGATGAATTTCATAGTGGCTTTTCAAGAGACGATCTTACTCTATCGATCTTGCAATACGCTAATGACACTATACGTTTTGCAAAGGGAGGCCAAAGAGTTGCAGAGGTTTGTTCGTGGTTTTAAAGATATTTGGCGTTACTTCTGGTTTGAAAAGCAACATAGCCAAGTCAAAGTTTGTGCCATTAGGATTGAGTGACGGGGAGATTTTGTGTGAAAACGGGTTGAGATCCCCTCAGACTAGCTTACCTTTATGATATCTTGGTCTTATGCTGAATGGGGGAGATTGCAGCAAGCGAAATGATTACCTCTGATTAAGAACATGGAGAAAAGCAAGTTGGAAGTTAGCTCGTTTATCTAAAGACGATAAACCGATGTTGTTGAAGTCGATCCTCTCAACGGTTCAACATCCTCTTTCTCTCCTCCGGGATTCTCCCCGCACATATCAGTAAGAGGTTTGATATCATCATAGATTCATAAGACGATTCTTTTGGTCCTCTTGTAGTGGTTCTTATGGCTTATGTTGATTGACTAGAAGACCATTACTCCTTCCAAACTTATGATGGCCTTGGTGACTTTAGCTTGGTGAAGATGAATAAGGCCTTCTTGTGCAAGAGGATCACTCCTATTTTGGGTGATGATAGTAGTTTGGGGAGCTCTTTGATAAGGAAGGTTTATAGAACTTCCTCTACGTCGGTGTATAGAGTGTTTGGTCTTGCATCATCATCGCTTCTTTGGAGCAAGGCCCTAAATGTCAGTTTCGGTCATCATTTCGGTGAATGACCGAAACAGAATTTCGGTTGAATTTCGACCGAAATTTCGATCATTTCGGTCATTTTTTGTACTAGGGCCCCCATATTTCGGTCATTTCGGTCGAGTTTCGATTTCGACTGGATATCGATATTCGACAGAAATTCAACCGAATTTCGCTGAAATTTGAGGCCATGCTTTGGAAGGGAGGTTACTCTGCACTTCAGGAGGTGTGTTCGATGTTGTGGCCACTATTAATGGATGGGATAGGTTTTCACTTTTGGCGCGATAATTGGATTTGGGGGGGCGGGGGGGTACTTGGTGTCAAATTCCCCCACTTGTTGGCTCTGTTGACTAATCCGGACATATTTATGGATGATGCCTAGGATGGCAGATCCTTTTTCATCCTTCTCCCTCTGACCTTTCAGATCAACACATGAACGATCTTCTAGAATTGATGGAGGTTTTGGATGGCTAGGATGGCCCCTCTCATGGGGCATGATTGTTGGGTTTAATCTGATGGTATGTTTTCTTTACGAAAAGCCTGCAAGATGGGATCGGTGCCTTCTGATCCTGGCACTTTGTATGGTTGATTGTAAAAGAATCTAGCATCGGAATGTGCCTATGAAGGTTGAGTTTTTCCTCTGGCTCCTGAGACACAGGCAGTTGATGACGAGAGACAAACATGCATGCTTCTTTCAGGGTGTTGTTGCCACATGTGTTCGTTGTTTGGAGGTGGATGGAGATGTGGACCGTGTCTTCTTCACATGTGCGAGTTCCAAAGAGGTATAGGATATTTATGGCAATGCAACGATTATAAGGATTATGCAGCAAACTTTTGGATTTCAATGGGACCTAGGGGAAGGGTTTAGAAGAGGAAAGAGCCAAATTGTGGCCGTTGAGTGGGCCTTATGGTTGGCAAGAAACGGAGTGGTCTTCCGTCGGGATGGATTCTGGTGAATGTAATCGTGCATGCTAAGGTGCTTGCTGAGTATTGGGCCTTTTAATTAATTAAGCTCGTAAGTAATGTACTAATAATCTTGTAAATTAATTGTGAAGTTCTTGGATATGCATCTATACAATGAACACCATTTTTCCTTTCGAATATGAACCTCCTTATTGAACTTTAGTTCTGTAGTACCTTCTATCGTAGGTTGGAGGCCCCAAATAGCCTTCACATCCAATAATGATCACTCAAGATCGAAGAGACCCCTTTTGACCTAAAAGATGAAGTGATCACCTCTGCAATGTGCGTGTCGATCTCGGTAGTTTCAATTTGTTGTAGATCCTCTATTGCCACATTCCGACATGTGTGTTACATGATGCTCTTGATGATTCTAAGGGAGTCTCCATTTTCAGCCTCTATCATGAACATGAAAGGCTCATCTCCACAGTTTCTCACTAGGTGTGGAAGCACATCGGGCCTAGAACCCTAAATTAATATGTTTAAGAGGAAAGGGTCCGTCAAGTTTGGGTTCGATTCATGGGAGTCTGGAATCTGACCTAAAACCACCTTAGTTGTGCTCGTGCAATTTTTAAATGTTATTTTTCCAAAAAAAACTCCAACGCAACCTCCTATAAGGGGGACACGCCATCCAATCAAAGATGGTGGGGTCCTTTCATCTTCCAAACATAACTCTTCCACGTGCATGGAGAAATAGAAGTTTTATTCAACAATCCTCAAGTATATCTTGTCTAAACCTAAAGAAGCGTATGTTTTCAGGAGTCAACATGTCCATAATTAAAAAGTGTCTGTATTTCTTGTTCTATCTGAATCGGTTTAGCCAGCCCGAACTATGAAAAAGCTAGGTCTTTGGAGGAAATGGACAAAATCCAAGTGAACTTGTTGGCAGAAAAGAGGGATATATTATTATGTGGTGCCATATGGTCCTCTTATATAGAGTTGAGAGGCTATGGGAAAATTACATAAAGAGGACCAACAAAAGGAGTGATAAATAAATACATAAACATAAAACTCTCAACACTCCCTCTCAAGCGGGAGCATAGATCTCTATCATGCTCAGCTTGAGATTGCATTTCCAAAAAGGTCCCCGAGCGAATGCCTTAGTGAAGATATCAGTTGTCTAGTCGCCTGCACTAACATGAGACGTAGCAATAAGTTCCTTCTGAATCATAACGAGTAAAAAGACAATTTATTTCAATGTGCTTTGTTCTCTAATGAAATGTTGGATTATTGGCAATGAACAAGTTCCCTGATTGTCGCACTTCAGCTGCATAGGGAGAGTCACATTAATGTGGAGGTCTGAAAGAACATATTTTACCCACATCATTTCATCACTACTCTGAGCCATGCCTCTATATTCAGTTTCTGTACTAGATCTAACCACAACCGTTTGCTTTTGCTTTTCCATGACACGAGTGAATTTCCAACAAAAATGCAGAAACCTGAGGTAGATCTCCTATCTTTAGGGCACCCAGCATAATATGCATCTGCATAGCCAGGGATGGATAACAAGGTAGTCCTAAATAATAAGCCCTTTCCTGGTGATGACTTCAAATATCTGAGGATCATGTAGACTGCATCCATATGCACCTGTCGTGGTTGTTTCATGAACTGACTAACTTTACTAATTGCAAAAGAAATATCAGGCATGGTAATGGTGGCATAAAGTAGTTTCCCTACAAGCTCTATGTATCTCTGCTTGTCCACTTCCTTAGTGGCGTCTTCATATAGCTTCATACTTGGATCCATAGGTGTGTATGCTCGTATGTACCATGTCATTCCAACTTATGAAGGTAGATCCATCACATATTTTCTTTGTCATTACCAAGCCTTGCTTATTTCTGGCAAATTCTAGACCTAGAAAGTACCTCAACTCTTCCATGTCCTCGGTCACAAATTGTTGACCTAGGAATTTCTTGGCCTCGGCTACCCTTGAATATCATCACTAGTAACAATAATGTCATCAACATACACGAGGATAGCCATTGTACCTTGTTGTGTCTTCTGTACAAATAAGGAATGAACTGAAGTGGAGCATCAGAATCCTCTCTGTTTTATTAGATCTGAGAGCTTTTGAAACCAGACCTTGGGACTCTGCTTAAGTCCATAAATGGCCTTATGTAGCCTGCATACATACTCCCCCTCAACAGCAAACCCAGTTGGTTGTAACATATAGACCTCTTCGTGAAGATCGCCATATAAGAATGCATTCTTGGCATCTAACAGGAAAAGAGCCCAATCACGTACCACTGCTACAGAGAGCGAGATTCATAGGTAGAATGTCTCGTGACAGGAGAGAAGGTGTCACTATACTCCACGCCGTAGATCTACGTAAAGCCTCCGACAACAAGCTTGTCTTTATATTTGTCAATTGTACCATCCACCATGTGCTTCACATTGGACCCATTTGCAACTAACAGCAGACGCTCCTTCCGGAGCTATAACAAGTGTCAATATCACGCATGATTGAAGAGCAGACATCTCTTCATCCATTGCTAGCCGCCACTGACTTTCTTTCAGAGCATCTTGGTGTGTCCATGGGATCTCAATAGCAAACAGTCCCAATACAAATTTCCGGTAAGTCAAGGACAGTTTATCCAAAGATACATGTCCTGCTAGCGGGTATTTTGTACATGTTATTTTCCCTTTCCGTAGTGCAATCAGTCATCTCAGATCATCCTCCTGTCTGATGTCATCTTGTGGCGTTTCATGTTCATCATTCAATCCACTAGTACTATCAGTAGAAATCAAGTTCTCAAGATTTACCAGAGGCATGCTAGATGTTGGGAAAAGTCGAGGAGCATTGGGCATGGAGGTAGTGGGAGGTGGTGGAAGAAGGACCTCCCCAGACTCAGACGAACTCAACCTATCCATAGTAGGAGTGTAATACATGATGGACTCAAAAAAGGTAACACCATCACTAATATAATATTTTTGTTAGAGTGGATCGAAATATCTGAAGCCTTTCTTAGTGCAAGAATAGCCCACAATCATACACTAGACAGCACGAGGTGCAAGCTTGTCACGACCAGGAGAAAGAAGATGCACAAAGGCGACGCATCCAAAAACTCGTGGTGTAAGAGAAAACGACTATTTCTCATGAAATGCAAGAGAAATAAGCCTTTTCACAAAGAATAGTAGAAGGCATGCGATTGACCAGATAGCATGCAGTCATGACAACATCTCCCAAAAAAAGTGAGGAGCTCGACTCAGTATGAGAAGAGTCATAATGATATATAACAGATGACGGTGCCTGCGTTCAGCAACACCATTCTGCTACGATATATAAGGGCAGGAAGTCTGATGCATAATCCCACGTGAACTGAAAAAAACGAGCAAAAACAGTTGTATAAAACTCCAAAGCATTATCGGACCGAACATATTTTATCAAAGCTAAGAAAATGTTGGATATTTCATGAACAAAGTTTTAAATCATAGTACTAGCATCAGATTTATTCTTAAGTAAAAAGATCAACGATAACCTGGAGAAATCATCAACAACCACAAGATAGTACATGTGTCCTTGGTGATCAGGGACATGACTAGGACCCCAAATGTCAAAATGAATAAGTTCAAATAGACTCTGAATACTACGACTAAGTGTTAAACCGAGAAAATAGAGGGTCGTACGGTTTCACAAGGCGAAACCGCAGTCGATGCGGTGACCGCTCAAAAATCCTGATATAAACAACAATTAACCCACAACAAGTAATTCAAGCAATGAAAGTAAATGTGCGGAGTTAAAATTTATTATAACTCTACAACAAGATGTGTATAGGTGCAAGTATTGTAGAGGTCGAACACAGGGAGCAGACAGGTAGATCGGGGCAAAATTGCTCAAAAGTGTAATGGTGATCAAGTTGTCTATTAACGCTATTTTTTTGTGGGTCTTTAATTTTATATTTTTTATTTTTTTAAAATTAATTTTTAATTTTGTATTTTTGTATTTTGATTTTTAATTTTCTAATTTTATATTTTCTTTTTATATTTTATATTTTTTATTTTCTTTTTTTTCAATATTGGAATATACAAACTATATAAGAAAAGAGATGATAAACTATTTGTAAAAATAAGGGAAAAAGCTCAAAAATTAGGAAATGAAATATTACTGGTATTTTTATAATTTTCTACTGTTTTTGTGATTTTTGGGGAATTTTCAGAATATTTTTGGTATTTTCAAAGGTGAGAATAAGAGAAAACAGTGAATAAAATACAAGGCTGAAACTAAAATGGAGAAATAAAATAGAAAACAGTAACAAAAATTCTCCAAATTAATTTTCACTTGAAGATAATAAAGTCAAGAAAATTCAGAGACAAAGTTTGTATTTTTAGGAATTTTTATGGATTTTTAATATTTTTTGGGAGGTTTTTGGTGTTTTGTAATTTTTAGGAGTTTTGCTTTGTAATTTTTAGTGAATTTTGGACTGAAGTCAAAACACACTAAAAGAAACAAAATATATTTTTTGGGGCTTTTTCTGAAGTGTTTATATATTTTTTATGGATTTTATAATGCAAACAGTGCTGAAAATAGCTATTTTTAATTTTTAAAAAATATTAAAATGCAATAATTATAAAAAATAAAAATATGCCGTTAATCTACTATGCAACAGAGACTTAATGTGATTTTCGGGGATTTTTTTGGGTTTTATAGATGCATGCAAAAAATACAAGAAACATAAGGAAAATACATGTTTGCAGGGGTATTGATGTAGTTAGTCAGGAATCCAGGGGCCTCTGCGCAAATATTTCAAAGAGTATAACTAAATAAAAATACTCGCGGACTGAATATTAGTAGCAAAAATGTGTCGGGCTAACCCTGCAAAATGCCCAAGGCGCGCGTGCTAAGCACGTGCACCTGGCAGGGCTATATGTGTAATACGCGCAACTTCAGGGGGGGTTTTGATAAAATTTACAACAGTTAAGACACTGCAAATGAAAGATTAAAAATTACTTGATAAATACAAAAACGCAGGGGTTATGGCTGCAAAATACCCCCGCTAGGCGCGCATCCAACAGCGTGGCTCCGCCCACTAAGCCACGTGTCGCGCGCAGGTTGCGCGATACCCTTTCGACTCTGACGCCCAGGATTAGAACTTGAGGAGTTATCGGACGGCTGGGGTGGCTTTGATCTAACGTCAGCTGCTGCTCGAGAGGAGAGTTCTTGATCCGACGGCTTAGGATACAGCTGGACGAACAAAAGAGGAACCCGGCGGCGCCGAGTTTCGTGTGCGTGATGGGCTCGCCTCCGTCCACCAAACCCACAGCCGAAGGGCGGGTTCTGCACCTGCTGCTCCTCCCCGACGTCCAGGTGGCTCAGACCGGTCCGACGGCCAACGGATGGCCCTCGGCTGCTCGATGAAGCTCCAACCGACCTGGGGGTCTTCTTGGCATGAATCGAGGCCCAAACGCCTCCTTCTCTTCCTGCAATCAAAACCAAATGGACGGCAGATATCTCGCAGCAGGAAGGAACCTTTATTGGCGAGAAAAGGCAGCGTGGGAATGCGATGGTGGTTGCCGGAGCTTCTGAGCTCCGGCGAGGTGTTCGAGATGGAATCTAGGCTAACTACTCGCTTAAACAGCAAACTAAATGCGCAACTTAAAAACTGAACTAGAAGCTAACTAATCAGCAAGAAAAAGGAAGAAAAACATGACCTCGAGGGTGTATAACCCGAGATGGAGGACCTCAACGGCGGCCACGCCGGAGGTGAAATGGAACCGCTCCTCGGCCACGCGAGGTGCTCCCAGGTCGGCTGGAGGGTGTCCTGTCACGACCCCCGGTCCTGAGCGCGAGAGGGGAGGCCAAACGAAGTCAAAGGAGGGTTCTTGGGACCAAGGAGGATCGCGGGTGGTTATTTGAAAAGTGGCGAAGGGGGTGCAAAGAACGAGGCACTACACGTGTATCGATGATCCTCAGCCCGTGACAAACCCAGGGCGTGAAAGCCCATTCTGCGAGGAACAAGTTTGCTGAAGACATCGACATGAAAATATAAGAGGAAGGGCCTCAAAAAAATCAAGAAAAAAGACAAAAAAACTCGTTCTGACAAAGGGCACAGGCTGGGCTCAGAGAGTTGACCCGAGGTCAACTCTCCAGCCCACCTGGTTGGTCCACGTGGACCAACCAGGAAAAAGCCTGGAAAAACATCTTATAAAATCAAAATAAAATAGTAAACTATTTTATTTAATTATGGTTACAAAATAAAAAATGCTTATAATTTTATAAATTATTTTACGGTAATTTTTAATTATTTTTTAGAGGTATATTTTTACAAGTTGCCTATTATACCCTTTATAGGTATATTCTTCTATATATTGTATTCTTTTATTTTTATTGTATGTATTTAATTTATTTATTTTTGATTATTAATTTATATAATTATAACATACTTTTATACACGTATTATATTTTTATTTTATTTTATTGATGTGTTTTGTATATTTAATAAAATAGAAATAGTAATTATACAGGTATGTGTATAAGAATTATACCTAGGTTTTGTGTATACAAGTATTTTTTATTTTGAGTTTTATTTACATTTTTATTCTGATTTTAATAGACACAATTATTATAAGTAATATCTACAACATTATAAAAATATAAAAATACAAAAATAATGGATAAATAATAAATTGAATATTTTAATCTTTACAAGTATACAATAGAGGTCCAAAACTCAACTTTCAAACCGTAGCTCCGCCAAATGCGAAACCACCGCCATTAAATAGCTTATTTTGAATTATATACAATTAAAGGTGAGTTTGATGCATTTGGAGTTTTCATTTGTGAGATACGGGTTTGGGAAGTTGGGATTCTGGATTTTTATTCAGACTATAACTTTTTATCTATGTATTATTTTTGAGTGAAATCAATTTTGTATTTTTCTTTATTTAATTATCTACAACTTTCATGTACAAAGTTTCTTTATTTGAGGTATAAAAAGTGGAACCAAAAATAGGTCCCAAAATGAATAAAGAATGAATGAAATAGAAGGTATTTTTATTGTATTTTGGCCCTTATCTCCCCCTACTTTATTCCTTGTCGACCTATTCATCAAGATGCCTAGGTCTCGGGGTTTCAGGTCATAAAATATTTAAAATATTTTATTCTTTTTCTTTTCTTTTCTTTATTCTATAATTTTGGCATTAAAAACAGTATTTTATACACTTTTTACACACATATGCATGAATGCTAAAATGCATGAATTAAGCCTATTTACACGTATTTACTAGGCTTTTTAAGGCCAAAATGATAGAATAAAGATGATGAAACGTAGATTCATCATCCCCCTATACTTGCCTTTGCTAGTCCCTAGCAAACACTTATGCAATAAGTGTAGAAAGAAAAACAAAGAAAAGGAAGAAAGTGGATTTAGTTTAATTATCAAACTTGTCTTTACAAAATCAAAGTTTGAAGCTTAAGTCGGACCTTTGGAATGTTAATGCGGGCGGAACCTGATTGAGAACCGAATTTGAAATTCAACAGTCCCTGAGAATCCCAAAACTCTGTCCAAGTCTCTCAGTAGTCAGGTCAGAAATATCTCAACTCATACGCAAACCCTTACGACTATGAATCTGACTCGTACAGTGTAAGTGATGTTGGCTCTTCCCAACTAGAATGACAAAGAAACTGACTTCTCCAGTACGACAACCCAATGATTCCCCAATCCAACAACTCCATCCTCGAGGAGCGGGGTATTCCCTTCTAAGTTCAAGTGGCAACCAGCTCAAGAGGAGGGGGTGAAGAGAAGAATGGACGGTAGCCAGTGTAGCTACCTATCCTCAGATGCAAGACCAGTGTAGTCAAGTCATCAGCTGCAGGCTCACATATTTGACTTTGGAACTCAAGCTTGCTTATTGACTTTACAACATATTCACATACTTTGCAGGCATTTTATTTTTTTGTACAGGCCTGTCCTTTTTTTGTAATACTATTCACAGCAGCATTTACATAAGGATTTTTCCTCTTGAGCCAGTAGACTATCCATCTTTTGAAGCTTTATCGCAACCCACAGCCTCCTGTCTTTAGACTTCCTAATCACTGGACGGGTTGGGGTGCACTTCCCTCCCTAGAGGAGGACAAATATTTCCACTTAGTGTGCGTCTCATACCAGCAAATCCAATCCCCTCACCACTCCAACTGAGTTGAGCCATGTGAAAGGTGCAGGTGTCCAAGTTAGGTCATTATCAACAAGGGTCGTGTGTGTGTTCCGAAATACTCTACTTAGGCAGTCAAGAATCCATTGAACCAAGTCTCGTGATCCTCAAAGAATTAAGTCAACTAGACCTGAAGTACCTCAAACCCAGTTCCTATAAGGTTCCTGTTATTAGGTAGGTTTTAAGGTCCAATCAAGCTCTAATCTCCGGATTTTACTTAGACTTGTTCAACTATCAAACTCAATCCGAAAAAATGCAAATGCTATGCAATGCGATGCAGAAAATATTTTTGTGATGCAATTTTCAAAATTTTGAACTGTTTATGGATTTTTGAAAAGATGAGGATGCATATGCCAATGCATTTTTTTGTCTTTTTCAAAAAGATTTTTCAAATATTTTTGGATTTTACTTTTGCAAATGTTTTTGGGATTTTTGAAAACAAAAAGTTTTGGCTGAAAACTAGGTTAAAACATGTACACAGGAGTGCTTCTTAGATATACAAGACGTGGATTTTAAGAATTTACAAGGGTAAGTGATCAATTTTATACAGTAGATTTTTGGTGTGATGTAAATATTCCTCAAACTTATTTGACACATGTTTTTCAAACAATTTTGAAAACTATAGTCCAAATTAATTTTTACAAACAATTTTACAAACATGCACACACATTTGAAAATCATTTTGCAAAGGCTTTCAAAACAGTATATATAGGTTTTTCAAAATATTTCTGCAACCATTTTTCAAACCATTTACAAATCATTTTTCAAACATTTTATTTCACACAAAGAAAATAAATTTTTACAAACCACACATTTTACACAGGTTGAAAACATGTAACAAAATATTTTCAAAATATTTTCAATAGATGTTCACAAAGATTTTCAAACTATTTTTCAAACATTTTGCAAAAAACATTTTCCCCTGATTTATTAATCAGTAAATACAAAAAGAATTTGAGGAATAACCACATCTTTTTATTAAGGATTTTTAAAGAATTTTAAAGCCATATTTATTAGGAAAATACGAAAGTACGAGTTGTGGCTAAAGTATATACGTAGTATATACGACCCCCCTATACTTAGCTTGAGCTATATCCTCATAGATCAGAGAGAAAAGAGAAGTCATAACTCGTACTGAGTATAGAAAAGTCTAAAGAAGAAATGAATGAATCAATGAGAAGTTGACCGTCCCCCATATACTTAGGATCAAATAATCCTAAGTATAGCAGACTGTACACAAAGCAGGGAGGGTCAAGGGTGGGAATGAACAGATCGTACTCAGGTTGTCTCCCCCTATACTTAGAGTAAGATATCCCTAAGTATAGACAAGAAGAGGAAACAATGGAGAGGATCGAAATGAATGAAAATACTCGAGGTGCACACCCCCTATACTTAGGACAAAGTACGTCCTAAGTATAGAAAATTGTCTACAAGGGGCGACACCTTTTGGATAGATACGGAAAACAGAAATGGAAAAAAGAAAAGAAGAAAAGAGATGAAGATGGGAGAAAGATAGTGAGAATGTACACACCACTCCCCCTATACTGAGGGTAAAAGAAGCCCTAAGTATAGGCAACAACAGGAGTGACGAAACGAAACGAGGAATGAACACTCGGCTCGTCCACCCCCCTATACTTAGGACAAAGTACGTCCTAAGTAAGGCAAACACGAGAATGGATGGACGAGCAATACGGTAGAGAGAACAGAGATAAACTAGGGAGAATGTACAACAGAGATGGATGTACATATGATCAAGAAGGTAGAAAGCGAACCTTCTTACTGGACCGCTGAGGAATGGATCTGGTGTGATGCAGGTCAACATCGGGGTCCACAGTGGACGGATGCCGATCAGGGTCGACAGAGAGTAAATCCTCGGTGGTCCTAGGGTGTGAAGGCACAGACTGGTGAGTGCAAGAAGTACGGCTAGATCCGGCCTTGGCTGTCTCGCTGATATCAAAGTGAAATGGGACAAACTCATCATCCTCGGAAGAAGTGTAATCGGAGTCGTCCTGCGAGGTGTCATCCAGGTCAAAACCAAAAGGAACGAACTCATCGATGGAAGTAGTCGAACTCTTTCCGTCCTCTATAATCTCAACCGGATCATCTTTTTCATCAAAAGGCCCGAATTCCCGAATAAAAGCAATCAAATCAAATTCGGCCTTAGTCTCATCAGTATCTACATGGACAGGAGCGGACCCATCAGTGGAGATAGTCAAGTCATGGCCGTCCTGTCTAGTATCCAAATCTACCCTCCGCTCAATGGTATCGATCGTGTAAATCCCGCGGATGTCATCAACACATCGCCAAGTCACGTAAGAAGGAACGTCGAGGTCCATGCTTTCCGAGTCTTCCTCAACAGGAAAGAATTCTCGGGTCTCAGTGGAATTCAATAGATAGCAAAATTCTCTGATAGTATCATCAAGGCCATGGTCCTCGAGGTCAGCCAAGATAGGTGAGGTCACATCAGGTGTAGGTCTCTGGTCGGCGGTGGGTGCGGTGATCAACACTTCGCTCTCGTCAGCAGGACGGAAGCGAATTTCTCCTGATCCATAATCAATAACGACCCTCGCAGAGGCGAGGAATGGTCGTCCTAGGATGATTGGAGATGGCTCCCCTGTGTAGGTCTCCATGGGCAACACGACAAAATCAACATGGTGGCTCGTGCCCTGAATAGAAATAACGGCGTTTTCAAGGATACCCTTCGGCCTCTTGATAGATCAGTCAGCAAACTGAACGATCATCCTGGTTTTCTTGAGAGGCCCTAAGTGAAGAGACTGTACCAGCGAGAAGGGTAATATGCTAATAGATGCACCGCCGTCTAGGAGAGTGTGATCACCTGTGAAGTCAGAGATGGTGCAACTGCTGAAAGGTGTGCCAGTGTTCCTCTTTCGAGTAATGGGACGGTGTGTGACGGCATGGGCAGTGGCCATGGTCAAGATGTGATGCTCAGATCTGCTCCTCCGCTTTCTCTTCTTGGGAAGAGGAGCAGATATATTGGTCATGGCCTGCTGAAGTGGGGCACGGATAATCTCATGTATGGTGGCCACCACTTCGGGTTCAGTCAGCATTTTTTTGAATTTTTGGACCTCCTCCATACAAGGGAGGAAGTCGGAATCAGCATCTACACGAGGCATGCCAAGAGCAGTCTGTGCAGCGGCATCCTCGGGGTCAAAGGTGGGAGAAGGTGTGAGAGGTTGTGTGGTCAAAGGATCTGGCAAGTGGTACCTCTCCTCACAGTCTGGCTCGATCATGTGTCTCTCGAAATCTTTTTGTATTTTTAAAAATTTCTTATTTTTTTGTATTTTTGGCGATTGCAAGCTCTCATGGAAATCCTCGAGTGAACCCATATCATCAAATGGTGGAATATCATGGTCGCTCTTATTGGTACTAGTGAGGTGGTCAATCCTCTGTCTCATATGATCCATCATCTGGGTCAAGTGCTCAATGGTGGACTCCATGAAAGGTGACTCCAACAGCTCGACCTCGGGTGGATGTGAAGGTGGAGAATACGGAAGTGGAGGTGGGTGTGGATAGAAATCCGAGGTCTGATACTGTGTCTGAGGCGGATATGTACAAAAGTCGGGAGCAAAGTCCTCCTGGAAAAAAGGAGGTGGACCAGCTGGAGTGAACGAATGATCCGCAAAGTCCGGATAAAATACGCTCCAGTCGGCCATCTCGAAACAAAAGAAAATGATCGGGAGAGCACAATGGTCAAGTCAAGAGAAGTGAGAAGAAAGGCGCAAGTGCGCAGACGCGATCTAGGATACACACAAAACAATCACAAACAAAAAATGAAAATAATACAAACCCTCAATTCACCTACTCAACTCGGTGAAGACCGCAAATGCGGTCTTTTTATCTTGTTTGTTTTAGAGTTAGGTGAGAAGTCCAAAATTGCGCAAACACTTAGGGGTTGAATGGGATTTGGGCACTAACCTTAGTGTGTGCGCGAGCAAGTAAAACGAAGACAATGAGGGGATTACTCGCCCCAATACAAGATTTTTCTTTTTGATCGGTTTTAAGGTCAAGTAATATTAGCAGTCCCAATTTTATGGATTATCACCTTTTTTTTGGATTTTTAATAAGCAATGCACGATCCTATCGGGGAGTCAATTCCTTTAAGCTCCTAGGTGATCAAAATCAGAGGTAGAGGAGCGGAAAAGCAATGCAAGCGGCAAAACGATGATGAATGCTAAAGCGTAAATGCTCACATTGCCCCCAACACTCTACATGCAAGGATGCTCAGCAGAATTGAAACCTATCTACATGCAAATGCAAAAGCCGATGAAATTGCCCTAGGTTTCAGAAATTGCTATTATCGTGAAGAACCACAAGCTGACCACCAATTCTCAACCCTAGAGTCCGGTCTAGGCTCACCCCTCCTCCTCTCGACAAATCGAGTTGAGGAGAAGCGCTTGGTGGGATGAGCTCGCGGCGCGGCGGATCAAAGACAGTGAATCAACTGTTTAAATTTGACTAGGTCCGAACGATGCTATAGGCACATGCAAGGGTGATTAATGTGTTTGGACCTAATTCTATCGCAAGCAACTCCTAAGACTAAGGGCTCAATGACACAAAAGAAATAAAATCGGAAAACAAAACAAAATAAAAAGAATGCGAAGAAAACCATAAAAAGCCGCGGTGAGCCTCCCAGGTGAACAGACACCTGGAAGTTAGGCTCGAGAGTTCAAATGTCCTGAGGTACCTGTATTATTACAATTAATAGACTCTCTCTCACTACAAATTACAAAAACAAATACAAGGAAATAAACACAACAACTACTGTGGAGCTCGGTCTGCAAAATTCCTCTTCGTCTCCTCGGTGCTCGGCTGGCAGATGCCGGCTTCACGTGGGTGCGTAGGCGCCTAGGGTGGAGCGCCTCCCTCGATCCGCGGTTCCTCGCACGAAGTCAACAAAAGAGAAGGTTAGACAACTCAATAGATATATCAAAAATAAAGAAAATAAAATAACAAAAATGAAAGCCGTGAAATAGACAATCAATCACAATCACAAACAAGACCCGAACTAAGCATTGTTGCTCCCCGGCAACGGCGCCATTTGTTAAACCGAGAAAATAGAGGGTCGTACGGTTTCACAAGGCGAAACCGTAGTCGATGCGGTGATCGCTCAAAAATCCTGCTTCAAACAACAATTATCCCACAACAAGTAATTCAAGCAATTAAAGTAAATGTACGGAGTTAAAATTTATTATAACTCTACAACAAGATGTGTATAGGTGCAAGTATTGTAGAGGTCGAACACAAGGAGCAGACAGGTAGATCGGGGCAAAATTGCTCAAAAGTGTAATTGTGATCAAGTTGTCTATTAACGCTATTTTTTTTGTGGGTCTTTATTTTATATCTTTTATTTTTTTTAAATTAATTTTTAATTTTGTATTTTTGTATTTTGATTTTTAATTTTCTGATTTTATATTTTCTTTTTATATTTTATATTTTTTATTTTCTTTTTTTTCAATATTGGAATATACAAACTATATAAGAAAAAAGATGATAAACTATTTGTAAAAATAAGGGAAAAAGCTCAAAAATTAGGAAATGAAATGTTTTTGGTATTTTTATATTTATCTACTGTTTTTGTGATTTTTGGGGAATTTTCAGAATATTTTTGGTATTTTTAAAGGTGGGAATAAGAGAAAACAGTAAATAAAATACAAGACTGAAACTAAAATGGAGAAATAAAATAGAAAACAGTAACAAAAATTCTCCAAATTAATTTTCACTTGAAGAAAATAAAGTCAAGAAAATTCAGAGACAAAGTTTGTAATTTTAGGAATTTTTATGGATTTTTAATATTTTTTTGGGAGGTTTTTGGTGTTTTGTAATTTTTAGGAGTTTTGCTTTATAATTTTTAGTGAATTTTGGACTGAAGTTAAAACACACTAAAGGAAACAAAATATATTTTTTGGGGCTTTTTCTGAAGTGTTTATATATTTTTTATGGATTTTATAATGCAAACAGTGCTGAAAATAGCTATTTTTAATTTTTAAAAAATATTAAAATGCAATAATTATAAAAAATAAAAATATGCCGTTAATCTACTATGCAACAGAGACTTAATGTGATTTTCGGGGATTTTTTTGGGTTTTATAGATGCATGCAAAAAATACAAGAAACATAAGGAAAATACATGTTTGCAGGGGTATTGATGTAGTTAGTCAGGAATCCAGGGACCTCTGCGCAAATATTTCAAAAGAGTATAACTAAATAAAAATACTCGCGAACTGAATATTAATAGCAAAAATGTGTCGGGCTAACCCTGCAAAATGCCCAAGGCGCGCGTGCTAAGCATGTGCGCCTGGCAGGGCTATATGTGTAATATGCGCAACTTCAGGGGGGGTTTGATAAAATTTACAACAGTTAAGACACTGCAAATGAAAGATTAAAAATTACTTGATAAATACAAAAACGCGGGGGTTATGGCTGCAAAATACCCCCGCTAGGCGCACATCCAACGGCGTGGCTCCGCCCACTAAGCCACGTGTCGCGCGCAGGTTGCGCGATACCCTTTCGACTCCGACGCCCAGGATTAGAACTTGAGGAGTTATCGGACGGCTGCGGTGGCTTTAATCTAACGTCAGCTGCTGCTCGAGAGGAGAGTTCTTGATCCGACGGCTTAGGATACGGCTGGACGAACAAAAGAGGAACATGGCGGCGCCGAGTTTCGTGTGCGTGATGGGCTCGCCTCCGTCCACCAAACCCACAGCCGAAGGGCGGGTTCTGAAACTGCTGCTCCTCCCCGACGTCCAGGTGGCTCAGACCGGTCCGACGGCCAACGGATGGCCCTCGGCTGCTCGATGAAGCTCCAGCCGACCTGGGGGTCTTCTTGGCGTGAATCGAGGCCCAGACGCATCCTTCTCTTCCTGCAATCAAAACCAAATGGACGGCAGATATCTCGCAGCAGGAAGGGGCCTTTATTGGCGAGAAAAGGCAGCATGGGATGGCGATGGTGGTTGCCGGAGCTTCTGAGCTCCGGCGAGGTGTTCGAGATGGAATCTAGGCTAACTACTCGCTTAAACAGCAAACTAAATGCGCAACTTAAAAACTGAACTAGAAGCTAACTAATCAGCAAGAAAAAGGAAGAAAAACATGACCTCGAGGGTGTATAACCCGAGATGGGGGACCTCAACGGCGGCCACGCCGGAGGTGAAATGGAACCGCTCCTCGACCACGCGAGGTGCTCCCAGGTCGGCTGGAGGGTGTCCTGTCACGACCCACGGTCCTGAGCGCGAGAGGGGAGGCAAACGAAGTCAAAGGAGGGTTCTTGGGACCAAGGAGGATGGCGGGTGGTTATTTGAAAAGTGGCGAAGGGGGTGCAAAGAGCGAGGCACTACACGTGTATCGATGATCCTCAGCCCGTGACAAACCCAGGGCGTGAAAGCCCATTCTGCGAGGAACAAGTTTGCTGAAGACATCGACAAGAAAATATGAGAGGAAGGGCCTCGAAAAAATCGAGAAAAAAGACAAAAAAAACTCGTTCTGACAAAGGGCACAGGCTGGGGTCAGAGAGTTGACCCGAGGTCAACTCTCCAGCCCACCTGGTTGGTCCACGTGGACCAACCAGGAAAAAGCCTGGAAAAACATCTTATAAAATCAAAATAAAATAGTAAACTATTTTATTTAATTATGGTTACAAAATAAAAAATGCTTATAATTTTATAAATTATTTTATGGTAATTTTTATTTATTTTTTAGAGGTATATTTTTACAAGTTGCCTATTATACCCTTTATGGGTATATTCTTCTATATATTGTATTCTTTTATTTTTATTGTATGTATTTAATTTATTTATTTTTGATTATTAATTTATATAATTATAACATACTTTTATACACGTAATTATATTTTTATTTTATTTTATTGATGTGTTTTGTATATTTAATAAAATAGAAATAGTAATTATACAGGTATGTGTATAAGAATTATACCTAGGTTTTGTGTATACAAGTATTTTTTATTTTGAGTTTTATTTACATTTTTATTCTGATTTTAATATACACAATTATTATAAGTAATATCTACAACATTATAAAAATATAAAAATACAAAAATAATGAATAAATAATAAATTGAATATTTTAATCTGTACAAGTATACAATAGGGGTCCAAAACTCAACTTTCAAACCGTAGCTCTGCCAAATGCGAAACCACCGCCATTAAATAGCTTATTTTGAATTATATACAATTAAAGGTGAATTTGATGCATTTAGAGTTTTCATTTGTGAGATACGGGTCTGGGAAGTTGGGATTCTGGATTTTTATTCAGACAATAACTTTTTATCTATGTATTATTTTTTAGTGAAATCAATTTTGTATTTTTCTTTATTTAATTATATACAACTTTCATGTACAAAGTTTCTTTATTTGAGGTGTAAAAAGTGTAACCAAAAATAGGTCCCAAAATGAATAAAGAATGAATGAAATAGAAGGTATTTTTATTGTATTTTGGCCCTTATCTCCCCCTACTTTATTCCTTGTCGACCTATTCATCAAGATGCCTAGGTCTCGGGGTTTCGGCTCATGAAATATTTACAATATTTTATTCTTTTTCTTTTCTTTTCTTTATTCTATAATTTTGGCATTAAAAACAGTATTTTATACACTTTTTTACACACATATGCATGAATGCTAAAATGCATGAATTAAGCCTATTTACACGTATTTACTAGGGTTTTTAAGGCCAAAATGATAGAATAAAGATGATGAAACGTAGATTCATCACTAAGGCAACTTGGAAAACTGGACTAGTGATGTTTTCCAAGTTGACATGCCTCACAATGAAACTCGAACTTGACAGAAACCCCTAGAATGACACGATATATATTTGACAGCGGAAGGTGACCAAATCGCAGATGTCAGGTGTATGATGATTGTGAACCCCCAGAAAGCGAACAAACACCGGCATATGGAGTTTGGATCAGTCGGTAAAGGCCTCCATGCTCACAGCCACATCCAATCACCTTGCCCGTGAGTATATCCTGAAAAACAAGGGAAGTGGCGTCAAATATGGCACGACAATATAGGTCTTTTGTAATCTGACTTATATAAATATAAAATCATTGAGAAATCTGGAGCATGAAAAATATTATGAAACTGCAATGAGGGAGCTAAGAGAACCTCCCCTGACCAGTGATGGGGGAATGCATCCCATCAGCAATCACCACAGACCTATCATTCTGACTCGAGCTGTATCTACTGAATTATGAGCGATCTCCACACAGATGGTGTGAGGCACCATAGTTCATTATCCATTCTGAATATATGGCATGAACTGAATAGTATATGCATAAGTAGTACATGTGGCCCTCGCGGATGCAGAAGCAACAAAGTTTGATGGACCAGAATAGGAGCTCAGGGAAGCGCTTGCATGTAGCATTATCTCTCGAAGTCGTTTAACAAACTCATCAAATCGTTGATCTGTAGAGTCTCTGTGGTAGTAGTTAGTGGAGCCTACTTAGCAACTCGAGTATATGGTGGAAACTCGTGCTTGGAATAACACGTATCCTCAGAATGGCATGATCGATGATAGTAAGTAAGGTTGGCATGACCGTTGAGATCCACGTCCACGGGGGCCACCTCTCCCTCTGGGCGAATAAGAACCACTTCTCCCATAAGATGCAACCATAGAAGATGATGTCTGAGTAGCAACGGGGGCTGAAGAGATGTTGAGTCGACTTAACCTCCGATATGCCTCCTACATAGAAGGTATAGTAGAGTCTGTAAATATCTGAGAATGAGTTACATCATATTCTGAGTCAAAGGATGCCAGAAACACCCCAGTCATCACATAATCATGATACGCCTTCAATTGCTCAGGCGTGGCCGCCAATGGTATGTAGCCATGTAGCCTCTCAAACATACCTCTGAGGGAGGTATACACCATATGTAGAGGTCGACCATTCTGTTTGGTCGTGAAAATGTCGTTTTGAAGCAGTAAAATCTTTGACACATTCCTCGCTTGAGAATATGTAATAGCGAGGATGTCCCACATGGCATTTGCGGTAAGTTGGCTCAGTATGTCATTTGATATCCCCATAGATACAGTTCCAAATAGCCATACTCGAGCATAGGTATCATCAGCCTCCCATGAAGCATAGATTCTCTTCTTGTCTTCTGGTTCATCCTATATAAGGCGCTTCTTTCCATGACTATGCATTAAACTCATGAACTGCATCGCCCATAGTTCGTAATTCGTGACATCCATTTTGACAATGGGAGCAGGACCTTTGAAAGCACCCGTGGATGTAACATCACTGAAATTTTCTGACGTGTTGCCTAATGAGGACATGACGAAATCGTAGACAAACGAAGAAAAAATGTCTACACATACATTAGGAGGTGGTTATGGGTGTAGACACAATCCACAACCATTCCCTTACTATTTTCTTCTTACGCAGGTGCGAGAGGTGACTGCAACTGCCTGATTTTACTATTTCAGATCAAGATCAGATCGTGTAGGGTGTATAACCCCTACACAAACAAATTGATGACTCAGGCCTCCTGGAAGCCCTTAGGCACCCACAACATGTAGCAAAGCAAGCTTGGGAGAGAAAGGAAGGGGTGGCGGTGATGCAAAAATGATTTCGGCGTGATGGCGAAAAATAATTTTTGATGGTGGATTTTCGGTGGAAGAAGAAAATTAAGGGGTTGAGAAGAGAAGCTCGTCGGGAACACGAGGGATTTAGGGAGGAAGAACGCATAGATCGCGTGGGGAAGAAGAGAGACAAGAAAGAGAGAGATAAAATCTCAAATTTGATAATAACTGAACTGAACTGTCTAAAAACACTAGCCTATCATCCCTTTATATAGGAGGGATGAGGTTACAAAAATAGAAACTCAAATTCAAATTCAAACTAATTATCCTAATTTGACTCTAACCGACTAACCGACTAATTTGAAATTCAAATTGAAACTAACTACTTTAGAGATCACACACGATCTCTTATTTAAAATAAAATTACGATGACTCAAAATAAACATAAATAAAATTAACGGATAAAAGTAGATAAAAATGCGGCCCTATTCTCCAGTTTATGTTTCATCAGGCGGCGTCTGGATAGAGAAGAGAGGGACAACAGTGCCAAGATAGCGAGAGAGTGATGTAGCACGCTACTAATAAATAGGGTCTTATTTAATTTTCGTTTGTTAATTAGAGTCTCATTTTATTTACAAATAATTGACTTGTCGTAATTTTATTTTAAATAAAGAGATCGCATGTGATCTCAAATTAGTTAGTCAGTTTTCAATTTAAATTTCGAATTTAAAATTAGAGTCAATTAGGATAAATTAAGATTTGATTTTATTCAAATCAATTAGTTAGTCGATTAGAGTCAATTAAGATAAGTATAGTTGAATTTTGAATTTTATTTCTATCTTAGTTAGTCGGTTAGAGTCAATTAGGATAAGTATAGTTGAATTTTGAATTTTATTTCTATCTTTTTTTTTACGCTCAATTTTATTTCTATCTTTGTAATTGATTTGAATTTTATTCAAATCAAGTAGTTAGTCGGTTAGAGTCAATTAGGATAAGTATAGTTGAATTTTGAATTTTATTTCTATCTTTGTAATCCCACCCCTCCTATAAAGGGAATGGTAGGCAATTGTTTTAAACAATTGAAGTTGAATTAAAATTGAGATTGTAATCTCTCTCTCTCGTCTCTTTCCTTCCCCACGCGATCTCCGCGATTCTCTTCTCCAAAATCCCTCGTTCTCCGACGAGTTTTCTCTCTCAACCACTCCATTTTCTTCTCCACCAAAAAAATCCACAATCAAATTAATTTTTCATCGCCGTGAAACTTCTGATTTGCATCAAAGAGGGGCGGCGCCGAAAGAGAGAGATAGATGGAAGAGAGAGCGGGGCAGCTGGTGGGATAGGGTTAGGGATAGGGTTTCAATGCTCCAATCTAGGATCGTCGCTTTGATACCATGTTGGGAGAAAAGGGGGACTTATTATTCTATGGTGTCCCATGGCCCTCTTATAAAGTTGAGAAGCCATGGAAAAATTACATAAAGAGGACAAACAAAATAAGGAGTGATAAATAAATATATAAACATAAAACTCTCAACAGAACCGAGAGTAGTCATCTATTACAACAAAACAATAATGGCATCCACTTAAACATTCAGATTTTGTAGGTCCAAAAAGTTTAGATACGGAAGCTTTGAAGGTACAGAGGCACTGATGAATTGTTTACTTTTGAGAGTTGTATGGAGTCTTCCTAGTTCACACGTTGGATACACGGAAAGTTTAGGTACCAAAAATCACCATTATAGTTTTGGGGAAGTTGCTACAACCTTAGCCAGTTGATACTAAAAATTGGAAAAATCCACCTCTGCTCAGGTTTAATTTTTTTCCTGGAAAACGTTGCTTAAGTTTCATTAGATTACGTTTTTAAGATATTTTGAAAATGGGATGTCGATTTCCCAATATCTAATTATGATTTTGTGTGCGTTGGTGTAAATATAATGCAATATGAAGAATAGACTCCCCATCGGAAGGAGACATTATACAATCGTACTTTGAGACTGTCTTTTGACCCTGATATGTTGAAGTCGGTTCTTCATTGATCATCATTGGCTGATAGGATTATAGAGCATCTTAAACTCATTGAGAAGTTATTGGTCATCAACGGGTCATGATGGGTGAAGTCAGTTTTCAACAGGACAACCAAACAATGAAGCCTTTTTAATCTCCCTTTGTCAGCCTCAAAGAGATGACCAGCTGATAGGACATCTTGATGGGATGACCAATTGATGGCGCATTTGGTCTTTCTTTGCCATCCTTCAACTGAATGAAAGTCTTAACCTTTCTAAGTTATTCTTAATGACACCATCAAACCACCAACTGTTGAGACAACTTAACCTCTCTTGGTTGCCAGAAAAACTAACTGGTTGCGCATTTTCGCCTTTCTTAACGTGTCAAGCACAACTCCATCATATCTTTCACCACCGACATAAAATTGTTTTTATTACGACTCCTCCATACACATGTAAGATTTTCACCCATGTCTTTAACTCTCCCCATCACACTCTCTACACAAGTCTCTCATCTCTTTAGAATCCAAGAGACTCGTCATGCCTTCTTCTCGCCCTCTCTATTGACTGTTCCTTCACGTCTGCACAAGGAGGGCATGTCCATTCATCATCCCAGTTTACCTGAAGCCCAACTACCTATTCTCATATTTGATTATGAAAAAGGCACATATACACATACATGGACACGACTATCTTCAAGTCGAACACTGTGTGGAACTAATACAAACACTAAACTCACTCTAGTTCTACGAGCTCGATTTATTCTGTCTTTCACCTGTTATCATTAACGTGAGGTTCCTCAGGGCCCAGGTGAGGGTGCTTTTATATAGTTTAGTATTAGTGCCCTGGAGCAAACAACTGGCTCAGCTCCCTTCTCCATCCACTACGTAAACCGATTTGACCATATCAAACTCAGTTGGCCAGCAGCTCCGGCAGTAGTTGCATTGAAATCCCGAGCTGGGACTCACTGCCAAAAACTCAGTCGCCTAAGGTTTCCTCCTCGTGAACCAGTGCCGAATGCATTGCAAATTCATGAAAAAATCCAATCGCAAACTTAATTAAAGTGATTTAAAGAGACACCTACCAAAGGAGTATATTTATTCCCGATAAGAGACTAAGAAGAGTGAAACGATCCACAACTAACTCCTCCTCCCCTTCCTCTTTCCGCCCTTATCTGCGCCCCGAGCATCGTGATTCTTTTTCAGCACCGTCTTGTACCCAGACTTGGTCGGCTTTCCCCACGGCGACACCGATGGCCTACCGCCGCTTGTCCGCCCCTCCCCGCCTCCATGCGGGTGATCGATGGGGTTCATTGCGACTCCACGCACGATGGGCCTCCTCCCGAGCCAGCGCGACTGGCCGGCCTTGCGGAGGCGAAGGTGCTTCCTCTCGGGGTTGGAGACCCGACCGATGGTGGCGCGGCAGCGGGAGTCGAAGAGCTTGTCGACGCCGGAGGGCATACGGAGGAGGCACTGGCCATCGTCGGAGATCTTGATGATCTTAGCGGAGGTGCCGGCAGCGCGGACGAACTTGGCGCCCTGGCCGGGGCGGTGCTCGACGCAGTGGACGAAGGTGCCGATGCGCATGAGGGAGAGGGGCATGGAGTTGCCAACCTGAGAGAGGGGGTCGAGCATCCCGTGCTTGAAGGAGGATGACGGTGTTGCGGCGGCGGCCGCAGTGGTGGAATTGAGAACCTTCATGCCCGGGAGGAGCTGGTCCGGGGCCACAATGTAGCTGTAGCGCTGGAGCCGGGGAGGAGGATGAGGAGGAGGGGGAGGAGTGGCGGTGGAGAAGAGGCGGCGGGAAGAGGAGGAGAGGGATGATTTGGCGCGGGAGAGGAGGGTGGCGAAGGCCATTGCTTTCATTTCCGGCGGAGTAGGGTTTTGATGCGTCTGATGACTGGGTGAAGTCCGAATGGTGTATGTGAGCCACCAGTGTGCGCTGTTTCCAGTCCGAATGGTGTATTGTGGGTATTGAATAATTTGGATCGGGATGGTAAGATCCAACTAAAGAGCTCGACCCGAATCCGTAATTGAATTGTAGTGGATCAGATGTGGATCAAATATCTAACCAGCAATATAAAATGGGTTGGACTTGGACCTTCGACATGATCACTTTGGACCTGAAGGGGTATGACTCGATGTTCATCCATAGTTGTACATGATTGACCATGCCAAGATGTTTATGCTTTTTCTCCATGCTAGGGATAATAGGGTTATGTATGGATTTCGACAAGGACCATTCCTTCGTGTTGTTTTAGTTGAGCACATAACAAGCATAGGCTAAGGGACAATGAGATTATATAGAATAGAAATTTGCATTTTCAAGAACGTTTGTTGATGAATCCATGATTCCTCTACTCTATATGGATTTTTTAGCAACATCTCCTTTATAATTCACTAATTAAATCCCTTAAAATTAATTAACTAACATTCACTAATTGTGCTTAAATTACAGTTAAAACCTGTAAATAAATTACCCTTACTTTTAACCTAAATTGAGCTTATTATTTTATGTACAAAAATCATTTATTTTAATCTAATTCCTTCTCTAAATTATTCTTTAATTAACTAACTTGGCATAAGAATTAAATCCATAAAAAGAACTAAATTAAAAAAATCAAAAATATCGAGCTTTGTCTACTTTGTACATATGTTCTCTTTGTTGTTTTTATTTTACCTTTTTCAAACCTATAAAAATAAAAAAAATAGATTAATTATGTATATAAAATGTATCTAAATTAATTCACTAATTAAAATCAATTAAAAATATAAAAAATTATGAGATGCAAAAAATGGTATTTTATTATTCATAGGGTACCACTAAAAATATTTTTTTGTACAGTTGACTTCTTTTGATTTTAGGTCATTCATAAAATTTGTAGATCTCGTCAAAATAAGCAACTACCGTGTATATCGCTTTTTGATTTGACTTCATTTACTATCATTTTTTTATTTTTCTTTTATTTTTTATCTTTATTTATTTTTTATATTTTTACTTGTATTTAATCCATAATTTTATTAATTATTTTTATTTTAATCTTATTTATTTATTTTATTAACCTATTTTTTATTTCCTTTTTTTCTTTGCTCCTCCTCTTTTTCTCTCCCTCTCTTTCTCTCTCTCTTAACTCCCATACCCCTAGGTCACGTGCAAAGCAATCACGTGCTTTGCACATGACTGTCCTCCCCCCCCCCCCCCCAACAACGATCGTTGCCCTTTTCTGATAGTTACGCGGCCGCCTCACCTCCTCGACACCCTCGTTGTTACACATCGCTTCCAGCCATTTATCCTCCTCTCCTATAAGGGCATCATCATTGTCTCCTACCATTTTCATCTGCCAATCAAGAATAGGGAGCCCTAACTCTTCCTCGTGTCATCGATGACAGAGGTGACATCCATCGGCGAGATCCAAGAGCTGAAACCTCCTGCCACAGCTCTTCTATGAGTTTGCAGAGCTTCGAGGCAAGTCGTCGGTCTCTGAGGCGAAGAACGGAGGAGGACTCGTCTTCTGCTCCTCCACGCACCAAGCGAACCCCATGTTCCCCTCTTCTTCACCTTCGTCTTCTTCTTCATTCGAAACCTCAAATTCGTTTCGACCATTGACACATCCACCTCATGCATCCCTCCGCATGTTGTTCTATCTCCTGCAACCCTCCATCGATTAAAACTTCATCCACCACCACCGCTCGTAAAGCACTGCCATCATCTTCTTCCCTGGCGTCTGCCCGCAGTGAGTCAGTCACCCTCTGGCCTCTGCTCCACGTCTCTCTGATGCAGTCCTACGATCGAGGTCATCACCACCGCTTTACCAGACTACCTCGGCCTGCCAACCACCTCGATCACGGAGCCCACACTCCTCCAACGCTCCACTGCCACAGACTCCTTTACAGCACCTTCGCTCGATGCCCTTGGCTCTTTCACCTGATCATCATCAGCCCGCTCCGCCTTCCTCCACCCCTCGGCCCTCGGTCGGAGCTTTTCCCTCGCCCATGCCTCGACGACCCTTGGTCGTGTGTCGGCCATCAAAGTAGCCTTGGCTGCTCCTCGACCACCGCACGCCCGTCGCCACCGTTGACTTCTAGCCACCGTTGGATCAGTCATGCTTTTTGTGTTGTTGATGTGTTTTCCTCATGAAAATGAACCTTTGCAATGATAGAACCTTAAGTGAATGTCTTGATGTGTTAATGCCTGACCTAAAAATCATTCATGATGGAATAATAAGCTATATGGTTTCACTGATTTGGTTAAAAACATGAAATGATGCATGCATGACTAGTTATCGAAGCCCATTCTTTAGAATAGTTCCACGACACATGTTGTACAGAGAATTACATAATGATATTTGTTGAGTGTATTCTATTGTTATATATGGGTATTTTTGAAGATGTCGTAGTGATGATGGAAAAATATTATGTCTTAAATTTTGATAGTGATTTGTTAGATTGTTGACGTATGTTGTTATGCTTTTGCATTGTCCTCTTAGGCAACTGCTAATTGAATGAGCATTTGCTACAACTTCATTAAATGGCAAACGAAATGATGTATGAATAGATTTTTGCATGTTTGTATGTGGACAAGTGATATTTGAACTACCGTGATGTTTGCACATGTTAGATGCACAATGGAAAATCCAGGGAGATGAGAGCGGGTGATAGACAGTTTTTTTCTATAGAACGAAATATAACCTAATCAACAAGGGCATCGAACAAAACCAAGTTTTAATGAAAGAGCATGAGAAGAACCGAAATGAGGAAACTATTCATTCACCACATAAGGATGGAATTTGATTGTGTCACAATTTAATAACAATTTGGTGCATAATGCACAAAGGATCAGATTTTATCACATTAGAAGATGTGAATGCATTTGCTTAAGTATGAGGAATAAGTCCACTTGGAGATGGAACAAGACATTCGATGATGTGCAGTGTATTGTAGTTGCATGTATTGATTGCACCACCTCCATATGATACTTTTATACAAAATATAGAAAATTGTTGGTCATTGACATTTTCATGTTCTTAATCCTTATGTCGTTGAATCGTACCAATAGTACAATAACTAATCGCATCTACTCCTTAATGAGATATTATTTGTGTCGAGGAAGGGTATGATCACGAAGAGGTTTGTTAATTCGCTCGGAAGGGGGTTATTAGGGATTGAGAAAAGTGTGTATAACTGTCGATTTGAACCAGAAACACTTATAGGATTCCCACGTGTTTAGAACAATTGTTTGGATAAAGGATAAGAAATAAGGTATGATAAGTAATAAGCAGAATTTATTCCTTGTTTTTGTTAGCTTGGTTTGAGGGATAATGAAAGGATAAACATTGTATACAAAGACATGATGATTGATGTAAAATCATGATGTGGCCACTTATCTTGAGATAGCTTATCTTGGGGAAAAAATTCCTTCTATCGTGAAATAAATGAATGTTGTTTAACATCCAAATATTAGAGTTTTAGGGCCCGTTCGGTTCGGGAATAAGCAGGAATAAGGATTGTGAATAAGGAGAATAAGGGTCTATTCTTTGTTCGGTTGGAGAATAGGAATAAGGAGAATAAGGTGAAATAAAGGTGGGTGAGGTGGGATAAAGATAGGAATAAGAGTGAAATAAGATGTAATGAGGGGGAATAACCGTACCATAGGAAACCGTGTCGGATGGAGAATAGGCCCCTTATTCCAGGGCCTATTCTCCAAACGAACATGCCCTTAAGGAATTATGCAGCCCTAGGAAGGATAAAAAAAGGAGTAATAAAAAAAGGAGTATCTGGCATTCTTCAAGAACAAAATGTTAAGACGTGTGGAGAGGGCAGTCCTCGCAACTATGTATGATAAGCGAACTGAACATTTTCGTATCTGATTAGAGGTCGTTCGATAATAATTCAAAAAATGTTCATTTTACACGTCCCTTTTGATAAAGTTTTTTTCCTTAAACCTTTCAGTTTTTCATATTTTTTGTGAATCTTTCATACATCTTTTTAGCGTTTTTCCAGTTATAATTTAGTATCGTTGGAATTCTATGCGAGCATACGTGTCTTGATTATTTTTACCTTCTTTCATTATTTCTAAGTAATTAAGAGAATCTACCAAATCTTGTAAGTTGTTCGACATTGTGATGCGTGATTGTATTCTTATGTTAAAAGGCATGATATAGAATGTTTATATCTTTTGCATTCTTCTCAATTCTTTTCATAAATGCATCATAGTAGTCATCATTTCCTTCGACAATTTCTGGTTTCATAAATGGCTTTGAAATGCAAATTCGCATGGTGGGATATATATTATTTGAAGAATTCTATACGATTAGCCCAATAGGAATAGTTGTCGGTCCAACTTGAGATGTCTTGGAGATTGGGAATCCTATTGCAGTTGGAGCAGCAAGTGGCTACCATACCATGTATTTTGTACGAGCTTATTTATTTGCACGTGCTCTGATACCAAATGAGATGAAAACTAAAAATAAGAAGGGGATTGAATTACTCAGCAAACGAAAACGACGTTAAAAAAATCAGATTTGAGAATGCTAAATGATTTCTACGTGGAAGTCCAAGCGAGTAAAAATCAAAATTTAGAACTCTTGTTTCAACTCTTGTCGAAGCATGTTTTTACTATACCAACATGCTTAATCAAGAGTAGTGAAATTATAATTACAAGTTCTTCCACTTTCTTGAATAAATACACGAGAAAATATTTTTCTCTTTCTCGTGAAGGAAGGGATACACACGTCTTGTACATCATCCTCATCGGCAATTTATAAAGATTGTTTTGGAAATGCTTCGTTGAGAATCAAAGTTGAAGCACACACAATGAAAGATAAATGAGAGCTCAAGGATCGACACAAGAGAGCTTGGTGAATTTGAAGCAATCAGAGCGAACATATAGTATGTGTGAGTGCTAGAGAACGAGAATGTATTAAATAAAGAGTGAGTATGTGTCCTAGAATAAGGGAGAGGCATTCTCCTTGTATGATGATATTAAAGGACATGGTCATATTTACAAAGGGTCATTAAGCATCCAAAAGATGTGTTGAGTTGCTTGTATAAATGCCTAAGTGTCAAAAAAAATCTAAAATAGTCGATTTGAAATATATAGTGATTGATTGAAAAAGGTTCAGTCAAGTAGTTTTGGTTAGCATTTGGCTCGATCTTATAATGTCCCTATATTGGTTGTTAACCACAAGAATAAATAGCCGATTACATATAGAAATTGACCATATGTTATCAAAACAGTGGATCAAAGAAATGATAGATAGACCGAAATGATTAGAGGTGTTCAATGGTTGGCTGCTTCATCAAGGAACAAGTCATTAGCCTTAACCAATCAACCAGTCGAAGGAATGAATTTTTTATGGGAAAATGTGTTTAATATTTGATTTTATACTTTTAAATCTTTTACACAAATTGTATATAAACAAAATCAAATAATTTGATGTTTGTGTAGGGGTCTTCTTTGATTACTTTCGAACCCTTGTGCGAATGTAGCATAGGCCTTATTTATGTTTGAGTTCTTATATCATGTATCATGCTTCCACTTACTTTCTTTAAGGGTGCTAATAACAACATGCTTAAAGGAATAGCCAAAGTGAAAAGATTTGTTTTTATAATTGAAAAGAATAACACGTCTTTTGATTTTTTCCAACATTATTTTTTTAGTAAAAGAAGCCATAAGACATGTTGTGCTCCGTGGATCAAGATGTTGGCATGTGAACCATAGACATGTGCAGAGAATGACAGTAGCAGAAATGAAAATGCCAAGGTGGATGTGTGGTCATATATGGAAAGATCGAATTCAGAATGATGTGATTAAAAGGAAAGTTGGCATAGCTCTGATAAAGGATAAGATGAGTGAAAATAACTTAAGATGGTTTGACCATTTACAAAGAAGGTCGGTTGATGTACTAGTTAGAAGATGTAAGATTTGAGATGTTGAGTTGGTTAAGAGAGGGCGAGGAAGGCCCAAGAAGCGTCGAAAAGAGGGTAACCGAAGATATCTTAGTTATTTGGATATAAACCTGAGAATGATCCAAAATATATATGAATGGAGGGGGGGGGGGAATTCATATAGTCGACCATACTTAATTGTGGGAAAGGCTTTGTTGTTGTTGTTTTAGTAATTTAACCTCACGTGCCTTCATGAGGATGGATCCTCCTCCAACTTCCAATTTGGGTCTCCCTTCCTTTTTAGTTATTTTAATGACAACTCAAATATTTTGTAGTCATTTTCACAATATTTACACAGTTGGGATTGTGCTCCCCATCCAACGCAAAAGGTTAGGTCAAAAATTCTATATCTTATGGGTATAGTTGGAACTTATTCGAATCTCATCCTTTGTGCTCTCACAACCCAAATTAATCATCAGTTTTGACATCTAACGCATAGTTCCTTTACCATTCTCATAAGGATGCGTTCGGTTCGGGAATAAGCAGGAATAAGGATGGGGAGTAAGAAGAATAAGAGTCTATTCTTTGTTCGGCTGGAGGATAGGAATAAGGAGAATAAAAGAACCCATCATAAGAGGGAAACATCCAAAATCTCTAAATATCATAAGGATGAAAATAAGACTCGTCAAAAACATCATTTACCATCAGGTCTAGTTAGAAGAAGACCTAAATTTACTTGAATATTAAAATCCATGTCACTCCTAAAAATATAAACACGGAAACTTGAATAAAACATCCATTTAATAGAATTCTAAAAATAAAAAAATCATACTATATTTGTTATAAAAAAATAAATTTTAGTCAACATTCTTAATATGATTTCGGATTGTTCATGAATAAGAAAGTTAACATTAATTAAATATTTAAAAACAAGAAGAGACAAATGTCATAAAGAAAATGAGTGAGGTAAAATATATCTAAATATGATGGCACTATTTAAATCCTCTTTCTACTATAGATGATAACTTTTATCGCTACTATAGATTTGCTAGCAACGCAATTATAGTGGATTGATTTTCTCAAGAACCAGTAACTCTGGGAAGAATTTTATATTATTTATTATTTTATTATCCTTTCCGATTTCAGAAATCCATTATGAATTTTCCATGTTCTTTATCTTCTCGTGTTCATGCTTCTATTTGATCACATGTAATGTATATTTTTCATATGTTTTGCTTCTAACATTTATTCTTCCAGATGTCTCCCATTGTATATTTTTTATATGAATAAATATATAAAGAGAGATTTGGTCATGAAATATCATAGTGTAATTATGTCAAACAAAGAACAATGATGTTTCCTTTCTTTGCAATAATTATAATTATTCAAGTCTAATATGTTTGGAATAAAAATTTATGTATTAATTCTACTAACAAGTTTTTCTAGATTATCTATAGTTTAGAGAATATTAAAATTTTAAACCACCAACAAACAAGTATAAGAAAAAAATTGAATAACGTGGCCATCATTGTAGATTGATATACATGTCAATAAAAGAGAGAGAAGTCACATTTTTAAGGGATAAAATTTGACCAAAGGGCAAATAGATATCAATAGAGAAAACTTTGAAGGATTAATTAAATAGGTCTCGATTTCTTCTTTCAATAAATAGGGAATATTGGTAATAGTATTGAAGAAGGGAGGGTTGAGTATCCCTAAATCACATGGATTCACGAAAGATCTCCCAAGTAGGGGCAAACCGCTGAAATCTTCCCTCATCGAGACTTGCAGCCGCTTCATGTTCACGCGAGCGATCATGGGTCTACTGATCCCGGATGTTTGGTGCAAGGTGTCTGCAGCCGGAGGGAGGTGAGGGAAGCCTCTCTCCAAGTCCTGGAAGGGAGGGGGATACCATCTGGAAGGAGGGGGGAGGCCGGCTCAGATTGCAATTGTCCAGAATGTGGAGGAGATCCCACTTGGAGGGAGGACGCCGCCAGGCGGGGTTGGCAGGCATGAAGGAAAGCAGCTGGAGGGAAGGGGGGCAGGGGGGGCACCTCCTATCTTGAGGGGGAGGAGGGAGCCCCCCGGAAGAGCTCGAATGTAGGCAGGAGTAAAGAGGAGGGCTTGGTGAGGGTGGTGCAACCATGTACCCTTAGGAAGATCTCTTCAGTTGCCAAATGAAGCTACTATCCTGGAACGTAAGGGGTCTTGGCCGACCCGAAAAGCGCATGGGAGATGGAAATCTTATCCGTGAGGCAAATGCGGATATCTTCTTGCTGCAAGAAACAAAACTATCTCATAGGTTGGCAGAGGTTGGTCGCGATCTAGGCTTTGGGAGTTTTTTTTGAAGTAGCGGAGATGGAGGCACAAGGTGCAGCGGATGGTTTGATCACAGGGTGGAGGAAAGAAGCTTTTGAGGCGGTTGCAGATTGGAGGTCCAGTTTCTCTCTCTCGATTCGCCTCAGGCGTTGGACAGACGGTTCTGTCTTTACGGTGACGAATGTCTATGGGCCCCGTGATAACGGGAGGGGTTCTTTAGCAGCATACTTGACGCAGATGTACGATGGTCATATTGATGAGGTGTGGTTTATGGGGGGAGATCTCAATCTTACATTGTTGCTGAATGATCGTCCACGAAGGGGGGCGGGATGGATGTTGGTTCAGCGGAGTTTCTGGAGATGGCAAATACTTTGGGGTTAACAATTGTCGATGCAACAGGTTGTTCTTTTACGTGGCGAAATGCGAGGTCAAGATCGAGGTTGGACAGATTCTTGCTATCCATTGAGGGGGTAGAGAGGTTTCCACTTTCACAGGCTTGGGCTCTTCCACGGACTCACTCTGATCACACGCCTATTCTATGGTCGTCAAGTGAGGAGGAAAGACGAAGGTTATTCTTTCGCTTTGAGCGGTCCTGGATGGTGGAAGATGGTTTCAAGGAGTTGGTGACAGAGCAGTGGAGGAAGTGGATTCCGGTGGGGTCGGCTATTAGTCGGTTGGCGGCTAAACTGGGACTGTTCAAGACATTCCTTAAAGAGTATGGAAGAGATGTGAGAATGGAAAGAAGGGAAAAGAGAAGGGAAAAGAGAGGCAAGGCACATGAAGGTTTGGTTCGTCTAGATGGCATTGAAGATCTCATAGGTTTAGACCAGGAGGAGATGGCAGAGAGATCCAGGCTTTTGGAGGAGATTTTGATGGAGGATCGGAAAGAAGAGGTGGAGTGGAGACAGAAGTCTAGACATAAATGGCTGAAAGAGGGAGATGCTAATACCAGATTTTTTCACACTATGGCGTCTGGTAGAAGGAGAAAGAACCATATTCATGAACTCGATGTGGGGGGGGGGGGGGTAGAGGCTTGTCGATGAAGCACAGATTGGTAATGAACTGAGAGGGCATTTTGTGGAGACGTCACGGAGAAGGCAAGGGGATGGGTATGGGTGGCTGGGGAAGGGGGTGAAGACTTTAACACCGGGGAAGGTAGAGGAGCTGGTAACACCGTTTTCAGAGTGCGAGGTGAAGAAAGCAGTTTGTGGACTAAATGTAGATGGGGCACCGGGGCCAGACGGATTTCCGATCTTCTTTTACATAGAGTTTTGGGAACTTCTGAAGGGTGAGATCTTAGAGGTGCTTGAAGAGTTCAGAGAAGGAAATAGGAGTTTCGAGAAGCTTAACATGGCAATGTTATTTTTGCTTCCAAAGAAAGATCACCCCACGGGAGTTGAAGATTTCAGACCGATTGCACTTTCGAATGGGATTTACCTAATTGTGGCAAAGGTGTTGGCAAATAGGCTCAAGGGAATCATGGACTCTATTAACTTGGAGGGTCAGTCCGCGTTTATTCCGGGAGGACAAATGACGGATGGACTGGTCTTGGCGTTAGAGATTTGCTTAGAATGGAAACGCAGAGGTACAAAGGGGGTGTTGTGGAAGATAGATTTTGCCAAAGCTTATGATTGTGTGGACTGGAGCTTCCTATGGTCGTCGTTGAGGAGAAGATGATTCACAGATTGCTGGATTGCATGGATGAAAAGATGTATCACTACGTCTTCCTTCTCGGTCTTAGTGAATGGTCAGCCAAAAGGTGGTTTTTTTCAGCCGCGGAGAGGTGTACGACAGGGATGTCCTTTAGCGCCCATGCTTTTTTTTTCTGGTGGCGGATGCGTTGACAGTCCTGTTCAGACAAGCAATTGATGGAGGATGGTGTGAGGGCTTTCATCTTGAAGGCATCTCGATACCGCTACTGCAATACGCGGATGACACAGTACTATTTCTTGGTGGTTCGGATGAGATGAGCGATAGAGCGGTGCAGTTGTTGGACATCTTTAGTAGTCTCTCTGGGCTAGAGATAAATGTGCAGAAGTTGGTGGTTATCACTTTTGGGTTTCAGAATGAAGATCGGACGAGGGTAGCTGAGTTGCTTGGTTGTCTACTGAGTGACCTATCGATCTCTTACCTTGACCTTCCATTAGTCGCGGGAAAACTCAGAGCTACTGATTGGGATGCGGTCATCAAGAAGATTGAGATGAGATTGGTCGGGTGGAAGGCGATTACTTTGTCGAAGGGTGGGAAGCTGATTCTGCCGAAGCATGTTGATTCTGCTGAAGCATGTTCTATCAACCATTCCCGTGTTCTTTTTTCAACTAGGCTGATGCCAGTAGGAGTGAGAAGGAAGATTGAAAAGCTGATGAGAAGATTTTTCTGGTTAGACGGGAAACAGCAGAAGCCGGGTGTGCATATGGTGGCTTGGGAGGAATTAACGAGAACCTGTAAGCATGGGGGTCTAGGAGTCCGAGACCTGAATTGCATGAACATGGCATTACTGGGAAAGTGGGTGTTGCGTATTTTTGAGGCCCATCTGTGGATCTTGTCACTAGATTGCTGAGAAAGATTTACAAGGTGAAAGGGGTCTTGGAAGCGGGGGCTTTCGGTTTGAGTCAACCCCTTTGGAAAGGGGTGCGAGAGGTATTACCTCTTATTTCGCATAGACTGGCACCGAAAATTGGGGATGGGAGAGGCTTCAGGTTTTGGAGGGATGATTGGAAGGGGGAAGGCCCTTTCAAGACGCAATTTTTTAGAATTTTTGCTTTGTCAACGTCAAAGGAGGCCACATTAAGGGAGTTGGCTCAATCAGGTGAGTGGAGACCAGGTTTTACTACGATCCTATCATATAGAAGAAGGGAGGAGTTGGTTAGACTAATGGTTGCGGCTTCAACCCCGGATGACTTCTCCCAGATCAGAGACCATTACGTACGGACATGTACTAAATTCTCTGTCAAACATTTATATGGTGAGCTGAGAAATGGAGAAGAAGGACAAGATATGGACTTGTTTCAGGATATGAAGATTACTTGGGCAAGCAGGATCCCGAATAGGATAAAAGTTTTCCTTTGGTTCTTGAGGAGAGACAAGTTAATGGACAAGGTAAGGAGGGCGGGGTTTTTGAATCTTCAGGATGTGATGTGTGACAGGTGCGGGGAGCACGTTGAAAATTCAGAGCATCTCTTCCACACTTGTTGGACCTCGGTGAAGGTCTGGAGACAAGTGGCGATTCAATGGGTATATGTGGGTGGTTTTTCGAGATTCTGGGAAGAGGTAAGGAAAGTAGGAGGCAGTTCATCTGATGATGTGGCAAAACCTTTTGCGGCACTATGGGCAATTTGGCAGGCAAGAAATGAACTCATTTTTAAAAATCAGAGGTTTTATCCTAAAAATGTTGTCTCTCATTGTAAGGCTCTCTTGTGTTTCTGGGAGTCAAGTTAAATCATGATGTACTACTTCTTTTGATATGATATAAATATTGTGCGGTGACTACCAACTCGGGAGATCACCCTCTATTTCATCAAAAAAAATCCCTAATCTTTACACTCACGTTTACTATAATATTGAGGATACTTATCCAAATCAAGTATTTAACCATGTTTGGCTCTCCGACATCCATAACGAAAATCACTCAAAATCAAAATTACTTCCTTGTTAGTCTCACAAATTCATTTACAATTTCTTTTTGCAATGATTGTTAATCATCTCTCTTCATTGCTAAAGAATATCACTATTCACTCTTAAGAAGATTCTTTGTCTAGTCGGACAACTTTTGATTGATATATAGTTGCATCTGAAATCATCCGTGATTGGGTTATAAATATGACAAAAGGAACTATATTGTTTAAAAAGCCTCTAACTATTTGGAATGGACGTCTTGACAACGGAGACAAGGGGGGCACGAGGGGGCTTGGTCCCCGGTCTCCAATTAATTCTTTACCTATATTATATTATTATTATATTATTATAGAATATGATTTATATGTAAAATAGTTAACTATAAACAATAAGTTGTATATAATGACCGCTCCATCTCCCATTTACAACTTGTATAGATGCAGATATATATGTATTTGATCCGTCATCGTATCCATATCATACAAATTTTTGACATCTGTATCTGCATCTGGTTTCAAATGGATACAGATACCGATATCATATTCATATCAACAAAAAACTATATTCATATCCGCATATACATCTATATATATATATATGTACATTTATTTTTAACTTTATATAATATAATTGTGTACCTTCTTTTACCATATTTAGTATAATTGTTATGATAAAAGCACATTTAGAATATTTATCATTTGTATCCCATCAAAGATATGTATATTTAAGCTAATATATAGATTATTTATAATATTATTCCTATGCGACTGATATCCACTTTATATCGATATCCATTTTTTACGGATATGGTAATATATTTTTCATCTATCAATATCTTTATATGCATCGCATTCATATTTAAAAACAGATAAGGATATGTGAACACCTATATTCATATCAGTATCCATCTATCTGCATCCTTAATCCCTCCCATCTCCCAATAAAGAATCATAATATGACATGGATGCAATAGTCTAATTATCAATATATGTAAGTTTTACGTAACTACATGTTACACGTAATCCTAACAACAAAATAACTATATAGTGATCTTTTTTAATTCATCACCATAACATCCCTTTTAAAATATTCAATGACATGTATTATTTCATTGTGAAATGATCTTTTTTGAGCCATAAATTAAATGTTGAGGGCCAGTATGCTATAAAGTACAAAAATGAGAGGGTAAACAATTGAGATGGAATACATGAGTATAAAAAAAATCTGAACCAATCAGTAATCTGACATATTGGATTGATCTGGATTCAGATATTTGATCGATTGGGTTGGATTGGAAAAAGTTAAAATCCATTAAGGTTGGACTGGACATGGATTAAGCTAAAATTCGATCCAATCCAATCCATGTGCACCCCCGATATGCAATATTACAAGAAATGGGTACATATATATGTATCTCCTTTACATTCATACCCCAGGAACAATATAATATTACTTTTTAAAAATCTTAGTTTTAATGGTATAACTTAACTCTGTGTTAAAGAAAGTGTATTTTGATTTGAAGAATTCTGTAACGATCTTTTTGCCAATACAACATGTGTTGGGATATTTATGTGAAACACTAAGTTTACTAGGATATCTTTGTGAAATACACTTGTAAATACATTTGAATAATTACAATGAGAAACAATAACAAAGATAAATTATATATGTAGTCTCAATAATTTAGCCCCCCTCCCCCCCCAAGTAGAAATTCTTGGCTTCGTCCCTATTGACAATTATTCTTGTATCCTTAAATTTTTGTATTTATCAATTGGATTTTTCTCTTAGTTAAATCAGCAAAATTTCCATAAATATTTTCAAATAGTTACATCTTTATTATGCTACTAGCAAATGTTATTGAAAAGAAGGCCTTTTCTTTCACTTTGTTTTTTTTAGCTCAATAAAGCAACTACTGAACATTTCTTTTATCCTTATACTAATAAACAAAAAGATGTAAAATATCTAAACTTATAATTTGTGGACGATGGTGTGGAATCAATATGGTTTTCTTGCTCATTGCAATCGCAATATCTCACTCGAAAAAATTAATATTACATGCAATGTTCTTCAAACAAAAAGATAGAAATTTTCTCAATAAGCAACCCCAATTAATACTAAGGTTTTATCATGGAATCCTTCTGCATAAACATCATAGTCTAAGTATCCCAACTCGAGATTCCAATGTATCAAGTCTCGAGTCCTCTCCACTAATTAGGCTACTTAAACATGCAACCCAACCACATTACAACATCAATCTAATAAGACTAAAGTGAACTTCACTTCCTCCTAAGGAAGACAAGCTTTAACTGGGCATCCTTACAATATATTAAATTACAAGACTCCCATAAAAACCTCAAATAAAATATATACATTATAATACGAGTTATACGAGTTATGAAAACAATCTTGTCTATCTAAGAGCACATCCGTAAGACGATTGATAGATCTTCAATAGCTTAATAATGAAACACGAAGTTGAAATCATCTTCAAAACGTTCTCCCAAAGAATGGAAGTGTTTATAGTGAATGGAACTAATTTTAATACTTGGAGATGTTTCTCTAAACTTGGATGACAATGTGTACTGTGTGGCCTTGTTTATATGCTTTGCATGTCCAAGTATTTGTTTATTAGATATTAAAGTTGGCAATATTTAAGAATTAATCATCTGATTTTTTTTAGTTGACTGAAAATGAAATGATTTGCCTGAAAAATATTCGAGGTTTTGTAAACTTCCAACACAAAAATGAGATTAAATGACTCAAGCAAAAGGTCTTCAACTTGTATTTGAGCTTGATATTTCTTCCTATTGAGATTGAGCTCCTCACTTGAATTGGAAATCCATTTTTCATCTTGAACTCCGTCTTTGGGCTTGAACTTCTTCTTCTTCCCTTTTGCTCGAGAATCCAATCTTGATCTCTTTAACCTCATTACAAACCAATAAATCCAAGTTTTTTTTTATCGTCAATGCATGCTCATAGACGAGCCAACTAATGTTCTCATGTTTCTTGAAGATCCTCTCGAGGTTCAAAAATTCTCATGAGATGCATATATTCACTTTCCGCTCAACTCTACATCAACTTTAGCAAGTTTGAATGTTTTTGCCTTATTTTAAAAGATTCTTTAATAATGACATGTGTTTCAATGAAGGATTTTTCCAATGCAATACATGGTCTTCAAGCTTGCCCCCTCTGAGTTTTCCACTTTATGGACCCTTATTGTTGATAACTTAAAAAAATGGTATGTTTACACTTATGCACCTTTGAGCTTTACCAATAACACTTGTGCCTTGTCTTTTTTAGAAATTCATGTATGCCCGTGTATTCTTGCATTCTTAAGAGTGGTTCCCTTCCGTTACTCGGTTGTCTGTGATATAAATGAGACCATGATTTGTTTTAACCAAAATATGCTTACATTCTTAAGTTGTGGAGGGGGTCGGGTTGCAATCATTTTTCCTAACTCGAAACAACCCCTCCCCCCCCCCCCCCCACACACACACACAAATCGCCATCCTTCTCCTCCTCTCCAACCCCTCTCAGAATCAAAGAAACGTACCCAAGTGGATGTAAGACCTAAAAAGCATGATTTTGTTGCAACCATGTCTGTAGAAATTAGCATGAGCCATGAAATGACAATTGTAGGAGGGGGCACGCACCAAGCACAACACAATGTCACGCTTGAGGGTGTCAAATCTTGTGTAGTTGGTGATGACAAGGATCTTACATGTGATCTCCAAGTCCATGGTGAAGGTGTCAAAGTAGAGGCACTTCACCACGGATCCCGGGCACATCAAGTAGGTGGGGATCCACCTGATGAACATACCCATGCTTTGCTCCACCGTGGTCATGGCAGCAAAGAGGAGCACCGTTGCGACTGTTATGAGGGTTGAAGGGGTGATCTTAGAGGGCACTAATGGACCCAATAGTGAAGACAAGGGTTCAAATTGGGGGGCAAGGGTTCTAGATGATAAATCCATGGCAGGAAGGGAAGCTGTGGAAGAAGAGGGGTTCGAGGGAGCCGAGGAAAGGGTGTGCAAATGGGGAGGAGATTGAGGACACGGGGGACCAAGGATGAGGGGTTGAAAAGGAAATGATCGAGGAGGACAAAGTAGATGAGCTTGAGACAATTGGAGAGGATGGAGTCAGCATCAATGTTGGAGTAAAAGAGAGGGGGAAGGGATATACAAGAGCGGGGTCTAAAGTGTTACCCTCGAGATCCTCTGCCCCTCGTGCATCCTAACTCGACTACTTAGGATTAGAATCTTAGGCCCGAATAAATAAGAGTTGGCTATTCAATCATGTTCTGCTTAGTAAAAAACATTTGTGAGTTAACCTCTCCAATCTTCGAAGCCATTGAACTCATGTAATTCAGAAAATCACTGTAGGGTTTAGGGTTTACACACATAAGATCACCCACGAAAAATCACTTTAGGATGTAGGGTTTACCTTTGCGAGTTAACCTTTGTGGCAGTGCGTTTGCCCACAAGATGGCTTAGTTACGCACATGAAGAAAAGAACATGATCAGGCAACAGATGGCATGAAAAAACAATTTATGCATCTCAAGTCTATCAGGTAAAACAGCATAGATTACGTTAAGTGCCGAGGACAGTTTCAAGTAAGTGACACTCATCATGTCACGTGAACATCATGATTGTGAATCATGATGCATAGTTACAAAACAGTAAGCTAAGCAGCAGAGGTAGAAAAGCATCCTCCCTTCAAGTAGAGATTGAAACATACAGCAATGATACATTTTACTGTATACAACTTCCATTAAACTTCCCTCGGTGCTTCAACATGGATGCCATGAAATTGTTGGTACATTTTACCGTGTATAATTTCATGAAACTTCGTTCAGTGCTTCGACCTGGATGTCATATGGTCAGACCACTGCAAATTGGAAATAATAGGATTCAGCTGTGTAAAGGATTTTCTCAGAAATATTCGTTATATGTAAGCATCCTAAACATTGTCACCAACCCAAAAGTTTTATCAGATGTAAGTGTTAATAGCCATCGTCCTTAAATCGGTCTAAAATGTCATCAAAATTGTAGAAAGATGATAATCATATTATGTCATCTGGTATCTATGAATATCTATGCAGGTAAGTAAACGTAGAGAAAGAAAGTAAAGCGACTTAGTTGAAAGGGCTGTGATTGATATTCTGATTAAATTTTAGGTCCCAGTGAGGAAGGGACATAAGCCAGAAAACTTCATCCCTATTTTTTCACGAAGGTGCTGATTTAAGAAACAATGCAGATTATGAGCCACCATATCTTTACAGGAATGTAAGCAGATCAGAGCACGTGATTCCCCAAAAAAGCACCCACACATGCACACCAGCACTCCCACCTTTTTCTTCATGTAAATGGGTATTTACCATGTCACAATCTATACAAGGAGCATGGCGATCAATCAACTTTTGGGAAGATGGTAGGATGTGAACATATAATTGTGCTGTGAGAATAGCTCCCCCAACAATCTAAGCAAAAAAGGCCAAGAAACGATACATGAACAAGTGTCCATTGAAAGACAAACATTTCTATATGGTGGAAAGATATTGAGCAGGTGATGTCTTCTTTTTGCAGACCACGCTGCTTACGAGATTGCTAATGGAGGAGGGAAAGTGTGCCTGACAAGCTGCACCAGCTTCTACATTCGTATTAGATGCCCCTTCACATGCTCGTGGGAGGTTGACGACACCCTCGGAGATGACCTGATCTAAAGTGCGACTCGATTCAAAAGGCCTGTGACTTGATTTGGAGAGAGATAACATATTTATGGTACGGGCAAATTGTAATTTAGATGAGAAAGCAGTGTGTTAGGTCATAAAACTACTGTCATTTGTGATTTCCGTTTCCTTGTTAAAAAATACATATTATAATCGCAATTTTTGCAAAATATGCTCGCCAAAGAATGACGAAAGATACAATCTAGGATCCTTTCCATACTCCCAGCTTTTTGCATAAGATATAATTACCCTTTACACTGGCATATTTTCAGAACTAAAATAAAATTTCACCAAAGTTTCTACTTGTTGGATATATTTCAATTTATGTTGTTACATGAAATGACTGGTAGAAAAAACAACTTACATGCTCGTCACTTGTTTTCAAGAGATAAAACTAACCTGCTCGGTATAAGGCAAGTATTTCCCATCAAATGTGACAACCACACGGTCCTTCCCATCAGCACCCTTTACTTTATCAACCGAGCAATAGAAGTCTATTGCTGACATGCTGTAAAAATACTAGGATTATTCATGTGGAAAAAACAGTATGTCAGGCTTCATTCTAAAGCAGTGGCTGTGAAACATCATATCAGAGAGATATAGGGATGAATTAACTGACAGGAGAGTTTGATACAGAAAAAAAATCAAAATCAGTAATCAGAACTGTTGCTGTGTTCAAGGGAATTTGAGGTCTGTCATGGAAAAAGACATTTAGCTTCTTACCAATAAAAAACTTAAAAAGTTGAGGACCCATGTGAGAGGTCAACCACTAGACAATTATTGATTATTTGTGGCAGTAAAAAGTAACTGAAAATATGATGATCCCACAACAGCAAACCAAATCCTAAGTTTTGCAAGCATAAAATAGGTTGCCCCACTTGAACAACAAAGATTATTACAAATTCTTAACACTACCAGCCAATGCATGTGTTTTCTCCATGCCATTATTATAAAGTGACAGCAAGTTGTAGATGTCCTTTAATGGAATGTGTGTAAATTCATATTTATTTTCAAGTTTTCAATCTTGGTCTATATAAGTGCTCTATTTACGAGCAATGATGTCTAAATGGAATAAAAAAGAATAAAGAAACAACACGTTAAATTTACTGCCAGATTAATGATTGTGGCCGAGCTTACATGCCATCACCAAAATCCTCATTTATGATATCCTTGATGCTTTCACCAAAATGCATGACAGCTTCGTTCAGTCTACACCATTGTGAAAAGAAGAGCAATCAGCAAATTCGCATGATGCAAGTACAGATGCCGAGTTCATCAAATATCCAATCAGCATAACAGACGAAGGATGATAAAGTTAATTTGCTAAGAACACGCGGACATTTAAAGATCAAGTTCACACATGTTTCTCGATGATTAAGCCTCAGAAATAACCCTTTTGACCACCTGCAACTTTAAAATGATGTGAACAAGAGAATATATATGATGTGAACCTTTTATTTGAGACTTAGAAAAGGTCGCCAGTGGTTAATAGGGAGAACTTTAAAAAAAGGCTCCTTGATGCTAAATGAGGGATCAGTGATTCTCCAAAGGGCATAGACTCTTTATCCCCATGAATAACACCTGCAATATGCAAAGGCTAAGCCAAGATATGCAACAGCCAAGGGCTGCAACTCCATTAGCAGGGTTCTTAATTGATATTTAGGTGGAGGGAGTATCTCCATTGCATTTTTTTTGATTGCAGAAGCAGGGTTATTTCTTTCATAATGTCGTTTGATGAGCTCCACTAACCTGACTTTAAATTGTATAGAACAAAAACAGGGAGATCAACCTCCATCGCTGTAGTAACCCCATGTAATCAAGGCCAATGGTGCTGTAGGCGGTTATTGATGTCAGCGAGATTACTAAGAGGCTGGCTTAACCTATATGAGCCCATGAGAGATTGTTGACCCCATCTATTGTAGTGTTTGTGTTAGTCAAGTGATTCCAGATCGAGTGGGTTGTAATCACGCATGTTGTAACCAAGTGTTATATCGTCATTGGATGTTGTTGTAGGTTGCCGCTGGCATTAGAGCCTTTGCAGATCAAAGATATCTATTTAGCCACCACAACTCCAAGTGGAACACCATTTACAAAACAAACAACCTAAACTTTCAAGCAAACTGTAAAAAGACATCCCACTACAAATCATCCGGCAGAGGAAAACTCTGAACCATATAAATGCTGGAGAAAAAACGAATCCAAGCACATGAGAATCGTAAAAGCCCTGTCTTTACGCAACAGTATTCTCTGTAGTTTCCTCCAGTTGAGCAAGTCATAACTAGACAGTTTCGCGGCAATTACCATTTACTTTTAGTATTTAGCCTTGATGTGAACTCCTTGAAATCAATTGCAACTACAATCACGATTCTGGTTTCCAATTTCGCTGCTGCATACCATGTGATAAGTCAACGGATTTCAACAAACGTCACAAACAAAAAGAACTTCCAATTCCCCCCAATAAATTGCAACTACGACATCAGATCACGAGTAGTGAGACGGAGGGAGACTGACACAAGATCACCTGTAGACGGCGGGGTCCTGGATGAGACCGGGGTGGTAGGACCGGAGGGGAGGCCTCATCATCTCCTCCACCTGCTCGTCTGTGAGGGAGGGGAGCGCAGCGCGGAGGGCCGGGGCGGTGCGGGGGCTGAGCTGGGCCTGGCGGCGGAGCAGCTGGGCGACGTAGACGTTGGTGAGGCCGGTCTCGGCAGCGATCTGACCGTAGGTCTTGCCCGACGCCCTCTTGGCGGCGGCGAGAGCGGCAACCACGGCCTCCTTCGGTTCGGCGAGGGGGAGGGGGCCGCGGTGGTTCCGTGCCGCTTCTTCCATTTGTTTGGGGAGGAGGAAGTTGTGTGGTGGAGTGACAGCGGAAAGTTGTGGCGCCGCGTCGAGGAGAGTACGTGTTTGGACGATAGAGAGGACTCCGGACTTGGGAGATACAACCTAACTTGTGTGTTGTTTATGATGTGAAAATGGGGAAGTAGCTATTTTTCTTCTTTTTTTTCATTTAAGCTAAAACTCGGTTGTAACTATGAAAGAGAGCAATTGATATTACTCTTTATTTGTTACTATACTTTGTTAGATATAATACTCGTCTATACATCATGATAGGTGGTTGTTTTTCATAAAAAAATATCTTTCATTGCCATACACCTTTATTTTGGTACTTTGTGATAGTTGATTGTAAATGGTACTCCTCTCGCAATTTCGAGAACTTCAAGGGTTAAAATTAAGAGTTACAAGTCCTAACAAAGCCATGGAAGAAATATTATAAGTTGACCACATAAAAAATAGAAATTTCAGATAAATATGTCATTCTTTTAACAACAATGGTACATGATTTTGTTTTTCATCGGTCTATCTAACATGACTTTTCTGTGTGTGATTAGATTCTTCTAAAATCTGACTATAATTCAAGCACCTTGAAAAAATATTTGAAGTTGTTTTTTCTTTATTTCATATGGTTTTCCAGCAAACTTTGTTATCCTTTCAATCTGTATGATTTGTTCAATTATCTATTATGCAACTTAAGAATCGTATTTGGGTTTGAAAAAAGTCGTCTTTTCGCGGAGATGTCAAATCTAATATTTTCTATCACTTAGAGGGAATGTATTCATAGGTTTATGTACATATCTTATATGTCTGAAAATATTAAGAAATCATCTTTATATGCAATGTTAAATGTCGAGTAACGATTGAATATTTCATTATAGATTTTTGAAATTCCAACTGGAAAATTATAGGTCAACGTGCATACCACTTTCATTATATTATTCATTATATTATTCTAATAAGACGTTAACAGTACGTGTTTATTTCTTTGATTTGTTTTTTTTCATAAAATCTAGATTCCATGTCAGAGTTTGAGAAGATTTCCGTTCCATGGATTCTCTTGGCAATGGTATATCTGTTTGTACTTCATATTTAATCTACTAAATTACTTCTTTAATAGTTTACACTTGATTACTAAGCATGGTGCTCCTTTCTCAATTTAATTTTTAACGAATAGCTAAGCAACTATGAGATAATGAGCTTTTTCTCATGATACCTTTTCTTTTTTAATTGCTCAATTTCCTCCTTGCATGTATAATAACCTCTTGCTTCATTTAAATTGATCGTTATTTAGTGGGAGTAATTTAACATGAAAAATCTTAAGTATAAGGTAATGGTACTTTGTGCTTCTTTATGTACGAAAATACCATAAAATCTTATAGTTGAGTTGTACATTCTTTATTGCATGTTTAATAAAAATCGTGCGTGCTTATTATTTTTTTATATATTTCATGGATGGTTCTCTTTTATAAATTTATTTTCGCATTTGATTTTATATTCTATGATTACTTTATGTTTTTTATAAGAGTGTCGTCTCCTTCCTTAGCGTGAATTCGAGGATAGTTCATTTCCTTTAATTATGCATTTTAATCATTTTCTTATGCATAGAATGATTTTATGGTGTCTGGGAGGATGGTGCATATTATTATTTCTTCATTGAAGTATTTAACTGAGTACAAATTATCCTTTTTACATGGGCTCCTTGGAAGCAAATATGTACATTTGAGAGCTTGTATTTTATATCAAGGTTGTGACATGGGTATAAGCTCGTAATGTATGATTTTTTCAAAGTATTTTGTTGAAATTGATCTTTCCCTCTTGAGTCGGTTAAGCCAATGTGCTTGAACATGACATCTTAATATATCTCTAGCGAGATGCTGTACTTCCATCTTTGCTTTTCTGTTCTTTTAATTGTGTTAAGAAATTCGTTGCCACTTATTCACGAGGGTTCTCCTTCAAATTGTGTTTACTTGCCATTGTCTTCCTCCTCGCTCCATTTATGTGTTTCAGTATCGGACATGAGACCTTAATCCTTTTTTCTTGATAAGTACGATTCCTTTTTTAACATGTTCTCCCAATCAAGCCTCTTTATCAGTGTAGTGGGCATTTTCTTCGGTCCTTTTTCTTTCTTTTAATTTACCTGGTTTTAGATATTCTTGTAATTATTACATAATTTTGATCGAGGTTTTGTACGTTGCCTACTATTGAGTGAAATTTCATTGTATTATTATTTGATCAAGTAGTACAAGCTTTCCTCGCTTCTACTCGCATATTCTAAGCAAGAACATCCCTCCAATTCTTTATTAGTTATCTTAGATTTATTTACATTTTCACCCATAATTTCTATAGATCGTTGTAGCTACATCATTCAACTATTATAAAAAATATCCCATCAGCATTTTTCATTCACCAACATTATGTGGAATCAGAAAGTTGCTCAATTACGACTAGATCTAAGAGAGGATATTCATATAAAAGAAATAAAGAACCCTCCAAATCTATATGTTAAGATTGTAGGTGAAATAATAAGATAAAAATAAAAATATAAATATATAAGGAGGGTTAGATAATATCGTGTTTGAAGAGATGAACCAACTTGCCGAGGCGTGCAAAATGCACTGACCTTAAGAATAGTTTCGTACCCCACGGAGATTCCGATGGTGCAATCGGTATTGGTACGACTACTCTCCAGGATACAACGTCGATATCTCAATGGGTATGCACGTACCAACATCGAGATCTATTGAGCTACAATAGACATTCCTTCAAGTTGACTCGCTCCAAAAGAATAGAGATGATAGAATGATTGTGTATTGTTTATTGTGAAAGCAAATTCTATAGGCCTCTTTATATAAATACACAACAATGGAACGTTACGCATTCAGAACAATCAATTAAATCTGCCATTCATATTGAATATTAATCACTCGCAACGTATTAAAATACAATAAAGAGAATTCAATATTCTCATAATGTCCACAACATCCATCATTATTATTATAAAGTAAAATGTGTAACATGCAACATGCATGCAACGTTACACAAAAGATTTAAGTAATATATTAATGATATTATTATGATAATAATAATGACTAAATTCAAGATGAATTTACATCTCCCAAAATGCAAGGTCAAATTAAATCAATAAAGAAATAAAGAAAGAAATTACTTGCATTACATGCAAAAATATTTAGGAATCAAGAAATACTTTATATATCCATCAAGCTCATGCATGTAGTTTGATTTATAATTATATCATTATTCTCATAAATCAAGTATTTGAAATATATTATAAAATACAACACCTTCTACTAGAAAAGGTACTGAAGAATGCGAGTAGGGAATGATCCTGACTATTTAAAAAAGAGAGATACATATTCTGCTTTAATTTGGTCAGGGCATTAACCTCGACCCACTCGAAACTAACAAAATCAAATCAATACGTGTACCAATTTCACAATTTTATGTTTAATTCTCAGAAGTCAGACTCAGTTATTTAGTATGCGAATCAAATTCACCTACATTGATATATACAATGAATCAAATTTATAGCATCATCCCTTTAGACGGTAATACATGGATATTCATATTTGATTATCCTGATTTTGATTTCTATGATAGTTCTGTCATCGATCATTGTGAATCCCATTGATAGGATCAAATCATCGCACTCAAAAATATCATGATATATTTTCTGCTGGACATCTTAAGTCAATATTTTTGGACAACGATATCCTGGATGTAAATCAAATTCACGTGATACGTGCCTAGTGAAATAATCGGTGTTGCTATCTACGGATAAAAATATTTAAATATACATGCAAAACACACAAATATTTAAATATACTGATAGAGAGATAGTATCAACCATGTGTAATCTCTTAATAATTTATCAGGCCAAATTCAATATCAAGGTACAATGACCATCAAGTTATCCAACTATTAATTCAATATCAAGGTCCTTAGTTATGTTTAATAAATCGATACTAAACCCAATTGAATTCCTTCCAACTTATCTTCAAGGGTAGCCATTAAAGTTCATCACATTTTATTATTTTCTAAAAAAAGGAAGCATCGTTAACTACTACATATTACAACACACCAACCTCGAGTATCCCTAGTACCCTTACAACTTATATATTGGAAGATATGCATAACAGAAGTACACGTTCGGATTTTATGCCTCCTTTTAGGGCTACGAAGAAGACATCTCAGTTAACAACAAAGTGACACTATAAATAACATGCTTAGTAAAAGTATATATTTATATTATCGCTTCACATAATGTTTTTACAGTAGGATAACCATAGTGGAATTTATTTCAGCACAACGTCTTATGAGTAAGCTCTATCTCTCAACTTATCATGTCACAACCCGTATAATTCATTTCACATATCGTATATATCGATACCATTACATGAACAATAGTTCATCGATATAACATTGTCAGGTCATCAACCTAGTGGTATACCAAATGCACATACTCTGACACGCATGCATGTTTTTTTGATCAAAGGATGATTGCATATTTCATAACACTTTACAATACACGTCTCTTTTGTTGTGATATCATCAAGTTATTTATTTAACTCGAGTAATTCAATAATTCTGAATAGGATAAATTACAAAAATGACCTCAACCATGCCTTAATTCCCAATTAAAGGACTCATTTTTTAATTGTAATAAAAATGGATCTGATCTTATGTTTTTGTCCCAAATAGAGGCCTCTATAAACTTCAATGACTCTTATATGTCGATGTTAAACCCTTAAGTTAACGGTTCAATCCCCTATTTGTTACGATTGAAAATTACTTGTAGAATTACTCTTATGTAGAAGATTTCCATCTTTTCTTATATCGAGAATTACTTGTAAATAACACACTTAATTTTCATGAATTTTACAACACGAATCTTAAATTTTTGTTAGCTACCTTCTCAACACTATAAACATCGTAATTATAATACAAACCTCTCAAACTTCCTAACTGGTTCATTACGAACCTTGAGGTTATCTCACATCTATTTGTCTCTTAAAAGGCCCGACAAGTTTGAGAGTAGCTTGTGACAAAGACCGGAAGTCCTCAGATATCACCGACACTTTCTCAACTTTCGCTTGATCTCGATCTCTTTCCACCTCAACCTGCAAACATGGGTTCTCCTCCATCACAACCGAAGCAACAACACCAACAATGGATCACCACCTTCAACCCTCCGATCTTCGATCGAGGGACTTCCATCCGACCTCGTCTCGATGATGCACCTCCATTGGCACTTCCACCGGCATTGAGTTTCCCACAGCAGAGAGGAAGAAGAAAAGGAAGAAGAGGAGAAAAGGAAGGAGAGAGATAGAACGTAAATCCACCATTGATTCTAATGGAGTTTGATTAGCTATGTTTAACTCAAGGAAATCAACTCAATAAGAGTTAAATCAAACACATGGTTCATGGTGTTAAATGGACCAAGTTTACGTGGTTAAGGTGACAATTATGATGTTTTTAGGATCGAGAAAGTAATGGATGAAGTTTTTAAGATTTCTACCGTAAAAATCCCTTTTATATATCTTTTTCACATACAAGTGTTTATATAAGATGATACTAACCATTTTTTTAATACCATCCCGCAAATCTCTGGTGGGCTAATTTGCTAGTTGCACATAAAGTCGTGGTGCAAAATTGCAAATTATAATCAAAGGGCTTTTATGTAACATACACCCTCACACTGCATGAAAAATCAAGGAACTTGAACGCAAACTGCACCGCCCCTCTCACCACACGACTCACCTCCACGTAGGCGCCACCTGGAGCAACACAAAATCGGCGGACTATCGTGGGCTCGCGCGCCCACGAGCAATGGTCCGAAAATGCAAAGGGAGCACGAAACACAAATGGCGGTCTCCCAATCGGCATCGATTCCGTCTCTCCTCGTCTATCGCGCCCAAATCAAAACCCCTGAAACCCTTCACCTTCCCGTGCGCGCTCACTCCTCCTAACCCCAGGCAACACATCACCAGAAGAAGAACACGCCCTCCGTCCCCTCTCCCTCCGCTCCATCGATCTCTGGCTATGGTGGACTCGAAGATCAGTCGCGTCCTGAGCCTTTGCCTCCTCCACCTCCAGAAGATGGAGCTCGAACTCAAGTGTCCCGTTTGGTACCCATCCTTCTCACAACATTTTCTTCGCACCATATTCCCGGGATTTTCCCCATTTTTTTGCTTCGGTTCGATCTAAACATGTCCGATATCTGAAAACCCGTGTTATTGCAAGTGTCATGTGCTGAATTGGTGAAAATTAGCAAAAACAACAACGGGTTATGATCGTGTCGTTCCCTGTTCACCCCGGAAGCATATTTGATATAACCAAATTTATGTCATATTTCTGCTTTTGGGAGTGTAGTTAAAAATATAAACAGTTTTTTAATCACATGATTGTATTTTATAAAATGGTTTCTGCTTGCAATACTTCCATCTGTTTGTTTGGAATTTTGCTGTTTTGTCAGATGAAGTATGTTAATGCTGGTTGTGGATCCTTTTCAGCATGGAAGGCCATATACGTATCGGCATCAATATCGGTACTGTGTGAATACGATATATCAATGATATATCGACGCCATATCGCCGATATCGAAAGATTTCACGAAGAAAATGGTCTACCGAGGCCAAATATCGGCCATATCGGTGATAAGTCGGTCACCTCTCGATACCGATATATCAGCGATATATTGCGATACGGCCTTACATGCTTTTCAGCTTAAGCTTGTTATTGCCTTTTGAATCCATTCGCTGAGATTTTTTTGGTCTTAAAATTCAATGCTATGGTGCTTGTGTTACATTTCCCATTGTTGAATTACTTCAAGTCTCCAATTAATTCACTTGCCTACTGCAGTTTGAAGTTATTCAACAACCCAATGCTGCTGCCTTGTAGTCACATTTAGCTACAATTCAAAATATCGATGCATGTTTGATTTGGTTAAAAAGTTTTCGTGAAATAATTTATCTGTCTTTGGCAGCTCCTGCATTGCAAATCCAAGTGACCACCGTGTACTTTGTCCTGCTTGCAAAATGCCTCTTCAAGATAAAGGTGCGTCTTCTTAAAGAAATAACTTTTTTGTAGATAATGTGATAATTTATTTAATTTCAACTAATTGAGTTTCAGAACTGAGATTTGTTCCTCATGTGGAGGCACTTGTAACTATTTTTAAAAGCATGAGTTCATCATTTTCTAATCTTCTCCACCCAGACTTCAGAGCAGCTGCATTTGGTATAATTTCTTGATTGCTTATTTGAAGTTTTGCATGTTAGTTGATACTTGTAAACCCTTTCTTGCATTTTATGTAATTCTTTGTTTGGAGTAGGAGCTAAATGGCCGTTGTTTGAAGCTTCAAATGCACGCGATGTTGCTACAGAAGCTAATCCGCCAAACGTGCAAGCATCCAAAATATCTGATGATAAGATCAATACACGGCCAAGTGGCACTAGAGATGTTGCTTGTGTTAATGAAGGAGAGCCCTGCAGCCCTCCATCATTTGGAGACACAAAGTATTCTGATGATGATAGTAATGCTTCAGGAAGCAATCACGTAATTTGTTGATCTCCATCATCTGTTCTTTCATAGGGTAATTGTTCTATGATTCTGATTTTTCGATTATCCGGTAGCTTGGGAACATGGTTTTTTAACAACTACAATAACAACAATAATGATAATAATAATAATAAGTTGCAGAATAATTCTACACCTCAAAAGCAGATGCATTGTTTGTGAATGCATGATTTGTAACTGATGAGATGTTTCCTATCTTTCTTATTATTTTTATATTATCTATTTTTTTGTTTACTTCATGTAATTTGTCTAATAGGTTCCTCTTCTACATAAGAGAATCCAAGGAACTCTCGTTAATAAATTATTTCTTTTCCCTCTACATGGTATCGGAGCGATGATCCTAGATCGGAGTTCTCGTATCCAACCAAACCCTAACCCTACCCCCCCCTCATCTGCTGTCGCTCGCCACCTAGGTCGTCGCCCTAGGCCGTTGCCCCTCCATCCGGTTGTCGCTTGGGCCGCTCGGCCTCCATCCGACCATCGCCCCTCCCATCCGACCGCTGCCTGGGCCAGCCTCGGCCGCTGCCCCGACCTCCAGGTCGTCGTTCCAGCCTGCCTAGGCTGCTGTCCAGGTCTTCAGGCAGCCACCTCGGTCGTTCTGGCCTTCCTGGCTGTTGCCTCGGTTGCCCAGTTCGCCGTCGGCCCTCCTGCGCGCTTCCATGCATCTCTGCAAGTCGTTATATGGTCTGAACAGGTCTGATTTTGATCAGAAAATGTGATTTCAGACCTATAAATCACATTTTCCGGTTCTAGCGAGCAACGCTGCTTGATGATGATGCTTGTATGAGTCTACACATACAACCAATCCTCCGTATAATCGTGTAGACTCATTTATATCACTCTACTCCCCAGTTGAGTTTCGTTATTAACTTATTCAGCAGTTTTATCATCATGTCAAAGAACAATGGTGATTTTTTTGTCCGGAGCCTTCAAGGGTTCGTCTCCCATCGCTAAGATGGATGAGACCAACTATGAGTTGTGGTCCATGCAGTTTCTCACCCTCATGCAGTGCAACAATAAGGAGTACATCCTGACATATCCAGAGCCAACGGATAAGATTAGGGAAAATGCTTCTTGGAAGCAAGATGACACATATACACGTGTTTGGCTATGTGGGACCCTCACCTCAGATATAGCCAATGATATTATGAACTAGCCCACCGCCAAGACGATGTGGGACACTTTGGCTTCCACCTATGCTCAAGCGAAGAATGAGGCCAAGATTCTTCTGCTACAGTTTGACATCTACAAGGCCAAGCAAAATGATTGTCATCTGCACGTGTACTACAACTCACTTCGTGGCATGTTTGAGAAGCTTCATAGCTATATGCTTATTACTACATCTCTTGAGCAACAAAAGGCATATAGGAACTCCATGATGGTTGGAGTTTTCATGACTGGACTTGATACAAAGTATGATGCAACATGTACTTAACTTCTCACTAAAACTACCACACCTCTCATGGAGGAGGCCTATAGCCGTCTCAGCCGGATTATCATGCCTTCTACAACCTCTTCTCATCCCTCGTCAGCTATGGCTGTTTCTTGTGGCCGAGGAGTGACGATCCAGTCTAGAGGACGCACCTCTCGTGGCAGAGGCTGTGGATTTCTGCATGGCCTTTGCACCTTTTGCCGTCGACCGGGACATGCAGAGGATACATGCTAATAGAAGCATGGATATCCTGTCTCTGGTTGCGTGGCAGAGTAGATTGAGCCTCCAGATACTCTTGCTTGCCAGGCTGATCCTCGCGTGGATGATATCGTCTCTCATATTCGAGAGATCATGATTATGTTGAAGGAACCACCACTACAAATACTGCAGCTGCAACCAGAGCCTCTTCGAGCTTCTCAGGTATTGCTTATGCTTTCACTGGTAGTAATGGTGCATATATGATGGAGTGGATTATGGAGTCTGGAGCTTCCCATATTCTTTATGGAGACAGAGCACAACTGAGGTCTTATACCATACCACATGGTAGATGGGTTGTCAATGCCAATGGCGATCATTTCTCGTTACAGGATATGGGGATGTGCATTTGACACTGTCCACGCGTCTTCAGAATGTTTTACAAACTCCTGACTTTCAGATGAATTTACTTTCCATTAGTCAGATTACTAATGATCTGCATTCCCGTGCCATCTTTGATCCTTCGTCTCTTGTGTTTCATGACATACTCATTGGTAGGGTGATTGGATGTGACCGCGAGCAACATAGACTTTACTGACTGGTCCAACCTCATGTTGGTGTTTCTACTATACCTACTGGACCAGTCTCACCATATCTGTGCCACCTTCATTTTGGTCATCTTCCTCTGTAGAAGCTTTGTCATGTTCTCCCTCATATTTCCACGAGATCCTCCTTCTAGTGTGAGGCATGCCAGCTTGGGAAGCATCACCGTTCCTCCTTTCCATCCCGTTAAAGTTGGAGCAGTTCTTAGTTATGTGAGCTCCGTCATTTGGATATATGGGGTTCGAGTCGTGTTCCTGATCACCAGGGACACCGTTTTTATCTAGTTGTTGTCGATCATTTTTCTAAACTTTCCTAGGTTTTTTTATTGAAGATAAGTCTGAGGTTGGATCTGTGATCAAATCTTCTATTAATGCGATAAAGAATATATTTTCTGCTATGTTAAATATATTCGTTCTGATAATGCCTTAGAGTTCTACACCTTATAGCCTTTTGACTTTCTTAAATATCTTGGCATTGTTCACCAAACCTCATGTGCATAGACCTCCTAGCAGAACAGTGTTGTCGAACTCAAATATCGTTACTTACTTGATGTGACCCGAATAATGTTGATAGAGTCATGGTGCTCCTCATGCCTATTGGGGAGATACCGTCCTCACGGCTGTGAATCGCATGCCTTCGTCTGTGCTGGGAGAGAAGATTCCTTTTTTGATTGTATTTCCCGAGAAGGATCTTTTCTCTCTTACACCTCGTGTATTTGATTCAGTTGCTTTTGTTCACGATGTCTCTCCAGGTCGTGACAAGCTCTCTCCCAGAGCTGTCAAGTATGTTTTTGTCGGCTACTCTCATACCCAAAAGGGGTATCGTTGCTTTGATCCGCTCAAGCGGAAATACTTTGTCAGTGCTGACGTTACTTTTTTTGAGTCTGCCATGCATTTTTCTCCTACAGGCGACATACTAGCCCAGGGCTAGTATAGCCCTGTCTGACTCTGATGATGAGATCTACATACCTCCACCTCCTACTGTCGTACCACCACCTCCCTCTACTGCTCTACCATCATCTTCTCTACCACCACCACCACCACCATCACCTACATCTCTTGCCTCTACACCTGCTTCTGTGTCTCCACCTCGTACAATGACTCAGTTTTTGCCACATGTTTTTACTCGCAGGTCTCGCTCGGTTTCCCCTGCTCATAATTCTTGCCCATCATCCATCATGCCTTGGGTATGTAATGAGCTCATTGTTTCTACTGATGGCGCTACTAAGTTGTCTGTGCAGCATGATTTCATATAGGATGAGCAGGTGCCCTTGGCAGATGATCTTCATATGTCGATTGCTCTGCGTAAGCAGAAACATAGGTATGCTACTTACCCTTTTACATCCCAGGTTTCCTTGAGCAGACCTTCAGAGGATTTCAGGAGATTTACCTTGGCACTATTAGCTGTGAATATATTACTGACATATCAGGAGGTTCTTTAGGACAGTTAGTGTAAATTAGCCATGGAGGAGGAGATGGATGTGTTATAGTCACGTGGTACGTGGAGTCTTGTTTCTGCCCTAATTGGCATGTTCCTTGTGGGGTGCAAATGGGCGTTCACTGCGAAATTGTGGGGTGCAAATGGGCGTTCACTGTGAAATATCGCGCAAATGGTAGTGTGGATTTTTATAAGACGAGACTTGTGGCACGTGGGTTCACCCGGACATATGGGGTGGACTATTAGGATGCTTTCTCTCCAGTTGCTAGACATTCTATTCTGCGCATACTACTTTCTGTTGCCGTGACACGTGATTGACCCCTTTACCAGTTTGATGTGAAGAATGCCTTCCTCTATGGTGATTTACAAGAAGAGGTCTACATGCAGCAACCACGTGGGGTTGCTATTGAGGGGGAGTGTCAGAAGGTTTGCAGGTTTCACAAGGCTATCTACGACCTTAAGCAGAGTCCAAGAGCATGGTTTCAAAAGCTCTTAGACTTGATTGAGCAGCAAGGGTTTGTGCGATCAACTGTAGATCACTCTTTCTTTATGCACATGACCCAGAGAGGTACTATTGTCATCCTTGTTTATGTTGATGATATTATTGTTATAGGGGATGGCGAGAAGAGTATTCAGAGTGTCAAGGACTTCCTAGGTCAAAAGTTTGTGATCAAGGACCTTGGTAATTTACGTTACTTCCTTGGACTGAAGTTTACTAGAAACCAGCGTGATCTTGTGATGACCCAGAGAAAGTATGTTACAGACCTTCTTTCAGAGATAAGCACGACAGATTGCAGACCTGCCACTACTCCTAATGACCCAAGCATGAAGCTATGATGACATTGGGGAGGTCAACAAGAGGAGGTACGTAGAGCTTGTTGGCAAGCTACTGTATGTGATTATTTCCAGGTCCGACATATCCTTTGTCGCAAGTAAAGTGAATCGGTTTATGGAGCAACCCCGACATGCATATATGATTTTGAGGTATCTGAAGGCTTCACCAGGTACGGGACTTTTGTTTAGCTGAGATACATCTCTTTCAGTTATAGCATGTGCAGATGCAGATTATGCTGTGTTCAAAGGATAGGAAGTCTACTTCAGGTTTCGCTGTGCTCATAGGGAATTCCCTTGTTTCTTGGAAGAGCAAAAAGTAGAGTATGGTTGCCAGATCGAGCGCTGAGTCAGAATACAAGGTCATAACGCATGCTAGCACGGAGGATCGGAGATGATGTTGGTCAGATCTGTTCTTACTGACTTGACTATGGAGGTGTCTTTCCCATGCACCTCCAATGTGACAACCAGACTGCTCTTTTCATTGTCAACAACCCAGCTTTTAGTGAGAGGGCCGAACACATAGAGGTGGACTGTCACTACAATCGTGGCATGATACAAAAGGGTCTTATTGCCATTACTCATGTCAGCTCTGGAGATCAGAAAATAGATGTTTTTACTAAGCCCCTAGCTAGAGGGACTTATCATAGATGTTCCAAGTTGAGCCTGAATCCATATTTACCCTCCATCTTGAGGGGGAGTGTTGAGATATTTCCTATCTTTCTTACCATTTTCTTATTATATATTTATTTTGTATACTTCATGTAATTTGTCCAATAGGTTCCTCTCCTATATAAGAGAACTCAAGGACCTCTCATTAATAAATTAATTCTTTTCCCTTTACAGTAACTACTGTATAGTAAAGAGAATGAGCCAGATCACTTCGTTCGTTTGTCACCAGATAAACACATTTCGCTTGTCTGTGTAATCCTCATGCTAATTGAAGTTATACCTAAAGTCAACGCTGTTCTTTTAGGAAATCTGCATACTGAACTGAATCTACTTATTCAGTCAACTTAATATTGTAATTTTACGTTCTTCGTGCTTCATCAGCATGATCACACATAATGGAAATGTAGTTTCTGTTCATAAACATCTACCATGCTCCTATAATGTCAAGAAGTGAATAGTATTATTCTCTCTGTTTGCTTTTAACATGAACAAAAGGGCTCGGGTCTATGTTGTAGTTGTGCTTTGCTTATATTAGCAGAAACATTTACTAAAGGACTGCATTGAGTTATTCATTGGTTGAAGCATGTTTGCACGTGCATGTGCTTGTTATGTACTTGCTTTTCCTGTTAAGGCATCTCATCATTTTATTGATCTTTAGTCAACCTTTGGTCATTCCTCTGTTAATTTAAAATAATCCTGCAGAAACCACCTAGCAAGGTTTCTTGCAAGAGAAAGATTCCTCATGATGCTGTAGATACAATTTGTTGGAGCATAAGTTGTAAGCGCATATTGTGTTGTAGCAGGGTAAATGGATCCTGGAGGAGATCCATTTACCCCATCCAGTGTTTAGTCCCACATCGTCCAGTGGTGGGACTTGGAGGCTCTAGAGAGGCTATATAAGGAGCCCCAGACCTCCTGTATCCATTGAGAAAAAGCAATGCTAAACATTCCCCTTTGAGGGCTTCTCCCGTGGTTTCATCCCGCTCCTCACGGAGTAGGGTTCCACGTAAAATCCCGCGTTCTTATTCTTGTTTTTATCTTTTTCCATGTTACGCTTCCGCTTCCGATTTTTAACATGGTATCAGAGCGGGTCGATTCTCGAGGATTTTATGTTTTTTTTTCGAGATTCGGCTCTTGATTATTGTTGAAGATTGTTCTTGAAGTTGTTTATGATTGTCATCAAGAAGGGTTCTAGCCGTGCTCTGTCCAAGTTTAGGGTTTCGATTGAGCATTGCAGATCATTCTGCGAGCGCTACAGGACAGTTTAGCAGCACCAGGCAGCACACTTGGTATCCAATAGGTTGCATGCCTTCATGTCCTTCCTGACAGACACTAATCTTGCACGCACTCCAAGCGGCAATGGCCGCACCGCCATTTGATTCCAGGTCGTGTTGCTCCACGCAGCTGCATCTCGCAGCACTCGTGCATCTTCAGATCCTCTAGGGGCGGCGCATCACTCTCACGCCCTAGTTCCAGGCCGCATCATGGCGGCGGCTGTCCTCCAGGCCGCATCACGACACGGTGCAACCCCACTCGTGCGGAGCGTCGAAGCAGCGCTCACTGTTCCGGCCAGATTCTCCAGATCGGCAACATGACAAGCGACACCGCCAAAGGACTTCTTCATCTCCACCCTCGCCGTTGGCGACCCTACTCCTCGCCGCCTCACACTCCGAAACAGCACGCGCGTCATCCCTTCAACCCCAGGCACCGAGCTCCCATTGAAGGCCCTCGCGGCGGCGCGAGACCCTCCACCAGGCTCCATCGAGCTCCATCAGGTTTCGCCCAGCACCTCATCAGGCGGCGCAGGCGTAGCCACCCCAGGGAGGCAGCGTGTGCTCCTACCTTTCGCAGATGCATCGTGCTCCAGGCAGGCCCGAAGGCGATCTCCAGGCGACGCCATCTTTGGAACCCCATCGGGAGGAGAGGCGGCGGCCCTTGCTTTTGTATGCGAAAAGGGGGTTCTCAAATCCGGAACCCTAAAGTGCTGTGTTTATTTATTTAGTCCAGGGGCCTGCTGTATAAAAAAAAATAATAATAAGGAGAAGAGGGTGAGGGGGTGCGAATTTTCTTTGGGATGCCTGATTATCAGAGCCCAAATGGGCCCATATTCATGTTATGAAAAAAAAGAGAGAAGTTAAAAAAAAGGCGCGTGCATCGAAAAAAAAGTCGTACGCAATTTGCAAAAAAAAAGGAAAAAAAGTCGCATACAAAGAAAAGCCGTATGCATTTTTGCAAAAAAAAATGTTTCAAAAAAAAATGATGAGACGGCTTTAAAAAAAATGATGGAAAAGCCGCAAGAAAGTTTTGGATGTTCATGTTTTGTTTTCCCCATTGTGTTGTCTTCTCCCAACTTGGTCGCTTTCTCTATCCGACCAGTATGGGAGAAAGGGGGAGTATATGTAGAGTCACAGGTCTATTCAGATGATTCAGAAGTCAGATTCAGATGCAGATTTCCAGACCATTCAGATTCCAGACTCTACGGTTGTTCAGACTCGACGATCATTGTTACCGAGTCTCCAGTTTCAGACACGCACGAGTGTGCGGTCATTGTCAGATGAGCATATGTTGCCATCATTTGTTCGAGGTCCCCATCATTCTTCTTGTTGTCAGGCCAGAGTTTTCATGTGAGCCATAGGGACTCCAGAGCAGAGGACCATTCCCTATTCCCTTGAGGGCAAGGGTTTTCATGTGGTATCATAGGTACACCAGAGCAGTGCACCATTCTCTGAGCCAGATGGGAGAGACCCAGTTCTCCGACGAGGAGACTTCAGGCGCAAGTTCAGACTCGACGGTCAGATTCCGAGTCTTCAGTTGACTCACACTCTAGCCCGTTCGTCCTCCTCACCTGCACGGCATGAGAAGCAACGTCCTCGACTGCAGCATGTGCGCGTTGGGTTGATATTGTCCGTAGTGTCTTGTAGCGTTGAGTTGAGCTTCTGTCTGTTTGTCCAAGCTGAGCATTGCATGCTCCAGCTTGAGGGGGAGTGTTGGAGCATAAGTTGTAAGCGCCTATTGTGTTGTAGCAGGGTAAATGGATCCTGGAGGAGATCCATTTACCCCATCCAGTGTTTAGTCCCACATCGTCCAGTGGTGGGACTTGGAGGCTCTGGAGAGGCTATGTAAGGAGCCCCAGACCTCCTGTATCCATTGAGAAAAAGCAATGCTAAACATGCCCCTTTGAGGGCTTCTCCCGTGGTTTCATCCCGCTCCTCACGGAGTAGGGTTCCACGTAAAATCCCGCGTTCTTATTCTTGTTTTTATCTTTTTCCATGTTACGCTTCCGCTTCCGATTTTCTAACACAATTGCATCTCCACTTGACAATATAGCTGGAAAACTTCATCCCGAAACTTCACGTCAGAATGCTGACAAAACCTGTGTAGATAGAAGCAAGGTGTATTCTGCAAGAGAATCAAAGAGATGCAAGGTGGAGTCAGAATTCATTAGCAGCTTTGGTGAACATGGAACTGATGTTCAGCTCAAGAATAGCGAGGATGCTGTTGCAGGTGTCCCGAGTTCTAATTTGGGATCTGATGTTACCATTAACCAATCCTGCAGCATACCGCCTTCAGATGCTCTATCTCTTCCTTGTGTATCTTGTCATTCATCCACTGAATCCGAGGTAAATATGTAACTGGAAATGTTTTCATTCTTGTTACTAATTCTCTTGAGATGCTAGTTTATCTCTTTTTGGGGAAGGTCCTGGCTCTTAGTCAAATCCTATACCATGTGTAAACATATTTACTTATGTAGTCTCTTGTTATTTTTCATTCTCTGCAGTATTCTTTATGTAATTTACCCATAGGCTACTCTCCTATATAAGAGAGCCTAGGGCTGATGGAATAAACATCTTCTTCTATTTTCCCAACATGGTATCAGAGCGACGGTCCTAGACCGGAGTTCTTGAAACCCTAACCCTAACCATATCCCCACCCGCGTGCCTCTCTCTCTCTCTCACCGCCGGCCCGCGTGCCTCCTCGAGCACCGCGCATCTTGCCGGCGGTGAGCTCCTCACCGCGCGCTTCATCAGCGTGCGCCCCTGTGCCACATCGCGCATCTACATCGCGCATCTGCGCTCCTCGCCTCCAGCGCACTGCGTGCGCTCCTGTGTGCGACCGGCGCATGCGCCTGCAGTGAACATCACCGTTTCTCCAGCGTGACCTAGCGCTCCTACCTGTGCCTCTCCAGCGTGCGCCCCTCCAGCTTGACCTAGCGCTCTCCAGCGCGCACGCCTCGCACAAAAGTCTGCGCGCATCCTTCGCCTGCCCACGCGAGTTCTCGCGTGTCTTCGGTGCTTCCTATCGCGCACTCTTTGTGGTGCGTATGTAACTCCTGAACTAGACCCGGTTTCTAGCGCGCACACCGTCAACAGAATGGGTTTGGTTGCTTGAAGTCTACACCTGCAACTAAACCCGTCTATGTCCGTGTAGACGATCTTATCTTCAGTCTATCATTCCAGTCTTCTGTTTTCAGTATGTCAGAAAGCAAGGCGGATATTCCATCTATAGGCGCTTTTCGAGGTCCAGCGCCTATCATAAAGATGGATGGTACAAACTATGAACTGTGGGCGTTCATGAGTATGATGAAGTCGACTGGTCAGAAGCACATTCTTACCGAAGAAGAGCCTGCTGAGAAGACTGGAGTCAATTAGGGGTGCTAATCGAATCGAATACATTCGAATCCACCTAGATTCAGTTTCAATTCATTATAAAATTTTCGAATCCGAATCGAATATTAAAAAAATTTCTAATATAGATTCAAATTCAATTCATTTGGAGTTTCGAATATTCAAATTCGATTCATTTTATATCGAATTAGAATTTTATTTAATAATGTAACTAATAATAAAAAAATCATATCAATAATATTCTAAGTTTCAAAGAATTGAATAGACTTTGTGATACTAATTTATGAAAAAAATTAGAGAAGTAAAAAACTCTTAACATAAATGGTGAAATTCAATAGATGATATAAATTGCATTAAAGTACATAACTTTTGCCGCTCATATATGCCTCTTGCATTCCTCATTTACGTTTTTTGTACCTATAGTGAATTGAATATATAAAGAAAATTAATTATTGAAATTTTGATAAATCATTGATCTTTTCTTTTTGTACCTATGATGGAAATTCAATGAATGCATCTTTACCTTTTAACAAACACTCCACCAACTTTCTTATTTTCTTTGGTAAATTATTCACAAACCATTGATCTTTTCTTTCTATCAATCTTGTTAATTATTTGAGGATTCAATTTTTCTATTTCTTCACCCTCTTCTTCCACTTTTTCATTAATATCATCATCATGCCCAATAACCCTCTTATGGATACTATCTTGAGAAGATGGTATGTTTGAATTAGACTCATAAAAAGAAAATGAAAACACATACTCAACTATATTTTAAATTCCATACCAATATAGAAATACAAAATACAGATTAATAGATATACATGTCCAAAACAATAAGTAGAAGATTGTGTTCCACGTTCTCTGACAATCTTCCATATATTGCCCCCATTGTGACCTATCTCCATGATATTTAAGAAAAAAGAATCACTAAATTCCATCAAAATCATAAAAGGTCGACGTGAACTGACTTATGGAGTTGAATCTCATATCTGAGGTGTATAAAAACCGGCAGATCTGACTAAGAACTCAGTTGGTATGGCTCTAATATTCAATTTTCTATTATGTAACATTTTTTTCTACATCAATCATGAACAATTCATACTTACCTCATTTCAATGCATTCTTATGGGGGCATAGTTGGGCTTATTAAAGATTACGATGATATTTCCTTCTTGATAACATAGTCTCCTTGTAATCTTGATGAGAAATAGAATTTAGTTGCAGTTATGATCTTTTGCACATTTATCCATTTTTATGCAAAGCTCGAAATCCATGAAATCTGTTCATACCTTAATTGTCTCTAAGATATTATTTGTATTCAAATGCTTGGTTGTCCTTATCATAAGATCTGGATATTATGATAGATATCAAGATTAAGAGTGTGATTACGGAAAATGTTATTAGTAATTTGAAACCTATGACATTGGGATGGTTTTTAAAAATTTAGTATATGTTTGTTTGCAGATGGTGTATTTTAGAATAACATAAAATATTTGGATAAAATCTAAATCTAAGTTTTTAGGGTAAAAGGATGTGTGTGGTAATACTAATAGTTGCGGGGGTGATGAAGAGATGATGGCGACATTGGTGAGTCTAGAACTGGTGTCGTTGTCAACGATGGGGAAGAGTGGGAGTTGGTGGTGAGGCTAACGATTGGGAGGGTGGCGTTGTCAATAGTGGGAGCGAGCAGGAGCGAGAGATTAGAGCCGACGACATTGGAGAGAGCGAGAAGAAGGGGGAGGCCAGAGCCGACGACGTTGGAAAGAGTGAGCAGTAGCGAGAGAATGGAACTAGCAATGTTGGAGAGAGCGAGCATGAGCGGGAGGTTGGAGCTGGTGGCGTTGGAGAGCAGAAGAAAATGTTAGGGTTTTTTTTCATGAGTGACGAGGGGAGAGAGAATTTGGGGAGTAAAGAGGGGGTATGGTTATGTAATAGGCATCTCAAAATTGGGATGTTTAAAATAAGATGATGAAAATTTGTATTTATTATATTAAGTTGTGTATCATTTGTGGGGATTTTACAAGATATATACTACATATATTTACATATATGTAATGCTTCATACCATATTTTATATGTGTGTGTATCGAATCGAATCGAATTGTTATCGAACGAATCCAAGTGAATTCAGATTCGATTCATTTGGGAATCGAATCCACAAGTTAAATTCAAATTCAGTTCATTTGATTTCGAATCGAACTTTTTTTGAATTTTTATCGAATGAATCCTAATCGAATTCGAATGATTCAATTCAATTAACAGCCCTAGAGTCAATGCCTCGTGAGAGGCAGATGATGCATACGCAAAAGTCTGGTTATCTGGAACTCTGGCGATCGAGATTGCCAATGATATTCTTCATCAGCCCACGGCCAAAGACATGTGGGATATTATGGCGGCAACATACTCTCAAGCGAAGAATGAGACGAAGATTCTGCAACTCCAGCATGATATATTCACTATAAAGCAGAATGGTCGCCCTCTATACTCACTCTACACATCCCTGCGAGGGATGTTCGAGAAGCTATACAGCTTCATGCCTCTGACAGCCACGCCAGAGCAACAAAAGACCTACCGGAATGCGACTATGGTGGGCGTTTTCCTTGCTGCACTTGATCCCGAGTATGAGGCGGCACGATCCCAGATCTTGGCAGATTCTACTATTCCTCCCATGGAGGAAGCTTTTCACAGATTGAGCCGCATCACCGTCCCTTCTACGGCCACGAATCAGAATGCTTTAGCCATGGCTGCCAACAGGGGTCGTGGATTTCATCATCAGACTCGTGGACGTGGACCTCGTGGTAGAGGAGGTCGTACTCGACCAACATGTACCTACTGCCATCGCGTCGGACACAATGAAGACACATGCTACTCTAAGCATGGATTTCCTGCATCTGCACGAGTCGCCGAGCAGATAAAGCCTTTATCTGCTGCCTCTTTGGATCAGCGGTTCGATGATTTAGTTGCCCGTCTAAGGGGCATTATTCCCCATCTGGCCCAGCACCCACTACTGAGAATCAATCTGATGCTGCTGCATCTGCTTCTTCGTCTACCAGTGCATCAGGTAGCATACTTGCATTTACCAGCAGTAGATCAGATACTTTACCTTGGATTATGGACTCGGGAGCCACACATCATCTATGTGGCGATCAGAGTTTACTTACAGGATACACTCAGATCCCTCCAGGCAGAACAATGGTTATTGCCAATGGTACACATTCCCCAATTACTGGTCAGGGGGAGATTAGACTGACATCTTCTATGCAGCTCAAGAATGTGTTACATGCGCCTGATTTTTCATTGAATTTATTATCAATCAATCAGATTACAAAGGATTTACAATGTCGGGCAATTTTTGATCCATCTTCTCTTGTTTTTCAGGACATCCTTACGGGCAACGTGATTGGTCGTAGCTATGAGCAAGGAGGCCTCTATCGCCTCAATCAGACTACTTTTGCTGGAACCTCATCCCTACCTACCGGACCTATATCTCCTCTGCTATGGCATCTGCGCTTTGGACATCTACCGCTTCAGAAGTTACGTCGTGTGTTACCCCAGGGTCTGCCTCACACATCCATCCAATGTGAGGCTTGTCAGTTGGGATAGCATCATCGATCTACCTTTCCCAGTCGTCAGGGTCGGAGTAGTACCTCCAAGTTTGAGTTATTTCATATTGATATCTGGGGTCCGAGTCGTATTCTTGATCATAGTTATTGTGGATGACTTCTCTCGTGTGTCATGGTATTTTTGTTGAAAAATAAATCTGAAGCAGGGAATATTATTATCCATTTTCATAATGAGATTCGTAATGTTTTCTCCCATCTGTTAAAATTGTGAGAAGTGATAATGTAGGAATTGTGTACTCATGTTCTAGCTAATTACTACTCATCCCAAAGGATTATCCATCAGACATCCTGTGCCTATACCTCCCAACAAAATGGGATCGCTGAAAGGAAACATCGCCACCTACTAGATGTCACCAGGTCACTTCTTATACAGAGTCATGCTCCTTATTCTTACTGGGGTGACGCGGTTCTCACAGCATGCTACCTAATTAATCGTATGCCGTCCTCTATTCTAGGTGAACAGATTCCTTTCTCCTTATCTTTCCTGGTAAGGATCTGTTTTCCCTTACTCCTCGTGTTTTTGGTTCGGTTGCATTTATCCACCAGTTGTCTCTCGGTACTGACAAGCTCTCTCCTAGGGCTGTCAAGTATGTGTTTGTTGGGTACTCCAGAACTCAGAAAGGGTACAAGTGCTATAATCCATTGCGTAGGCGGTATCTTATTAGTGCAGATGTTACATTTTTTGAATCCGTAATGTATTTTTCATCCCCAGGTGATCAGTTGCTTCCTCCAGTTACTACCGATGCCATCTATATGACACCACCACAACCACCACCAGTAACACCACCACCACCACCACCACCACCAGCTCCTTTACCATCATCGGCACCTCCTATTCCTATACCTGTTTCACCACTACCATTTCATTATACCCGCAGGCCTACTCCAGCTCATGGTCATGACTCATCACCTAGCTCGCCTAAGGTATGTTCTGAAGATATTACTCTTGATGGATCTGATGATATTTCTGCGCACGATGTGTTACAGAGGACAGATGATGACACAACTGATCTAGATGTTCCTATTGCTATACGCAAATCGAAGCGGAGCTACGCCTCATATCCTTTAGCAGCTTCTGTGTCATTTGAACGACTATCTGGGGATTTCAGGAACTTTGTGGTTGCTTTGTCAGCTGTTGATATTCCACGGAATTACCAAGATGCCCTAAAGGATAGTAGATGGCGTCTAGCAATGGAGGAAGAAATGACAGCACTTCAGTCTAGAGGAACTTGGAGTCTGGTTCCTATACCTGCAGATGTGCCCCCAGTGAGCTGCAAGTGGGTATTTACAGTCAAGCAGAATGCAGATGGCAGTATCGACAGATACAAGGCTCGTCTTGTTGCTCGAGGCTTTACACAGGCATACGGGGTGGACTATCTTGATACATTCTCACCAGTGGCCCGTCATTCCACTCTACGGATCTTGCTGTCAGTTGCGGTTACTCGTGAGTGGCCGCTATATCAGTTGGATGTGAAGAATGCGTTCTTATATGGTGACTTGTAGGAGGAAGTCTACATGCAACAGCCACCCGGTTTTGCTGTTGAGGGGGAGTGTTCCAAGATGTGCAGACTCCATAAGGCCATCTATGGCCTTAAGCAGAGCCCCAGAGCATGGTTTCAGAAGCTCTCAGACCTCTTTGAGAAACAGGGATACAAACGTTCTAATGCTGATCATTCCTTGTTTGTACAAAAGACTTCAAGAGGTATTATTGCAATCATGGTCTATATAGATGACATCTTGATTACAGGTGATGATGTACAAGGGATAAAGAAGGCGAAAGAAATGCTGGGTAGCGAATTTGTCACCAAGGACCTTGGAGTTCTTAGATACTTTCTGAGACTGGAGTTTGCCAGAAATCCGCATGGGTTGGTAATGTCTCAGAGAAAATATGTCACTGACCTGTTGAGTGAGACAGGAATGCTTGGATGCCGACCTGCTACTACACCGATGGATCCCAGTATGAAGCTATATGATGGTGATACAGAGGAGGTGGATAGGAGGAGATACAGAGAACTGGTGGGCAAAGTCCTATACGTCACTATTACCAGGCCCGACATAGCCTTTACTGTGAGTCGAGTGAGCCAGTTCATGGAGCAACCACGTCAGGTTCACATGGATGCAATACAGATGATACTTAGGTACCTCAAGTAGGGATGAAAACGGTCGGATACAGATACGAATATAACTATAATCATATCCTTATCCATTTTAAAATACGAATATGAATGCGGATACGACTATTAACGGATGTCAAAAATGTGTTACCATATCCTTAAAAACGAATACGAATGTAAAACGAATACGAATCGGATATGAATAATAACAGAAAGTTTTAATAGATTAATTAAAATATACATGTTTAGGATGGTTTACATATAAAATAAATATATCAGATATAGTAATTTCATAACAATTATATCAACAATGGTGATTGCAATCATAAAATGTTGTTACACACTGTAATAAATAAATTTATTTCTATACTTATGTACGAAAAGGAATATACGAACACGAATGCGAATATTAACGAATGTTAAAGTGATATCCATATTCGCATCCATTTTAAAACGAATACGAATACAAATGTTAAAATATGTATAAAACGAATACGATAACGGATCGGATACGAATATATTCACATTCGTTTTCATCCCTAACCTCAAGTCATCACCGGGCGCGGGTCTACTGTTCAAGAAAGGCAAGGTGATCTCCATCTCAGCCTGTGCAGATGCAGATTATGCAGGGTGTCCCAAGGACAGGAAGTCCACCTCTGGGTTTGCTATGTACGTTGGAGATTCCCTAATCTCGTGGAGGAGCAAGAAACAAACTGTGGTAGCAAGGTCTAGTGCGGAATCTGAATATAGGGCTATGGCCCAAGCCATTACAGAAATGATGTGGGTAAAAGCTGTGCTTACAGACCTACATATAGAAGTCCCACTTCCTATGGCTTTAGAGTGTGACAATCAGGCGGCATTGTTCATTGCAAACAATCCAGCATTCTATGAACGAACCAAGCACATTGAAGTTGATTGCCACTTTATTCGTGATATGATTCATAAGGGATTCATTGCTGCATCCCATGTTAGTTTAGAAAATCAAACTGCAGATATTTTCACCAAGGCATTACTGCGAGGCCCATTTCAGAAGTGTGCGTCCAAGCTGAGCATGATTGACATCTATGCTCCATCTTGAGGGGGAGTGTAAACATATTATCTACTTATGTAGTCTCTTGTTATTTTTCATTCTCTGCAGTACTCTTTATGTAATTTACCCATAGGCTACTCTCCTATATAAGAGAGCCTAGGACTGATGGAATAAGCATCTTCTTCTATTTTCCCAACACCATGGTTAGTCATAAGCCCTTTGGAGTCTGGACCATCCCTTTTCTTAGTTGCCCATACTGACTGAATTCTACCTTAAACTTTTCATCATAGAATTGCCCTCAGAAGAGCTTCTGTCAGTCTATTTTAGCTTGTAATCTTTGGCCCTCAGTACCTTCTTCAATTGATCATGGTATCATGAATCATCTTAGATTAAATCAAATGATCATTTTGATTTTCATGTTTCATGCAGGGTGAATTTAGTAAGATTGTTTCTTCCAAGTTTTTTAAGTGTTATTGTCTCTTCATTTTTGTGATCCATGCCTTCTATTATTGCTTTGAGGTGTTGTTGATGGTCCGTATCTCTGGATGTGCAGTTCACAGGGCCTATGCTACATTATGACGACTCTGGAAATTCCTTGGACACCAGCCTAGCATTGCAGCCTAATGTTTCACACATACATGAGAAATGCATTAATTGGTATACTTAACTAAGCTTACTGTTCCATAGTTCTAAGAAACGAATTAAGAACTTTCTCTTTGAACATTATTTTCTTTTATTCCTTCATTTTTCTTTCTTTCTTGTCTTAGTGGAGAAAATGGTATGTTTGTGCATCTTGTGCATGCTTGTGCACATTCTGTGTTTGGGCATGTACATATATGTACCTCTCTAATCAGTTCCAGTTGTCTGATTTATGTTATCCATTGTTTGATTACCGATGCAGTATTTTTTCCTGGTGCTGTCTAAATATGGCATACTTTGAATTCTATTATTTATTCGTTTAGTTTATTCTTCAGGGCACCACGGGTATATTTTGATGGGGATGTTGCAAAAAAATTAGAAGGTGAAGTGTCACGAGCTGCAAATATTAAATGCAACAAAGTGCGGACAGAAAGGAGCAGCGATTGGGTGCTACACAAAGAGCTGCCGCAAAAGCTACTACGTTCCTTGTGCCCTTGAAGTTGAAGGCTGCCGTTGGGATAATGTGAACTTCAAATCCTGTTTAATTTTGTTTGTGATTCTAGCCAAATTTCTATTTTCAAGCTTATGAATGCTTGTTTGTGGTTTTGCAGCCTTGCAGGACAACTTTTTAATGCTTTGCCCAACTCATTTCTCAAAGAAATTTCCCAGTGATAGATCAAAGACTTAAAAGAAAGTGATAAGTGCCAAACCTTCTGTTCCATTGTATGCCTTCAACCCATAAGTTCTTTCATGTTTTGATAGGTAACCCCCTAATTGTCATACAGTTCATCTTTTATCTTTTAGCGAGGACTTCAAGCCATCTGTGGATTCAAAATCTGAATCAAGTGGTGGGGACATCTGGATAACTGCTCTTGATGCGACTAAAGGATGGGTTTTTTGCGGATCTGCCCTTTCTAGTTCAGAGAACGTAAGTTGTACTTATATTTTGTGTAGATATAGCATTTAGCAATTGTAGTATCCAACTAGCTGGGGCCCTCTACAACCGTGGATCCATCATCTTCTACATCCCATATGCCAATCTTTCAATGTTGTGTTTTGAGGGAAAATGTCTAGATGAAGGCACTATACATATATGCATTTATATATCTTTTGCTTTAGAATACAACTATGTATTTTTAGGAAAATGCCATGTTGAAATGGAATTGGAGGGACCCCTTTATGTAGAAGTTAAAGTGTTATCCAAGGCCTCATAAACCATTTAATATCTTGATCAAATTAGTGATTGGATTCGAAGATAATTATATTTATTGCAAATATTTTCAGAGATTTCACCTCTCTGACTCCGATAATCTGTAATATACCATTTTATATCAATGTGAATTTAGAAGTACAGAACATCTAATGATGGCCGTGTAAATTCACTTCAAACTATTCAGATCTTTCATTAAATAGGTTAGCTGCTAAAACCGTGCTAGAAAAATAATGTCTTTCATTACACAATAATATTAGGGTTTTTATCAGTTGTGCCCCTTCGAGATATTACACTATCAGTTATGCCCCTCCTTTTTTAGGAATATCAGTTATGCCCACAACTTCTTGTTGTTTTATCACTTGTGCCCCTCCGTTACTTTAACCGTCAATGAGTTGAACTTAACCATGATTTTTTCAAACCATGGTTAGGTTAAAAGGGGCATAATTGTCAAAAAGCTCCATATGCTCTTCCTCACACTCCCCAGCCTCCTCCCGCTCCTCCTCATTCCCCATCCTCCGAAGACCCCTCCTCCTGTGCCCCCTTGCAGACATGCTAGTACTCCATCCGCATCTGATATTTCCTTCATCCCAGCACCTGAAGCTAGTCGCACATCATGAGTTTGACAATCAAAAGCATTCCTGATCCCACTCGATCGATCGAACACATAGATGTTGAAAAGCATCTGGGGTTTCTGTAACCATCAAGAACAGATCCGATCGCTTGTAGCAATGTCGTCACCGCATAAAAATCTGCAGATTTGGGTGTTTTGACGCAACACATCCCGACACCGGCATCTAATTCATTTAGCACCACCTACAACCTGCCGTATCTGGAGCTTTTGGACATGCAGTTGCAATCTACATCTAATCCAAGGGATGCCTGCACACTTTCATCGAGCCGCACATCCGATCGAAACCATCACCGCCGTTCATGAATCCTCTGCACCTCGAAGCTTCAACGCCTCCTAAAGGTCAACCGCTTGGGATGGAGGAAGTGGAGGTAGAGATGAGGAAGCAAGAGGTGGCGGGGGGAGGTTGACTTGGTGATGGAGGAGAAGGGGTCGGAGGTGGGGAAGCAGGGGGTGGTGGGGGGAGGTTGGGCCGGGGATAGAGGAGGGGCTGGAGGTGGGGATGCTGGGGGCGGCATGGGGAGGCCGAGCTGGGTATCGAGGAGGAGTGGCTGGAGGTGAGGAAGTATCGGGCAGAGGAGGGGTCGGGGGGAGGAACACCGGGCGAATGAGGAGGGTGCAGGGGACGAGCAGTAGGTGGGGAAGGAGTATGTGGCACAATAGAGGAGCAGCGGGCGGAGGAGGGGGGACGAAGTAGGAGCAGTGGTGGGAGTAGGCTGGGGAGGAGCAACGGGCGCAGGTCTTGTTCGACGACCTTGACGGGCATGGGGGAGGAGGCTGGGGAGTCGGAGGAGGAGGGAGCACCGGAGGATGGGGAAGGAGGAGTAGGGGAGGAGGTTGAAAGATATTTTTAACCCTTTTTTATAATTTAATTCCCTTTGTGTCCCTAAAGTTAACGTCCGTTTACGTTGGAGATGGACGACAACTAACCCGAGGAGCATGGGGAGGCCGGGCTAGGTATGGAGGAGGAGTGGCTGGAGGTGAGGAAGTATCGGGCAGAGGAGGGGTCGGGGGGAGGAGCAGCGGGCGAATGAGGAGGGTGGAGGGGACGAGCAGTAGGCGAGGAAGGAGGATGGGGCACAATAGAGGAGTAACGCGCGGAGGAGGGGGCACATAGGAGGAGCAGTGGTCGGAGGAGGCTGGGGAGGAGCAACGGGCGGAGGTCTTGTTCGACGACCTTGACGGGCATGGGGGAGGAGGCTGGGGAGTCGGGGGAGGAGGGAGCACCGGAGGATGGGGAAGGAGGAGTAGGGGAGGAGGTTGAAAGATATTTTTAACCCTTTTTTATAATTTAATTCCCTTTGTGTCCCTAAAGTTAACGTCCGTTTACGTTGGAGATGGACGACAACTAACCCGAGGAGCATGGGGAGGCCGGGCTAGGTATGGAGGAGTGGCGGGAGGTGAGGAAGTATCGGGCAGAGGAGGGGTCGGGGGGAGGAGCAGCGGGCGAATGAGGGTGCAGGGGACGAGCAGTAGGCGAGGAAGGAGGATGGGGCACAATCGAGGAGTAACGGGCGGAGGAGGGGGCACATAGGAGGAGCAGCGGTTGGAGGAGGCTGGGGAGGAGCAACGGGCGGAGGTCTTGTTCGACGACCTTGACGTGCATGGGGGAGGAGGCTGGGGAGTCGGGGGATGAGGGAGCACCAGAGGATGGGGAAGGAGTAGGGGAGGAGGTTGAAAGATATTTTTAACCTTTTTTATAAGGGATTTTATCACTTGTGCCCTTCCGAGATCTCGCAATATCAGTTATACCCCTATCTTTTTGGTAATATCAGTTGTGCCCCTCACTTCTTGCTATTTTATCACTTGTGCCCCTCGGGTTAGTGACCGTCCATCCACAGTGCAAACAGACGTTAACTTTGAGGACATAAGCGGTATTAATTTAAAAAAAAGATTATATGGTCACTTTATACCCTCTTCTTCTTCTTCCTCTTCCCCCATCCTCTTCCTTCTCCTCCAACCTCTTCCTCCACCTCCCTCTCCGCCTCTCTATTCAAACCCGTATCGCCAGCGTCGTCACAGAGTTTGTCGCCACCAAGGAGCTCGGGCTCCCCTCCGTCGTCTACTTCCCCTCCAGTACCGCCTACCTGCACCCCGTCCTCGGCCCCCAGGTGCTCCGCCCCATCGTCCAGAACCACTGCCATCTGCGACCCCTCCTCTTTCCTGACGGCAACGCCCCTCGGCCACCGCTGCCATCATCCGCCGATCCAGCGCCCCACACCTCCTCCTTCAAGGTGGCCCGCACCTTCCTCCGCCCAGCCACGCGGCTGCGCCGCCAGCAACCTCCCCCGACGGTCCCAGAATGGGAAGCCTCAGCCGCACAGCCCCCCTACCTCCCCTTCCCCCCGCACCCCCCCCCCCCCCCCCCCCCCCCCGCACAACCCCTTCCCTCCGCGTACCCCCGCATAGCCCCCCCGCACAGCGCCCCTACCTCCCCTTCCCCCCGCACAGCCCCTTCCCCCCGCACGCCTATGCACAGCCCCCCCCCCCCTGCACAACGCCCCTACCTCCCCTTCCCTCCTCCCCCCGCACCCCTCCCGTACTGCCCCTGCACCTCCCCTTTCCCACGCATCACCCCGCACAACCCCCTCTGCCCCCTGCACCATTCCCGCACTGCCCCCTCCGGGAGTCGACGACGCTTGGCGTGAAGCAACGCACGGGCTGGGAGCTACAGGAGGGGGGTTGCGCCAGCGAGCCTTTTGCGAGAACGACGAAGCGCGGTGGTACGATCTGGAGGTGCAGGCTGCTGATGACGGTGGTCTGGTGTTGTGCGCGTAGCAATGGTGGTCGATGATGGGCTTTGCAGGGTTCCGATGGCGAGAAGATGGGAAGCGCGTGAGCAAGCAGTTGGTGGTGGAAGCTGCCTGCAGGTGTTGAGGAGGATGAAGCTCTTGGCGACGCGACAACTTGTTGGCGTTGGTGCGTTGGTGGATTGATCGCCCGCTGGCGAAGGTTGAAGCACGTGGTGGAGGAGGAAGAAGAGGACTCTGGACAATAATACCCCTCTTAACTGCACCAAGGTTTGAAAAAACCATGGTTAAGTCAATTCATTAACAGTCAATCTGACGGAAGGGCACAACTGATGACGGAAAAAGAAGTGAGGGGCACAACTGATATTACCAAAAAGATAGGGGCATAACTGATATTGCGAGATCTCAGAGGGGCACAAGTGATAAAAACCCTTTTTATAATTTAATTCCCTTTGTGTCCCTAAAGTTAACGTCCGTTTACGTTGGAAATGGATGACAACTAACCCGAGGAGCATGGGGAGGCCGGGCTGGGTATGGAGGAAGACACTACAAACTGGACGTCCTTTGGGGACGCTTATTGGGGACGGTCAAGAAGTAACCGTCCCCAATAACAATATCGGGGACGGTGGAGCGCAAATCTCGATATAATTCACAGGAGTCCATACTCATTGATAATATCACATTCTGGCTATATCGTTAACGGGTTTAGATTTCGAAAGAAGTCAATTGATGAAAATAAAGCGTCACAACTTTCAGGAGTAATAGTGAAGGCTGAACTCAATACTGAAATTGACGGATACTATGGCGAGATTATTGATATACTTGAAATCAGTTTTACACATGATGCAAGGTGTGTTCTATTTCATTGCATCTGGTTCGATGTTGGTCGAGTTGGAGTAGGTTACAAAAAGGATAGAAATGGGGTTCTTTCTTTAAAGCAAACAAGTAGGTTACAAACAAATGAACCGTATACGCTTGCCAGTCAGGTCGAACAGGTCTTTTATGTTCCAGATAACTCAGTTAGTGGATGGATAATACCAATTAGAACAACACCGAGAGATTTCTTCGACGTAAACGAAGAGGCAGATGCACTAGACAATGATGTAGCATATCAAAATAACTCCAATGATTTTTTGAATGAGGTATTAGACAACGACAATGGAACTTGGAACTAGCAATTGCAGGTAATTTTTTTTATTTTCAATTTCTATTAATTGAAATTGTTGTCATCTATCGAAATGTATATATTTGAAATGCTTATTTAAAAATGCAGACATGGCTCCTAGACCTAGACGTATTCGGGAGGTCCCTGAACCTCCCCAGCAGCCACAGGGCGGTTCTTCTGATGCAGGTAGTGGATCTACACCGAGACGGCGTGGACCGGCTCAGTGTAGATTCTTAGACCGTCTCGCACCAGGGCAGACGTTACCTTTACGTATTGTTGGCGGAGATGCGGTAGGAGAGAACTCCACGGAGTTCCAGAGCTACCTTGGCCAGGTTGCCCGTGCGCGCGTCCCCATCACCACTCACGACTTCCGACAGCTTCCTTATGCTGTCAAGGCTGCCATACTTGCTGATCTGGAGGTATTCTAAAATCTTAAAACAGTTTTTGCATTTTATGACGTAATCGTTATTATATTTGTTGTATCAGGCTGTATTTACATGGGAACGCAGTACCCATGTCGATTCTCAGATTTTATCCCATGCTGCTGAGATGTTGCGTCGATACAAGGGACGCATAAAAGCTAAGGTAAGATTTTTTTATTAATATTTAATATCAAGATATTTACATATTGACTATATTTATTTCTCCATTTGTAGTACTTCAACCCCCAGATTCCATATGAGCAGCTTGTGCAGAATATCCCTCCTGGTGTTACACCAGAGCAATGGAGGGAGCTGATTAATTTTTGGTCCAGTGACGATTTTGCGGTATGTATATAGTTTTCTTAGTTTTTTCTTTTATTTTTATATTGACATTGTGAAATTTCAGTCGATTTCTTCCAAGAATACGACGAATCGTTCGAAAAGGTTTACGTCGACGCATAAGATGGGAAGGAAGAACACCAACCAATTGAAGGACGACTTTGTAAGTATTTAAAAGATATTTACAACGATTAATTTTGAGTCTTAAACAATTTTAAGAATTTGTTTAACTTTTTATAGTTGAGGGAAAATGAACGAGAAATGACCCGCATAGAGGTTTTTGCTGGGTCAAAGAGCAGAGACTTAGGAGGAGAGGTGCAGTGGGTTGATGAAGCCTACGCACCAATACATGTAAGTATAAATACAATTTTTACTTAAAGGATTAGTTATGATAATATACTAAATTAATTTTCTATTTCTCATATGCAGGAGGAAATGATTAGGCTCTCTACCACCTCCTCGCTGGATAGCACGGGGACGAGCAATCCCCCGTTGACGGCCGATGACGCCTTCCGTCAAGCCACTGGTCCAGAACATAGTGGACGCATCCGTTGCGGAGGACGGGGCGAAACGATCCGTACATGATACGGAATGGGTGGTGCAGGTGGGTCGCAGTCTTCCTCGCAGGGAAGCCAGAGAGAAAGAGAGATGGAGAGGGAACTGCGCGAAGTAAAGGCAACGATGAATGCACAAGCTGCGGAGATGGCACAAATGCGTATGGACATGGCGAATTTCATGTCCTTAGTAAGCCGTCTTCAAAGTCAAGCCACGCCCCCTATACAACCTGCACATCTCGGCGATGACGAGGAGAGTGAGGAGGAAACCGAAGAGAGTGACGGGAGTGACGGGAGTGGCGCATCAGAGTAGGTGGCATGGAGTTAGTATCCTAGTTAATTTTTATCCTTTAATTGTAATATTTTTTATTAATGTCTAATATTATGTAGACTTGTTATCGTTTATTAATGTTGTTTTATGATTATGTTGTTGGATGTTGTGATATAGTTAGTTGTTGGATGTTGTGGTTTGTTCTTTTGCAGAGAAGAATGATTGGTGTTGTAGAGTTTATTATGTTCATATTGTTGTCAGGTGTAATATTGAATGATGTAAGGAACATATCAGAATATATAATTTTTTTTCCTGTCATGGTTTATTGGGGACGGTTGTAACCGTCCCGTCTAGAGCTACAGAAACGTCCCTCCAGCCAGAACAAATCACGGAGACTATTGGGGACGGTTCTAACCGTCCCCATTAGGAAAGCGCAATTGGGACGGTTAGAACCGTCCCTAATAGTCTTCTGTTGGCGTCGCTATAGATGCTACACTAGAGGGGACGGTTACAACCGTCCCTAATAGTCTTCTGTTGGCGTCGCTATAGACTTTTCCAGGCTTCTGTTGGCGTCGCAAAAGACCTAAAGTGTAGATGGGACGGTTGTAACCGTCCCTAAATGCAAATGTATGCGACGGTTGTAACCGTCCCTTATACTCTGAAGGTCTTTTTGCGACGCCAACAGAAACCTGGAAAAGTCTATAGCGACGCCAACAGAAGACTATTAGGGACGGTTGTAACCGTCCCCTCTAGTTCGGCAGACGCGACGGTTGAAACCGTCCCGTATATACTTATGTTGGCGTCGCTATATACGCTAAGGTAAAGGGGACGGTTACAACCGTCCCATCTGCGTAACGCATGCGACGGGGGTAACCGTCCCCAAAGGTTTTCTAGAGCCGTCTCAAAATGTTGAAGACCATTAGGGACGGTTGTAACCGTCTCTAATAATATAGGTTGTAGGGACAGTCGCAACCGTCCCTAATAGCCTTCGTGTAAGGGACGGTTACAACCGTCCCCAATGGTTGATTACATGAGACGGTTGTCAGAAGCGTCCCATATAGTCAAATGAGACGGTTGCTGAAGGGACGGTTTAGGAACCGTCCCCGTTGATCAGAGGGGACGGTTCTAGAGACAAAAAGGACGGTCTACGACCGTCCCCTTAGACCCACCCGCCTGTAGTGGGAGTGGCTGGAGGTGAGGAAGTATTAGGCAGAAGAGGGGCTGGGGGGAGGAGCCACGGGCAAATGAGGAGGGTGCAAGGGATGAGCAGTAGGCGGGGAAGGAGGATGGGACACAATAGAGGAGCAACGAGCGGAGGAGGGGGCACGGAGGAGGAGCAGTGGTCGGAGGAGGCTGGGGAGGAGCAACGGGCGGAGGTCTTGTTCGACGACCTTGACGGGCATGGGGGAGGAGGCTAGGGAGTCGGGGGAGGAGAGAGCACCGGAGGATGGGGAAGGAGTAGGGGAGGAGGTTGAAAGATATTTTTAACCCTTTTTTATAATTTAATTCCCTTTGTGTCTCCAAAGTTAACGTCCGTTTACGTTGTAGATGGACGGCAACTAACCCGAGGAGCACAAGTGATAAAACAAGAAGTTAAGGACATAACTGATATTCGTAAAAAGGGAGGGACATAACTGATATTGCAATATCTCGGAGGGGAACAACTGATAAAACACATAATATTATAATCATGCATGAACTTAATCCTCTTCAGTAAAGAGAATTCAGTTTAAACTGTTCGGATCTTTCATTAAATGGCTTCACAATTTCTTATTTCTTATTATGTGTTATATGCAGAGCTTGTTAGCTAAATTTGCAAAGATGACGGGGGCTTCATTATCCAGAGTTTGGACGCCAAACGTGACTCATTTCAAGGCTTCTACTGACGAGTTGGGTGCATGCAGCAGAACACTGAAATATCTTATGGCCATTTTGAACGGAAAATGGATACTTAAGATAGAGTGTGAGCCCTACAAATATTCCCCTTCTCTCTTTTATATCAGTGTGCTTATCATTGCTATTTTAATGATCAAACTTCAATCTGAAAACCAGGGATAAAGGCATGCATGGAAGCAAAATGTTTAGTTGATGAAGAGAGCTATGAAATCATCCATGATATAGATGGATTCTTTGATGGGCCAAAGGTCGGAAGGACACGAATAATGGACAAGGTATGCAACTTATTATAATATGAAACTTGCAAACACTTGGCATGGAGCTTTGTAACATGGGCTCTCTTGTGATTTTATAACATATATTTTTCATAACACCTTCAGAATCACGCTCCTGAAACAATCATAATATTCTTAGGTAAAAATTCAGGTTGCTTTTGAAAATCACTTCATGATGTGTGGAGAACTTCTTAAATAAGGAAAACTACATTCCACAGCTTCATTGTAAAAAAACATACTTCTTCAGAGGATCAAATCAGGCTTCTCTGAAGTGAAATTTCTCTCCAGCCATGCTTGATAACATGCTTTGAACTTAGATTCATGTTATTTCAAACTTAAAACTAAATCTGATTGTGAATTGCAATTGTCAATAAGCTGCAACTCTTGATCCCTTTCTCTCTCTTTAATCTTATTGTTCCATTGCATATAATGATCGTCGTGCACTTGTATATTACAGGCACCTCCAATCTTCAGTGGACTGAGCTTTTACTTTTGCGGCCATTTTGTACCTTCTTACAAGGGCTGCCTTGAGGATTTGATCTCTGTTGCTGGTGGGATGATATTAAAGGAAAATGAGTCACTTAACTATGTATCCAGATCCTTGGTTCCGACGTCCTTTGTAGTTTACAACACAGATCCTCCTCAAGAATGTGATTTGGTTGATCAAGCCGATGCAATTAAGACGAGACGTGAAGAGGCGGATGCTTTTGCTTCTCCCAAGTTGTTGCTCACATATGGGTCATTGATTCCATTGCTGCTTGCAAGCTCCAGCCTTATTTCTGTTGAGATGGGCGCATCGTTTCATCCATGACCATTTTTTGGGCTATGTTTGCTACTATACTAACATCTATATTTAGATGGTTTCATTTATTTGAATATCTAAACTCTGCTATGTTTCATCCATGACCATTAGTTGTAGCATGCAACTGCACTTTGTTGAGCTCATGGTGTTAATTAATTTGACCGCACGGGTATATGAAAAAGGAACATGGGTTTTTATTTTTTTAGGGCAAAGCCATTGTCTGAAAGCTCGGCGGATTGGGTCACAGCAGTATAATATACGGTTCCTTCCCATTCCCACCCAATCCGAATAGCCTTGGAAATATCCAAGTCCAGTTTGTTTATTGTTTCCATTGAGAAGGTTCTTGGAAGAGTAAATTGCTGAGGAAAAAATGTTCCACCAAAATTCAATGCTTTCTACATCATTTGTCAGGATGATGTTTCTTGACATGTCTTTTGAAAGGGATTGCAGGGATGATTCCATAACCTTGTAATTCAACACATCCTTTATCTGCACATAAAATCCCCCTAAAAAACAAACATTTGCCCGATGTAAATTTGTTATTAGAGATGCAAACAATTGGATATAGACATAGGTATTATAATATCCTTGTTTGAATAAGAGGGTGAAATGTTTGGCTCATCTGCATCATCTCTTGTTCAAGCTTCCAATGGTTTGATTGATTTGACTTGTCCTTACGTATAACATATAAGTTCGCTTGGCTTTCCCTTGTAGTGACAGCTCATAGCATTGACCAGTGGAAAAAGGTGTGTGTCTCTCTCTCTCGGACCTTCCGGAAAGTTGGCTCTCGTTGACCAGAGGGTGCGTTTGATTGACGGGTTAAGGCGGGTTAAACTGGTAGAGGGTAATCCGTTTTTGTATTTTGATGTTTGGATAGAGGGTTAAACTGGGGGTGGGTTAGAAGTGGGTTTGGGGTGATATGATTGTATTAGAATTTGAAAAAGTGAGTAGTTATTGTGATGCGATTGTATTGAAGTTTGGAAAAGTGAGTAGAAGTGGAGTAGTTTACAATTTTTTATATGATATGATGGTATAATATATTATTTTTTGATAGGATTGATGATGTAAAATTGATTTATTTAATTTTTTAAAAAAAGAATAAAGTGGGGCCCACGGGGAGAGAGAGGGGGATGTGAGTTAAGGGGGATAAACTCCCCTAACCCGCGGGTAACCCGCTGGCCGAACGGGGCCTTAGCTCAAAATTTCACAACAAAATTCAGTGTAAATCTTAGACCCAACATTATTACGTTACCAATTTGGTTCTAATATATCTAGGTAATAAGAAACTTTAAAAAATCGAGATTCAAGAAGGATATAGTGCACTCTAACTTGAAGATCGCCTTCTTGGGTTCTTTAACTCCTTTCCTCATGAACTTGATTGATCACCTAAATCCATAAATCATTCACCTGATTAGGATCAAAATGTACTAATAAAGTAAATCTGAGCTAAACAAGTTGAAAAGGAGAATGACTTTTGCCTTCTAACAAGCACATTATTAATATTTACCTCTAGCCCCTCGTAGCAGATCATATGTCGAGTACCATAAACATAACGTACATATATTACTTATATGATCCAAACATATTGAATTTATCACTTGAAAAATCACATTATTGACATTACTTGTAAAATCTAGAAAATTTGAATCAAGTGGTTATCTTATAGTTCAGTTGGGTGACAAATTATATCACATTCAGACTTATTATCACAATGCCATATCATCCATATTGATGTCCACTGTAACAACACGCAATTACTACGAGTTATGAATCGTATGAAAGTATTTTAATACTTTTGGATGTTGGCATTTCCCCTGAAAGGAGCCATTGGTGGGCCTTTGGAAAGTCGGGTCGATTAGGGGGGATGGAGGAGGTTGCTAGGGGCGAAGCGTAATGAAACCTAAAAAGCACATCGTAAAGAACTCAGCGGGGGTATTCTTGCATTTGAAAACTTAAGGTAGCATTCACCCACATCCCCCTCTCTTCCCGTGGGCTTCACTTTATTCCCTTTTTTAAAAAATTAAATAAATCAATTTTACATCATCAATCCTATCAAAAATAATATATTATACTATCATATCATATAAAAATTATAACTACTCCGCTTCTACTCACTTTTCCAAACTTCAATACAATCACATCACAATAACTACTAACTTTTTTCAAACTTCAATACAATCATATCATCCCAAACCCACTTCTAACCCACCCCCAGTTTAACCCTCTATCCAAACACTAAAATTCAAAAACGGGTTACCCTCTACCAGTTAAAGCCGCTTTAACCCATGTACGAAACACACCCTAAGGATTTTCTATTAGGGATTTCTACCCGGCAGACCCTATAATTTTTGCCAATGACCTCTACGACCTTTGAAACATTGATATTTCTCCCTCGACCCTGTAAACTTGTTAACCTTTACCCTACAGACCCTGTGTTAACTTCCATCCATTTGACCGTTAAAACTAACCGAATTCTGTTATCTTCCTTTACATTATACCCATTTTATTAATCAAATTTACTATAAGTGCCACTGAGGAGCCCGTCCCCGTCATCCCCCCCCATCCCTCCCAGCACATGCCGCTGAGGAGCCCCGTCCCCGGCACCGTCGTCCCGGAGCCCAGATGCTCCTTGTTGTTGAAGCCCCCCTCCCGACCCGTCCGCCGCCTCCCCTGCTGGAAGCATCCCACCAGCCCAGCTCCTCGTCGAGGCCCCCCCGCCCCGCCCACAGCTGCTACTGCTCGTTGAAGCCTGCCTCCCACCTGCTCGAACACCCCCTCCCCCCAGCCAAAATCCTCGCCCTGGTCGCCCCCCGTCATGCCTCCCTTGGGTCGAAGCCCCTCACTCCCCGCTGCTCGGAGCTCTGCAGCTGCTTCTTGTTGAAGCCCCCACCCTCCCATCGAAACCCCCGTCCCACCTCTCCTGGGTCGAAGCAGCTCCCCCGTTGAAGCCCCCTCGTCGAAGCCCCCGCCCGCAGCTGCTACTATTCGTCCGCCCGCAGCTGCTACTGCTTGTCCTCCCGCAGATGCTACTGCCCCCCAGTCCCACCTCCCCTGGGTCGAAGCTATCCGCCCCCCGCTGCTCGTTGAAGCCACCCCCTGTTGACAACGGTTTTTGAGGGGTCGGAAATTAATGGTAAATGTAGTGTCGTTGTTATCCCCAAAAAACCTATGACAAACAAACAAATTTTTTTATTTTGCTACTTATTAACATGTATAGCGGACATGGTCGAACTCAGGGAGGCTACAAATCCCGAGGGTTATTCAATTAATCGAAAATCAATTAAGAGAAAAACATGAATCTCAAAGGTCAACTATCCTTAGTTTTCACGATTTTTTATTTTTTTTATTTTTTAATAATATTTTTTCTAATTTTTTTATTTTCTGATTTTCAATTTTTTAATGATTTTGATTTTGCATTTTATTATTTTTAAAAATAACACTAAGCAATATTCATAAGATCAAAAATACGCACACCAACTCTTTTTGTAATTTTTTTCAATATATCACAAATGCTCAAAAAATCCAGAGAAAATATTTTTAAGTTTTTAAGTTTTAAAATATTTTTGAGAATTTTTGTGGAATTTTCAAATGTTTTTGTATTTTTTAAATCAAACAGTGAGAAAATGAGAAATTGTGCACATCCTAGAGTAATTTGCAACTTAAAAAAATTCAAGTACCCAAAACTCCTGGTAATTATTTTTATGAAAAACTACATGCAAATATCTACAAACAAGAACTGAAATCATATTTTTTTGGATTTTTGTAGAATTTTTTATTATCTTTATAATATTTTTAGTATTTTTTATTTTTGGGGTTTTATAGATAATTAATGCACGAAATTTATGTAGAAATTAAAAGACAATGAAATATAACTATCTTAATTTTTTTTGGAATTTTTGGAATAATATTTAAATTTTTATAAAATTTTGAATTTCGGGAAGATAAAATGACACTATTTTTTGATTTTTTTAAAATATTACACAATGATAAAGACTATGATAGGCACATACCCAATTTTTTTTGAGATTTTTTCGAAAAATAAAAACATTTATTTTATCAGAAAGAGCAAGCAAGTTATTGTTCTGCAGTTCAGGGACTAATATGTAATTATGCAAAAGTTCTGGACTGATAAATCAACAAGCATTAAATGCGGGAAGAAATGTGAAATTTACCCACTAAACATGTGCCACATACATGACCTTCTAGAGCAGAGACATCTTTGTAATTTTTGAAATGTCTATGGTGCGGATGTAAGTTCCCTCAAAAAGCTTCTAGCAAGGGCACTTCTGCCAATTTAAGAACTTTCAGGGGCGAGATTGATATTAACCCAATTTAATAATGCCCTAGGGTTCTCCTTCGTTTCCAAACAAAAGGCACCACAGGGACAACGGAGTCACCGCCGCCTCTCCCTTTTCTCCTCCTCACGCACGTTGCAGTGGAATGACGGCACGCGGATGCCGTGCTCAAGAGCGGCTGATGGCGGGGCACGGCTGCGGGGCTACCGGCAGAGGGCGTGCCACTGGGAGACGGTGATGGCGCGGCAGGCTTCGGCGGTGATGATGTCGGGGCGGCGCTGGATGGGAGGATACTCGCGCACAGGCGCCCGAAGGCGGAGCCGCGAGGACTGCACCTGGAGGCGCGCAGTCGGCGACCTGACGTTCTTCGGGTGATGCGGCAGTAGTCTGGGGCCAGAGGGCTGGATCAGTGGTGGCTTGTGTGAACGCGGCCAGGCGCTGCCGCGTTGGGAGGCTGGTGCGCAGGGGCCGTGGGGCGACGCTGCCGCCTGGCTGGTCGGCGGAGGGGCTGCGGGGCGACCAGATGGAGGATGGCGGCAGGGGGTGACAACCCCGCTGCCTGTTGCTATTTTTTATTTTTTTGTAAATGTAAACAGGAATGAATAAATAAATAATTTTTTTTCATTATTATTTTTTAAAAGGAAATGTAAACAGATTTTTTTATTTTTTAATTATCTTGCAAAACAAATGTGAGATATGAAAAGAAAACACATGTTTTTTTTATTATTATTATTTTATTTATTTACAAATAGAAAAAATGAAGGAGGATCCGGCGGAAATGAGAGATTCGAATCCGATCTCCGGCCACCGTACGCGTCGGAGTTGAGAGATCGTGGACGATAGAAATAGAATTCGGGGAGATCAAGAACGTGAAATGATAAATCAAATCGAAGCGGATCAAAATCGTGATGAACTTTTTTTAAAGATCTAGATAAATAAAATGACGATGGAATTAAATGCGATGAAACAAACTACGATTAATCTAAGATAAAAAAATAAGAAAAATATGGATCTCACTTAGGAACGGAAATGGACTGTCATCGCCTCGACAAGGCCGACTCGTTGTCAACGGACGACTCAGAGGCTAGACATTTTTCTCGATGAAATTTTCTCTCGAAGATCGGGCTCCTCTCTCTAAAGATTGATCTCGTTGGAATGAGGGATAAGGAGCCATATAAATAGAAAAGATATAGATGAAATTTGAATTTTTGAATTTTTTAGTGGAAGAGATAAGAGATGAAATTTGAAATGAGATAAAGCATAAGAGATAAAACTAATATTTTTTTTTGAATTTTCGTCACTTTATTTATTTGAAATAAATTTTTTTATGGTGGTTAATTAAAAATAGCAACTATATACATATACTATATACAAATATGACATTATTTACAAGGTAAATGAGGAAATTAGCTTTTTTTATTTTAAAAAAATTTTATTTTTTAATTTTAAATAATTAGTAAAAATATATACAAATATATACACATACAATATGCACAAAATACATGGGAAAATTGCACAAACCACCCCAAAAAATAAACTTTTCTCCAAAAATTATGAAATCACAGCCATTTTAAAGATAATTTAATTTAGAATCTAATGGGAGTGAGATTGGTTCAGTTTGATTCATATGGAGGTGGAATTGGTCTTTCAATTAGTGCTTAGTGGCTTTTTCCAAGTGTGGTTACTTTTATTCTGTACATGATTTAATTGTGCAATTATTTTATTAATTAGAACACATTTTTATTTACAACTTTGGTTTTGAAAGTTATTTGATTTGAGGTCAATTAAGGTACAAATAAATTAGTGTTAGTTTTATACAGATATACACAAATAAGTGAGAAGTATTTACAACAACACATATTTTTTTCTTAAGGACCCTATCTCCCCCTACTTTATTCCTGATCGATCAGGTCAAGTCTTGACCTTCTCTCGAGGTTCGGGTAAGCCTCCATACAATCTTCCTTTTTTTATTTTCTTTTCATTATTTTTCCTTCATTCCTTTCTTTATTTATTTTAGGTTAAAATTAGTAAGAAGTGTACAATATTTACACACAGATGCAAGTTAGTAAGAATATGGAGTTAGTGTTATATGCAGGTGTTTTATAAGGGATTTTAAGCTAAAATAAATGAATAAAGATGACAAATCACAGATTCATCATCCCCTATGCTTTACCATTGCTAGTCCCTTAGCAAACACTTATTTGAAAGAATAAGTGAAGAAAAAGAAAAAAGGGAAAATGAAGAGAGTATGACAATATTGAGTATTAAACTTATCTTCGTAAAATTGTAGTTTGGAGCTTTGTAGGACCTTTGGATTATTATTGTGTCGGAACTTCTGTGAGACTTAGAATTTTAAAATCGATAGCCTTCAAGTTCTACACATCATTGTCACAGTTTCGGCTCAGAAGTCATCTTAGATCAATCCTCTTCCCAAAGCACACCCTATGAACATTGAAAAATCGACTCATGTGTGTGAAAGGTTTTACCTCTTCCCATCCAGAATGTCGGACTACCATGCAAATCCCCTCTCCTGTAACTCATCCTTGGGGAGTCAGGTATTTCCTTCTAAGGTCTGTCACACTGTGTTCACAATCAAATTGGGGGAGAAGTTAGAAGAAGGAGAAAAGAACTGGCGGGTGGCCAGTGTAGTCACCTCTCCTTGTGAAGCTGGCCAGTGTAGCCGAGTCTCTACCAAGATCTGCAGGTTTTCTTGAAGCTTGGACCTTTTTGGTCAGATATTTATTTGGTAGTGGCTTCTTTGTATTTGGATTTTTGGTGGTTCTGCTTGGATCTTGTTCTGCCCCTACGGATATAGAATCTTTTTATTTCCGTACATGTTTTGGGATCTTAAAAAAATTGTGCCCAGCCGTCCATCCCTTTTCCGAAGCTTTATTTCAACCCGTACTCCGGTCTCTAGATTTCCACACTACCAGAAAAGAAACTCACACAGTCTTCCAAATCCCGTCTGAGTTGAGCTAAGTGCATAGTGCGAGAGTACGAATTAATTCCCTATTCCAGAGTTGTACCTAGAATGAAGAGACCAGGTTAGACACTAAGAGTCAAACGCTGCACATTGTCATGTGGAACTCAAAGAATTAAGTCAAAGACCTGAAGCTTCTAAAATCCTATTTCTCGTTGAAGTTCCTTTGAGAATTAGGTGGATTAAGGTCCAACTAAGCTCCATTCTTCAATTTTATTCCAGACATAGTTTAAATGTCAAAACTATCCTGAAAAATGCACATGCAAATGCAAGAAAAAATGAACAATGCAAAGAGATTTTTTTTGAAAAGAAATGATGCACATGTAAAAAGAACATTTTTTTAAAAAAAACCATTTTCTAATTTTGAACTTTTTATAGATTTTTAGAGGAAAATGCAGATGTAAAAGAAGGGTTTTTTTGAATTATGCAAGTTTTTTATAGATTTTGGTTTTGTAGTTTTTTTTAGTTTTTTTAAAGAAAGAAAAAAAATGTAGGAAAAAATGTACAGGAAATATTTTTTTATCTGTTTTTTTTATTTTTTTCGTGTTTTTGTTTTGTGTTTTTGTTTTGTTTTGTGTTTTTGTTTTTTTTTGTGTTTGTTTTTTTGTTGTTTTTTATTGTTTTTTGTGTTTTTGTTTGTTGTCGTTATTTTTGTGTTTTTTTTACAATTGTGGATTTTACAAAATTATACCCATAACCCCCCAATAAATATATTTAAAAGTATGTGTTATGTCTGAAGTATACATACAATATATACGACACCCCCCTATACTTAGCTCGAACTATGTCCTCATAGTGATCAGAGAGCGAAAAAGGAAGACATAACTCGTGCTAAGTATAGAAAAGTGAAAAGACTCCTATGCTACAACGACTCAAAGAAAGGATAAAAAGAAGAGAAGTTGGTGATCCCCCTATACTTAGGATCAAGTAATCTTAAGTATAGTAGAGTGTACAAAAGGGGAAAATCGATGAAGAGAATGCACAGACTCAAAAATAAAAAGACACGATATGAACAACATCACCCCCTATACTTAGGATAGAGTATCCCTAAGTATAAACAACAAGAAGAGTGATGAACAGGACGAATATGAACAACACAAATCATTCGCCCCCCTATACTTAGGATAAAGCACATCCTAAGTATATCATATATACACACTGAAAAGGGGTGAATGATAAAACGGGAGAAGAAAGAGTGAAACGAAAGGATATACAAGAGGAGTGGATGTACAAAGGTCAAGAAGATCGAAAGTGAACCTTCTTGCGGGATCGCTGAGGTATGGATTTGACAAGGTGTAGGTCGATATTAGGATCATTATTAGACATAAACTGAGTAGGATCGACCAAGAATGTATCCTCAGCGGTTTCGGATTGTGCAGGCCTAAACATGTTATTGGAAGTAGTGTAGTCATGTCCTGCCTGGGAAGTCTCGCAAATATCAAAGTAAAATGCTCGAAATCATTATCAAAAAAGTAGGATCAATTTCAGCATGGCGAGCCTCTACCGGATCATCATCTTTATCAAAAGGCTCAAATTCCTCTATAAAGGCAATCAAATCAAGTTTGTCCTGATCGGTCTCATCTGAATCAGGGTGAATAGGAACAGACTCATCAGTGAAAGTAGTCGAATCATGTCCGTCCTATCTAGTCTCAGAGTCTACCTTCCGCTCTAGGGTTTCTATAGTGTAAATTCCGTAGATATCATCAATGCATCTCCACATACCAGAAGGGGGAACTCCAATGTCTGTGCTTTCCGAGTCTTCCTCCTTCAAGAGGAATTCTTGGGTTTCAGTATCATCCAACATATAACAAGAATCTATGATATTATCATCGAGGTCAAATTCCTTGGGGTTGGCAAACACGGGCGGGCTCTCATGGGATGCGGATCTCTGGTCAGTAGTGAGTGTAGTGATTAACACATTGCTCCCTATATCAGAACGGAAGTGAATCTCTCCTGAACCATAATCAATAACGGCTCCCGTAGAGGCGATGAAAGGCCGTCCCATGATGATTAAAGGGCGCTCCACAGGGGTGGAGGTCTCCATGGGCATTACAACAAAAACTGAAGTGAAATTCATGCCCTGAATAAGAATGACATCATTTTCTAAAATACCCTTCGACCTCTTGATAGATCCATCAGCAAATTGAACTATCATCCTGATTTTGTTGAGAGACCCAAGATGAAGAGACTGTACCATAGAGAAGGGTATTATATTAATTGAACAACCACCGTCAAGGAGAATGTTATCACAAGAATAGTAAGAGGTGTGGCAGTGTTCCCTTTCTTAAAATACGGATGGTGAGAGATGTCGTAGGCAGTGGTCATGGTCAAGATGTGACGCTCAGATCTTCGCTTTCTCTTCTTATGTTGAGAATTAGATAAATCTGTCATGGCCTGTTGAAGTGGGGTTTTAATGATCTCATGAAGGGTGGACACCACTTCGGGTTCAGTCAACATTTTTTTTGAATTTTTGGACCACATCCATACAAGGGAGGAGGTCAGAATCAACATTTACACGAGGATTTCCAAGAGCAGTCTGTATAATGTAATCCTCGGGGTCAAGATTGGGACATGATGTGAATAGATGTTTGGGTAAATGATCAGGCATTTGGATCCTCTCCTCACAAAATGAATCAATAATGTGTCTCCCAGAATCTTTTTGGATTTTTGAAATTTTCTCATTTTTTTGTATTTTAGACGATTGCAAGCTCTCATGATTATCCTCAAGTGAATCCATATCCTCAAATAGTGGAGCAGCGTTCTGGCTCGTATTTATGTTAAATAGATTGGTAATCCTTGAATTCATATGCTCCATCCTCTGGTTCAGTGTCTCAAGTGTGGAAATCATGAAAGGCGATTCCTAAATCCCAGAATCGGGTGGGTTGAATGAGGGTGGGTGAAAATTAAAGTCCTCCGATTCCTGAAATAATGGGTTAGGCGGATATGCACAAAAATCAGGAGGAAAGTCCTCATGGAAAAATGAAGGTGGATCGTCTGGAGAGTACGAGGTATCCGCGAAGATCGGATTAAAATAACTCCAGTCGACCATCTCTGAAACAAAAAACGGGATCGGGAGAGCACGAGTGGTCAAGTCAAAAGATATGGAGAAAAAGGCGCAAATGCAGAGAAGGATCTAGAAAGCACACAAGCAATCAAATACAATACAAATCTCCAGTTCACCAACTCAACTCAAAGTGAAGACCGTGAAGGTTCGGTCAATTATCTTGTCAATTTTAGAGTTGGTGAGAATAAAATATATCAGAGCAGTTAAAAGCGAGCTATTAGGAACCCAATGCTCTCAGAAGACTGGCCTAATCCCAAAGTTAGATCTTTCCCAGCCAGTATGAATTGCGGACCGTTTACCGGCTACCCGATCAGTTCAATCTGTTAAGGACGTCACGACCCGTTTTATCGGCTACAGAGAGATCCTTAGTGGAGAACGACTATCCTAAGATAGTAGTCTGAAAAGAGTTCGGGTGTGGCTCTATCCTAGTGTGCGGGTCGCTCTCTCGCTCAATCAAACCAAACAATGAGGGGGTTTCTCTCCCGAAAATAATGATTTTTCCTTGTGTTTATTTTAGGGTCGAGTTTTCTGTAGCAGTCCCATATTTTAGACAGTTGTCACTTGATTAAAATATTTTCAAAGAATCATCTACCGAGTGTCCAATTTCCTTTTTAACTTATGTGAGTGAAAACAAGGAAGGAGATCGGAAATGCCAATGCGCGATTAAAAGTATATATTTTCATGAATTTGTTCCTTGAGCCATGCATTAATTAGCTTAAGAGTCATCTTGTTGGTAAATAATTGTGGGGAGATGTCATGGATGACTTTAATAAACCTTATGGTATGGGCTTGTTGAATCTATTGGTTATTAGGACATGGTTGTCGTTAAATGCATAAATGGGTACAACCTCCCTTGCGGTTTATATGTACCATAATGTACCAGGACCCATAATCATACGTATAAGATGTTTGTCACATATTATTGTATATAAGAAATCCCACTCGTGACATTTAATGTCTAATGGATTTGGTGTATTATTTACTGATGGTTGAAATTACTATTTATGTTTTTTTATACAGCAACTCATAGGTTAAATCTCGATATGATTATAATAGACAATTCTTCTACTTTAAAGTAATTTTTTATTTGCAAACAAACTTCCAGTAATGTTTTTTTTCATTTTAACAGTACACTTTCTTTTCATAGTTTTGCATTAACATATACCATAATCAACCCTTTTTATAGGTCATTTATTGACTTGTTCAGGATTGCACAGAAATGTAAATTAAGTGATTATTGACACATATTTTATTTTTATTTAGGAAGATCCTGCAACATATTACGAATGCTATTCTATTTTAGGGAGGTGTCAATTACCCGCTAGAGCGTAATGCATGAATTTCTCTAACCATAATTACAGTCTCATCCCATCAATATTCACCAACAATAAAGACTAATACGAGTTGTATATAATAATAAAATAGAATATATCGTTTAGATAAAGTTATACTATCCTATTATTATTCGTGGCTTAAAACATACAAGACATGCATGAGATTGTTTTTTTGTTGTGCCTATTTGTAAGAATGCACCTTTCGTAACACAATCTTATACTAGTAATAGATATGTCACATAGTTGGAGATACAACACCTCTATATCTCACGATTGGTAGCATGGCTATTCCTTCACATTATAGAATATTGTATGAGATTTCATGAGTATATGTTTAAGCATGCGATCAAAGATTTTTTCTACAATTATCGAAACGAGTTCGATTACATGGGATAAGGAGTTATGAGATTAGTTTAACAATCCATAATTAATATGTTCCTTGTGGATAGAGGACCACATATGATACTTGTGGGTATACATTGTTAATGAAAAGTTGTGGACATGTGAGTCCTGAATACTAAGGGATGATTTTTATGATTAGTGAAATTTTACAGTCTCAAGTCAGTTATTTTGAATAAAATATAATACACATGCATATGAAGATAATACTACAAGATGGGTGCACATCCTTGTAGTCCATCTAAGCCGACAATGAGTCACCCCACTCGAGGGGCATCACAGAGTGGGACAGTGGTAGGTACTCTACAGGGTTACGTGGATGCATGTGTGCATCATACGATATGGATATGTAATTGTGATCTTTTGTTGGGTGAGCAAGACTCCCCCGGTTGATTCGATTAACAGAGCTGCGGTTCCTTGGGCTATATGGCCCATGTTTCGAGAGTTAGAGTACTATCAGCCAGACTAGCTAAAGAATCACGCTTACGCACAGTTTTTAGCATGCACTATGAATGAAACGATGCATGTTCCATTCCTAATGTAGACTTTCTCCTTTGACGGGTGAGTCCGAAATTAATAAATAAATGAACAAGGCTATGGAAAGGAAACAGATTAATGGTGTGAAGTGTCATATAAATTTGCTTGGGACCTGGAGCATAATTAGAAGCAACCTACTTGACTCTTTTAGAATATTTTTTGTTATATCTGTTTAGTTACTGCATTTGCATTGCCTACCTAGAGTCTTTTATTTATAAATTACTGTTATATCTGTACCAGATCATTTGACTCACAAGTTACATCTCTTGGAAATCCAACAGGAAGTCGTGAGCATGAGACCGCGGCGAGAGTATCTGGCAGCGCAACTGAGAATCATATCCGAGGTTGTTACCTAGTTGGGTAGTTTATTTTTATTATTTCTCCATCTTCTCTATTGATTAGTAATTATAGGAGTTTATTATTCTTCTTATCTTAAGTTGGGGACATTTTCTATATGAATGGAAATTTTCTTTTGCCATTTTTTGTATGATTGTTTTATCACGTAAGTTGTATATAACTGTTGTTGGGTAATACTTGTGAATGAGAATGGAGATACGCTCCTCTGTGGTGGGACGTTTCAGTTCGACACTCTACATACTATACACTACACACATATAATTTTAGAGTTAAAATAAAAATAAATTTGACTCACATATTTGTATTGTATCATCATACATTGTGGATTGATTATTGTCTTAATCGATTGGTGACATACTGAATACTGTGAGAGCGACCGATATAACGATTGTTGGATCTGACTTGTTGGACACCGCATGCCCTCCAAGAACGGGCGTTAGGAACCTTAAACATGTACTTAAAGAATTGTCTTATCGTTTTAATCTTGATAATAAGCTCATGATTATCTTCTTTCACATTGTCTGTAATGTGATATGGAAGAATGCATCAGATGAATATTATGCTTTTTTGTGGCATCAATGGTTAGGTCGTATATCTAAGGATAGATTCTGAGATTTAGTACAAATTTCATTTTATTCTAATTGGATATTTCTCATCTAGATTTAGATTGTATTAAAGGAAAACAGTCTAAATACACATTAAAGAATCCATCTACAATGGCTACCTAACTCCTAGAATTGATACATACTGACATCCATGACTCATCATAGGGGGAGAAAAGATACTTTATCTCATTTATAGATGTTTTTTCACGTTACAAATACATTTATCTATTGTGCGAAAATACTCAAGTGGTGTATGTCCTTGAAGCATTTATCAATTAGGTGGGCTGATAATTATATATATATATATATGTAAAGGTAGTGAGATCTGATAGTGGTGGTAATACTTTGGAAGGCATGATGAGACTAGATAGTATCCATCTCCTCTGTAAAATCCCTTAAAAAATAAGGTCATCTATACCCATTATGCAATGCCTAAAACACCATGACAAAAGGATGTTGCAGAAAGACAAAATCATACATTATGGAAACGATTAGGAGTACGACGAGTAATACTTTTTTAGACTTTACCTCTTACATTGTCGACTGACTAGACTTATGACGAAGCATTTCATTCAAAAATGTGATATTAGTTATTGTTTGATCATCGAACATCGAATAAACCCTGGACGGACCAACATTTAGGTCACATAGGGCACATGCCCCCAACCCCCTATAATCATGGTCTCCCACTATGTTATAGTACTTAGAGCCCCCTTTAGATTCACCAGGAATACCCCATATGTCAAAAAAGTGACATTCTCCTATATAAACTTGGGAAAGAGCTTATACACATTAATTGTTGATTAAATAATGCTTTTAATGATAAAACAAAGCACATTATTTTACTCATTAAGTGAGAATTGTGTTGGGACATGACACGTCGATATCGTCTCCTCTCATATATTGGTTGTTGGAGATACGTACCACCTTATACGGATACGAATGCACAATCATCCACGTCCACAAAAGCACGTGAAGAAAGAACAACCATATATAACGGTAGTCGGTCATTTCTCACGACCACCAGAGAAGAAATATCACTATGAATTAGAACGAGTACAACTCTCTACGTTCCCTCGCTCTCTCATTGCTTTCTTCTATTTCCCCCTCTCTAGGGGTTACATTTTTCTTGTGATGTTGTGGAGGCAATGCCTCACATCCCTTCTATATATAGAGCCCGATTACAACCCTATATTCATATCTCATTAGAACTACAAATGAAATATAACTCAAATATTATTAGATTTAAGAGCCACACCCCATTAGGATTTCTAATCCTAATCAGAATCTAATCCTAACAATCTCCCCCTTGAGTCGAATTTCATCACGATCTCTTCATCGTCTTGAGTCTTCACTGAACCATTTTTGTCATCTGCAAGTCTCGTTAGTGTGAACTCACCGCCTCTGGGTGACACATCTATCGCTGGGTGCCCTCGACGTACCACCTTGCATGATCTCCTACCATCAGCTGCTAACGAAATCTTTATGCTTCTGGTCAATTTATCCAAGAGATCACTGTATCATGGCTTATGGGAATTGCACATCTATCGGATCGCGTCGTCTCATCGACGTCAAAACTTGCTCTGATCCATCGTATCATATCTCTTCAACAATGTTGAACCCGACTCTGATACCACTTGTTGGAGGTACGAACTATCAATATTACCTCTGCTCGGATACCTGTTGTTAGGGAGTATAAGTGGTACAAACTCTGCTATGATACCAGTTATTGGGTCACGAACCACTCAATATGAGTGCGAGTGAACAATCAACCACCACCACAGAATCACGTGAAAGGAAAAACAATCAGATATAATGGTGGTCGATCACTTCTCGACGCCTCTACCGGAGAAGAAAGATCACTATAAATTAGAATGAGTACAACTCTCTCCGTTTCCTCGCTCTCTCATCTCTTTCTTCTCTCTCCCCTCTCTAGAGGATACATTGTTCTTGTGGTAGTGTGGGGGCAATGCATCACACCCCTCTATATATAGAGCCCAATTATAACCCTGCAGTCATATTCCCGTTAAGACTACAAATGAAATACAACTCAACTATTATTAGGATTAAGAGCCACATCCCATTAGGATTTCTAATCCTAATATGACTCTAATTCTAAAAATCTCATCCTTGAGTTGAATTCCATAACGATTTCTTCATTGTCTTGAGTCTGCACTGAACCATCTTCGTCATCCGTAAGTCTAGTTAGCAGGAACTCACTGTCTCTGGGTGACGCACCCAACACTGGGTGCCCTCGACGTGTCACCTTGCATGATCTCCTGCTAGCAACTGCTACCAGAATCTTCGATGCTTCTGCTTGATTCATCCAAGAGACCACCATACCATAGTTTCTGAGAATAGAACATCAATCTGATCGCGACGTCTCGTCGACGTCAAAGCTTGCTCTGATCCATCGCATTATTTGTGTGGTATTATTTGATCATTAAACATCGGATAAACAGTGCGGGAGAATGTTGAAATGCAACCCGGATGTAGTTGATATATTTATGTGGGCTAAATACCAAAATGAGCATGAATTCAATAGGTTAATCAGAACAAATTAATTAATTTTTATTGTCATTCTTTTACCGTATCTTGTGAGAGCTAGCTATGAAAGAACATAATACTATAGATCTGTTCCTAATTTAATCCCGCTAGTTTGTCATATCTTGATTGGTTAAAGATTCATAAGGTTTACTGGATTCATTTTCCTCGTGTTTTGTTCATCCTTGTGCTGCATACAAGTATCCTACAATGTGAAACCCTAGATCGATTATCGCCATTTCGCCATTGATGTTGATAGTGTGATTCACGTATTCTCACAATCTTGGACTTTTCTAAGGTTTATCTATCGAAAAGGACTCATGACTATTTAGTGCTGCTCAAATCATCAAGTTCAGATAGATGTATATATTTCACCTTGACTTCAAATCCATACACTTCAGAAAGCAAACACTCCCATCTTTATCTCCATATCATATCATGCATCAGAAAACTTTTGACCTTATTTTGAAAATAGTCATCATCCTTCGGAATGATATCCTAAAATAGGTTTACCAATTACGCAATAGTTCATGTGTTCTTTAAATTTACCCACAACCTATACAAAGTTGCTCCGTCTTACACCGCGACCATGTACGAGCTCACTATGATTTGGTAAGTTTGTAGGGATTGTGGGTTAGATATTTAGAATACAATCGTCTTGTAATTGGCAATGTTCACAGGGGCTATGGTGCAAAAATTCCTATAAAAAATTTAATTATCATAATCATTATTGGTCCAAGGATGCAATGTAATTGACATAAAGCAAAAGGAAAGGAAATTATTCTTGATTGAGCAAAAACTTCAAGGGATTGGTGCTTTTTTCTTCACCTTTCTTTTACCTTTTCTCACTTTCGGTCACATATTCGGAAAATTCTTCTCCTCATTTTCGACCTTTCCGCTCTTTAAAACAAGCAGAAAGAACATGTATGATTTTTTCATCTCTTTGAAATATTCTTTTCTCTTATATTTGCTTATGATTAGACTGAGCTATTTCTGTATCTTTCCGTTATATTTAAGCAGAAATGCATAAATTTATTTTCCATTGCTTCTCTACTGAAAATCACAAACATGTGCACACGATATTAGCAGAAATAAAAATATTACGTTGGATGTGTGACCATACACGAAAAGATTGGATTTGGAATGACACGCAGAAGAAAAGTTGGTGCAGTTCTAATTGATGATACGTTGAGAGATAATTTCTTAATATGATTTGACCATTTGCAAAGGAGGTCCGCAGATGCCAGTTATAAGATGCTAGATTTGGGATGTTAGCCGACTAAAAGAGAGCGAGGAACACCTAAAAAGTGTTGAAAGAGACTATCCGAAAGAATCTTGATTACTTTGATTCAAGTCCGAGAATGACCCGAAGCAGATCTGAGTTGAGCCAATGAATTCATGTAGCCGACCCTATTTGATGTGAGAGAAGACTTTATTGTTGTCCTTATGCTTTTCTATCTAGGTACGTAAACTTAACCTGTTTTCTTTTACCATCATTTCTATCACTAGAACATGAAAATGGACCCCTTCATTTTCTATAGATACTAACGCATCCTGAATGTGAGTTATAAAAAAGAAATGAAAATGGCGAGCATCACATTGGTTTCTAACCAATGTTATTGAAATAGGTTCGGATCCATCGGTGAACCGGGCTTGGACTGTCACGACCTGCCCTGCCATCAGAGACGAGCATGACATAATTTCCAATCTTCGTCTATGAGCGTGGATTAGTCATTCCAGTTTCAATTAATCATAATTCCATAAAATTTCGGTAGAATTTTCTCCATAATACAGATTTCTCCCAAATACAACATGTACCTGAAAAATCATCTACTAAATATTTTCATAGGAACCATCTTTCACAAAACCCTAGTAAGTCCATCTAGGATCACATCTCACATTGCAATTAAAACATTCTCTTCTGCCTTTCTATAGATAGACACAAAGTTCTACGTATTCACGTCCTTGCAATTGTCCATTCTTGCATATCCATGCAAAAACTCACAACTCTGTTTTCTCCAATCATATGCTAAGAGTATCAAAAAGTTACCAAAAACTAAAATCTATGGTGGCGCAATCTCCAACTACTGATATGTAACTATGCATGTGCGTCCCAAGCTTCCTATTTAAGATTTATATGTAATAGTATTAACAATACAATGATGAGTCTAAACCCATGAAGAAAGAGCTTAGACCCAACGAGCGGATCTCAAGCTTTTGGCAAAAAATACTCATGCAACATAATTTGCAATTCATCATATAAATCTCTTTTAGAAGCAACATGAAAAGATAGTACCGAAAGACACACAACTTAAAAAATTTGCATGGCTCAACCTAGTATCCATGAATAACTTGTAACATGGAATAGTATTAGAAAATACTGGATAATCTTGTCAAAATCATATTATATGTCACTCCACCCCAACATGTCGTACCAAGTCATGAACCGTGTAAACTTGTCAAAGGAGCGAAACTCAATTCAAGACCGTGAAAATCTTGTCATGCACGCTAACAACCCCAAAGACTAAGTACATTTTACATACGGCCCAAAGCCCATCAGTATAATAAATGTCGACCCAAAGTCCTCTCGAGCCACAAAGAGTAGGCCATAGGCATACCACGAGGATATACCTACCCCAACATGTAGTATATTGTTCATCACCGTCGTGGGGAGTAGGCCATAGTGTGCATCAACATAAACATACATGTCCATGTAAAACTTGCATTCATATATCTTGACGTAATTCCATGTAAAACTTGCTTTGATGTATATATATATATATATATTGACAAATTTCATAAATCATAAACTGCATATGAATTGCAACATGAATTCACAACTGAACTAAGTAAAAATGACAGGATGAACTCACATGATTTAGTTATTGTGAAGAACTTCATAAGTATAGAAATCTTGTAAAATCATTGGTATAAAATTTAGTGAAACGAAATAATTTACAAAAAAAGTATGTCTTGGAATCCCTCACCTTGGTTTAATTTGGATTCCCCCCTCCTTTCTCTCTTTTGCCCCCTTACGATTTATAACGATATCATCTCCTAGATATATACATGGGAATGCGATTACTGTCATGATCAGTGGATTTTATTATGCATATGCATTTGTACCTTATTTTTCTCTCTATGTACACACACTCTAAAATATTTAAAATATCTTCTTCTACTTGAAAAGTCTACAGAATGTCTCTCTGTATCCTTTGAGCCAATATGATTTAAACCTAAATGTGAATTCACCCAATAGTTGCTAAAAACTTGCCTGAAGGTCCTTAATGTGACTCTCTCTATCTTTAAATAATCAATAAAAATATTTTAGCAGGCAAATAGGTAGATATATGATGTACGTTATCCATTTGAGAGGGAAAACATAGTGGAAATAAACAAATTATACTATAGGCAATGACTTTTATGAGCCATACACATTGTGTTCTTCTTCCGAATTTAGATTGAATCAAGAAAAGTTAGAAAACCAACATCTAATGGTAATGGATTTTTATTCTATTCCGCAATAAGTGACATATGTTTATTATGCTACTTTAATCTATATAAGTAAATAGTTCGTGTGTGCTACAGAGATCATGGAATTTGATATACATGTGAAATCTTTATGCTTTGATTGACACGAAAGAAATATGTATAAACAATATAGATTAGAGATCCAACTTATGCTTCTCTGCTTGCTCTCTCGTATTCCTCTCCCAACTCGTGCTGACAATTATGAGGGAAAACCCACACAAATAACCCCCTTCTCCTATTAATAGTTGGTCATGCAAATCCATATACTCTCCCCCATTACACGTATCCCCCAGTTAACCAGTTGTGGCTGTTTGGTTCGACTTGTTATATTTTTGGTTCGACTACCGATTCAATTGACTATCCGTCGGTTATACCATTACTGAAATTTGAATTTATTTTAAAATAGTTCTGGCAATGGCGTGTGTTGAATTATGACCTTTAGTTTCTAATAAAAGTACTAACCAACTGCTCCATCTAACTCTTTTGAAGGGTTGGATAAAGAATATAACTAAACTATTATTGTTTTGCAGAGTATTTAATTTAAATGTTATTTATATGTATGACTAACATTTAATGTTATATACGGAAGAAAATGCTTTATGTATAAAGTAAAATATCTACATTTTCGCTTATTTTATATCCATTTGAAGTATATTTGAACACGTATTTTGTACAAGTTTTAATTTATTCCTATTTAATTAGTTGGTTTAATTAATTTTTGCTTACCGATTTGATTTAATCCAGTTTTAAAGAATGATGACGTTACCATCCGGTTAAAATTGTTTAGTTCCATAGTCCAACTCGATCCAACATTTTCATGAGATTTCCGATTTAGTTTCCTGAACGGTTTTAAAAACATTCTTTCTAACACATCCTAAATGTGAGTTAAAAAAAGGAATGAAAGTGGTGGGCATCACGTTGGTTTCTAGTAAGGGTTTGGAGGTATAAAACATGCAAAATCTAACTCTATTATTATATAGTTTAATAATTGAGATTAAGGTCAAAGATGCCGGAGTTAGGGATCTCTGCAATAATGTACACTTTTCGTTTATTTGAGACCTTTGTCTCTTTCTTTTCATCCGCATCCGACGAATTGGCTCTGGCCCAAAAACTTTATTCCGTTGAATTCCATAATGATTTGGACATGTTATATTAATTATTTTTAACACATTATCAGGGAAGGCTCTTTTAATTTGATCAGTAACTTCAAATTGCACACACACCATTCTACCCAATATTTGCTCCCGGCTTCCATTTTAAGGATGCAAATGATGGAAATATACATAATTTGAATACAAATACAGATATAGATACAGCACGACACGATTATTCCATGGATATATTTAAAACCATTTGTATTTGATGGCGTACGTATGATGTAAAAATACATAAGATGAATTTATCTTTAAAGGAATTCCAATTCAGATCAAGATATTTGACAGATATCAAGATCAACATCCGTTTTAAAATGGATACGGAATATCAAAATCGGCATAATAGACATCGGTATTGGAGCACATCCTTAATCGCACGTGCACGATTTAGGAATATCTTGGAGTGAATCGGTGAAAGCAAAGAAACAGCCGAAATGGAGATGCAGCCTTAAGAATCTTAGGAAGGAACAACAGGTTCACATGCACGAGGCCAAACTCCATGTTCAGATTTTGTCAAAGGTGATTAAGACATTTTGTGTGGATCCATTAATTGGATTCGGCTCTTTGTGGTGTGGACATTGACTCCAAGTCTACCACGAATTTTACACATGACAAGGACATGTACATATATAAGAATTATCTGATTTCTTCGTACTAAATTGGAATGGTTTGACTACGGGAGTCACTTGTACGTATCTTAATTGTCCACATTAATATTCTCTTTCGACGTTTTACAAGTCTATAATAAACTATTTTAAAACTGGTTTTTGCTGCTTCTTCTCCCACGTGGATAAGCCCCGTGGATAAGCCCTTAGAAATGAAAACGAATAGGATACAGATCGGATATGTCTATTTTCATATCCATATTCGTTTCATCTCTATCGAATATGAACACGGATATAGATGTGATTCGGATATTCATTAATGAAACTGCATCATTAAAAATACGAGTACGAATTGGATATTTATCTGGATACAGATCGAACAAAGAGCAAACCCGAATACAGATCGAATAAAGAGCCAATCCAAATATAAACCGAATAAAGAGTAAATTCAAATATGGATCTAATAAACATGGAATCTGAATACGGATAAAATAAAGACTACATACAAACACGAATTGAATTTTTATCGAAGTTAATAATGATTCTAAAATATCAATGAAATATAAATAAGTTGCATCATATAAAAGGGAGCGTCGAGATGAACTGCGTTCTTGATCGGAAGCAAAAATAGGATAAGGTTTTGTAACTTTCGTTCACGCCCATCCCCAAACAAACGGGTTATCATTATGATTAATATATTATATTATACATAATACTAATATAATAATATGAGATTGTGGCTTATAATAAATTAACTAATATAAAAATTAGTAGTAAATGTTGTATTCGGATATCCGAATCTGGATATCCAATCCATTGCCATATCCATATCCGTATTCAGAAAAGTTTTACAATCCATATCCATATTCGATATGTATTCGATTAATATTCGAATACGGATATCCCTATCCAATAATTTTTTGAACACATTAAGCAAATATTCCGATATATCCGTATTCGTTTTCATCCATATAAGTTCTTTGAACTCATCTCCATTTTCCATCTGACGTTATTGAGAAGGGGAACCGCTCGATGAGGATCAAATGGTTGAAACAACAGAGAGAAATGCCTGGTTCCCACTCCTCTCTCTCTCTCTCTCTCGTTACTCCCATTCCGTAATAACCGTCCCTCTTCTTTTCTTTCCTTTTCTCGCACCCCCTCTCTCTTCCCTCTTTACTTCTATTTTCATTATTCCTTAAGGAGTTTTGCATATACGCCCCTTAAAATATGGCAATATTTTAATACATACTGTTTTCGTTGTTTTGAGCTGAGTTGATTTTATTTAGATTGTGTTTTATCGTGCTTTAATGGTATTTTATGATGTAGTCATTTAATGAGGTTTTAATTGCAACAAACTGCAATACTTGGAGGGTTTGTACACTAGGCCTCTTAGGGTTCGTTTGGTTGCAGGGTTGGGCAGGGTTGGATTGGGCAGGGGTACCCCTTTGAATAGTAAACTGTGAGGAGGATTGGGCCGTTTGGTTGGAGGGGTAACCCGGGTTGGGCCAACCCAACCCTGCCCAACCCTGCAACCAAACGAACCCTTAAAGAAAAATATTAATATTTTGGTACATAACGTTTGATGTGTTATTATATTGTCATGATATGTTATGGCACCCATTTAACGTTTGCGAACATATAGAGTTCTCATTCCCACCGCCTCTCTTCTCCCTCTCATGATCTCGGGCTTCGTCTATGGAGGTGACTTTCGAGGATGCTCAAGTACAATGTGCACTGTCGACGAGCGTGGAACCGTCGGACCCTGAGAGCGACACATCAAGGTCTTGTACGTCGGTAAAGTGGGGGCGATGTCTCTCTAAGGGGAGTCCTACAACAGGACGATTCGATTGTGATCTCTAACTCTCTCTTATTTTATCGTATTGTTTGTCATGATGGTTGTTTCCGGATTTATTCCCTTATTGTAAAATACATATATTCATTAAATGGACATTTTTCTTGTCATTAATGATATGGATGCATATATACATTGATTTAAAACTAAAAACATGTTGAAAATCAGATCCTGATATGTATGTTGTTGTCGTTTTTATCAACAATCTTAGAGAGACAGATCTTTAATGAGATAAGAAAAATGTCTGATTTGAGATTTCGGTCTCGTGTGGATTTCACTGGTATGCCAGTGAAATTCGGGGGTCAGAATTTCAAGCATTGGCAACAACGCATGAAAATCTGGCTGACCACGATTGACCTGATTTCAGTTCTGGAAATCGAATGCCCTAAGTTATCTAAACAGAATCCGGAACCAGATGCGGTCAAGATGACGGATGCGTGGAAAAAACATGACCGTCTATGTCATGGGTGTATTCTTACTGCACTATCGAACATTCTGTTCGATCACTACAAAAAAAGATGATATTGGAGTGCACATGATGGCTTGTAATGTGCACGCCAATTGCACGTCATGTGCACGCCAATTGCACACCATGATTGTTAAGGATCCGTGGGAGGAACTAGATAAGAAATACAATACGGAGGATCTGTGTATTGAAAAATACTCAATATCCAAGTTCCTGAAATTTCAGACGACTAAGGGCAAATCGATTTCTGAACATGCTCATGAGTTTCTATTATTGCTCCATGGATTAGCCGAGGCGGAAATGAAACTTCATGAAAAGTTTCATATAGTGTCAGTCATTGAGAAATTTTCCAAGTCCTGTGAAGATTTTGTGATGTCCCTGAAGCACAAGAAAGGAAAAATTTCTCTGGATGATTTAATGGTCTCAATAGCTATTGAAGAAGAGCATAGGAAAAAAAATCCATGATGCCTGTTAACGTGAACCCTAAGGTCAATGTGATAACCTTAAAGGGAAATAATGCTAAAGGGAAAAATAAGAAATTAAAAGCCAAGGAAAAAATTCCGAAAAAATCAAAGAACAAACCTTGCTGGCAGTGCGGACATGTTGGACACTGGAAGAAGGATTGCCCTTCTCTAAAGGCTCAACAGAAGTCCGCGGATGTCGTTCCTCAGGCTCTTGTGCTGACTGAGGGAGGCAGGCCCGATGAGGGGTATGTCTCAATGAACCTTGAACTCTATATAGTAAATGAGCCTAATGAGTGGCTTGTTGATACTGGTGCAAATGTACACATTTGTACTGACAGGATCTTCTTTGTGTCTTATCAGGCTTCAATCGGTGGAACAATAATGATGGGGAATAGATCTGGAGTTAAGGTGCTTGGCTGAGATTTCAACTGGATGAGTTTTGACTTTGCGTAGGATGCTGCACGTTCCCTGATATTAAGAAGAATGTCTTGTCTGGTTCCTTATTAGTTAGGGAGGGTTTCAATTAGACTTTAAATGTAATAAAGTAGTTTTTTTAAGACATAGTGTTTTCTTTAGCAAATGATATTTGGCTGATCAAGATCTTTTATTTAGAATCAGATGCGACATTGAGAGTTCAGTTAATAATATTTTTGATTTTGATTCCTCTACTCGTGTTGTTTAAAATATTGAATCTACTGATTTATGGCATGCTAGGATAGGACATGTGAATCTCAATTCTATGAAAAAATGATGAAACTTGACATTATTCATGATCATACTACAAACAAACTTACTAAATGTGAAATATGTGCTCAAGCTAAGTTGCCTAGAAAGCCTTTTCATTCTGTGAATAGGGAAACTAAAATTCTAAACTTAGTACATTCTAATATGTGTGAGTTTGGTGGCGTAAGACTAGAGATAACAAAAGATATTTTATCCCCTTTATAGATGATAGTAGCAGTAGATACTGTTATGTTTATCTGCTTAAAACTAAGGATGAAGCCTTAGAAAAATTTCTTATCTTTAAGAATGAAGTAGAATCACAAGTCGGTAAAATAATTAAACGTCTAAAGTTAGATAGGGGTGGTGAATACACATATAAGATATTTGATGAACAATGTAAATTATTTGGCATAGTTCATGAGGTCACTGCACCATATTCACCATAGTGCAATGGAATAGCAGAACAGAAGAATAGAATCTTAACTGATATGGTCAATGCACTTTTACAAAGTTCTGGGCTACAATTTTACATGTGGGGGGAGGATTTGAATACGACCTGCCATATTCTGAATAGAATTCTCCTAAGGAATAAAGATAAGAGTCCATTTGAACTTTGAAGAAATAGGAAACCAAGCCTAAAATATCTCAAGGTGTGGAGAGGCTTGGCTAAGGTCTTAGTTCCAGAACACAAGAGAAAAAAGCTAGGACCTAAAACAGTTGACACAGTCTTCTTGGGATATCTGGAAAATAGTTACGCCTATTGATTCTTAGTAATTCGGTCTGAGATCACGGGTATCGATACTAATACTATTGTTGAACTTCATGATGCTACCTTTTTCAAGGATATTTTTCCAATGAAAAAAGGAATTCCTGAAAATATGACTAGCGACGTAGCCTTTACATCTGGTTCTGTTCCACAACAAATAGAAAGGATGTCAAATGTGGGGTCTACCTCTTCTGAATCCAATGAACTTTTGAAGGATGTTGAACCTAGACGAAGTAAGAGGCTTAGGATTGTCAAGGATTTAGGTAGCGACTTTGTCTCCTACCAAATCGAGGGTGATCCTCCCACGTACAAGGATGTCATGGCTTCTATTGAAGTAAGGCATTGGAAGGATGCCATTAAATCTTAAATAGATTCGATCATTTCAAATACCACATGAGAATTGGTCGATCTACCTCCTGGGCATTCCACCATAGGAAGCAAATGGGTATTCAGAAGGAAACTTAGACCGGACGGATCCATAGAAAAATATAAGACAAGACTTGTAGCCAAAGGTTTCAAGCAGAAAGAGGGTATTGATTATTTTGATACGTATTCTCATGTTATTAGGATGACTACGATTCCGATGCTCATTGCGTTAGCCTCCATACATGATCTCACAATTCATCAAATGGATGTGAAGACTGCCTTTTTATATGGCGATCTTGAGGAGGAGATCTTTATGGATCAACCTGAGGGATTCATAGCATCCGGTAATGAAAGAAAGATCTGCAAGCTTGTAAAATCCCTTTATGGACTAAACCAAGCTCCGAAACAATGTCATGAAAAGTTTGATAAGACTATTAAGTCTTATGGCTTTATTGTTCATGAATCTGATAAATGTATATACTCTATGGTTAAAGATGATATATTTGTTGTCTTGTGCTTATATGTCGATGATATTTTGATATTTGGATCAAACATAAGGATAGTGGAAGAAATCAAGAGGTTCTTGAGTAGTAAATTTGAGATGAAGAACTTAGAAGTTGCAAATGTGATTTTGAGACTCAAACTGATTAGATCTACTAATGGGATAGTTGTGTCTCAATCACATTATTACTGACAAAGTTCTTGAAAAATTTGGTTATCTAAGCTGTAAATCTGTATGCACTCCTTATGATTCATATAAACCCCTCAGCAAGAACAAGAGTTGAGTACGTGTAGCACAACTACGATATTCCCATATTATAGGAAGCTTGATGTATCTTGTGAACTGTACGTGGCCTGATATTTCATTTACGGTCGCAAAGTTGAGTAGGTATACGAGCTGTCCTGACCGTACTCATTGAGAGGCCTTGGATCAAGTGTTGAAGTACCTAGGGTACTGCATTTCTTGGATTGTATTATGGTAAATATCCTCCTGTCTTAGAAGGATATATTGATGCAAGTTGGATAGGTCAAATGGAAGACTCTGGGAGCAACGGTGTAGCTGGGTATGTATTTACCCTTGGAGGCGGTGAGGTCTCCTAGAGGTCTGTGAAACAGACCATCTTGGCTCGGTCTACTTTTGAGGCAGAGCTGTATGCTTTGGACACAACAAGTATAGAGGCTGAATGGCTTATGGATCTTCTATCTGAGATGTCCATGGTGGGTAAGTTGGTACCGGTGATTTCTTTACATTATGATAACATGACTACTATTGCAAAGGTAAAGAGTTCAAAGTACAAAGAAAACTAGAAGACATTTCCAAGTTAAACTTAAGTTTATTAGGGACTTAGTGTCTTCTAGAGTGATTGTCGTGAAATTTTTTGGTACCAAAGATAACACGGAAGATCCACTTACAAAGAGATTTGATAGATCTATAATCCAAAAATCCAGATTGAGATGGAGCTGAAACCCACTGAGAATTTACCCGCAGTAGTAACCCAACCTAAATGAGTTAAAATCCCACAAAATAAGTTCATTGGGAAAACAAGATGTATAGGGAACTGATTGGTACAAATTATGCAATACTTTGCATGTGAATCCTATCCCTGAAAATTTGAGTGCCTGAAAACTGCAGGAAAAGATTGAGCATTATGCTCTTAATGGATTCAAGCTTTTATAAGCAGGATGTGAGCAGTGCATCCTTGGAGAATGTCAAATATATGAGTATTTCTATAGGCCACAAATAAAGGATGACGGTTTATCCTTAATATACTCATGAAACAGGGTAGGGTGCATGATCACTAATATCACCAAAACAAGAAGATTGTCACCATAGACTTAACTCTGTTGTTACCACTCGTAACCATTACATCAAAGAATTAAAGTTCAATACTTAGTTCACTTTATTCCTGTGATGATGAAAGGGGATAACTCAGGTAAAGGTTCAAACCGGAAGGTACCTTTACTAAAAGCAGAGTGTGGAAATCCGAGATTTAGGCTCTTCATGTTTAAACAGTGAATTCGTGGGAGATTGTTGGAATTAACTTTGTTGGAATATTTTGATGCAATTTAATGGTCAATATCAAGTTCGATTAATGTATCTCAATTCCTGGAAGTCAATGTTACAATCCTGTGGGGTGATGTTTAGTCCCACATCGTGGAGTGTCAAAACTGGCACTTGGTTTTTATATGAGAAGTTCTGAGACCAGTCTGAAAATAGACTAGAGAGGACTTTGGACTACCACACACACGCGCACATGCGCGCCCGTGCCGGGCCGGGCACACGCACAGGCACGAGCTCGGGCATGGGCGTAGTGTGGCCGTCGCTTCAGCCGCAACGACAGCTTGGCGTGTCGTGAAGGTCAGGTCAGTTTTGTGTAACCGCGCGTTTGAATTCCAAGGGACGCGTCCTTTTATCCTCTCACGATGCGTAACCGCCCTGATGACTTTAAGTATCTCTCAAAGTCGTGGGCGAGGGTTACGAACATATAGAATTCTCATTTTCACCACCTCTCTTCTCCCTCTCACGATCTTGGGCTTCATCTACGGAGGTGATTTTTGAGGACGCTCAAGCACGGTGCGCACCGTCGACGAGCGTGGAACTGTCGAACCCTGAGAGCAGCACGTCAAGGCCTTTTGCGCTGGTAAAGTGGGGGGCGTTGTCTCTTTAAGGGGAGTCCTACAACAGGACACTTCGATTGTGATCTCTAACTCTCTCATTTTCTTTGTCGCATTGTTTGTCATGATGTTTGTTTTCGGATTTTTCCATTATTCTAAAATGCATATATTCATTAAATGGATATTTTTCTTGTCATTAATGATCTGGATGCATACATATATTGATTTAAACTGGAAACATGTTGAAAATCGGATCCTTTTATGTATGTTGTTGTCGTTTTTATCTATATATATATATATATATATAGAGAGAGAGAGAGAGAGAGAATCATGTAAATACTTAGATGTCCGAATGCTATAGACTATTAACATTTAGAAATATATATCTCTCCACCGTGTATATTCATCTATATATCTCTCCAATATGCCATTTGAATTTCGTCAGAAATAGAGACTCCTATGACCTTCATCTAGAACAGGTCGATTACAGCAATTCTAAGACCGTTAAAATTACCTGCAGATGGAGGTCATAGGAGTCTCTATTTCTGACGAAATTCGAATGACATATTGGAGGGATATATAGATGAATATACATGGTAGTATTTTTTAAAAAAGTAAAAAAATGTGGAAGATATAAGCGTCGGTGCATGTAAAGTTACATGCACCTTGGTGCAAGCTCCCCATCCTCTATATATAATTATAAGATTTACATGCATATCTATGCAATTGCATTCTTGGTATTTCATAAGTATTATTTTTTTCAATATGCTTACATATTTATCATTCTAAGGAAAAATTTAAAAAAGAGAGATTACATATATGTCTTAATTCCTATTTATAATACTTATTTGGAACTGTCTACGACTACTGAACTTTGAACTTTACGATTTAGTATCTATATTACGGAAGGTTAATTAATGCGTTGTGACCATCCGTTCCCTTTTGACCTTATTTACGATGCCATTTTGACCATTTTGACCTTGAGTATATCTATCTTTTAAATGATCTTTAATCTACCCATGACATAATTATAACTATCAAATTAAATTTTCTCCACAACGAAGCATGGGAGTATGTTCCTAGTATATGAAATAACTAAGTAAAGTTTTGCTTATTTTCTTATGACAGTTGGATTTTACTACATGAACTTTTTGCTTGGTTAAATGCATGGGTGCGCGGTCACGCTAGGAGAGCACGAGAAAAGACGACAATGTATGATTGGATGAGCTATTAAAATGTTATCAGATTAAGCTTTCACTCATATTTGTTTTTTTTGAAAACCGATTTTAGATTGGGATTTTTACTCGACAGACCCTATAAACTTTGTCAATTACCTCAACGACCTTTGAAACAACCTAATTCCCCCCTCGACTCCGTAAACTTGCCAACACTTACCCTATGAACCCTCCGGATAATCTGTTTGCAGCCCGTGGGGGTTCTTGGGGTAATTTACAGGGTCAATGGGGTAATTATGTTATGTAAAAGGTCATAGAGGTAATTTAAAAAGTTTATAGGGTCTGCCAGGTAAAAATCCCATTTAGATTTGATTCAAAACTAAGCAAATTGAACATGAAAAGAAGTTTTATATTCATTTGTTTAAAAGAGTTGAACCTGAAATGTGATAGGTTTGCTCGCTCATGTTCGATTTATTAAAAGTTCGATATTAAATAGAACATCTGTATGTACATATACATACATGACTTTACACAAGTATGTAGAGTCTATGCATGCATGTATATATTAAGTGTGATGATTTAATGTCTTTGGAGATATGTGAAACACCCCTGAAACACAGTCTCACATCTAGTACTGATAAAGTATGATAGTATATCATAAGTAGTAGGGATTACAAGCATACAACTCGACTTAGGCATTTTGACCGGTGGTCAGGGGAACATTACATTATAACTCAATGTTGTGCTTCATGATGTACCGTGAAGCATCTATTAGTTATCATAAGCAGTTAAATGTATATCAATGAAAACTATACATTGCAATTATTATCTAATTATTTAAATTGCCAACAAAATATCGTATTCATTGCAATAATACCAACCGTAATCCATACATAGTCATTCATTTTGACTATTACAAATTCTAAATACACAACGGGTGTTTGACGTTTTGCTATGCATTTTCTTAAATTCTAAAAAAAATCCACCTTAGGAGTTTATGTTGTTTCAACATCTACAAGTGCTATAATTATTCAATCTTCATCAAATTTCGTCCCCTATTTTTTTCTCTAAAAAACATGCACCATGCTTAACACTATTGAAGATGAAGAGCACATACTCAGGATGTTTAAAATTATGGAGATCCAAGTTAAAGAGCTATCCTAACCCCAACTTAAATAGGTAAGGCGCCACGCGATTACTTTCATGACACACTTTCATGATAAAATCAGCTCGCAAGTCCTTTTCGATTGTTATCATTAATAGGTCCAAACCTCAACCAAGACCGAGGCGTGCTTTCGAACGGTTATTTTCTACCTCATCATTTGTGGAATATTTGAATTTGATCTAGGTGATGGTACACATGCTCGATTGCCACAAATGTTAATCATCTACCTCATTGAATCTATACTCTGGTGGGTTACCTACCTTCGCCAACGGAAATAAATCTCTTCGTTTACAGAAAAACCTTATTTTTAAAGAAAAAAAAAGGGTGCAAAGCCGTGAAGACCCAACACCCAAGTTTCCACAAAACTTAGCCATCAGTTTTGTGGAGATTTGAATGAATGAGATACACCAAAGTGGAAGCTGTGGCATTTATGATATCTTCTTCGGCAGTTTTCCAAAGTTATGCAAAGAAAGGATAGTACCATACTTAGGAAACTTCAGTAATTAGATTTTTTCCCTTCACCGGATTTCGGCAGACTCCTACCAATTTTATGAATGGGGAATTCCATGACAATAAGCCTTGTTCGTAGTGCTCTTAGTAATTAGTATCTCATTTTATCTACTTAATCCGATTTTTTTCATATGCCAGATAATTTGCCTATGATATCCGGGATGGTAGTTTTAAGAAAGATTTATCCATTTCATATATTTTATTTTACATTTTTTTACATCATTATTATCCTAAAGTCTCTAGTTCCAATTATGCCATAAACCCCCCCCCCCCCCAAATCCTGGTAATTACATCCTGAGCACTCCTATATTCTGAAAAAATGACCATAGAGCAATTACGAATGATATGGGGGTTATGGTGCAATTGAACGAGATTTTAGGGCTGCTCATGTAGACTTCTTTTTTAAATTATTTTTCAATAATTTGTAGAGAAATACTCAAACTTTCCACCTGATAGCAATGTGGTCGCATCCTTACAAATGTTCAAGCCACAAATTACTTAAAATGTAAAAAAGTGGTCACCTACTGATCCACCACAGTTAAATTTATGCATTATCTTTTGGACAAGTGGTGACCACATTGTTATCTTTAGGGCATGTTCAGCTGAGGAATAGCCTCAAGAATGAGGACTCTATTCACCACCTCTCTCCTCTCTGAAATGGTATGGCTATTCCCCCTCTCCATCTCCCTCGACCCTCTTCGAGTGAATGAAAGCACAAACCTTATTCCTCCCCATTCCTCAACGACCACCGCCCTCTGGCCATCTCCCCCTCCCCTCTCGTACTATACGCCCTCCAACGGGCCCCTCCTTTCTTTGCTTTCTTATGTGGTCTACATTCCCATCTCCCTTTGCAAGTCATCCTCACAACCTGTGAATGTGAATCTCGTAGAAATTGTCTTTACTCCGCCTTCAAGGGATTGGTGTTCCTCACATGAGAGGCTATTTAGGCTTTCTCACAGATTTCTGAATATAGAAGCACAGTGGCCTTGGTAAGGCATCGATTTGTCTTCTCCAGCATGCCCTCAGATATAGAATCTAGCGTTTCTAATAACCAACTGATTCCCTATAAAGGGTTCAGGGATCGACCTCCATTTGCACATTGCGACGCCTTGCTGTGCTTTTCTTCCTTTGCTTGCGCATTCACATTTCTTCTCTTTGTGGGCTATCTGGATTGCGAGGTAACAATTAAAACTTTGCTCTTACTCTTGAATCCCCGACGAGCTTTGCTATGTTGGCTTCTTTTGGCATTATTTTTGATTTCGTGGATTGCTGATTTTTCCTTTGTCTTTTCTCTTTTCCTTTGCTATTAATGTCCTTGAGGTGGAGGATATGGGTTGTTTAGGATACCTTCAGTGGTTCTTGTTATTCTGTTGTAGTTGGTTTAGAAATTCTTGTTTGATCTTCGTTTGATTTGCATGATGTGTGACAAATGCATTTCTACTTAGTTGCATAGGCATAGAAAAGTCAATCATTGATTCTTTGGCAGATCTACTTATAGACATTAGAAGAGCTTCACTATTCCCGATTTTTGATTCCTTTTTTTTGCTGATCTATGTTGATCAATTTTAAAATAATGTTGCACCATTTTCGTGTGATTCAATGGCCGATTTGGTGTATAGGTGGTTCCTGTTGTTGGTATGATCTCCTAGAAGTTCTGTTGGTGAAGCTTTAATAAGCGATTTACATCTTCTCAATATAGTTCTTGATATGCTAGTTTATTTAGAAGTTCTTCTTTATCTTCATTTGATTTGTTAGAGGTGTGAATCTATGTAATTTTTTAGAAGTTGTTTTAGATGTGCGGTTTAATAGATGCACATCAACCTAGTTGCATCTATGTAGTTGCTAGTTTATTGGGTCTATTCGTATATTATGCTTCTTTCTTGAGTCTTGATTCTGTTTATGCTGCTATATGTTTTTGTTGCTAGTGTAAAGGGTTTATTTGTATATTATGCTTCATTCTCGAGTCTTGATTATTTTTATGTTGCTAGTCTAACTGCTACACTTCATTCCTTAGTCTCGATTCCGTTTATGCTGCTATATGTTCACCTTTTAGAATGCTGCTCCATTATCATGGGTTTAAATGCTTGATCTCATGGAATGATGGTTCCTGTTCTTGGTTTGATGTCCTTGGTGAAACTTTAGTAAGCGATTTGCATCTTTTCCATGCATTTCTTATTATTACTATTTTCTTTAGAAGTCCTTATTCGACCTTTATTTGATTTCTTAGAGGTGTGATTCGACGGAGTTCTTGACAAGTTGCTTTAGATGTTGTTTGCTTTGACATATATCTAACTATTTGCATCTACATAGTATATTCTATGGTTGTTTACGATGGAGATCTACTTACTCATTAGAAGTGACGAATCTCCATTTCATCACCTTTATTCTTTCATTTTGACCTTTAAACCCTAGCTAAATGCATGTAAAATATTATTTTGTATAAAATAATACATATTATTCAGTGTGTAAATATTGTATAAAAAATTGTATTTAAAGCTAAAATAAAATAATAAAGGAAAAAAGAAAAAGAAACTAAATATCAAATGTATTGAATGACCCTAAACCGCGAGACATAGGCATCACGATTATTGGATCGATAAGGAATATAGTAGAGTGAGATAAGGGTCAATAAATATAACAAACACTGATTCTTAATTCATCAAAAAGCACAATTTGGGGCCTATTTTATTCGTTATTATTTATTCGTCAAATCAATAAACTTTATACATGAAAACTGTAGATACAAATATATAGAAAAATATAAAATTTATTTCACACAAAAATAATGCATATTGTGCTTTCTACACTCAGAATAAAAATCCAAAATCCAAACTTTCCAGACCTGTATATCCTCCATATTGACTCAAAATACATTAAAATCATCATTAACTGCATATAACTTTTTACTAGCTATTTAATGAAGGTAGTTTCATTCAATTTGCAGTTAAGATGCAAAATTTAGGTTTTGGACCCATGTTGTACATTATATCTCAATAAAATATTCATTTATTTATTCTTTATATTCTTTAACATTTTTAATTTTAAATTTCGTAAATATTATTTATAACATATTTACACAATTAGAATAAAATTAAACCATTAAAAATGCACTAAAATAAATTAGTATACATAAATACATAGATGAAATTTACTTAAGTATACTTATATAATAAATATACATATTTATTTAAGTAAACAAGTAACTTCAGGAAAATACATAAAAAATATATTTATGTATATTTAAATAAGTTATAATTATATAAATTATGTAAATAAAGTAAAAAAACTAAAATATAAAATAAAATACACATTATATAGATGAATAAACCTATAATTATACTTGTAAAAAGTAATTTATAATAGACAAACTTGTAAAAAAATCATCATAAATACTACATAAAATTATAAACATTTGTCATGTTTTAAACTAAAATCAATAAAATCATTTATTATTTTAATTTTAATTAAAAAGAATTTAATTTCTGTTTTGTTTCATAGCAGTCTAGTTGGACCAATGGGAGCTCGTCTGACATTGACCCTTGGTGAACTCTTCTGACTTCAAACCTAGGCATATCAGACCGCCACACCCCTTACTTCCTCGAATTACCCCCATTAATACTTTCATCATTTTTAGTTGATTCCTTATGAAAACTTCTTCGTCGATCCTCGCTCTATCATTCGTAGATCTCATATCGACCTGAGGAGCTCTGTATCGAGCACCATTCCCTAGCAAAATCTCGCATATACATATACCCACCACCTAAGAAATTTTGATTTTGTTCCCTTTTCCTGAGATGAACCCCTCATTTCCTAGTCCCATCGTGTAGAGGAGGGTGACATCATCCTCCATAACCGATTTGCAATGTGTTGTAGGCGCGGGAAGAGGTTGATCCACATCGTAGACGAAGCTCCGCCGCATGGTCCACCGACTCCTTGCTCCGACGAGTTGAGCTATAGGGTAACTATAGCTTGGTTGCTTTTGATTCCAATTTTCGATTCCTGCATTTATATTGCATTTTTATCCACTACTATAGTGTAGAATTCGATCTTCATGGCGACTATTCCACCATACCTTGACCATCCTCCGACCCGTCGAGCATCCCATTTCATTGCCCATCAACTTCTCCATGCTCTAGACCACCCACACACCCCCGATCTCCTCTAGATCAGTGAACCCGTGCTCCATCCACCACCTATTGCCGAAGCACACCATCCCAACTTGCTAGATCATCAACCTTCACCAATAAAAGATAGGATCCATCGCCTTCGAGCCGTCGTACTTTTTACATCCTTTGCAGTCCTGAAGACTCCATATGAGGGGTGTTGCACTCCAGAACAGGCCGCCGGGTAGCATAGAGCTCCAGGGATTTTCCAATGAGCCCCATATCCATTTGAGGCAGCCATCAGCTGTTGACCATCCTCTTTTAAGCGTACAGAGCATTGTAGATTCGAGAGACGAGCTCGGAGGAGGAGGAACCAGGTGATCAGAGCTCGGGGAAGGCTTAGTTCTTCCCTGTTCTTCGTACGGAGCATCGACCGTTCGATCAAGGGGGTGCTCCAGTTTGAAAGCCAACTGTTGGATCCCGCACGCCTTCGACCGTCAGATCGAGCCCTCGGTCTAATCCCAGCCACTGATCCACGAATCGACATCGAGCGTTGGCAGAGCCACACGCAGATAAGTGGAAGTCCATCACCGTTAGATCACCTAACGGGGTTAATTTTGCTTTGTACCCCCATTTCTTTTGTATTTTGTTTTTTGTCTATAGTTATTCACTTGTACTTATAATTTTCTTATAATTTTTGTAATTTGAACCTTACACTTCAATATTCACAGTTAGGTCCAATCCACATCACTTCACGTGCTAGTAGATGTGAGGGGACAGGACATTTTGCATCTCGACCCTTGCAGCTAGTTTATTTCTTTTTAGTCCATTAAATATTAAACCCAGTGTATTACTTTTTAGAGAAAGTACTAAAAGGACTTAGCAATTTTTGGATATTATATCTATGCCCCTGCCATCATGGACTGATTTAATTATTTTAGATTTTTTACGTATTTAGCCCTATAGCTCTTCAAGAGGTTCGGGAAACAGATGAAACTTTTTAATAATTACGTTCAGGTCTCTACCAGGCATCTATATATTATACATTTTTATATTATACTTAATTAAAAAAACTAAAAATTAGAAAATGAAAAAAGAAAATAAAAACTATAAATTTAAAAACAAATATAAAAATATACAACAACAACAAATCTTTTTCCCACAATCAAGCATAGTCAGTTACATGGATTCTTAGAACTATCTTGGGTCAATCTCGGGCTTATATCCAAAAAAACTAAGATCCTTTCGTATAGTCTCTTTCCAACACTTCTTGGGTCATCCTCACCCTCTCTTAGCCGCTCAACATCCCAACACCCGTACCTCCTAATTGGTGTTAAGAGGACATTTTTGGAGTAAATTTTCCCAACCTATCTTGTGTGCTCCATGTGTTCGACCTATACAATAGTTATACCTATACACAACTTTCGTAGAGTTATAATAAACTTCAACTCTACATTTTTTCTTCACATTGTTTGATTTATTTTGTGGATTAATTATTGTTTGTATATCCTTTAGTGAGAGGTCGCCACAACGACAATATCTTCACCGTATGAGGATATTTTAGACCCTCGCCAAAAGTATTTCAATAAGAAGATGCTATTATTTTTCTTGGAAAGACTTCAGAATAACCTTGAAATACATAAAGGGAAAATTTCTATGGATGACTTGATGGTGGAAATTTCCATAAAGGAAGAGCACAAGAAACAAAAGCCTGTGGTTCCTATCGATATTCAGGATAACATCAATTTCATGACCTCGAAGGACAAAGATAAAAAGGAAAAGGGTAGTAACAACAATAAAATGAAATCAAAGAGTAAGATCTAGAAAAAGGCAAAAAATAAATCCTGCTGGCACTGTAATCAGGCTGGGCACTAAAAGAAGAACCGTCTGTCCTTAAAGGCTCAACTTAAGGTTGCTCATGGGAGTCTACAAGTGAATATGATCACTACAAGACTTGGGTCTAATGAGGGGCATGTCTCTATAAAACCTGAACTATACCATATTCATGATCTAAATGAGTGGTTCGTGGATAAGGGAGCCAATGTAAATATTTGTTATGACAGAACTTTATTTTCTTCTTATCAGACCTGCAATGGTGGGACTATGAAGATGGAGGAACAATTCTGCAGCAAGGGTGCTAGGGTTAGGACAAGTCAACTTGAGGTTCTCCTCTGGACGTGTGTGGACATTGCACAGGGTGCTGCATGTTTCTGACATCAAGAATTATCTAGCTCTATCTTACTTAGAAATTGTTTTGAATTGAACTTTAAATGTAATAAAGTTGTCATACTGAGACATGACATTTTTTATGGAAAAGGCTATTTGGCAGGTTTTGATTTGTTGTTTAGAATTAGATGTGATTTAGTAAACATTGATGGATGTTTTGAATTCTAAATGTTCTAATTATGTGTCTCATGTGTTTAATAATCTAGAATCTTATGATCTGTGGTATGATAGATTGGGACAAGTAAATTTAAAATCAAATAAAAGAATGATGAATTTAGAAATGATCCCTAAACACACTATTGATAAAACTCACAAATGTGAGATTTGTGTGCAGGCAAAGACACCTAGGAAGTATTTTCAGTCTGTCTCTAGAGATAGTGAGATCTTAGATCTAGTGAACATGGATTTTTATGAGTTTAATGGTGTATTGATCAGATACAATAAGAAATACTTTATCACCTTTATAGACGACGATAGTAGATAATGTTATGTGTACTTTATGAAAATCAAGGATGAAGCCTAAGAGAAATTTCTTATATTTAAGAATGAGGCTGAGACACAAACAGGAAAAGTGCTTAAACACATAGGTCAGATAGAGGATGTGAATATACCTCTAACTTTTTTGATGAACAATGTAAATTGTTTGGCATAGTTCATAAAGCTACTGCCCCATATTCACAGAATCAAATGGGATAGTAGAACGGAAAAATAGAGCCTTAACTGACATGAGCTATCCTACATAGTTATGTACTTCCAACCTATATGTGGGGAGAAGTCTTGAATATAAGTTGTTTGGCATAGTTCATAAAGTTACTACCCCATATTCACCACAATCAAATGGAATAGTAGAAGGAAAAAATAGAACCTTAGCTGATATGAGCTCCCCTACATAGTTATGGACTTCCAACCTATATGTGGGGAGAAGCCTTGAATACTTCTTGCCATATTCTGAATAGGGTTCCTCCAAGGCATTTGGGAAAGTGTCCTTTTAAATTTTGGATAACTAGGAAACTGAGCTTAAGATATCTCAAAGTGTGGGGTTGTCTCACTAAGATTTTAGTCCTAAAACACAAGAGAAAGAAGCTTGGTCCTAAAACTGTTGATGCAATTTTCTTAGGTTCCTTGGAAAATAGCTATGCATATAGGTTTTTGGTAATTCGGTCTGAGATACCAGTCATAGATGTCAATACCATTGTTGAACTCCGTGATGCTACCTTCTTTGAGGATGTCTTCCCTATGAAGACTGGGATTCCTCAGCATCTGACCATTGAGAGCTCTTACACATCAGGATCTATTCCAAATCAAGTGAAAAGGATAGCGAATGTAGGGGCTGAGACTCAACCTGAACCCAATGACCTTTCAGAAGAGATTGAGCCAAGGAGGAGTAAAAGACCTTGGATAGCCAAGCATCTAGGTAGCGACTTTGTTGTCTACCAGATCGAGGGTGAATCACCAAGTTACAAGGAAGCCATGGCTTTATCTGAAACAAAATAATAGAAGGAAGCCGTCAAATCTGAGATGGATTTCATTATGGCTAATGGAATTTTGGAGTTGGTTGATTTACCCAAAGGATGCTCTACCATTGAGTGCAAGTGGGTGTTTAAGAGAAAACTTATGCCCGACGGATCAATTAAAAAGTATAAAGCCAGATTAGTTGCTAAGGGATTTAAACAAAAGGAAGGTATCAATTATTTTGATACATATTCCCTTGTAATTAGGATGATCACAACTGGATGCTCATAGCATTGACATCTGTATATTATCTCTCTATCCACCAGATAGATGTGAAGACCGCCTTCTTGCATGGCGATCTTGAGGAGGAGATCTATATGGATCAACCTGATGGGCTTGTGACTCCTGAGAATGAGGGAAAGCTTTACAAGCTTGTTAAATCCCTTTACGGATGAAAATTTGACAAAACTATTTTCTCATGTGACTTTAAGATTCATGAATCCGATAAGTGTGTCTATTCCAAGGTAAAAGGTGATGAGTATATTGTCTTGTGCCTATATGTTGATGACATACATTTGTTTGTATCACATCAAAGGATTATTAATGAGATTAAGGCATTCTTGAGTTGCAAGTTTGAGATGAAGGACATGGGTGTTGCTGATGTGATCTTGGGTCTCAATCTGACAAGGTTAGTTGATGGAATTTTAGTTTCTCAGTCTCGCTATGTTGAGAAGGTATTTGAGAAATTTGGATATCAAGACTGCAAAGCTGTAAGCACTCCTTTTGATTCATCCAAAATACTGTTTAAGAATAAAAGTGGAGTACCTGTAGCTCAGCTAAGGTATTTACAAGTGATAGGAAGTTTAATGTATTTTGCGAATTGCACAAGACCTGCTATTTCTTTCTCGAATGCAAAGCTGAGTAGATACACTAGCTGTCCTGACTGTACTCACTGGCAGACTCTGGAGCGTGTACTGAAGTATTTGAAGGGAACTATTTCCCTTAGTTTACATTAATTGTAGACATCCATCTGTATTAGAAGGATACAACATGTAAGCTGGATTGGGAAAATAGAGGAGTCCGGGAGTAATGGTGTTACCAGGTATGTCTTTACCCTTGGAGGTGGTGTAGTCTCATGGAGGTCTGTAAAGCAGACCATTCTAGCTCGATCTACTTTTGAGGCCGAGCTATGTGCTTTGGACACCACTGGAATTGAGACTGAATGGCTAAGGAAACTTTTTTCAGAGATTCCCATGGTAGATCAGCCAATTCCTACGATCTCGGTACATTGTGATAACATGACCACAATTGCTAAGATCAATAGTTCAAAGTTCAATCAGAAAACAAGGAGATATATACAAATTAGACTTAAGACGTTAAAGGATTTGGTTTCTCGAGGAGTGTTGGCTGTGGATTTTGTTGGATCCAAAGACAATATGGCAGATCCGTTGATTAAGGGACTTGATAGATTTTTAGTCCTAAAGTCTAGGTTTGGGATGAGACTGAGACCTATTGGGAGTTCCTTTACAGTAGTAACCCAACCTATCTGAGTAGAGATCCCACAAAGTAGGTTCAATGTGCTAATAACAAGCTATTTGGAGAATTAGTTGCACTCTTAGTTTAATGCTTATGCATGAGTATCTTATCCATGGAAGCTCGAATGTCATTTAAGCTGCAAGTTTAGGAAGAGCATAGACTCTGAATGGGTTCAAATCTTTGGGCAGGATGTTACAGCGCATCCTTGGAAAATACTACTTATGTGAGTGTTACTGTGTGACACAGTTAAAGGAAGAGGGGCTTTCCTAAACACACTCATGAAACAAGATAAAGGTGCATGACCTTTAATAGCACCAACACTGAAGATTGTATCAAGAACAACACTTTTGTTGTTTCTACCGTATACTCTAATACCAAAGTGAAAGTAGTAAACTCAAGCAAAGTGCGGCAACCGAAAGATATCTTTTTTTAACTCTCTTTGAATCTCTTTTCAAATTGGAGATTTCGTGGAGATTGTTGTATTTAAAGTACATAATTAGGCTTTAATTAGAAATCCTATGCAACTACAATAGAGCTAATTTGGTCTCAATTGGAAAATTAAATGGATTGGAGGGAAAGTTGGGAATTCCCAAATTTGAAACAAGGAGAGTTATGGGTGAAAGTTTAGTACTGGATCAAGTGTTTCTAAACTTTTTGTGGACTTATATATGAGTTCACACCCCAAGCTCTTGTAGTAGTAGTAGAGAGAAGGAATGGAGTGCCACACATGCGCACGCGCACTCCGCTCCGTCTCCGTCTCCGGCACCGGCACCGGCTCGGGTTCGAGAGAGTCAATTTAGATCTCGGATCTCGATCTTTTTGCTGCGGGTTTCATTTGGTTGGTCGATTAAATTAGTCAGACGGATTAATTTGGATTCGATTGCAATGGGAATCTGACACGACCCAAACGACTCGTTTTAGATGCGGTTTCAAAATCCGAAGGGACGTGCTTGTTGAGGGGCATTTTCGAAAAATAGAAAGTACTGCACGCTAGGTCACACAAACCTCTTTATATACTCATTCCCCGATGTCGTTTTCTTCACTCGCAAGAAAACCCCTCTCATGCCGCCTTCTCTATGCTTTCATTCTTCCTCTCTCGGCTGCAGTTCTATGAAGTACATTCGAGGATGATCTCGTCGGTGTACACAAACGAAGTTCGTGTTCCATCGTATGTTGGGAGCGGATTGACAATACCCTACGCACAGCTATTATGGGGCGATATCCTCTTTATGGACAATGTATTACATGGTCGCTTCGGTGATTTCTAATCTAACTTCTTTATCGTTTTGTTTTTTGCATTGCGTTTATTACTTTGCCTTTCCTGGATATTGCCCTGTTGATTTATTCCGAATAATGAAAATTGTTAACCTATGGTTCTGTTGGTTCCTGCGTGCATATCATCATTATAATATGAATCGAAAATACTTGATATCATTTTTGTTAATCTGTAATGCATTGATTCATATTGATCTTGATAACTATTATTTTGTTTATGTCGTGACATTGATCCTGCTAACAACAACCCCTTTGTATTCGATTCAAATAATTGTTAAAGAATTGTCTACAACATAAAGTATTTTTGGCACAATTTAGTATATTGTATGATTTCAAATATATGATATCGAATTAATGTTGCCCATTGCAAACTCACTTCTTAGCTGAAATTCTCAACATGTAATAAGTCATTTTATTGTTCTTAATGGTAATAAAGATGTAAGACTGAATATCACTGATTGCGAACTCACATTTGTAGCTGAAATTTTCTACAAACAACAAGTCCATCATTATATCGTTCATAATGATAATCTGTCACTTTTGTCTCTAAAATTTATAACAATTGTTGCAAGAAATAATTATAATTACTATAGATTTTGATAAGAAAGGTAGCATGTATCCTTTCTCCGTAAATTCTTACTAGCTATTTATAGGTAAAAAATAATATATTCGTTATTATATAACTAACAAAAATGATGAACAATACAATAAACTCGTTATGTAACGGTAACTATAATATTGAAGATTACTTTTTTTAAACAATTTGCTTCCCGTGGTTACTTATTCAGTGAAGTTTAATTCTGTTAACATGAAGCCGATTTGGGATTGGCCAGAACAGATCAGGAACTATCCGCATTCGATTAGAATCAACTTGATTTGACCAACAATTTGCCAACTTGATCTTTTTTTAATATAATTTTAGATCCACTGGAGTGCGATTTTCAGTTGCATTTTCCGCACCAGCTATTATAGGAGAGAAATTTCGGAGTAATATATTGGAAAATACCAATAAATCATTAGACGGAGCTGCTGACATTTTCAACGGAAATCATTATTTGGCGCCTCCAATTGCATGTATTGACATTGTCAAACTACGATGGTTGATGTATTTTGTCATTGAACAGTAAGTTATTTGTCATTGTTATTTTAGAGACTTTATCTGAAATAAAATGATCACATAATAATTACATTATTTACTATATCTTAGTAATAAATCTTAATTAATACATTTTTGTCTCCACGCAGCACGTGTGGGGTGCCACGTCAGTCTTTACTCAGGTGCTTTTAATTATTTTTTTCAAAATTTCTCCTTGTGACGTTGCATTTGGTGGAAAAGAGATAAAAATAACAACCAAATGAATAGAAAACCAATACCAGTCTCTAAAAAAAGACCTTTTACATGGGGACCCTCACAAACTTGTGAAATGAAGATTTACTCCATGATTTTTACAAACTAATGGAGAGCGCAACTTATTAGGAGTTTCCGCGTGAAACGGGTAATTTATGGTCCACTACCTATAGGTTAGGCAGCATTTGCAGGGACCACCATGGAATAAAAAAAGCAGAAAAAGGAAGATAATATAATATTACGGAAACTCCGCGTAGCTAAAATAAACAGTGGTTCTTCATTTCAAGTCAACAGCAGTGAAAAGTGAAAACAGTGATCCATATGGAGGACGTACGCGAGAAGTTGCTCTATAAAGAAGGGAGCCACTGCCACAATAGGGAGAGAGAGAGAGGAGTAGCACGACTGCTGGACGTATCATATGGCTCAGGTCTCGGAGTCCGGAGATGGCGAATACACGAGAGATGGCACTGTGGATCTCAAGGGCAACCCTGTTCTCAGATCCAAGAGGGGAGGCTGGACCGCCTGCTCCTTCGTTGTTGGTAGTCAGACCAACCCCTCTTCCTCTCCTCCTCCTCCTCCTTCTTCGTGTCAGTCTACTTGAAGCTGAAAACCCTTTTTTTCCGATGAAGTGGACGCTTATCAGGAGCTAGTCACCGTGTTTAGGTCGTGCTTTTTTAAGTCGGTTCTTCCTTATCGTCATCATCCTCGGAATCGGAACTTGTTCTGTAATGAGCAAAACCTCCCTGGATGAACAAGTGTTCATGAGATAAAACCTGCCGATTTCTTGAGATGGGTGTTATTGTTTCATCAGCAGATGCTTGTTTTGCTTGAGTATAATAACAATAATAGGATAAACATACTGCAACCTGTGGTCCGTATCCATTAGATGATCTGGTTTATGGTGGTTGGTAGATCGTATAAGATGCTGACTACGGTGTTATTCTTATCCTTTTGTCTTCTGAAAATAATTTTATTTAAGATTTACTCAAATGTTTTAGGAAGAACAAAAGTAGTTTTTTTTTAATTTTCTGAGTTGAAAGTATGGGGTTTACAATCTATATATGAGAAGACCTAACCAGTAGTCCAACCCGTCCCAGAGATAGTAAACATTTCGTGAAAAACACTCAAAATAGTATACTTCCAACCTCATTCAACTTGTTTTAATTAATATCGTCATCATCATTATCAATAAAATCCTTTCCGTATATATCACGTTGTTTGGTAACCGAATAGGTTTGGTTGATGTTACATGCACCCTTTTCGGTAAACCAGTTTAACATTATATCGAATTTACTATTTTTTTTATTGAAATGATTGTGATATATAGTTTGTTGACAAGGTGTGGATTACAATGCTGGTGTATGTGTGATTTGCAGTGTATGAGGTGTTTGAGAGGATGGCCTACTATGGCATATCAACTAACCTCGTGCTGTACCTAACGAACAAGCTGCGTCAAGGCACGGTGGCGTCGGCGAACAACGTCACCAACTGGGTCGGCACCGTATGGATGACGCCGATCCTCGGTGCGTATATCGCCGACGCCCATCTCGGTCGTTATTGGACCTTCGTCATCGCCTCCATGATCTACCTCTTTGTGAGTATCAGTTTGTGTACGAATACGTACATCCGTATTAAATATGTCCTAATGCACAACATATTTTTAATTCTGCCAGGTCCCATTTAGTTGGGACATGATAGATGTGAACGAAATATAAAATAATTTAACAACGATCAGGAAGTAGCCACCGAGTTGGTATCGATTATACAAACAATTAATAAAATGTGGTTCACGAATTTCTCTAATTTCTATCTGTTTATTTTCCGGATATTAATTAGACAAATATAGTATTTTTTTGAGAAAATGCTGCCCAATTTCTGGTCAGGGGGGACAATAATATTGCTGACTGCAAGCTGTCAAGATCATTAATTAGGGTCCGGCGAGTCCAATTGACGACTTGATGAAATGTAATTTCCTCTCTCGGACCAGAAGACTTTATTATTTAATAATTATACTTTCTAATGACGTGATTATATCATAAACATTATTTCTTATTTGTCACTCAAGTGAATCCGGGAAAGGAGAGTGATAAGCTTTACTTATTTCTTATTTTTTCTCGAAACGAGATGTTGACCTATCTGACTAGAACATGATCTAAACAATCGGACGAGTAGTCAAAGTTGGTCCTACCAAATAGTGCATATCTTCATGACTACAATTGCGACAAGTTTAGTTTCACACTCACTTCTTTTGAATTCAGCGCAAATTAATTAGCCGGGAAAAACCACGGGCATATTTTAATGAAAAAATGTTAGCAATTAAGCAGACGATGTAAAATTAGGAAGGCCTCTTTCCATGATATTGTTTTTCATGATATAAAATAAATAATAATTACGGTGTAATAAATGGTGCTAAATCCGCGGAAATATGCAGGGCATGATCCTCCTAACACTGTCCGTCTCCCTCGACTCCCTGAAGCCTCCGACCTGCGACGGCCCCTCCGATCCCGACTGCGCCAAGACGGCCTCCGGTCTCCAGCTCGGCATCTTCTTCTTCGCCCTCTACACCCTCGCCGTCGGCACGGGCGGCACCAAGCCCAACATCTCCACCATCGGCGCCGACCAATTCGACGACTTCGAACCCAAGGAGCACACCCACAAGCTCTCCTTCTTCAACTGGTGGATGTTCAGCATCTTCCTCGGCACCCTCTTTGCCAACACCGTCCTCGTCTACATCCAGGACAACGTCGGCTGGACCCTCGGCTACGCTCTCCCCACGCTAGGTCTCGGCATTTCCATCGCCATCTTCCTCGCCGGCACTCGCTTCTACCGCCACAAGATACCGGTCGGCAGTCCCTTTACGAAGATGGTACGAGTCTTTGTCGCGGCGGCGAGGAAGTGGAAGGTCGCATTGCCGAGTGACCCCAAGGAGCTTCATGAGGTGGAGGTGGAGTATTACGCAAAGAAGCACCAATTTCGAATAGAATCAACGCCATCTATAAGGTCTGGCGCGCCCTTTATCAAAAAATAAAATATACCACTATGCTGTATCGATTTATCTTGCAATTAATTGAAGCCGGAGGCTTAGTCATATCATATGCTAACACGACAGTTCATCTGTACATTGCAGTTTGCTGAACAAAGCTGCAGTGAAAACAGGGCCAACCTCGAAATGGATCCTCTGCACAGTGACCCAAGTGGAGGAGACGAAGCAGATCCTCCGGATGCTGCCAATCCTGGCGGCGACCTTCGTGCCAAGCGCAATGCTCGCGCAGATCAACACGCTGTTCGTGAAGCAGGGTACGACCCTCAACCGGAGCATGGGCCCCGGATTCAAGATACCTCCCGCCTGTCTCACCGCCTTCGTCACAATGTCCATGCTCATCTCCGTCGTGCTCTACGACCGCTACTTCGTGCCGTTCATGCGACGGTGGACGAAGAACCCCCGTGGGATCTCTCTGCTGCAGAGGATTGGTACCGGCATATTCATCCACATCGTCATCATGGTGGTGGCGTCGGTGACGGAGCACCACCGGCTTGCGGTGGCGAAGGACAATGGGACGACGGCCGCCGGCGTGCAAGTAAGCATCCAAGTCCGATCATTGCAACGGAAATTTTAAATATTTGAAAGTTTGTCATGACCGTTCGATCTTATGGGGACTACGTATGGAACAGGTGCCATTGACAATCTTCGTCTTGCTTCCGCAATTCGTGATGATGGGCATAGCTGACGCGTTCCTAGAGGTCGGGAAGATTGAGTTCTTCTACGACCAGGCGCCAGAGAGCATGAAGAGCCTGGGGACGTCGTTCGCCATGACCACGCTCGGCATCGGCAACTTCCTCAGCAGCTTCATGCTGTCCACCGCCGCGAAGGTGACGAGGAGGGGCGGGCACCAAGGATGGATCCTCAACAACCTCAACCAGTCCCACTTCGACTACTACTACGCCTTCTTCGCGGTGCTCAACGTTCTCAACTTCTTCTTCTTCCTGTTCGCGAGCAGGTTCTACGAGTACCGGGCGGTGACTGCCGTGGCCGTGGAGGGCTCCCCGGAGTTGAGAGCGAACGGCGATGACCACAAGGGATGATCCTCAAAGCTTAGCTGCAGTGTTGTTGCTGCTGCTGCTTCTCGATCTTAGATTTGTTATTAGGTGGGAGTTTGCATGAGAAGGAAGAAGTGATTTTGAATCAATTTTTGATATAGATCGGTTTCACACAGAGAATTATGAAAGGATGTAATGGTGATTAATTATGTGATTTGGAAGTTTAACCAAGTTACAATGTAAAGGAACTTTATTGTAATGTAAGTGCCACAAATTTCCATTTCCTAAGGGCCCGTTCGGTTCGGGAATAAGCAGGAATAAGGATTGGGAATAAGGAAAATAAGGGTCTATTCTTTGTTCGGCTGGAGAATAGGAATAAGGAGAATAAGGTGAAATAAAGGTAGGTAAGGTGAGATCAAGATAGGAATAAGAGTGAAATAAGATGAAATAATGGGGAATAGTCGTACCAGGGGGAACCGTGTTTGGAGGAAAATGGGGGCTTATTCCCCTTATTCCACTCCCCTTATTCACTAAACGAACATGTCCTAAGGAAGGAAGCGCATTTTATTTACAGTCATTTCTAACTCAATTTTACCCTTGGGTGAGAAATTTAATGCTAGTCATGCCACGATCTTCTTGAGACCGTCGCATCAGTGCGTGGATCGTTTGCTGTAGCATCGCCTGCTGTAACGCAGGGGTCGCTATCCTCGGCCCCCTATCTGATCCTCCATTCTCCATCCCACGCATCTCCTGCGTTATAGTAGTGGAATGCTACAGCAGGCGACCTGGTCCCCTTGCATCATATGTCGATTCCTCTTCCACCGCAAACCCTCTCCTCTCCTGCACTTCCTTCGCAGATGCGTCCTCTTTCCCATCCTCTCCCTTCCACTGCCAACCCTATTCGTGCATGCTTTTTTGCATAAGAACTGTAGAAGAAGATGAAAGAATGAAAAAAGACTTATCTTATTCAAGGGGTCTCGGGTTTGTTATATAACATGAAATCCTAGAGAGCTCAAAGGAGAAACTACATAAATGCTCCTAAGAAAATCCTAGCATATTAAATATTCCTAGCACATATAATATTCTCCTCTAGAATATACCTAGCACATAGAATATTCTCCTAACATATATACTCCTAGTACAGAATATTCTCCTAACACCCCCCTCAAGTTGGAGCATATATGTCGATCATGCCTAACTTGAAAATCATTAATGAGAGACGCTTCTTTGGTAGTGCTTTCGTGAATATATCTACAACTTGAAGGTATGTGGAGATATGAGGGGTAATAATCTTTCCTCATCGTACTGCATCTCGAATGAAGTGACAGTCAACTTCAATGTGCTTAGTCCGCTGATGAATCCACGATTTATCGTCTTTATTCTTTTATTTTAGCTTCATTTCCATAGTCAAATACCTGTAAATACCCACTAATTTCATAAAATTAACATTTTGCATGCATTTGTTAAATATGCATTTTTGATACTTTTTGTACTCAAATAAAAGAATAAAGAAGAAAAGAAAAATAAAAGAAAAATAAATGATGTATTTATAAAATAAATGCAAACTGGCCCGAACCTCGAGTGAAGGTCAAGGCTTGACCTGATCGACAATGAATAAAGTGGGGGGAGATAGGGTCTTTAATTCAAAAATCCAAAAATATTTTGTAAATATTTCCCTGTATATTTGTACAAAACTTATATTATTTTATTTGTACATAAATTGACTTCAAATTACATATTTTTGTAAACAAAAATTGTAAATAAAAATGTGTTTTAAATAATAAAAATAATTACAAAATAAAATATTGTACAAATTTCAAATAATCACACTCAGAAAAAGTCGTAAAGAGATAATTAAAGAACCAATTCCGGCTCCATATGAATTCAAATTGAATCAAAATCACTTTTATTATACTATAAATTAGATTATCTATCAAATGGCAGTGGTTTCATAATTTTTAAAGTTACAGTTAAAAAGTCAGTTTTCTGGGGTGGTTTGTGTAGTTTTACATATTTATTTTTTATACATAATATACATAACGATAAATATTATCTTTATTATTAAAATAAAAAAATAAAAAAAAAGAAAATTAAAAAAAATTATTTTAAAATAATTCCTTAATTGTACATTTGTATATTATATTATATGTGCATAATATTTGTATACAACTAATTTCCTTACATCTAAATTACCAAAAAAAAGTAAATATCTAACATTAATTAATTAATTAAAATTATGAAATTTTTTCCACGCTATTTTTCCGATCTCTACATTTCACATTCTATCTCACACAACCTATCACATCTGATCACGCACAATGGTCGGATCCACAGATCTATCTTTCATCTCGCCAAGATCCTCAACTGCACACGCACTCCATTATATTTATAAATAAATAAAAACAAAAAATTTGCATAGTTGTTTCTCTCTCTAACATTTGTTTTACAGGAAAATTAAAAAAATGTATAAAAAAATTTTATTTTCTTTCTATACATCTGTTTCTTAAAAAAATTATTTATATCTCTACTTTTCTTTAACATATAAAAAGTATGAAAAATAAAAATAAATTTTAAAAAACAACAACAGGTCAACAGCTGCGCCAGCCCCACCTCCGCTACGGCCACAACACCGCCATCCGCCGACCTCCTCGGATGTCTGTGCCGCACACGACGCTAGCCTCAGCGGTGCCTCCACGCGACGCCCCTCCGCTACTTCCATTGTCGAAGAACCGCATCGCCCCAGCCGCGCCACACATCAGCCTCCAGCAGCGTCGTCGCTGCGCGCCATCCTTCTGCCCTCCGCTACTCCTCCGCCTCCGACAGGAGGCCGACGACTCCGCTCGCAGTGCCCCCAAGCCGCACGCTCTAGCCTCGCACGGACCTCTGTGCTCCGCCTTCCACCTCCAGCGAGCGACGACGCGCGCACCGTCAGGCCCCGTGCTCCAGCACAACATCGTTGCGGAGCCTTCCCCCTTTCGACGGCTGCGTCAGGCCTCCCGCCTCCGCACCTCGTCGATCTCTATGTGGCGGCCCCCAACGGCGTCCCACTTGGACCCTCCCCTCTTGCTAAAAGAAACAAAGCCGAAGGAACCTAGGGTTTAGAACAAAAAAGCATATTTAGGAAAATTGCAATAAATCCCCTAGAACTCTCTAAATTTGCTGAACAATCCTTGTACTCTAGAGCCAATCACATGGCACATGTTAATGGGTAATTTACACTTTTCTTCCCTCTGTTTATTTCTTGTTCCATCTTCATGCAAAAACTTTTAGGGTGCGTTTGGTTGGCGGGTTAAGGCGGGTTAAACTGGTAGAGGGTAACCCGTTTTTGGATTTTGGTGTTTGGATAGAGGGTTAAACTGGGGGTGGGTTAGAAGTGGGTTTGGGGTGATATGATTGTATTGAAGTTTGAAAAAATGAGTAGTTATTGTGATGTGATTGTATTGAAGTTTGAAAAAGTGAGTAGAAGTAGAGTAGTTTATAATTTTTATATGATATGATGGTATAATATATTATTTTTTGATAGGATTGATGATGTAAAATTGATTTATTTAATTTTTTTTAAAAAGGAATAAAGTGGGGCCCACGGGGAGAGAGGGGGATGTGGGTTAAGGAGGGTAAACTCCCCTAACCCGCAGGTAACCCGTCATCCAAACGGTACCTTAATATTTGCATTTAAGTTCCTGTGTGTCCAGACTGTTTATTTGCATCTTCTTCTTAATGAAATAAATGTTATTTGAGCTCTAAAAATTTTTACAAAAAATTGTATATGCTCCTGCTTTGTTCTTAAACATTGTATAAAATTTCATTGCATTTTATTTTTATTTGATATTTTTTTAAAAAGAATTAAAAAATAGTATCTTTTCTCTGGTCGAAATTTAAAAAATCATAAAAATTCAAAAACTTGCCTCAAAATTCCAAAAAAATACTATTGGTGTATTTTACTGTCCTTTAACTTCTTTCTAATTTCTTGTACATTGATCATTTATAAAACCCCATAAAGCTACGAAAGATTAAAAATCTTAAAAATTTATAAAAATTTTTATAAAAATCCAAAAATTCTGATTTCAATATCTTTTTGTAGATATTTAATTGCACTTTAGGGTAAATAACTTCCAGGAGTTTTGGACATTAAAGTAATTTTAAGTTGCAAAATACTCTTTGTTTTACACTGCTTACCTTTGTTTGCCACTGTTTGATTTTTATAAAATCATAAAAACACTAGAAAAATTTGAAAAAAATTATCAAAAACATTTTAAAACCTTTAACACCTAAAAATATATTTTTTGTAATTTTCTGAAAATTTTTGAATAGTTTAAAATACAAAAAGAATGTGGTGTGTGTATTTTTATCCCCTTGTGCATATTGTTCCTCATTTGAAAATAAAAAAATTGAAAAAGCAAAAACCACTAAAAATTATCTTCGAAATTTGACTACTAAGTTTTTAAATTGTGCTCCATGTGTTCGACCCTGGTCGCTATAACAAGTAAATTGAATAGCGAAAATCGCTTACATTTCATTGTTTGATTTTCTCTTATACATTGATGAATACCCATTCATCACTCTTTATTCTTTTATTTTAGCTACAAAACCTTTGACAAACACATGTATATATTTTTAAATATCAATAATTACCATTTGACATGCATTATGTAAAATACAATAATTAGCATGTTTTTGTGCATAAATAAAAGAATAAAGAGACAAAAGAAAAAGAGGAGATATTTAGAATAAATATTGAGCGATCTAATCCCAAGGGAGGGCTCAGCATGGGCCTGACCGCATAAAAACCCAAGTAGAGGGAGATAAGGAAGCTCATGTGTGTAAATATATCTATAAATAAATAAAAATAATTTCCTCCAAAAATAAAAATAAAAATGGGTTTGTATTTATTTGTACATATTTGTAAATATTAAATTAAAATAAAAAAAAGAAAATTAAAAAGAAAACAAAAAGGCCTTCACCTTGTACATAAGCCATGTAGATAGAAACCCTTTATCTATTTATTTATCCCTATAAATAAATAAATTAAAATTCTATAAAAAATGTATATACTCTATATCTCATGGTGTAAATAAATAAAATAAAAACCATAAAAACAAAAATAAAATAAAAAGGATAAAAATAAAATCAAAACTCAACATTGTATATATAGCATATATGCATATAAATAAAAGTAATTATTTTACCCTTGTACATAAATAATAAAAATAAAATAAAAATACCAAAATATTCCAAATTTTATTCTATAAATAAATAAAATATAAAATTGGAATAAAAATGTATAAAAATAAATAATTAAAAATCAAAATTAAAAATACAATATTGTATATACCTATGTATATAGTACTATATTGTAAATACCTAATTTTTATTTCAAAAAAATAAATAAAAATCACAAAAAAATAGTTTATAAATAAATAAACATTTTTTATGTTTTAACTTTTCCAAAATAGCTATTTTATTTTGAATTTCCAATTATTTTACACGTGGCTGCATCCCATTTGTCCACGGGGGATGTTGACCCCCCGGTCAACTCCCCCCCGGACCACAGCCCCGCGGATCTGCGCCCGACCGCCATTTCTCCCATTTATTGCGTCATTATCCGACCACCAAACCTCGAAACCCCGGGCTCCGTTTGTTCCCTGATCGACCTAGATCCACGCCCGGGGTGGGTTTTGGGGATCCGCGCTCCGATCGAGTCACCCGACTCCCATCTTCTCGGACCCCTAGCCACTTAAATGCTCAGCTCCGCCGCACGATTCTAGCATCTTTGGCTCCGCATTATCCACTCCAGGACCTCCATTGCTCTCGCCTGAGTGACAGCAAGCTGAGGGTAGTGTCGCAGCGAGGAGGGAGTGCTCAGACCATTGATCCGGCGACCTAGCGCCGCCATGCGCCGCCCCCTGCGTGGTGCTCGAGCCTCGGGCATCGACGACCCTCGAGGCGAAGACCCAGAGCTTCATCAGCTCGTCCCCAGCCGACCTCGACCATCAGGTAACCTTGGCTAATTTCGAGTTACGCGCAAATCGCCCGTTCACTTTTGACTGTCGATTCCGATCATCTCCGACCCCCTTTCGATCATCGGACGACACCATCACGGTCGCCCTTCTCCCCCGCACATTCTTCACCCGTCCATTCAACCCAGTCCGCACAGGAACTGGGATTCGAGCTCCCTCGCCGTCGCATCGCCGGAGCTCCTCCGTCCCGATGCACCGTTCACCCCCTTCACCTCTAACCAGGTCGAGGCATTTTGCCCTCAACCCAGGAGGCTTTCTATGTCACTTTGCAGGTCAGAGGAGGACCATCTGAGGTCCTCCACATTCAGCACATGAGCTTCATCTCCGTCGTTGTCGCCTGGGCTCTTCGGAGCTCCTTGGCGCCATCGGAGGGGCTCTTCAGATGCGGGAGGCTCCGACGACTCTTTTCCAATCTTCAGCAGCCCCCGAGGAGGACCACCGTGCGCGTACTGAGCCGGCGAAGTTCGTCGGCCACCTGTTCTCGGAAGACCCTCCAGAGCTGTCCGTTCCGCCTTGTTTACTCCGGAAATCGGTGGTCTTAAGCTCCTCACAAGGCGGGAACTTAGTCGCTGAGTCGACCACACGAGATCCGGAATAAAACAACAATTAACCCACAATAAATATATGCAATAAATAACAAAAATGTGGAGTTAAAATTTATTATAACTCTACATGTAAAATGTGTATAGGTGTAAGTACAGGTAGAGGTCGAACACTGGGAGGCGAATGGTTGTATGTAATGTATCGTTCAATTATTCAATCAATTGTGCATGTCCTTTTATTGTTTTTGTGGGTTTTGGGTTTTGTAATTTTTTATATTTTTGTTTTTATAATTTTTATTTTGATTTTATATTTTATACTTTTTTTTTATTTTCTTTTCTTTTTATATTATTAATTATATAAATCTATATACTATATATATATAAAGATATATATATATATATATATATATATGAAGAGAGAGAGAAGTAATATAGAATATATATATTTATAAACATAAAAACTTAATATATAGACTTATATTTTTAACTTCTTTTTTTTTTATTATTTTTTTTTATATTTCTAATTTTTATGTATTTTTTTTAATTCAAAAATGTCCACAATATAGGACTAAATAAATAGCCGTATATAATTTGGGTTTTAAAAATATCAAATAACACCCAAAATTGCCCAAATTAATTTTCACATATTAATAATAATATATATATAATTATAAAAGAGAGAAATGTATTTTTAGGGTTTTTTAAAGAGTTTTTCTAATTTTTATGTTGCTTTTGGGGTTTTATGATTTTTTTTTAATTTTCTTTTTCATATTTTTAGGGTTTTTCATTTTCTGGACTCAATATATATATAAATATAGCATATATAATTTTTTTGGAATTTTTCAAAAAGATTTTCTAATTTTTTTGTATTTTCTAATTTAGACAGTACAAAAATGGCTTCTTTTTCATTTTTAATAATTAGGAAAAATGCAAAAAATGCAAACTAAAATGCTGGCGTGAACTAACATGGCATGGAGCACCTATCCTAATTTTTGTGGATTTTTAGAAGCCTAATAGGTATTTTTAATAAATAGATAAAGACACAAAGAGTAATTAAGCCTGGCAGGGGCATTTTTGCAAATAAAATAACATCCAGGGGCACAGGTGCAAAAATACCAGAACATTATAACTTGTTTTTGAATTTTAAGGACTAAAACCAATTAAGCAAACCCACCAGGGCCCCCTTGCAATTTAACCGTCACGCGGGACAGCACGTGATCCGCACTCACAGGGACCGAAACGCAATTACAGAAAATGTAGGGTCCTGGTTGCAATTTTTCACAAAAATAATACACTGAATATTTTATTTAATGGACTAAAAATAAATATGTAAATCTACAGGGGGACTTGTGCAATTTTACCACCTCACGTGGAACTACACGTGAGGTGACGTGGACTGGACCCAAGTGTAATATGCAAGAGCTACAGGGGGTCATAAGCAAAATCGCCACATTATTTACAACGTGATATTTATTTTACAATACTAAAAATTAAATACAAAAAAAAGAAGGGGCTAGATGTGCAAATTACCCCTAAAAGGCGCTTTATTCGACGGCTGATCTTCGTTCACTTGACACGTGGCGCCTCCACGTGCGCCGATGACGCTTCGCCGATGAGCGGAGAGGATTAGATCACCGGGGGTGATCAGACGGTCATCACAGCGCTCCATCGGACGGCTGGCAATCGCACTGGACCTTCGTCTTCATCCAACGGCGGAGAGGTCGCGTGGAAGAACAGGGAAGAAGCCTCGCCGGGGCGAGCTTCCTCCGCTCGGATCTCGCTCCTCCGCCGGTCTTCGTCGCTCCTGAAGGCCCACAAAGCTTCCTGGCAGGGTCGTCTTCATGCTGGAGGTCTCAGATCGGCCAAAGGTTCACTGGAGCGCCCCCGCGAGGTCGGAGAAGAAAAGGGGCTCCAGGTACCTCCGGCGTTCGTGTAACGCGCCTCCTAGTGCTTCTCAGCGCACCAAACCTGCACAGGAACTAGGCGCGGCTCGAGGCGATACTCCTCGGCCCAAAAATGAAGCTGTTAGCATATGAAATGGAGGCGGGCGGCGATACTCCGGCGAAGTGGCGGAGGGGAGCATCGATTCGCGGAACCAAGGAGGCTCCGGTTGGTAGGGAGTGGCTGGAAGGTGGAGAAAGCGAAGAGGAACGAAATGAGGGCGGAATGGTATCGGGGCACAGTCGGAAACAAGGTGAAAAGCTCGCCGGAGCGGAGCTCCGGCGAACTACGAATCGGCCATTCTACGCTGATCTACTGGACTAAAGGCTAAGTAAAAGGCGGAATTAAAATGCTGGAACAAAAATCTAACTAAAATAAGTAAAAGCGCAGCTCTTATACCTGGGGGCCGCCAGGGAGCAGGGTGGTCGCCGGAGCACCACCGCGTCAAAATTTCTCCGACCTCCGGCCAAGTCGAGGTGCTGGGCGACTCCTCCTGTCACGAGGGACACACCAGGAGCAAGAACAAGGCGTTTTGGTGGAGTGAAAATGGCCAAATTCGGCCGGAAAGTCGGAGGTTTTTATTTATAGACATCCCTGGAATCCCCCATTGACCGGCGATTATTGGAGTATCTACACTATGTACAATGGATCTAAGCAATCGGCGCGAATCTTGGATGATCAGGGAACAAAATCTGTGAAGGGACTGTGGTCGATTGATAACTGTGGTGAGCGGGAAAAAGGGAGGAAATCAGGGAAAAGATCGTCCTTGTCACGTCAGGCGGCTGGAGGTCGAGTTGACCTGCGGTCAACAGGCGCGACGCGCCCATTGGTCCACCTCAGCCGCTACACGCCAAAATAGGGACCCTTATTAAAAAATGAATTATTTATCCTAGTAAATGATTTTATTAGATTTTACATATAAAATAAAAAATGTTTATAAATTAATGTAGTATTTATTTATGATTTTTATTTATTTTTTTGAAGTATTTTATTATGGTTTTATTAAAATAATGTGTATATGTATGTATTTTATATGTATTTTTGTATATTTTATTTTTAGTTTATTTATTTTATTTTATTATTTTAGTTTCTTATTTTATGATTTTATAACTTATTTTTGTGAGTATAAATATATTTTTATTTTATTTTTATGAGTTTATTTATATTTTTAAATAAATAGATGTATGTGTATGTATGTATACTTATAGGTATTTTACCTATATATTATATACATTTTATTTATTTGATGAATTTTATTTGTTTTTATTTTGGATTTGTATTTTTAATAAGCTATGTGTAATATATATATATTTTTTAGAAAAATATAGATGAATAAAATAATTAAAGAATGTTTTCCCCTTTATTTATATACACATGGGTAGCATAGGTATTTTGCCTAGGTATTATCCAGGCTTATTTTATTTTTTGAAATTTCTTTTTGGTTTTCTTTTAATTTCAATATGTACATGTATTATAAATATTATTTATAAAATTCTAAAAATATAATTTTGTACAAATAATAATTATTGAATAAAATGAATATTTTAATCGGGCACTATGTACAATGAGGGTCAAAAACCTAACTTCCACAGATGGACTCCAAAAATTATGAAACCAATTTTATAAAATATATTATGGAATGCTATATACAATTAAAGGTGAGTTTGGGTGATTTGGAGTTTTTATTTGCAAGATATGGGTCTGTGAAGTTGAGATTTTTGGTTTTTATTTTGTGTATAAAATATACACTGTATATTATTTTTGTACAAAATCAATTTTGTATTTTTATTTACATTATTATCTACCACTTTCATGTACAACGTATTTTTATTTGATGAATAAATAATTATATACAAAATAGGTGTCAAAAATGCATGAATAAATGAATAAATAAATGAGATATTTATTGTATTATTGGCCCTTATCTCCCCCTACTTTATTTCTTGTCGACCAATTCCATGCTGGCCTTGGTCTCGGGGTTAGGGTCATAAAATATTTGCAATATTTTATTCCTTTTTCTTTTCTTCTCTTTATTCTATAATTTTGGCATTAAAAACCTTATTTTGTGTACATTTAATATAATAAATAATGAATGCTAATATGTACAAATTAATGCTATTTACATGCATTTGCTGGGGTTTTTAAGGCCAAAATGATAGAATAAAGGTGATGAAATGGAGATTCATCACCCCCCTATACTTGCCTTTGCTAGTCCCTAGCAAATACTTATGCAATAAGTACAAAAAGAACAAAGAATAAGAAGAAAAGAAAAAGTAAAAATAATGAATTTAAAGAATAAATTGGGTTGATCATGATTATTAAACTCATCTGTACAAAATCAAAGTTTGGAGCTCAAGTTAGACCTTGGTGTGAGAATGTGTGTGGAACCTAGTCGGAAACCAAATTTAAAACACAACAGCCTTCGAGAGTCACAGAACTTGGTTCAAATCACCTCAATAACCAGGTCAGAACTAGCCTACACCATACACAAACCCTTATGACTATGAAGCTGACTTGTACGGTGTAAGTGATGGTGGCTCTCCCCAACTGAAATGACAAAGGAACTGACTTCTCCAGAATGACAACCCAATGATTCCCTAATCCAGCCCTCTACCGTCAAGGAGCGGGGTATTCCCTTCTAAGTTCAAGTGGCATCCGACTCAAGAGGAGGGGGGGGGTAGAGAAAAGAATGGACGGTAGCCAGTGTAGCTACCTATCCTAGGATGCAAGACCAGTGTAGTCAAGTCATCTAGCTGCAGGCTCACATGGTGTAACTTTGATGCTCAAGCTTGCTTATTTTCTATACAACATATGTACATACTCCGGCAGGCACTTTTATTCTTATTTACAAGCCTGTCCACTTTTTTGGAGTTTTTCTTTTTTTTTCTTTTTTTTTTTTCAACATACTATGTACAGCAGCATTTACATAAGGACTTTTTCCTCTTGAGCCAGAAGACTATCCCTCTTTTGAAGCTTTATTGCAACCCACACTCTCCTGTCATTCGACATCATTGAAACTGGACCAGGTTGGGGTGCACTTCCCTCCCTAGACGAGGACGAATGTTTCCACCCGTGTGCGTCTCAGACTGGCAAATCCAACCCCCTCACCACTCCAACTGAGTTGAGCCAAGTGAAAGGTGCAAGTGTCCAAGTTAGGTCACGGCCAACAAGAGTCATGCGTGTGTTTCGAACAGTTCTAGTTAGTCCACTGAGGTGACTTGAACCCAGCCCTGCTTTCTCAAAGAATTAAGTCTGAATAGACCTGAAGTACCTTAAACCTAGTTCCCATAAGGTTCCAGTGTAGTTAGGTGCAGTAAGGTCCAACCAAGCTCCAATCTTCGACTTTATTGGACTAGTTCAATCATCAAGCTCAATCAAAGAATATGAATGCTATGCAAATGCTATTTACAAATATGCAAAGAATAATACAATTTCAAAGAATTTTGAGAACAAAGAGGAGAGTTTTTACACAAAGAATTTTTACGAATAAAATAATTTGGTTACTCAAAATAGACAATATGTACAACTATTTACACGGGCGTGCCGCTTTATTTTAATGATTTTTAAAGAATTTAGAATTTAGTTTTTATTTACAGGTATATATACATTTATTAAAGAATATAGTATTTTAGTTATTATATGTGACTATTCCTCAAACTTATTTGACACATATTTTCAACTAATTTTTGAAAACTATAGTCCAAAATAATTTTTACAAACATTTTTACAAACATGTACACACATTTGAAAATCATTTTGCAAAGGTTTTTCAAAACCGTATATATAGATTTTTCAAAATATTTTTGCAACCATTTTTCAAACCATTTGCAAATCATTTTTCAAACATTTTATTTCACACAAAGAAAATAAATTTTTACAAACCACACATTTTTACAAAGATTGAAAACATGTAACAAAATGCTTTCAAAATAGTTTTCAATAAATGTTCACAATATTTTTCACACTATTTTTCAAACATTTTGCAAAAAATATTTTCACCTGATTTATTAATCAGTATATACAAAAGAATTTGAGGAATAATCCCATCTTTTTATTAAGAGTTTTTAATGAATTTAAAGAATTATTAGCCATATTATTAAGAGCATACGAAAGTACGAGTTATGGCTAAAGTATATACATAGTATATACGACCCCCCTATACTTAGCTTGAGCTATGTCCTCATAGATCGAAAAGAAAATAGAAGACATAACTCGTACTGAGTATAGACAAGTCTAAAGAATAAGAATAAGAGACAAAGGAAATAGAAGTTGACCGTCCCCCCTATACTTAGGATCAACTAATCCTAAGTATGGCAGACTGTACACAAAGCAGGGAGGGTCAAGGGTGGGAATAAATAGATCAAAGAATTAACAAATCAGGGCTGCACCCCCCTATACTTAGGACAAAGTACGTCCTAAGTACAGAAAACTGACACAAAGGGGCGACGCCTTTTATTTAGATACAGAAGATAGAAAAGGAAAAGAAGAAAAGAAAAAAAGGAGAAGAAAAGATATATATATATACAGATAGATGAAAAGATCGTGGAGAATATACACATCACTCCCCCTATACTTAGGGTGAGACCTCCTAAGTATAGGAACAGGAGTGACGAAAATGTGTAAGGAAAGAACGACTCGGTGTGTGCCCACCTACACTTAGGACAAGGTACGTCCTACGTGTAGATACAAAGATATGGCGATAGATCTGGGGCATACAACATGCGGGAGAAAGAATGAACAAGGCACACATATATACAAGCGGTGAAAAACTTGTTGAAGTACAGGGCGGTGTCTGATAAGCGACAACCGTGCTCTCGTCGACGTCTCCCTGTGAGAACGAGGACGCGGTCAGAAGGTGAAAATACACCCGAATATGCAATCAAGTGGGTGTCAGCTACCGGGGTAAACAGATCGAAAGGATAGATATCGGGTCCGGTAGCATGAAGCAGTCAATCGGCTCATATGGTCAACATGAGGGAACAGAGCCAATACCGTAAGACAGGGAGGAAGAAAGAGCAGTACAAATTCCTCCGGTCAATCAGAGTCTCAGATAGATCAGAAATAAGGCATATGAGACTGTGTGATGCACGGTGGTGATATAATCTGAAAGAATACACCGAACAACACAATATGTGGCTCACTCCTTAGCGAAGGTCCTCAAGGTGAGCAAAATCAGACGGATCCTAGAAGTGGTCTTGGTAGGCGACAGATCGGCTACCAGCAGAAGAGACCGGCAAATCAAGAAAGTGTGGCAGCATCCCGCAAATAACCCTCGGGGAGCGGGCTGCCAACTAGGCATGGCAATTGCAGATATCAGGAGCTCATCCTTGCGAGGACTGTCAAGGCGAGCAGACTCAGATGAGTCTAATCAGATGGGTCCCATGATCCATAGATAGGATAGGCAACTCAAGATGGGACCAAAAATCAAGTATATCAAACGATTCGGTTTCGTGCTCCGCAGATCGGAGACACAAGCAGCATGGGAAACCGAGCGTACAGAGAGTGTCGCAGACTCTCGCAGATAGTCCTCGGAGAGTACTACGATCTAGGCAAGGAATAGTCAGAATGTGTCTCTACCTTGCGAGGGTAGTCAAGGTGAGAGAAGGCATCCAAGGAGCCGGGTCCATCAGACGGATCCACAGAAATATAGTCTTGATAGATGGCAGACCATCTATCAGTAGAAGAGACTATCATAACAATAATGTGTCTTAGCCTCTCGCAGATAACCCTCGGAGAGCTATGAACTAGGCATGGAATAATCAGAAAAGTGGAGCTCTGCCTTGCAAGGACCGTCAAGGAGAGCAATCGGACAGTTGGCCTTATGTGCCGACAGATCGGGCACACAGTCACAGAGGGAGGCCAATCAAGCATATCAGCTGACGCGGTTTCGGGTCCTATCAAAAGGGCGACCCAAGTAGTGTATGAAACCGTAGTCCTAGAAATTGTCGCATTTTCCCGCAGATAGTCCTCGGGGGCAAATGCGAACTAGATTAATGAAGGTCACGAGAATGCTGGCATAAAATCTCAGGTCCTCGAAATACTATGAATCTATCAACCAACAGGAGGGCATAAGATCAGGGGAGGGGGAAAATCATCAGGCCAATCACAAAACATCCCTCAGGTCAATCCAGTAAGCTGAGATGGCACGAAAAGTAGTCAAGAATTCTCTAAGTGCCATGGTGGATCAAAGAGTCAGGAGATCAAGGACGACTTAATCAGGAAGATGAGAGATCATGTAGGATCCGCACACACTTATCAAGAAATCCAAAGTAGAATAATCCGTTAATCCTCAAAGATCAAGATGGGTGGAACCTCAAATAGATAGATCAATCAATGCTCATGATATCATCATCAACTCATCTCAGCACATCACATCCTTAATCCGGTGTGCGAGAACTAAAATTCCTCAATAATGCATCACACCTATGCTCTATGCATCATCAAAAATCCTCAAGAACTCCATATGCATGTATCAAAGACAAATCCACCAGATCGATCTCAGCAGCCTCAACATCATGGGCCCGGCTTACACAAATAATCTTGTATAAATAATCCTCGATGCGGGCCTCATCATTATGCACAGCATTCCCGGGTAAAGGGAAAGATGATACGGGGGATACGTGGAATATGGATAAGAAGGGTACACCAAGGGGTGGAGAAGCTTATTGAGCGGGCGTGCCAATATCATGGGTGGTAGAAAGGTGATACAGAGGGAACGAGGAGGGCGGGTGAGAAGATCGGTACATAGACAAAATTAGGTGTTCCACACAAGGCGGGAACACCATCAAAATTGCGGTCCGAAGAGCGGTCTCTCCTCGAACCAGAGAAGATGGTACGATGGATACATAGAAGATGGTGAAGAAGCGGGAAACAAAGGACTTGGCGAAGAATGATTGAGCTCAAGCGCCAATATCACGACTCGATGCATGATGAAGAGATATATGTATAAGAGGGGTAGAGAGACTCAAAGATAAAAATGCATGACTCACACGATGGAACTGACTACTCTAGTAATGAATGAAAACACAATGGACTCCAAGTCACAATCAATACACAAGGCAAGACCCCCAATTCACCTACTCAACACGGTGAAGACCATCAGGTGATGGTCATTTATCTTTTCGATTTTAGAGTTAGGTGAGAATCACAAAGTTGTACAAACACTTAGGAGGCTTGATAGGATTTGGGCTCTACTCCTTAGCGTGTACGTGAGCACTTAAAACGCATACAATGAGGGGGTTGCTCTCCCAAGACAAGGAATCCATTACGTTTTATTTTTAAGTCCAATAGAGTTAGCAGTCCCGATTTTATTTAAGTTATCACTTTTTTTGGGTATTTTCAATGCTCGTGCCTATCGAGGTTCCAATTTCCGTTAAGCATCCTAAGTGGCAAAAACAGAGGGAGAAGGTCGGAAAAGCCATGCAAGTCACAAATCGATGATGCATGCTAAGTAAGAAGACTTACAGTGCCTCCCAGCTCTCTCCATGCGGGATGCAAAACAGAATTTGAAACCTATGCTATATGCAAATGCAAGCCGAAGAAATCGCCCTAGGATAGTAACTGCTATTATCGTGAAGCACCACAAGTCAGTCGCTTATCCTTAACCTAAGAGTCCGGTCTTGGCTCACCCCTCCTCTTCTCGACACACTCGAGTTCAGGAGTAGCGCTTGATGGGGCTCGCTCACGGCACAGGGGTTAAGAGATAAATGAACCGACTGTTTGAATTTGACTAGATCCAAAACGCACTATAGGTACATGCAAATATATTTAGGGTGTTTGGACCTAATCTATCGGCAAGCAACTCCTAAGCTAGGTCTCATTCACACAAAATAATAAAAATAAAAATAGAAAAGAAAAGGCGTCAAAACCGTCGAGGCCCCCAAGGGAACAATCCCTCGGGCAATGGACCTCGGGAGTCGGAGTGTACCTGTGAGAGTCCTGTATTATTACAAAAGTCTAAGGGTCACTCTCTCGCATGAATATACATAATAAAATAATGTTCATAAAATAAGACTGCCATCTAAAAATTCTCCTTCATCTGCTATTGATGCTCTCTCCTGTTGGCTAATGTAGAAGAGCCAACTCCGCCTTGCTTGGGTGCATTGGTCCTCCTAGGAGGTCCTCCTTCGCTTGGCGGTCCCTCGCATCAAAGACAAAAAGAGAGAGATGGTCAGAGCAGTCAATCATTAATATCAAATAAAAATAAAAATAAAAATCACACAAATAAATGAAGGACATGAACAAAGAATCAAATAAAGGAACAAATAAGCACTCAAAATCATACAAAATCCGTTGCCTCCCCGGCAACGGCGCCATTTGTTTACTCCGGAAATCGGTGGTCTTAAGCTCCTCACAAGGCGGGAACTTAGTCGCTGAGTCGACCACACGAGATCCGGAATAAAACAACAATTAACCCACAATAAATATATGCAATAAATAACAAAAATGTGGAGTTAAAATTTATTATAACTCTACATGTAAAATGTGTATAGGTGTAAGTACAGGTAGAGGTCGAACACTGGGAGGCGAATGGTTGTATGTAATGTATCGTTCAATTATTCAATCAATTGTGCATGTCCTTTTATTGTTTTTGTGGGTTTTGGGTTTTGTAATTTTTTATATTTTTGTTTTTATAATTTTTATTTTGATTTTATATTTTATACTTTTTTTTATTTTCTTTTCTTTTTATATTATTAATTATATAAATCTATATACTATATATATATATAAAGAGATATATATATATATGAAGAGAGAGAGAAGTAATATAGAATATATATATTTATAAACATAAAAACTTAATATATAGACTTATATTTTTAACTTCTTTTTTTTATTATTTTTTTTTATATTTCTAATTTTTATGTATTTTTTTTAATTCAAAAATGTCCACAATATAGGACTAAATAAATAGCCGTATATAATTTGGGTTTTAAAAATATCAAATAACACCCAAAATTGCCCAAATTAATTTTCACATATTAATAATAATATATATATAATTATAAAAGAGAGAAATGTATTTTTAGGGTTTTTTAAAGAGTTTTTCTAATTTTTATGTTGCTTTTGGGGTTTTATGATTTTTTTTTAATTTTCTTTTTCATATTTTTAGGGTTTTTCATTTTCTGGACTCAATATATATATAAATATAGCATATATAATTTTTTTGGAATTTTTCAAAAACATTTTCTAATTTTTTTGTATTTTCTAATTTAGACAGTACAAAAATGGCTTCTTTTTCATTTTTAATAATTAGGAAAAATGCAAAAAATGCAAACTAAAATGCTGGCGTGAACTAACATGGCATGGAGCACCTATCCTAATTTTTGTGGATTTTTAGAAGCCTAATAGGTATTTTTAATAAATAGATAAAGACACAAAGAGTAATTAAGCCTGGCAGGGGCATTTTTGCAAATAAAATAACATCCAGGGGCACATGTGCAAAAATACCAGAACATTATAACTTGTTTTTGAATTTTAAGGACTAAAACCAATTAAGCAAACCTGCCAGGGCCCCCTTGCAATTTAACCGTCACGCGGGACAGCACGTGATCCGCACTCACAGGGACCGAAACGCAATTACAGAAAATGTAGGGTCCTGGTTGCAATTTTTCACAAAAATAATACACTGAATATTTTATTTAATGGACTAAAAATAAATATGTAAATCTACAGGGGGACTTGTGCAATTTTACCACCTCACGTGGAACTACACGTGAGGTGACGTGGACTGGACCCAAGTGTAATATGCAAGAGCTACAGGGGGTCATAAGCAAAATCGCCACATTATTTACAACGTGATATTTATTTTACAATACTAAAAATTAAATACAAAAAAAAGAAGGGGCTAGATGTGCAAATTACCCCTAAAAGGCGCTTTATTCGACGGCTGATCTTCGTTCACTTGACACGTGGCGCCTCCACGTGCGCCGATGACGCTTCGCCGATGAGCGGAGAGGATTAGATCACCGGGGGTGATCAGACGGTCATCACAGCGCTCCATCGGACGGCTGGCAATCGCACTGGACCTTCGTCTTCATCCAACGGCGGAGAGGTCGCGTGGAAGAACAGGGAAGAAGCCTCGCCGGGGCGAGCTTCCTCCGCTCGGATCTCGCTCCTCCGCCGGTCTTCGTCGCTCCTGAAGGCCCACAAAGCTTCCTGGCAGGGTCGTCTTCATGCTGGAGGTCTCAGATCGGCCAAAGGTTCACTGGAGCGCCCCCGCGAGGTCGGAGAAGAAAAGGGGCTCCAGGTACCTCCGACGTTCGTGTAACGCGCCTCCTAGTGCTTCTCAGCGCACCAAACCTGCACAGGAACTAGGCGCGGCTCGAGGCGATACTCCTCGGCCCAAAAATGAAGCTGTTAGCATAGGAAATGGAGGCGGGCGGCGATACTCCGGCGAAGTGGCGGAGGGGAGCATCGATTCGCGGAACCAAGGAGGCTCCGGTTGGTAGGGAGTGGCTGGAAGGTGGAGAAAGCGAAGAGGAACGAAATGAGGGCGGAATGGTATCGGGGCACAGTCGGAAACAAGGTGAAAAGCTCGCCGGAGCGGAGCTCCGGCGAACTACGAATCGGCCATTCTACGCTGATCTACTGGACTAAAGGCTAAGTAAAAGGCGGAATTAAAATGCTGGAACAAAAATCTAACTAAAATAAGTAAAAGCGCAGATCTTATACCTGGGGGCCGCCAGGGAGCAGGGTGGTCGCCGGAGCACCACCGCGTCAAAATTTCTCCGACCTCCGGCCAAGTCGAGGTGCTGGGCGACTCCTCCTGTCACGAGGGACACACCAGGAGCAAGAACAAGGCGTTTTGGTGGAGTGAAAATGGCCAAATTCGGCCGGAAAGTCGGAGGTTTTTATTTATAGACATCCCTGGAATCCCCCATTGACCGGCGATTATTGGAGTATCTACACTATGTACAATGGATCTAAGCAATCGGCGCGAATCTTGGATGATCAGGGAACAAAATCTGTGAAGGGACTGTGGTCGATTGATAACTGTGGTGAGCGGGAAAAAGGGAGGAAATCGGGGAAAAGATCGTCCTTGTCACGTCAGGCGGCTGGAGGTCGAGTTGACCTGCGGTCAACAGGCGCGACGCGCCCATTGGTCCACCTCAGCCGCTACACGCCAAAATAGGGACCCTTATTAAAAAATGAATTATTTATCCTAGTAAATGATTTTATTAGATTTTACTTATAAAATAAAAAAGGTTTATAAATTAATGTAGTATTTATTTATGATTTTTATTTATTTTTTTGAAGTATTTTATTATGGTTTTATTAAAATAATGTGTATATGTATGTATTTTATATGTATTTTTGTATATTTTATTTTTAGTTTATTTATTTTATTTTATTATTTTAGTTTCTTATTTTATGATTTTATAACTTATTTTTGTGAGTATAAATATATTTTTATTTTATTTTTATGAGTTTATTTATATTTTTAAATAAATAGATGTATGTGTATGTATGTATACTTATAGGTATTTTACCTATATATTATATACATTTTATTTATTTGATGAATTTTATTTGTTTTTATTTTGGATTTGTATTTTTAATAAGCTATGTGTAATATATATATATTTTTTAGAAAAATATAGATGAATAAAATAATTAAAGAATGTTTTCCCCTTTATTTATATACACATGGGTAGCATAGGTATTTTGCCTAGGTATTATCCAGGCTTATTTTATTTTTTGAAATTTCTTTTTGGTTTTCTTTTAATTTCAATATGTACATGTATTATAAATATTATTTATAAAATTCTAAAAATATAATTTTGTACAAATAATAATTATTGAATAAAATGAATATTTTAATCGGGCACTATGTACAATGAGGGTCAAAAACCTAACTTCCACAGATGGACTCCAAAAATTATGAAACCAATTTTATAAAATATATTATGGAATGCTATATACAATTAAAGGTGAGTTTGGGTGATTTGGAGTTTTTATTTGCAAGATATGGGTCTGTGAAGTTGAGATTTTTGGTTTTTATTTTGTGTATAAAATATACACTGTATATTATTTTTGTACAAAATCAATTTTGTATTTTTATTTACATTATTATCTACCACTTTCATGTACAACGTATTTTTATTTGATGAATAAATAATTATATACAAAATAGGTGTCAAAAATGCATGAATAAATGAATAAATAAATGAGATATTTATTGTATTATTGGCCCTTATCTCCCCCTACTTTATTCCTTGTCGACCAATTCCATGCTGGCCTTGGTCTCGGGGTTAGGGTCATAAAATATTTGCAATATTTTATTCCTTTTTCTTTTCTTCTCTTTATTCTATAATTTTGGCATTAAAAACCTTATTTTGTGTACATTTAATATAATAAATAATGAATGCTAATATGTACAAATTAATGCTATTTACATGCATTTGCTGGGGTTTTTAAGGCCAAAATGATAGAATAAAGGTGATGAAATGGAGATTCATCACGCCTTCACCTGCCAGATTATATACGAACCGTTCGATCAGGACGAAGAAGAGGCCAGCAGCCACCGTCAGATCAGACACGTGGCCTCTTCTCCGCCCTCCATCCAACGAAGGGTAGCCATCATTTCTCGACCGTCGATCCCCCCACGTGGCATACCCTCCACCGTTGGATCAGAGCCAGAGCTTCTTCGTTGAGGCGCCACCACTCCCAACCATTCGATCAGCCACGTGGCGCCATCGCGGCCCTCAAATCAGAATAAGGGGTAATATCACTTAGGCCCCCTTTCTTTTTGTTTTTATTAAATAGTCCTGTAAATATTTTAGAGCTTTTATTTTAGTTTGGTAAATTGCATAGCGGACCTTGTCATTTTTTTAATTGCACTTCTACCCCTGTGTATTGTGGACACGTACTTCGTCACGTTTATTTTGTGGTAAATTGCATGTAAGGGCCTGTGGTTTCTGGTTGTTATGAAATGAAAGATATTTTTAGATATTTGCAAATATGCCCCTGTGAGTGTTTTTAATTGAGCATGTGTTGAATACAGTGGGCATTTTACACTTAAGCCCCTGGACTTTTAGCACCAGTTGCTAATTAATCTAGAGACATAAGTTATTTGCAGATAGGTCCCTGAGTGCGTAATCCACGTGCCTGGCGCGCGCGATATTGGTGTTTTTGCACCTGGACCCCCTACATTTCTATGCTTGTTACTTTTAGGCCCCCAGAGCATATTTTTATGACAAATAGGTCCCTGTGACCGTGGGCTTGTATTTGTTGTAAATAAAATATCAAATATCATCCAAATTACGTGAAAATTTGACACTGTCACCTGCCACTGTGTAGAATTTTCACTGATTTTTGGGAAATTTTTGGAGCCCTTTTATTATTTTTAAAAAATCAAAAACCTCTCTTTTTGTCGCTGTCCAGTTATAAAAATCACAAAAAATATTAAAACCCTCTCAAAAATTCTAAAAAATTCATATTTTGTGTGTTTTGGTTTGTTTGATTTTCTGACCAATTTTGGTCATTCCTGGACTTATAGAAAATATAAAAATTGAAAAACTTTGAAAATCTCATAAAAATTCTAATAATTAATAGAAAATTCCAAAAATAATAATCTCAGTCTCTGAATTTCCCTTTTTGTTTCTAGTTTACATGAAAAATATCTTCAAGCTTTGTTAAGGTCATTTTATATTTTATTTTGACCCTTGAAGCATGGCTGGACAGTAGCATTGTTTTTCAGCCTTCTTTTATTTTTATAAAATCTTATAAAAATCATAAAATTGTCAAAAATGAACCTAAAACAGTAAAAAATTCATAAAATCCGAAAACATTTTTGTTTGATTTTTTTGAGCATATTTGAGTAGTTAAATAATTGTTGACAATTGCTTGTTTTTATTGTTTTCCTATTTTCTTTATAATTAAAAATTCCAAAAAAATATTAAAAATCCACCAAAAATTGGTTGTTTTTATTTTCTTTATTTGGACTACTTCGTAGGCCGCGAGGCCAATCCGCGCTCCCTGAGTCCGACCCTGGTCGCTATACCAGGCTAATCCAATAGCCAAGACCACTAGTTCTTTTCTTTGATTTTATTTGTGTTTTGGTGGTCTGCTCTTATATATTTCTTGTTGAGCCGAGATTTCTGTCGATCCGGGTCACAACGACCCGAGAGCTTATTTTGACCTAATCCGGATTGATCGGGGATTATTGGCTCATCAGAATGGCGTCGTTGCCGGGGAGCACGGCTTAGTAGTCGTTTTATTTTATTTTTCTTTTTATTTTGTTTTCTTTTTCGCGGTTTTCCGCGGCTTTTTCTAAGTCCGCGACTTTTCGCGGCTTTTTTTATTTTTCTTTTATTTTCATTTTATTTTATTTTCTTTTATTTTCTTTTATTTTTGTTTTTGATTGTTTTTGCTTGTTTATTTTTATTTGCATTTTTGCACATATATCCCTATTTATTTTATATGCTTTATCTGTTTTATTTTATCTGGCTTGAAACACTTTGTTATTTTCTTGCGAGGGCCCGGGGACCAAGGCAGCAACTTTCGAGGAGTCGGAGCAACCGTAGTGATCGGAGGCGGCTCCCTTCTGCACGGAGCCGCAGGAGAGCGCGAGAAAGTAGCTGAGTGTGGGAGGAATAGATTAGAGTAGATTAGATTTATTATTTGAGTAATTGTTGTAATAATACATGGACATGACTCTCTCTCTTGGACTTAGACACTCTCGGGGTCTGTTTCGCCGAGCACCGGTGTGCTCGGGGGATCCCTCATTTTTTACGTGGTTTTCTTCGCGGCTTTTGTTTTTCTTTTCTGACTTTTCCGGTTTCTCACGGATTTTTTGAGCCCATAGCTTTAGGACTTTCTGCTTGATTGTGATGTAATACTTAGGATCCAAGCACCCTAATATATCTGCCTGCACCTATAGATCGATAATTGGACCTATAATAAAAAGATTAATAAAATAGTCGACTCACTTCCTTCAAGCCTACGTGCCGCAACCTACCCTACCAAGCGCTGCTCCTGAACCTGATTTGTTGGGAGGATGAGGGGTGGACCGAGATCGGACTCTTGGATTGGAGGCTGGTGATCGACTAGCCGTTCTTTCGAGTAGCACTACTGTTTAGGGACTCGGTTTTCCGCCTGCACCATTTAGGTAGTTTATTTTCAGTCTTTAAATTCTGCGCGGATCATTTTGCATGTAGACTGCTGGATACAGGAACGCATCTCTTACTCTGCATGCATCATTGATTTCATCGCGCATCGGCTTTTTCGACTTCTCCCCCATGATTTTTGGACTTAATAACCAGGAGAACCGAAAAATTCGTTAGGCAATTTTGCTTTTTATTGAAAAATACCTAAAAAGAAAAACAATAAAATTTGGGACTGCTAACTTTATTGACCCTAAAAGACTCTCACCGAAAAATTTGTCTTGGGGAGAGCAACCCCCTCATTGTCTGGTTTGCTTGCGCGAGAGAGTGACCCGCACACTAGGATAGAGCCATCCGATCTTTTCTCTACTGATTACCGGCAATTTCTGTACGGGACAGTCGGTTGAGAAAATATCGGGTTACCCAACAGGTCACGTAATCGCTCTGCTATCCTGACTGATCACCAAATAAAATTGACAAGATAAATTGACTGAGCCTTTACGGTCTTCAGCTCGCGTTGCGTTGATGAATCGGGGGTTTGCTTGCGATCATAGTTGTTACCAGATCTCATCTGCACAACTCGCCAGATCAAGATGATGGGCAGATGGTCTCTTAGGCAGCCTCTGGCTGCACCGCTTTCCACCATGTCTACCCGCTCATCTAGGTTGGTTCGCGAGAGCCGAGACCCGCTCTCTGATAAGTGTCTAAAGATCGAGTTTCGCGGCTTCTTCTTTTTATTAAAGAAAGTTATCGGTTGTAGCAGATCCGCGAAATGAGGGAATTTTTTTCGATCTTTAAACCTATCAAACAAATACGGTTTTCTGTCAGAAAACCATTCACTAATATTTAACCAGGCAAGTGTTCCTGGGTCGAACTCAAGGAGGCAGAATATATTCCCTAGATTTCTCTTCTCGAAATTTTATTTTAATTCTTCTCTAAGTCAGAACGCTTTTTTAGTGATTTTTATTTTTGTATTTTTATTTGATTTTATTCTTTTCAAATTTTTATTTAATTTTCAAAAAGGATATTTTTCAAAAGATTTATTTATTATATAGTAGGTGAATAGAATATAGGTGATATGATATAGTAAGGGTGAACGAGGTTCGAGCCGCGTACTCAAACTACACAAGAAAACAAAACAAAACGAAGCAGTTTTCAAGAAAATCAAATCACGTCAAAAACTCGTCAAAAAGCCGCGAAAACTTTATACTAAGTAGTGGGGGTAGTTGTGTAACTACCCTCAAAGAATCGTCGAAATCCGAGGTCACAAGAACAAGAAACAACCCCTACAGCCCAGGGGCATAAGCGTAAGAAAACTATTTAAAATTTCTTTGCAAATCGGTCCTTGAGGACTGTTCTGAATAAAAAGTACAAGAACTTTACATTTAGGTCCCTGCGGAGGGACCTAAATGCAATTCTTTAAAAGTCTGGAGGCGGGGGTGAACTTCTGGAAACTTGGCTGGGTCTATGATGCAATTTCCTCACCGTTTCGCTTAGGACGGTCAAGATTAGATCTCCTGCGCGCGATCGGACGGTGCCGGTGCTGACACGTGTCGCACGCCTGTAACACCTCTGTTCTTGAGGTTGTTGCAGCTGCTGGCGACGGGTTCTTCTTCTCCGATTTATCGCGACCGGCCCTCAACGACTTTGGCTCTCCGGCGGGGCCAGAGGGGTGGCTCCTCCACCCCTCGAGCTCGCCCGCGGTAGGGATAAGGCTGGCGCTGCTCCGAGCGGCGGTGGAATGGCTTCGAAGACGACGGCTTCGGCACTTGAAGCTTGTTACAGTCCTGGTGATCCCTCTTCGAAATGGATTTTAATGATGATTAAAGCTCCCAGATGTTGGACAAATAGCTCGCGACGAAGAAGATCCTGCAATGAACAGCATATGTGCTCGATTCGTGTTGAATCGACCGGCAAATGAAAGATCTTAAGCTCCAAATACGGTGAAAAAAATCTTAAGTCTCCAGTCAAAGCAACCAAAATGCGAAGCAGATGATGATTTGATGATTGATTTGAAGCGAATTGGGAACGAATCGAAAGGGTTTTTGATATTGCGTGAAAGCTAAGTGATTATCCTATCTAAAAGCGCGATTAGCCACGCTAATCGTGGCTCGATTATCGAGGAATAAAATCGAAAAGATGGATGAAAATGACCTGGGAACTGGAGGTGTATGACCTCCAGGTGATGGCTCAACGAGCGGTCTTCTCGGAGCTTTACGCGGCGCGATGCTGCGATTCAAGGCGTTGCTCCGCCTTGGGACTCCTCCTCCGACGTCCTTCCTCCACGCGAAGCCTCTCCTCGGTGCTGTCACCACCGTCGATGGCCGGAACAAGGCGAGAAAGAGAAGGGATCGGTTACTGGAACTTGGGTTCCTGGGTAGTTGGAGTGAGTTGGTTAAAAATGGCGGACTTGGGGCCCTTATATAGGGAGCTTGCTTGGGCCCCAAGGTGGAATCAATGGCTGGCGGTGACAAGGGTTGTTGGAGGAAGAAGATCAAGGGTTTAGATCAGCTAGAAGCTTCGAGATTGGCGCGGGAAAAATGAGGGAAGTTGGCGGGTTGAACAACCTGGACGCAACTTCTTCTTGAGGAAGAAGACTCCAGGTGCTGACACGTGTCAGCACCTGGTTCGTCCAGATCCTTTAATTACTTATAAATTAAGTATAAAATAATAACTTACATTATTTGAAATAGGTATAAATACAAGAAAGTTAAATAATTTAATTATCTAAATTATGGTATAAATACCTTTAAAAAATAATAAATATTATTCAAAATATAAATATTTTATTAATAAATATGTATTTATAAATAGGTTTTAGATTTTTAATTTAATAAATAGTTAAGTAAAAATTAATTTTTTATTTTCTTAATTATTAGGGTATTAAATAAGACTTGTACGAATTTTTATGGATTTTTATGAATTAATTTACATATTTTAATAAATAGAGTAAGTATCTATATAGGTCAATTATACCTATATTTTAAGGTATTTGATTTTATAAAAATAATAAATAGTCTCCAAAAATTATGAAATAATTTATGGTGAAAGTACAAGATCATGAAAAAATTTAAAAATTATAAAATTAAGAAAATAATAAATAGTGTGTGTTACATAAAATAAATAGCCCAGAAACCCCTTTGTCTTTTGGTCCCAAAACCGACTTTTTGCAAACGGACTCCGAATTCAATGAAACCACCTTTATTAATTAGATAATATTATTTTATGAACTTTAAAGGTGAGTAGAGTGAAATTGGAGTTCGTATAAGGAAGTTATGATGTTCGGAAGTTGATATTTTGACAATTTGTAAGCTGGATTTCTTGGCATATTTATAGGGTAGTATTTTTAACTTATTTTTATATTTTTATTTACATTTTTATGAATAATTAGGAGAAGAGCTTGGTGAAAAATATGTTAGTATGAAATAATTAAAATTCTTTGAAGTTTTGTATTTATTTTATAAATAGTGAAAGGTGTATATACATGTGATAAATTATTTTTATTTGGTTTTCTTTCCTTATCTCCCCCTACTTATTGGTTTGTCGACCAATTCATGCTGACTTGGTCTCGGGGGGGGGGGGGGGTTGAGCTATAAATATGTCTTACAGCTATATTTATAGTTTAAGTCATATTGCATATATATACATATATTCCATATGCCTTTGCCTTTCTTTTCTGATTCTTTATTTATTTACATGAGTTTAATGGTTAAAAGTGAATATTTACACATGAATGGAGTTTTGTTAAAGTATGAGAATTAGTGAGTATTTATATGTATTTGTTAAGGGTTTTAAGACAAAATGCGACAGAAAAGTTAATGAATCATGGATTCATCAACCCCCTATACTTAAACTTTGCTAGTCCCTTAGCAAACACTTATTTTGAAAAAGTAAGTGAAAAAGAAAGAAAGTTAGAATGAATTTGTTTTCCTAAACTAATTCATGAGAACAGACAAAGGACAGAGCTCGGTCGGGCCTGAAACAAGCATTTTGTCGGAACCTTAACTAGGATTAGGATTTCATCCTCAACAGTCTTCAAGTTCCATAATCCTTACTCAAGATCACTTCATCGGCTAGTTCAGACTCACTTATTCATATCGCAAACTCTATCATCCTTGAAGTCAACTTGTACAGTGTGTGAATTGATTTAGCTCTTCCTGCTTAGAGAACCGAAGAAACCGTCAATCCCGGCTATACACTCCTATGGCTTCCTCATCCCGCTACTCTTTCCTCGGGGAGGGAGGTATTCCCTTCTGAGTTCAGTTCTGCTATGTCCACAATCGAATATAGGGAGAAGTTAGAAGAATGAGAAAAGAAGTGGAGTGCGACCAGTGTAGACGCATCTCCTTGTGAAGCCCAACCGGTGTAGCTGAGTCTCCACTAAGATGTGCAGGCATATTTGGTGGAAGCTTTGACCAGTTTGGTCTTATTTGGTGGCTTCTGCTTTACTTTGACTTTGTAATTTGCTTGCACTGCATTCATCTTTTGTGCCTCGACGGTTATAGAATCTTTTTAATCCGTCCATTTTTTGAGGTCTTAGAAAAATTGTGTCAGCAGATCCTTCCCTCATCCGAAGCAACTATCGCAACCCCAATCTCTCCCGTCTTTAGACGTCAATGCCGCAAAGATAAGGATAGGGATGCACTACCAAGGTTTACTGCCCTTCAGAACTCTATGCAAGTCGAGCTAAGTGCAGAGTGCATGTGTTCAGAGTTGGTTCACTGGTGAAGAGTTGTACGGATGACTCCAAATGGTCTACTTAAGCTCATATGACTTGATTTCCCGAATATGGTCTTACGGAACCCAAAGATTTTAAGTCACCAGACCTGAAGAGTCTAAATTCCAGTTCCTAATCAGGCTCCTTACAATGAGAGTTAAAAGCCGTAATCAAGCTCCATCCTTCAGACTAGACTCAGTCTTTAGTTCCGGAAATCAAACTTATTCTGAAAAATGCGAATGCAAATGCAACCATGTTTTTGTGAAGTCTATTTTCTGGATTTTACTCATTTTTATGGATTTTATGGGTTTTGTAATTTTTTACAACTTTTAGGACTTTGTATTTTTTATGGATTTTTTATAAACAGGATTTTATTTACAAATTTTACAAGATATATTTTATTCAAGTTAAGTGTCTAATGTATTTTACAAATTTTATCTACAAAGTATTTTACAAGGGTTGAATGGCTTTTATACAAATTTTAATAAATAGGATTTTAAATAAGTATTATACATATTTTAAGTACAAAATTTAAATACAAGTTTTAATTACAAGTTTTAATTACAAATTTTAAGCATGTTTTACTTATTTACCAGGATTTTATAAATAAGAGGATGGATTTTAAATTAACCCGTTCCCACTTTTTTATGGATTTTATAGATATAGAAAATACATAAAAGTACGAGTTATGGCCAAAAGTATATATACAATATATACGCACCCCCCTATACTTAGCTTGAGCTATGTCCTCATAGCGTCAAAAGAGAAAAAGGAGGACATAACTCGTGCTAAGCAAAAGTGGGTGAAAGAGGGATATCGATGACAAGTCAGTCAACCCCCCCTATACTTACGATCAGGTCATCGTAAGTATTACGGGAGAGCAAAAACGGGATGACTGAATGAAGAGGATAAATAACGAAAATTTAAAAGAAAAGAATACGAAATCATCGAAATCACTCGGTCCCCCCTATACTTAGGATAAGGCATCCTAAGTATAGAAAAGAATGTAGTCAAAAATTGGGGATCAGTGATTCGTGAAAAAGAATGGCTATACAAAAGAATTAGTACAAAAATAAAACGTAAATCAACGGGCAATCTGTCCCCCCTATACTTAGGATCTGGTATCCTAAGCATAGAAGACGAGCAAAAACGGGGACGATTGTGGTCTATGAAGAATATACAAGTGTTGTGAATCTCCAGAATGGCTCAAAAGAATTTGTACAGGAAGAGGTGAAGAAATGATCATGATTCCTGTACAAAATAGATCACTTTAGTACCCGGGCCAGATGATCAGTAGTCTCTACGAAGTGCTTCAGCATCTGCCCGTTGACCACGAACGGTTCTGCATCCGGTGACACATCTGATATCGCAATACTGCCATTGTCGTCCACCGTTCTGACTATGTACGGTCCTTCCCACTTGCTTTTTAATTTGCCGGGAAAAATTCTCAACCTTGCATTGAACAACCAGACTTTCTGCCCAGGGACAAAGCTCTTGTGCCGAATATGTCTGTCATGCCATTTCTTCACTTTGTCCTTATAGATGAGTGTGTTCTCGTATGCTTGATTGCGGATTTCTACCAGCTCATTCAGGTCTATCTTTCTCTTGGCTCCTGCTTTCTGTGTATCCATCAGTATCTCACGAATTGCCCACTCAGATTTATGCATGATCTCTACGGGCAAGTGGCATGGCTTTCCATAAACTAGCCTGAATGGTGAAGTGCCTAAGGGAGTCTTATATGCAGTACGATATGCCCAAAGAACTTGGTCCAGAAGAAGTGACCAGTTCTTCTTATCCGGTCGTACTAACTTCTATAGAATTGATTTTACCTCCCTATTTGATACTTCGGCCATGCCATTCGTTTGTGGGTGGTAAGGAGAAGCTACTCTGTGATCGATGTTGTATTGTTTCACTAGCTTCTTCACCTCCTTATTAATGAAATGGCTACCCCCATCAGAGATAAGAATACAAGGGATCCCGAACCGCGAAATGATGTGTTCCCTTAGGAACTTGCAAACGGTCTTACTATCCGCGGTTCGTGTGGGTATAGCCTCCACCCATCTGCTAACATAATCTACAGCGAGAAGGATGTACTCAAAGCCACTGCTAGAAGGGAACGGTCCCATAAAATCTATGCCCCATGCGTCAAAGATCTCGCAAATAATGACGGGTCGCATCGGCATTGCATCTCTGGCACTGACTGTCCCTACAGCTCTCTGACAATCTGGACAACTCTTCACGAATGTGCAAGCATCTCTGGTAAGAGTCGGCCACCATAATCCGCTCTGTAGTACCTTCTGCGCTGTCCTCTTCCCTGAATGATGTCCTCCTGATTCTAAAGAATGACACAAAGTGAGGACACTATTATATTCCTGCTGAGGAATGCATTTCCTGTAAACGCAATCCGGTCCTTCGCGAAAAAGAATCGGATCCTCCCAATGGTAGTATCGTGACTCAGAAACGAGTTTCTCAACTCTGTTCTTCGGCCAACCCTGAGGACTTTTCTGTGTGACCAGAAAGTTCACTATATCTGCATACCACGGAAGTTCTGTAACCGCAAAAATGCTCTCGTCTGGAAATCTCTCTGCAATCTCTAGCGTGTATTCATCTGAAGGCTGATCTGTCTGCAATCGGGAGAGATGACCAGCTACCACGTTCTTTACTCCAGGTTTATCCTTGATATCCAAATCGAATTCCTGAAGTAATAGAATCCATCTAAGAAGGCGTGCCTTGGCATCCTTCTTTTCCATTAAAAATCTGATAGCTGAGTGATCGGTATAAACTATGATCTTAGAGCCAAGTAAATAAGATTGAAACTTGTCTAATGCAAACACTACTGCCAACATTTCTTTTTCGGTCACTGTGTAATTTTTCTGAGCATCATCTAAGGTCTTGCTGGCATAGTGTATAGCTATGGGAAGTCCATTCCTCCTCTTCCCTAATACAGCCCCGACCGCAAAATCTGATGCATCCGTCATGATCTCGAAGGGTAGAGACCAATCAGGCGGCTGTAGGATAGGAGCACTGATTATCTTTTCCTTTAATGTGAGGAAGGCATGAAGACATTTGTCATTTAAAACGAACTCGATGTCTTTGCCTAGCAATTCAGTTAACGGTCGGGCAATCTTGGAGAAGTCTTGAATAAACCGTCGATAAAAGCCGACGTGCCCCAGAAATGACCGTAACTGTTTGATGTTGGATGGTGGCTCGAGTTTCTTGATGACGTCCACCTTGGCAGGGTCAACCTCCATACCTCGCTGGGAGATGACGTGCCCCAACACGATCCCGTGAGTAACCATAAAATGGCTCTTTTCCCAGGACAGAACGAGATCTACCTCACAACACTTCTTCAGAACCTGGTCTAGGTGCGCTAAACAATCGTCAAAGGACTCACCATAGACCGAAAAATCATCCATAAAAACCTCTATAAAATCACCGACCATGTCCGCAAAAATAGCAAGCATGCACCTCTGGAAGGTCGCGGGAGCGTTGCACAATCCAAAGGGCATCCGTCTAAAGGCATACGTGCCAAACGGACAAGTGAAAGTGGTTTTCTCCTGGTCTTCAGGAGCAATTGATACCTGATTGTATCCGGAGTAACCGTCAAGGAAACAGAAGTACCCCTTCCCTGCCAACCGTTCTATGACCTGGTCTATGAAAGGCAAAGGGAAGTGGTCCTTCTTCGTCGCGGTGTTTAGCTTTCTGTAATCAACACATACTCGCCACGACGTGGTTACTCTCTTTGGAATCTCCTCTCCACTCTCGTTTTTCACCACCTGAATTCCCGACTTCTTCGGGACAACATGTAATGGGCTAACCCATTCGGAGTTGGAGATGGGATAAATGAACCCTGCATCACACCATTTCGTGATCTCTTTCTTGACAACTTCTCGTAAAACCGGATTCAGCCTCCGCTGAAACTCTCTGGAGGGTTTGCTGTCATGATCGAGATAGATATGATGTGAACACAAAGCAGGATTAATCCCGCGGAGATCAGATATAGTCCACCCAATAGCCTTGCGGTTTCTTTCTAGAATCTCCATCAGACGAGATTCTTGATCATCGGTCAAAGTTGAACTGATAATGACCGGAAACTGTTGATGTGGACCCGCAAGGAAAGCATATTTCATGTTTGGTGGCAAAGTCTTGAGTTCTGGCAAGGTAGTATCTGGATCTGCTGAAACATCATCTATATCTGTATGGGGATCTGTGTCGGTAGGTGATGTGTCTGCATTCTGATTATTCACCATCTCGATGTGCTCTAAAGTCGGACTATAGAAGATGTTCAAGACATCATCCGACTCCTCAGAATGATCAGAAGAGAATAAGTCAGCTAGATAGAATTCTGATTCATCTGAGATGGAGGAATTGTGTAGAGTCTCTGAATCTGAAAGATCTGCATTAATTTCGTCAAAAGTCTGATCCTTTTGCTCATTATCATCCATACTAAAATATAAAGTCCCATCAGAAGAGTTACCTCCTAAAGTCTCGGACCCGTCCTCTGTCAAACATTCTTGGGTCTCTACCTGGTATCTTTCGAGGTCGTCAAGGCGAACCTCATCCATGTAATCGCAGGAGGCTAAAGAACTCAGAAAATCTGAAGATGCATCACTGGAAGTGTTTGATTCTCTCGCCATCTCTATATGTACCTTTTCACCCTCGGTGCGAAAAGATACCTTCCCTGTATCATAATCGAAGAGAGCCTTTGCGGTCTCTAGAAAAGGCCTCCCGAGAATGATCGGAGTAAGGTGTAACTATGCAGGGCAATTCATATCTAAGACCGTAAAGTCTACTGGAAATTGCAGACCCTGCACGGTTACGATAACGTTCCTAAGTATACCCTTAGGTCTCTTTACGGATCTATCAGCAAACTGAAGAATCACACAGGATTTGTAAAGAGGACCTAACTCGAGTTTCTCGAGTAAGGAAGCGGGTATCAGATTGATCGAGGAACCGTTATCTAATAGCGTGCGATCGAATTCGGCTTTTGCGATCTCGCATCTGACATAATGTGCACCTGAGTCTTTCTTCTTCTTTGGAAGCTTATTCTGTATCGCACAGGATGTAGCCTTAGTCAAAACATGTTTTTCTGTTCGGGATCTCTTTTTCCTACGCGTGGTGCATCTGTTTTTCAATTGATTCTTGAGCGTAGGAAATTGATCTAAGGCATCATGAAGAGGGATCTTCAGAAAGATGTGATCTTTGAGTAACTTTTCAATCTGTGGAGATTCAGGATTATTTTTGGTCTTTTTCTTTCCTTTTCCAAACAAAGCATCGGGAAAAGGAATAAAGTCAGGAGTCAGAAAATCAGAACTTTTATTCAACTCATTGGAATCAGCTTGTACATCGAGAGTCTCAGAATTATTTACAAATCTCTCTAAAACAGGGGAAGAAATGTTTTTGTCTGGAGTCTCTGCCTGATCTGGCGTGATATCATCATCTGAGTCGCCAGTATCCATATCTGAACTGTTGGCATTGCTCCCGTCTCTTGATTCTGCGTCCTCATCCTCTTGCGGATTCTCCTCCTTGGCATTAGGATCATGCTTGTGCTCCTCTGGTACCCTCTCCTCCTCTCCAGTAGGTGTTTGCGGTGATCTACCGCTCCTGAGACGAATGAAGTTAGATAAAAATTCAGGAAACGAGATCTTACCTGTAGGATCTACCTGATCTGGATGCCTCCTCTTGTTGTTCGGATTCATCTGAGGCTGGGCTGGAAGAGTGGTCTTCGTCACGGTTAACTCGTCCAGACGACGGTTAACCTGCTCCATCTCTGTCTTGTACGCGATCTGGAGCGTACTGAGCATACCCATGATCTGGTTGAGCGCCTGGGCCTGTGACGACATCTCTGATTCGGTGTGGTGGCCTTGGCTTGCTCCTTTCTCCTGCCTTGGCGTGAAGTGCTGAGAGGTAGAAGGCTGGGAGTAGCGCTGCGGTGTAGAAGAAGATTGCTGCGGCTGCTGAAAAGAATAGTTCGGTGAAAACTGGGCAGGGTGCTGATAAGAAAGCTGTGGTCTCTGATGGTAGACGTTCGGATGAAACTGCTGCGGCGTGAAGCTCTGGCGGTGCTGGAATTGCGGACGTCCATGCTGCGGATGACCGTACGGCTGCTGCTGATGATGATTCGGTATACTTGACTGCTGCATCGGAGTATACCAAATTCCGTTGATCTCGAAAGTGGCTTGCGGCTCCACCTCCATCTCTGCGGCGCTGATGATCTGGCCGGCATTGGCATGAGACTGATCCTCATGCCAATCAATCTGCGGAATCTCGAGCTCGCTCTGAACGTAGTGTATCTGACAGGTGGGTGGAGCGGGTACGATCCTTCGTGCTGGCTGTGAAGAAGTCTGGCTCTGCTGGTACTGGAGCTGAAGATCAGAGACCTTCTTCGAAAGATCACTCAGCTGCTGAGGTAGAGATGAGAGTTTCTCCAACTCTCGCAGCGGCTGTAGGTCTTGGACCTGCTTGTGAATCACGTCCACCAACGTCAACTTCTCGCTAATAAAGCCCATGTTGGTGTTGGATTCAGAATCTGATATATTTGCCACCTTGTGATGCTCTCGGTGATGTGGTGGCTGCGGGGCTTTCTGAAATGCCCGAGTAGAGTCTACAACTCTCAGTTCTTGGCCATCCCTTCGAAGATGGCCCAGACTGACTCGGCGTCCTTGTTCAAGTAACTGCCGCCACATGCGGCACTCACGAGCCCCTGTACTTCTGGCTGGAGTCCTCTGAAGTAATTTTGCACTAGCATCTTCATTGGTATCTCATGATGCGTGCATCTCTCTGTCAGGTCCTTGAATCGATCCCATGCCTCATGGAATGATTCGTTCGGCAATTGCGTAAAGTTGGAGATCTGACTCCTCATCATGTTCGTCCTTCCTAGAGGAAAATATTTGCGCAGGAAGGTGGACTTCAGGTCGTCCCACGTGGAGATTTCTCTTCCCAGATGGCTCAACCAATAAAGGGCCTTATCGGCTAAGGCAAAAGGGAAGGCTTTGAGGTGCACGAATTCCTGCGTTACTCCTGGATAGCAAGCCGTTCCGCAGATCATCTCAAACTGCTGCAAAAATGTAAACGGCTCCTCTGCGGCATTCCCACAGTACTTGAGTAGCAAAGAGATGAAGGACGGTCGGAGTTCGTATGGCCCTTGATTCGGCGGTAGCCGAATCCAGTGGTGGAGCGTTCGAGCGCCCGGGTCATACTCGTCCCGTAAAGTAACGGGAACCGCAGGCGGTAAATGGTTCCCGGCCCCTGTTCTCAGTGCGGCTAACTCAGCCTGCAGTTCGGTCTGAACTCTATACTGTTCTCGAATCTGTAGATTCATCTGCTGTAATGTATCGAGAATACCTGTCGTGACATCTCCGTTCAGCTCTGCTCTTCCCTCCTGATGATCCTCAGCTGGTGGCCTCTCGTCTGCTGCTGATGCTTTCCCACGAGCCATCTGATCGTCTGTAAAATAGAAACTCTCGTAAGAACTCATCGAGAAATACTCAGGAGATCTAGATTCTGTATTGAGGCCAAGGTCTGCCTCAATGATCTGGCCAGGAGGCGAGGGAGTCTGGGTCTGACTCGCCTCGAGATCGGATGGGACCAGCTTGGGAAGAGGGTCATCCCGAGCCTGTGAAGACATACGCTCGACGGTGGACGGTCGAAAGCTCACAGAGTCTGAGCTGAAAAGCCGTCGAGACGTCATCTTCGATGTCAAGAGAAGATTGGGAGAGCATGTTGATGAATCCACATTTCATCATCTTTATTCTATCATTTTGGCACCTAAAACCCTAGCAAATGCCTGTAAATAACCTTAAAACAAGCATCTTAGCATCCATGCATATGCATATCAATAGTGTATAAAACACTGTAATTAAGGCCAAAATTATAGAATAAATAAAGAAAAGAAAAATAATAAAATATTGTAAATATTTTATGACCCAAAACCCCCGAGACCTAGGCATCTTGATGGATAGGTCGACAAGGAATAAAGTAGGGGGAGATAAGGTCAAAAACACAGTCAAAATACCTTGTCTTCTATTCATTTTGGGACCTAATTTTGGTTCCACTTTGTATACATCAACTAAAGAAACTTTGTACATGAAAGTTGTAGATAATTCCATAAAGAAAAATACAAAATTTATTTCACAGAAAAATAATGCACAGATAAAAAGATATGGTCTGAATAAAAATCCAGAATCCCAACTTCCCAGACCCGTATCTCACAAACGATAACTCCAAATGCAGCGTACTCACCTTTAATTGTATATAGAAGAAAATAATCTATCCAATGGCGGTGGTTTCGCATTTGGCGGAGCTACGGTTTGAAAGTTGAGTTTTGGACCCTCATTGTATACTTATACTGAATAAAATATTCAATTTATTCTTTATTCATTATTTATTCATTTTTATATTTTTATAATGTTGTAAATATTACTTATAATAATTATGTGTATTAAAATCAGAACAAAAACATCATTAAAATACAAATTAAAATACTTGTATATATTCAATACATAGGTACAATACCTATACTTATACCTGTATAGAATACACTTATATTTTATTAAGTATACAAAACATCTCAGAAAAATAAAATAAAAATATACTTATGTAGATAAAAGTATGTTATAATTTTACAAAATCAGAAATAAAAATAATAATATTAAAAATACATAAAATAAAATAAAATATTAAAATACATAGGTATTATACCTATATAGGGTTAAAAAGGTAACTTGTAAAAATATAATCCATAAAGATAATTAAAAATCACAATAAAATTATTTATAAAATAATAAACATTTTTTATTTTATAACCATAAATTAATAATGCTATTTACTATTTTAAAATGAATTTACAAAACATTTTTATGGGCTTTTTCCTGGTTGGTCCACGTGGACCAACCAGGTGGCCTGGGATGTTGACCAGCCGGTCAACTCCCTGGCCCTAGCCTGCCCCCTTGTCAGAATGCCTAAGACCCCTACTTCCTCGATTTTTTTCGCTATGATGCGTTGCTCGAGGAAGGAAGATTCCTTCACGAAACTTGCTCCTGGCACATCCTAGATCCCCGCCAACCTTCTAGATCTGCCCAGATCTTTGTGGTCCGCCCATGATCGAGCCTCGAAACTCGCCCGTCGACCACAGTTCAAAACCCAACCTCCTTCTTCCTTTTCCCCTTGAACCACTTTGGGCCGCGCTTAGACTTCCGGGTGCGGGTAGGAGTGTGCTCCGGTGACAGGGGAACCATTCCACACCTCCGTTGAGGTACGGCAAGGGCTTGAAGTCGGATTCCATCCATCTCCGGCGGTTGCACCGCCGTGAGGTTCAAACCTCGAGCACCTTGCTCTGAGGTGCGTTTTTCTCTATTTCTTTTGTTTGCTTTAGTTTCTGGTAGTAGTAGGATCGTAGCTCCATCCACCAGACAGCCATCCACCCATCCGATCACCTCCGTTTTCCCCTCGCCGGAGCGTGCTCCGGCGAGCTCCTCCCCCGTCGCTTTTCGTCTTCTTTTGCTGCTAGGAGAGGCGAGGCATTTTGCCCTCGCCTCCCTTGACGACTTTTTGCAGGTCCCAGGGCTTGAGTGGCTCCCGCTGGAGTCAGATTTTGTCCAGGAAGAGGTACCTGGAGCCGCACCTTTCTTCGACCTTGCGGCGGCGCAACCGTGCCTTCCCGGCCATTTTGGCACCGCTGGAAGCAAGAGGATCTCTCCAGGAGTCGTCTGGGACTGGTCGTGGCGCTTGGAGACGACGGAGCAGCGTGATTCAAGCAGGCGAGGGACCCCCAAGTCCGAGTTCTTCCCAGTTCATTCTGGGGTGTTCCTTGCCGTCGGATCTAGCCATGTTCGTCCTTCAAAGCAGCAGCCGTTGGATGCGGGGCGTCCTCCAGCCGTAGATCGAGCCCCCAGGATCTAATCGCAGCCGTTGGGCGCAAAGGGGCATCGCTCGTCCAGAGCGTGACACGTGGCTAAGTGGGACACATCCCACCGTTCATCCGCGCCTTTGACTGGGCATTTTGCTTTGTAAGCCCGGCATATTTTTGTATTTAATATTTAATACTCAATCTTTCATCTGCAGTTGTAACTTTTTGTATTATTTGCCAAAACCCCCCTGAGGTTTTCATATTTGCCGTTTAATCCTTGCCAGCCCAGCGCACGTGCGTGGCACGTGCGCGTGGACATTTTGCGGGCAGGACCCTTGTAGTTCTGGTTTTAGTTTTTAGTCCATTAAGTATTTTGTCACGTTATATATTTTTGGTTGTTTTGCACCTAAGCCCCTGGGTTTTCAAGGTATTACATCCGTGCCCCTCCCAGGCGCGCGTGTAGCGCACGTGAGCCTGGGAGTTTTTGCAAGAAAGCCCTTGCGGCTTTGGATATTTGTGTTTGGTCCAGAGATTATTTAATTCAGTACAAACTTTGTGGAAATTTTGCAAACGTGCCCCTATAGTTTTGAATATTGCACATATGCCCCTGCCAGGCCTGTTTAATAATTGGATGCTTGTTGTATTTATTTGAGTGATTATTAAAAGCCCAAAAATTCCACAAAAATAGACTTAAGCTCCTGGATGAGTATACTTTCACGCCATATATTTAGTTTTTGATTTTATCTTATTTTCCTATTTATTAAAAATCAAAAACAGCCTTTTCAGCACTGTCTAGCTTATAAAATCCCTAAAAAATATAAAAACCCTTCAGAAAAATCTCAAAAAAATATATTTTGTTCCTTTTAGTGTGTTTTAATTTCAGACCAAAAATCATTAAAAAAATACAAAACCAAACTCCAAAAAATTGCAAAACTCTAAAAACCTTCATAAAAATTTATAAAATCATTAAAAAATCCAAAAATAGTGTTTTCTTTTCCTGAATTTTCTTGGTGTCATTATCTTTAAGTGAAAATTACTTTGGAGAATTTTTGCCACTGATTTCTATTTTATTTCTCCATTTCAAGTTTCAGCCTTGCTTTTTACTACTGTTTTCTTTATTTTGATAATTAAAAATACCAAAAACGTCCTAAAAATTACCCAAAAATCACAAAAACAGTAAAAAAGTATAAAAAGACCAAAAAGACTTTATTTGCTTATTTTTGAGTATTTTTATCTATTTTTATAAATATCTCTTGCTTTCTTTTATCACATTGTCTTTAATTTCCAATTTGGAAAAAGAAAATATAAAAAAATATAAAATATAAAAAGAAAATATAAAATCAGTAAATTAAAAATCAAAATACAAAATTATAAAATTAAAAATTAAATAAAAAAAAAGTATAAAATTAAAACCCACAAAAAATAGCATAGATAGACACTTTGATCACTTGCACACACATTTTTGAGCACTTGTGCCCCGTTCTACCTGTCTGCTCCCTGTGTTCGACCTCTACACATACTTGCACTATACACATCTTGTTGTAGAGTTATAATAAATTTTGACTCCGCACACTTATTTTCATTGCTTGATTTATTTGTCGTGGGTTAATTGTTGTTTGAATCGGAATTTCGAGCGGTCACCGCATCGACTGCGGTTTCGCCTTGTGAAACCGTACGACCTTCTATTTCTCGGTTCAATAAATGGCGCCGTTGCCGGGGAGCAACAGCGCGTAGTTCGAGTTTTTGTTTTGTGTTGTGATTATTTGTCTACATTTGCGGCTTTTATTTCTGCTTGTTTTATTTTCTTTATTTTTGATATTTCTTGTTTGAATTGTCTAACCTCTCTCTTGTTTGACTTCTTGCGAGGAACGCGGATCGAGGGAGGAGCTCTATTCCAGGAGCCCCTACGCACCCACGTGAGGCGACTAGACTTTGCACGAAGGCGAGCTAGGAGAGAATTTTGAAGACAGCTCTAGTTCTTTCTTCTCTTATATTTATTTTGTAATTTAAGTGAGTGAGAGACTATAATTGTAATAATACAGGTACCCCCGGACTGGACTCTCTGGAGCCTAATTTCCAAGTGATTGTTCACTTGGGGGCTCTCGCGGTTTTTGTCGGCTTTTCATCGCATTTTTTTTTATTATTTTGTTTTGTTTTTCGATTTTATTTCTTTTGTGTGATTGAGCCCCTAGTTCTAGGATTGTTTGCGATAGACTAAGGCCAAACACCTAATATTTTGCATGCACCTATAGTCTCGTTTGGACTTAGTCAAATTTTAAATAGTTGATCCTCACCTTCAACCCGTCGTGCCGCGAGCTCTCCCCGCAAAGCGCTTTCTCCTACCCTCAATTTGTTGAGCAGAGGAGGGGTGAGCCTAGACCGGACTCTAGGGTTGAGGATTGACGGTCAACTTGTGGTTCTTCCCGCTAATAGCAATTTTTGAACTTAGGGCGATTTCGTCGGCTTTGCATTTGCATATAGATAGGTTTCAATTCTGCTGAGCATCCTTGCATGTAGAGTGCTGGAGGCAAGGTGAGCATTTACGCTTTAGCATCCATCATTATTTGCCGCTTGCATTGCTTTTCCGACTCTACCTCTGATTTTGCCAACCTAGGATCTTAAAGGAATTGAATCCCCGATAGGCTCGTGCATTTTTTATTAAAAATCCAAAAAAGTGATAACCAAATAAAATTGGGACTGCTAACATTACTTGACCCTAAAATTCACCAAAAAGAAAAATCTTGTATTGGGGCGAGTAATCCCCTCATTGTCTTCGTTTTACTTGCTCGCGCACACACTAAGGTTAGAGCCCAAATCCCATCAAGCCCCCTAAGTGTTTGCGCAACTTTTTGACATCTCACCTAACTCTAAAACTGACAAGATTAAAAGACTGTATTTTGCGGTCTCTACCGAGTCGAGTAGGTGAATTGAGGGTTTGTCTTATTTTGATTTTTGTCTGTGATTGTTGTGTGTGTTCTAGATCTCCTCTGCGCATTTGCGCCCTTTTTCTTCACTCTCTTGACTTGACCTTCGTGCTCCCCCGAATCATTTCCTTTTGTTTTCAAGATGGACCCCTGGAGTGCATTTTATCCGGACTTTGCGGACCCCTCGCTCGCTCCAGCTGGTCCACCTCCCTTTTATCAGGAGGATCCTCCTCCTATTTTTTCTGATTTTTGTACATATCCACCTCAGCCACAGTATCAGACTTCGGACTTCTATCCACACCCACCCCCACCGGTGCACTATCCATCTCCACGTCCACATCCACCCGAGTCTGACCTGTTGGAGTCACCTCCCACGACCTCCATGAGTGCTGTCATGAACCTAATGCTAGAGCACATCAATTTGATGAAGGAAAATCTTGACACTTTGAGAGAATATCGGACTAGTGCTCTTTTCATCGAGGATACAACTTTATTTGTGAAGAATCATGGGAGCTTGCAATCGCCCAAAATACAAAAAAATGAGAAAAATTCAAAAATCCAAAAAGATTTCGGGAGACACTTGGTTGATCAAGATTTTGAGGAGAGAGTCCACTTGCCAGAACCTTGGACCACACACCCATTCACATCCAGTCCCACCTTTGACCCCGAGGATGCCACTGTACAGACTGCTCTTGGCATGCCTCGTGTATATGCTGATTCCGACTTCCTCCCTTGTATGAAGGAAGTCCAAAAATTCAAAAAAATGTTATCTGAACCCGAAGTGGTGGCTGCTATTCATGAGATTATCCGTGCCCCACTTCAGCAGGCCATGACCCAATTATCTGCTCCTCTTCCCAAGAAGAGAAAGCGGAGGAGCAGATCTGAGCGTCACATTCTGACCATGGCCACTGCCCTCGCCATCACACACCGTCCCATCCCCAAGAGGAAGAACACAGCTACACCTTTCATCACTTGCACCATCTCTGACCATACTTGTGATCGCACTCTCCTAGACGGCGGTGCTTCGATTAGCATACTACCCTTCTCGCTGGTACAATCTCTTCACTTAGGGCCTCTCAAGAAGACCAGGATGATCGTTCAGTTTGCTGATGGATCTATCAAGAGGCCGAAGGGTATCCTTGAAAATGCCGTCATTTCTATTCAGGGCACGAGCCACCATGTTGATTTTGTCGTGTTGCCCATGGAGAACTCCACAGGGGAGCCATCTCCAATCATCCTGGGACGACCATTCCTCGCCTCTGCGAGGGTCGTTATTGATTATGGATCAGGAGAGGTTCGCTTCCGTCCTGTTGACGGGAACGAAGTGTCGATCACCGCACCCATAGTTGACCAGAGACCTGCACCTGATGCACCTTCACCGATCATAGCTGACTCTGAGGCCCGTGACCGATCTGATGATACTAGACACACTTCCTTAGCGACCATTGATGAGACCCGACGGATTCCCCGAAAGGGGAGGAAGTCGGAAAGCATGGACCTCACTGATCCTCCTCCTGGTGTGTGGCGATGTGTTGATGAGATCCAGAGTATTTATGTGATTGAACCATTTGATCAGGGGGCAGATACCAAGATAATTGAGGATGCTTATGATGTTGCCCATTACTTTGAGAGACCCCATAAGGCAACAAATGACTTGAGTAAGACTAGACAGGACGGACCCGTTTTGACTACTTCCATTGATAAATCTGTTCCTGGCCCTTCACAAGTGAAGATGATTGAGGTCGGTTATGATGCTGCCATTTATTTTGATAAATTCAGACCTCTTGTTGAAGACAAGGATTCAGGTGAGAGTCTTGAGGACGATCTGAGTTCGTATACTTCCACAGATGATTTCGTTCCTTTTGATTTTGACCTGGACGAGGACTCGCAGGACGACTCCGATTACACTTCTTCCGAGGATGATGAGTTTGTCCCATTTCACTTTGACATCTGCGAGACTTCTAAGGCCGGACCTAGTCGTACTTCTTCCACTCACCAGTCTGCGCCTTCACACCATAGGACCACCAAGGGAGAACCGAGCCATACTTCTTCCATCGATCAGTTCGTCCCTTTCCGTTTTGATTCCACTGAGGGCCTTCACCGTGTCGACCCTGATCGGCCTCCGTCCACTGTGGACTCCGATGTCGACATACACCATATCCGATCTATCCCTCAGCGGTCTCGCAAGAAGGTCTGCTTTCCACCTTCTTGATCATATGTACATCCACCTCTGTTGTAGATTCTCTTTTGTGACTCTTTCCATCTCCCGTTTTTGCTCGTCTACCCATTTCTCGTGTTTGCCTTGCTTAGGACGTACTTTGTCCTACGTAAAGGAGGGGTAGATGAGTTGAGTGTTCTTTCTTCGTCCGTCTCATCACTCCTGTTGTTGCCTATACCTAGGGCTTCTTTTACCCTAAGTATAGGGGGAGTGACGTGTATATCCTCTGATCTGTCCTTCAATCTTCAGATCTCTTTTCTTCTTTTCTTCTTTTCTTCTTTTCCTCTTATATCTTCTTCATCTACCGAAAAGGTGCCGCCCTTGTAGACAGTTTTCCATACTTAGGACGTACTTTGTCCTAAGTATAGGGGGGCGTGCACCCCGAGTTCATCTATTCTTTTCGATCCTCTCTATTGTCTCCTCTTCTTGTCTATACTTAGGGATATTTTACCCTAAGTATAGGGGGAGACAATCTGAGTATGATCTGTTCATTCCCACCCTTGACCCTTCCTGCTTTGTGTACAGTCTGCTATACTTAGGATTATTTGATCCTAAGTATAGGGGGGACGGTCAACTTCTGATTCATTGATTCATTCATTTATTCTTTATTATTTAGACTTGTCTATACTTAGTACGAGTTATGTCTTCTCTTTTCTCTCCGATCTATGAGGACATAGCTCAAGCTAAGTATAGGGGGGTCGTATATACTACGTATATACTTTATCCATAACTCGTACTTTCGTATTTTCCTAATAATATGGCTAATAATTCTTTAAAATTCACTAAAAAACCCTAATAAAAAGATGTGGTTATTCCTCAAAATTCTTTTTGTATTTACTGATTAATAAATCAGGTGAAAATGTTTTTGCAAAATGTTTGAAAAATAGTTTGAAAATCTTTGTGAACATCTATTGAAAACTATTTTGAAAATATTTTGTTTCGTGTTTTCAACCTGTGTGGTTTGCAAAACTTATTTTCTTTGTGTAAAATAAAATGTTTGAAAAATGATTTGCAAATGGATTGAAAAATGGTTGCAAAAATGATTTGAAAAACCTATATATACTGTTTTGAAAGCCTTTGCAAAATGATTTTCAAATGTGTGTAAAATGTTTGTAAAAACTATTTTGGACTATAGGTTTCAAAAATTGTGTGAAAAGCTTGTGTCAAATAAGTTTGAGGAATATACACATCACACAAAAAAATCCATCTTATGTATATATGTATAAAATTGACCACTTACCCTTGTAAATTCTTAAAATTCACTTCTTGTATATATAAGAAGCACTCCCGTGTACATATTTTCACCTAGTTTTCAGCCAAAACTTTTTATTTTCAAAAATTCCCAAAAACATTTGCAAAATTAAAATCCAAAAACATTTGAAAAATCTTTTTGAAAAATACAAAAAAATTTTGCATCTGCACTTGCATGCATCATCTTTTCAAAAATCCATAAAAAGTTCAAAATCTTGAAAATTGCATCACAAAAATATTTTCTGCATTCTGCATTGCATAGCATGAGCATTTTTCGGATTGAGTTTGATAGTTGAACGAGTCTAAGTAAAATCCGGAGATTGGAGCTTGATTGGACCTTATAATCTACCTAATAACAGGAACCTTATATGAACTGGGTTTGAGGTACTTCAGGTCTAGTTGACTTAATTCTTTGAGGATCACGAGACTTGGTTCAATGGATTCTTGACTGCCTAAGTAGAGTATTTCGGAGCACACGCACGACTCTTGTTGATAATGACCTAACTTGGACACCTGCACCTTTCACATGGCTCAACTCAGTTGGAGTGGTGAGGGGATTGGATTTGCCAGTATGAGACGCACACAAGTGGAAACACTTGTCCTCCTCTAGGGAGGGAAGTGCACCCCAACCCGTCCAGTGATTAGGAAGTCTAAAGACAGGAGGCTGTGGGTTGCGATAAAGCTTCAAAAGAGGGATAGTCTATTGGCTCAAGAGGTAAAACTCCTTATGTAAATGCTGCTGTAAATAGTATTCAAAAAAAAAAATGTTCAGGCATGTACGAAAATAAAAAGCCTGCAAGTATGTACAAAGTCAATAAGCAAGCTTGAGTTCCAAAGTCATATCATGTGAGCCTGCAGCAGGATGACTTGACTACACTGGTCTTGCATCCAAGGATAGGTAGCTACACTGGCTACCGTCCATTCTTCTCTTCACCCCCTCCTCTTGAGCTAGTTGCCACTTGAACTTAGAAGGGAATACCCCGCTCCTCGAGGATGGAGTTGCTGGATTGGGGAATCATTGGGTTGTCGTACTGGAGAAGTCAGTCTCTTTGTCATTCTAGTTGGGGAGAGCCACCATCACTTACACTGTACAAGTCAGATTCATAGTCGTAAGAGTTTGCGTATGAGTTGAAGTATTTCTGACCTGGCTATCGAGGAGACTTGGACAGAGTTTTGGGATTCTCAAGGACTGTTGAATTTCAAACACGGTTCTCAATAAGGTTCCGCCCGCACTAAACCTCTAAAGGTCCGACTTAAGCTCCAAACTTTGATTTAGCAAAGACAAGTTTGATAATCAAATAAAATCCAAGTTCTTCTTTTTCTTTTCTTTCGTTTCTTTTTGCACTTATTGCATAAGTGTTTGCTAGGGACTAGCAAAGGTAAAGTATAGGGGGATGATGAATCCACATTTCATCATCTTTATTCTATCATTTTGGCACCTAAAACCCTAGCAAATGCCTGTAAATAACCTTAAAACAAGCATCTTAGCATCCATGCATATGCATATCAATAGTGTATAAAACACTGTAATTAAGGCCAAAATTATAGAATAAATAAAGAAAAGAAAAAGAATAAAATATTGTAAATATTTTATGACCCAAAACCCCCGAGACCTAGGCATCTTGATGGATAGGTCGACAAGGAATAAAGTAGGGGGAGATAAGGTCAAAAACACAGTCAAAATACCTTGTCTTCTATTCATTTTGGGACCTAATTTTGGTTCCACTTTGTATACATCAACTAAAGAAACTTTGTACATGAAAGTTGTAGATAATTCCATAAAGAAAAATACAAAATTTATTTCACAGAAAAATAATGCACAGATAAAAAGATATGGTCTGAATAAAAATCCAGAATCCCAACTTCCCAGACCCGTATCTCACAAACGATAACTCCAAATGCAGCGTACTCACCTTTAATTGTATATAGAAGAAAATAATCTATCCAATGGCGGTGGTTTCGCATTTGGCGGAGCTACGGTTTGAAAGTTGAGTTTTGGACCCTCATTGTATACTTATACTGAATAAAATATTCAATTTATTCTTTATTCATTATTTATTCATTTTTATATTTTTATAATGTTGTAAATATTACTTATAATAATTATGTGTATTAAAATCAGAACAAAAACATCATTAAAATACAAATTAAAATACTTGTATATATTCAATACATAGGTACAATACCTATACTTATACCTGTATAGAATACACTTATATTTTATTAAGTATACAAAACATCTCAGAAAAATAAAATAAAAATATACTTATGTAGATAAAAGTATGTTATAATTTTACAAAATCAGAAATAAAAATAATAATATTAAAAATACATAAAATAAAATAAAATATTAAAATACATAGGTATTATACCTATATAGGGTTAAAAAGGTAACTTGTAAAAATATAATCCATAAAGATAATTAAAAATCACAATAAAATTATTTATAAAATAATAAACATTTTTTATTTTATAACCATAAATTAATAATGCTATTTACTATTTTAAAATGAATTTACAAAACATTTTTATGGGCTTTTTCCTGGTTGGTCCACGTGGACCAACCAGGTGGCCTGGGATGTTGACCAGCCGGTCAACTCCCTGGCCCTAGCCTGCCCCCTTGTCAGAATGCCTAAGACCCCTACTTCCTCGATTTTTTTCGCTATGATGCGTTGCTCGAGGAAGGAAGATTCCTTCACGAAACTTGCTCCTGGCACATCCTAGATCCCCGCCAACCTTCTAGATCTGCCCAGATCTTTGTGGTCCGCCCGTGATCGAGCCTCGAAACTCGCCCGTCGACCACAGTTCAAAACCCAACCTCCTTCTTCCTTTTCCCCTTGAACCACTTTGGGCCGAGCTTAGACTTCCGGGTGCGGGTAGGAGTGTGCTCCGGTGACAGGGGAACCATTCCACACCTCCGTTGAGGTACGGCAAGGGCTTGAAGTCGGATTCCATCCATCTCCGGCGGTTGCACCGCCGTGAGGTTCAAACCTCGAGCACCTTGCTCTGAGGTGTGTTTTTCTCTATTTCTTTTGTTTGCTTTAGTTTCTGGTAGTAGTAGGATCGTAGCTCCATCCACCAGACAGCCATCCACCCATCCGATCACCTCCGTTTTCCCCTCGCCGGAGCGTGCTCCGGCGAGCTCCTCCCCCGTCGCTTTTCGTCTTCTTTTGCTGCTAGGAGAGGCGAGGCATTTTGCCCTCGCCTTCCCGGCCATTTTGGCACCGCTGGAAGCAAGAGGATCTCTCCAGGAGTCGTCTGGGACTGGTCGTGGCGCTTGGAGACGACGGAGCAGCGTGATTCAAGCAGGCGAGGGACCCCCAAGTCCGAGTTCTTCCCAGTTCATTCTGGGGTGTTCCTTGCCGTCGGATCTAGCCCTGTTCGTCCTTCAAAGCAGCAGCCGTTGGATGCGGGGCGTCCTCCAGCCGTAGATCGAGCCCCCAGGATCTAATCGCAGCCGTTGGGCACAAAGGGGCATCGCTCGTCCAGAGCGTGACACGTGGCTAAGTGGGACACATCCCACCGTTCATCCGCGCCTTTGACTGGGCATTTTGCTTTGTAAGCCCGGCATATTTTTGTATTTAATATTTAATACTCAATCTTTCATCTGCAGTTGTAACTTTTTGTATTATTTGCCAAAACCCCCCTGAGGTTTTCATATTTGCCGTTTAATCCTTGCCAGCCCAGCGCACGTGCGTGGCACGTGCGCGTGGACATTTTGCGGGCAGGACCCTTGTAGTTCTGGTTTTAGTTTTTAGTCCATTAAGTATTTTGTCACGTTATATATTTTTGGTTGTTTTGCACCTAAGCCCCCGGGTTTTCAAGGTATTACATCCGTGCCCCTCCCAGGCGCGCGTGTAGCGCACGTGAGCCTGGGAGTTTTTGCAAGAAAGCCCTTGCGGCTTTGGATATTTGTGTTTGGTCCAGAGATTATTTAATTCAGTACAAACTTTGTGGAAATTTTGCAAACGTGCCCCTATAGTTTTGAATATTGCACATATGCCCCTGCCAGGCCTGTTTAATAATTGGATGCTTGTTGTATTTATTTGAGCGATTATTAAAAGCCCAAAAATTCCACAAAAATAGACTTAAGCTCCTGGATGAGTATACTTTCACGCCATATATTTAGTTTTTGATTTTATCTTATTTTCCTATTTATTAAAAATCAAAAACAGCCTTTTCAGCACTGTCTAGCTTATAAAATCCCTAAAAAATATAAAAACCCTTCAGAAAAATCTCAAAAAAATATATTTTGTTCCTTTTAGTGTGTTTTAATTTCAGACCAAAAATCATTAAAAAAATACAAAACCAAACTCCAAAAAATTGCAAAACTCTAAAAACCTTCGTAAAAATTTATAAAATCATTAAAAAATCCAAAAATAGTGTTTTCTTTTCCTGAATTTTCTTGGTGTCATTATCTTTATACTTTGGAGAATTTTTGCCACTGATTTCTATTTTATTTCTCCATTTCAAGTTTCAGCCTTGCTTTTTACTACTGTTTTCTTTATTTTGATAATTAAAAATACCAAAAACATCCTAAAAATTACCCAAAAATCACAAAAACAGTAAAAAAGTATAAAAAGACCAAAAAGACTTTATTTGCTTATTTTTGAGTATTTTTATCTATTTTTATAAATATCTCTTGCTTTCTTTTATCACATTGTCTTTAATTTCCAATTTGGAAAAAGAAAATATAAAAAAATATAAAATATAAAAAGAAAATATAAAATCAGTAAATTAAAAATCAAAATACAAAATTATAAAATTAAAAATTAAATAAAAAAAAGTATAAAATTAAAACCCACAAAAAATAGCATAGATAGACACTTTGATCACTTGCACACACATTTTTGAGCACTTGTGCCCCGTTCTACCTGTCTGCTCCCTGTGTTCGACCTCTACACATACTTGCACTATACACATCTTGTTGTAGAGTTATAATAAATTTTGACTCCGCACACTTATTTTCATTGCTTGATTTATTTGTCGTGGGTTAATTGTTGTTTGAATCGGAATTTCGAGCGGTCACCGCACCGACTGCGGTTTCGCCTTGTGAAACCGTACGACCTTCTATTTCTCGGTTCAACACACGTGTACGATTCAACTGAAAAAAGAATGCGAAAGCCGCGGAAACTCACGCCCCGCAAACAAACACAAAGCAAACCCCGTTTTCACCAACTCAACCCTGATGAAGATCGTAAGAGTTCGACCTTTTTATCTTTTCAGTTTTATGGTTGTGTTTAGCAATCGTTGCGGTTACGCGGGCTGAGCAAGCCAATAGGTGCCCGATAGTTTCTCCAAGACACTGGCCCGAATCCTTACGCGAGACCACTCGCACTCAGCCAGTACGGACCGTTTCCGGCTACCCGTGTTACTTGAGGACGGAGCCTTGCGCAATGTCCTCTAAACCTCCCACTCTGCTAAGTAAACCCGGACCATTTCCGGCTACCCGAGCTTACCCACTGAGGAACAGTGATCAGGTGTATGGACCCAGTAGTATCCCGCAAGAAATACGGGGTTTTGTCTCTATCCTTAAGTGTCCGCTCTCGAGCTCGCGCACTCTGAGAATTGTGCGGGGGTTACTCTCCCCAAATCAATTGAATCGATTTACGATTTTTGATCAGATATTTTTAGCAGTCCCAATTTTAGTTTTGCGTTTTTTATGGTATTTTCAAACGTCTATTTTTTTGTCGTTTTGTTTTAAAACCCTAAAGCAAGCACCTAGGTTGCAAGTCCTAAAACTAGCTACGTGGCACAAGCAGATAGAGTAAAAACCTAAACAATCATCTAGAAAACCGCGGAAAACCGATAAACGATGAAAAAGTCGCGGTGGGTGCCCTGGTTCACCGGATACACGGTATCCGATGAATCAAGCCCCTAAAAAAATGAATGTTTTATTACTAAGTACAACTCTCTCCCTTTCTCTCTCTTTTACAAGTAAAAGGATACTAAGTCTTTGCTCCTCTGCAGTCGATTCGTGAAGAAGAAGTCGACCTCTGCCCTTTCAACTGACTCGGCTTCCGAAGTAGCCGGTTGATCCTGCAGGCCCTGCAAAGATGATTAGCACAAAAGAATTGATCGAGAAAGCCGAGAAAGCCGTAAAGAAACAAAAAAGAAACTCAGAAAATAAAGCACGAAAAAGCCGTATGAAAAATCGTACGAAAAACAAAACAAAGAGAAGAGAAAGAATAAAATCACGAAAAACGAAAAAAATCCAAAGAATCTAACGCCTCCCCGGCAACGGTGCCATTTTGATAAGTGTCTAAAGATCGAGTTTCGCGGCTTCTTCTTTTTATTAAAGAAAGTTGTCGGTTGTAGCAGAAGCCACAAAATGAGAGAATTTTTTTCGATCTTTAAACCTATCAAACAAATACGATTTTCTGTCGGAAAACCGTTCACTAATATTTAACCAAGCAAGTGTTCCTGGGTCGAACTCAAGGAGGCAGAATATATTCCCTAGATTTCTCTTCTCGTAATTTTATTTTAATTCTTCTCTAAGTCAGAACGCTTTTTTAGTGATTTTTATTTTTGTATTTTTATTTGATTTTATTTTTTTTAAATTTTTATTTAATTTTCAAAAAGGATATTTTTCAAAAGATTTATTTATTATATAGTAGGTGAATAGAATATAGGTGATATGATATAGTAAGGGTGAACGAGGTTCGAGCCGCGTACTCGAACTACACAAGAAAACAAAACAAAACGAAGCAGTTTTCAAGAAAATCAAATTACATCAAAAACTCGTCAAAAAGCCGCGAAAACTTTATACTAAGTAGCTGGGGTAGTTGTGTAACTACCCTCAAAGAACCGTCGAAATCCGAGGTCACAAGAACAAGAAACAACCCCTACAGCCCAGGGGCATAAGCGTAAGAAAACTATTTAAAATTTGTTTGCAAATCGGTCCTTGAGGACTGTTCTGAAAGAAAAGTACAAGAACTTTACATTTAGGTCCCTGCGGAGGGACCTAAATGCAATTCTTTAAAAGTCTGGAGGCGGGGGTGAACTTCTGGAAACTTGGCTGGGTCTATGATGCAATTTCCTCACCGTTTCGCTTAGGACGGTCAAGATTAGATCTCCTGCGCGCGATCGGACGGTGCCGGTGCTGACACGTGTCGCACGCCTGTAACACCTCTGTTCTTGTGGTTGTTGCAGCTGCTGGCGACGAGTTCTTCTTCTCTGATTTATCGCGACCGGCCCTCAACGACTTTGGCTCTCCGGCGGGGCCAGAGGGGTGGCTCCTCCACCCCTCGAGCTCGCCCGCGGTAGGGATAAGGCTGGCGCTGCTCCGAGCGGCGGTGGAATGGCTTCGAAGACGACGGCTTCGGCACTTGAAGCTTGTTACAGTCCTGGTGATCCCTCTTCGAAATGGATTTTATAGATGATTAAAGCTCCCAGATGTTGGACAAATAGCTCGCGACGAAGAAGATCCTGCAATGAACAGCATATGTGCTCGATTCGTGTTGAATCAGCCGGCAAATGAAAGATCTTAAGCTCCGAATACGGTGAAAAAATCTTAAGTCTCCAGTCAAAGCAACCAAAATGCGAAGCAGATGATGATTTGATGATTGATTTGAAGCGAATTGGGAACGAATCGAAAGGGTTTTTGATATTGCGTGAAAGCTAAGTGATTATCCTATCTAAAAGCGTGATTAGCCACGCTAATCGTGGCTCGATTATCGAGGAATAAAATCGAAAAGATGGATGAAAATGACCTGGGAACTGGAGGTGTATGACCTCTAGGTGATGGCTCAACGAGCGGTCTTCTCGGAGCTTTACACGGCGCGATGCTGCGATTCAAGGCGTTGCTCCGCCTTGGACTCCTCCTCCGACGTCCTTCCTCCACGCGAAGCCTCTCCTTGGTGCTGTCACCACCGTCGATGGCCGGAACAAGGCGAGAAAGAGAAGGGATCGGTTACTGGAACTTGGGTTCCTGGGTAGTTGGAGTGAGTTAGTTAAAAATGGCGAACTTGGGGCCCTTATATAGGGAGCTTGCTTGGGCCCCAAGGTGGAATCAATGGCTGGCGGTGACAAGGGTTGTTGGAGGAAGAAGATCAAGGGTTTAGATCAGCTAGAAGCTTCAAGATTGGCGCGGGAAAAATGAGGGAAGTTGGCGGGTTGAACAACCTGGACGCAACTTCTTCTTGAGGAAGAAGACTCCAGGTGCTGACACGTGTCAGCACCTGATTCGTCCAGATCCTTTAATTACTTATAAATTAAGTATAAAATAATAACTTATATTATTTGAAATAGGTATAAATACAAGAAAGGTAAATAATTTAGTTATCTAAATTATGGTATAAATACCTTTAAAAAATAATAAATATTATTCAAAATATAAATATTTTATTAATAAATATGTATTTATAAATAGGTTTTAGATTTTTAATTTAATAAATAATTAAGTAAAAATTAATTTTATATTTTCTTAATTATTAGGGTATTAAATAAGACTTGTACGAATTTTTATGGATTTTTATGAATTAATTTACATATTTTAATAAATAGAGTAAGTATCTATATAGGTCAATTATACCTATATTTTAAGGTATTTGATTTTATAAAAATAATAAATAGTCTCCAAAAATTATGAAATAATTTATGGTGAAAATACAAGATCATGAAAAAATTTAAAAATTATAAAATTAAGAAAATAATAAATAGTGTGTGTTACATAAAATAAATAGCCCAGAAACCCCTTTGTCTTTTGGTCCCAAAACCGACTTTTTGCAAACGGACTCCGAATTCAATGAAACCACCTTTATTAATTAGATAATATTATTTTATGAACTTTAAAGGTAAGTAGAGTGAAATTGGAGTTCGTATAAGGAAGTTATGATGTTCGGAAGTTGAGATTTTGACAATTTGTAAGCTGGATTTCTTGGCATATTTATAGGGTATTTTTAACTTATTTTTATATTTTTATTTACATTTTTATGAATAATTAGGAGAAGAGTTTGGTGAAAAATATGTTAGTATGAAATAATTAAAATTCTTTGAAGTTTTGTATTTATTTTATAAATAGTGAAAGGTGTATATAAATGTGATAAATTATTTTTATTTTGGTTTTCTTTCCTTATCTCCCCCTACTTATTGGTTTGTCGACCAATTCATGCTGACTTGGTCTCGGGGGGGGGGGGGGTTGAGCTATAAATATATCTTACAGCTATATTTATAGTTTAAGTCATATTGCATATATATACATATATTCCATATGCCTTTGCCTTTCTTTTCTGATTCTTTATTTATTTACATGAGTTTAATGGTTAAAAGTGAATATTTACACATGAATGGAGTTTTGTTAAAGTATGAGAATTAGTGAGTATTTATATGTATTTGTTAAGGGTTTTAAGACAAAATGCGACAGAAAAGTTAATGAATCATGGATTCATCACTCTCCGAACCTGAGTTCGACACCACCCTGTTCCCCCTCGACCCCCCTTCTTCTGAGTCCGAGATACCAGTGCCAGAGGAGAGACAGACAGATGATTTATCAGCACATGAGTTTGGATGTTTTGCTTTTGTAGAGACCATGGCCGTCAGTAGTGACGACCGCACCAAAGGTCCCCAGCATGATCAGAGATTCATTATGGACCAGGGTGCGATCAACTCCACCCTGATCGCCTCCCTCGAGACAGTTCAGCATCAGTTGAGAGATCAGGGAGCATTCATGTTGGACATGAGGCGTGAGATGGAGCAGTTGAGAGCCGATCGCGAGCAGCGCGAGCCAGGAGACGGGCCGAGGATGCCTGACCATGCGGCAGCAGCCGCAGCAGCAGAGGCACCGAGACCGATGTGGGAGTTACACAACCCCGGATCAACCTTGATGCATCACTGGGTCATACTACCAGCCATCGTGGGGGACTTCAAGTTCCCCCCGAACACTTTGCAGCTCCTCCCCCGGTTCCATGGGCTCGCTACAGAGGAGCCCCATCTCCACCTTCAGGAGTTCTTGATGATCTATAGCACAGTCCACGACCGTCAGGTGGATCAGGATACCATACGGATGATTGCCTTCCCCTTCTCCTTAGCAGACAGAGCAACCACATGGCTGAAGCACTTGGAGAAGTTTGTCTACACCTGGGAGCAGCTCCGCACCGAGTACTTGCACAAGTACTACCCACTCGGACGGATGAACGCCGCTAGAGCCCTGATCAACAACTTCTCCATGATCTCCAATGAGCAGTTTCACGAGGCATGGGAGAGGTTCAGAGAGCTGACTGACAGATGCCCGCACCATGATATTTCCAAGCTGAACCTTGTTCAAAGCTTTTTCAGCGGGCTGACACCAGAGCTTCAGGGCTTGGTGAATGCTTCTTGTGACGGGTCCTATTTCGCCAAGGACCACGATCAGGTCTGGGCCATTTACGAGGAGATGGCCGAGAACTATATGGTGATGTCCCAGACCAGGTTGTACACACAGGGACGCCAGCAACCACAAACCGTGCAGTACCAGAGGATAGCACGGGTCGACGCCGGTCCATCCAGTTCGTCAGCGGCAGCAGCACAGGCCGAGAGTTCAGCCGCATCCATGGGGATCATCAGCGAGAAGCTGGACCGGATGGAGATCATCGAGAAGAAGTAGTGCCAGGGCATCACGCAGATGGAGCAGATGGCACAGACTCTGAGTGACCTAAAGACACAGCTCATGTGTCTCCAAGAGGCTCGTCTTCAGGCACGAGGCGATCCGAGTAGCAGCAGCAGCTCGTCCTAGCGCTCCAGCTCCCACCAGCAGCCTAGACAGGTCCATCTTGTACAGGCCGAGCCGTACCAGCAGCCGCAGCCCACTTATCAGTCACCACCATCCACTGACACTCAGATGGTGGTATACCAGCCGGATCAGCCTCTAGCAGTGCTCCCGCCACCCCAGTACGATTCAGAGCCATTGATGGATGTCAACGGGATTTGGTACGACCGCCCCCAGCCCGATATCCGACGAGACCATCCCAGATTCCGTTGGGCGGCCGGAGGTGCCCAGCCCCAGCAGCAGCCATCAGGACAGGGTGGCCAGTATAGCCATCAGAGGGATCACCAACAACAGCAGCCCCCAGTGTACACTCAGCAGCAGCAGCAGTCACAGTCGTATGGTCCTCGTCCCTATCAGCAGGGACAGTCTTGGAGGTGTGATCAGCCTCAGCAGCCGCAACATCATCCACAGTCTTACCCCTCTCACCCACAGCAGCAGCAGCAGCCTCACTACCAGAGAGGCTACCAGTCAGGTTCTCATGGGCCATCCTATGAGAACCCCGCCTTAAATGATATAGCCCGCCTCCTCACAGATCAGCAGGCTACATTCCGATGGGAGATGGATGAGTTACGCTAGGAGATGCGGGACATAGTGAGAGGGAAGGCCGCCATCCCTACCCAGATCGAGCCGAATCCCAACAACCTCAAGAGGAAGTCTGAGCAGGTAGTTTGTACTGAGTATGCCACTCCTACTGATACATTTGGAGATATGTCTGCATATTTGTTTGATACTAATTTTGTCATACTTAGGAGCGGTAGGATGCCAGCAGGCGGCGACTCGTCTGAGCGACACCCCGAGGATACTTCTAGAGCGCCCGATGAGGATGACAGTGGTACTGATGTCACCATGGATGCTGATCCCACCGACGGTACTGAGGAAGTCGTTTCACCAGTTGGAGGAGGTGGTACTGAGGCCACCCATGTTGCCGAGCCAGAGCGCGGTACTGAGGCCACGAGTCTACCAGCCGATGGTGGTGCTGATGCCACCAGTTCTTCTGAGAGTCCTGTAGTTTTTCTTTCTGTTGATGTATCTCGGAACACTTCTGGAAATAAAGGAAAGGGTTTGTTTTCTTCTGGTCCCACTGTGGTGCTTGATGTATGTGTGGATCCTGCCGTCGAGTAGCTCAGACTCGTTTCTAGTCCTTCATCTGAGAAGGACCCTGTGATCCCCTTCCCTAGAGCCCTTCAGATGGGGAAGGGGAAGAACATAGAAAATCCTAAAAAGAGACATCTGGAAGAGTTCAGCCAGCAGATGATAGATCATTTTCACATTCAGCTGACTCTTCAGGAGGCTTTGCAGCACATCCCTCTACTCCAGCATTCGCTTAGAGACAGGACCACAGTCAGGAGGAAGAGGAGGAACCACCATTCAGAGATTCATGTGCTGACCAGAGCCACTTGTTTCGTGATCCAGAACCATCTGCCGGCCAAGAGGCCAGATTCAGGAGCCCCATATGTCAGATGCCACATCAGAGAGCAGAGGTTTGACCGTACTCTATTAGACAGCGGATCGTTGATCAACCTACTTCCGGCAGCCCTTCTCGACCGCTTCGAGTTGGCACTCTTCGACAGAGTAGGACAGTCCTTCAGTTTGCTGATCGATCTGTCAAGAGGCCGAAGGGGTTGCTTAGAGACGTTGTCGTCACTATTCAGGGTCTGCAATTCCCCGTGGACTTCGTAGTGTTGGACATGGAGATCCCTGAGTCAGTGACCGATACCCCCATCATTCTCGGTCGCCCGTTCTTGGCCACAACCAAGGCAGTGACCGACCATGATAACGGGAAGGTATACTTTCGCATCGAGGGCGAAAGTGTACAAATAGAGATGGTCGAGGACAGCAGAGCTAGAGGTAGAGCATGCTCAGAGACTACTTCCGATATAGAGCAGATGATAGATGCCGGGCCAGACATCCACCAGGACTGCGACTTTGTGATTACAGATGATGAGGCAGTATGGGCAGATCCAAATGCACATGCCATCCTCTCACCTTCAGAGTTCGCTGATGCAGAGACGCCAGCAGAGGAGAGCTTGGAGAGCACATTCCTGGTCCAGGATACCTTAGAGGCAGCAGAGCCGGTTCTCGACCGTGATACTGATTTGTTTTGTGATGATGGTGGTACTGAGGCCACCTTGGATGATACAGATCCCTCGGAATCAGATTTTGACTGGGCAGAGTTTGATGATTACATACCAGGTCTGACTTCCACTGAGCCTGTAGCTAGGGAGGAGGTAGATGCCGAGCAGAGCAGAGACAGTCCAGCAGGGCAGCCTTCTCCAGATTCAGAGTGTGACGGAGAGTTTCAGTTCTCCCATGCGGATTTGGCAGCCTTCACGCAGAGTTTTCAGAGGCCAGATCCACCAGCACCCAGTTATCTAGAGCTGAAGCCACTTCCTGCGTCGTTGAAGTATAGGTTCCTTGCGGGTGCGCATGAGATGTACCCAGTCATTATTTTCGCCGATTTTACTGGAGAGCAGGAATCCCGTCTGATGGGGGTTCTTGAAAAGAACCGCAACGATAGGATGGAGAGTAGCAGATCTCCAAGGGATAAGTCCGACCCTGTGCTCCCACCATATCTATCTCGAGGATGAGGCGAAGCCATCGCGTGAGTTCCAGCGGCGACTGAATCCGAATCTGAGAGAAGTTGTCATGAAGGAGATTTTGAAATGGTGGAGCGCCATTTTTATCTACCCCATCTCCGACTCCAAGTGGGTCAGCCCTTTACATGTGGTACCCAAGAAGTCGGGCATCACTAAAGTGGTCAGCGAGTCTGGAGAGGAGATTGCTACACGGGTACCCACTTCTTGGCGAGTCTGCGTGGATTACAGACGACTCAACCATGCCACCAAGAAGGATCATTTCCCCCTGCCCTTTATAGATCAGATCATTGAGAGACTGGCAGGGAAGAACCACTACTGTTTTCTGGATGGGTACTCGGGCTACAACCAGGTGGCCATCGCTCCCGAGGACCAGGACAAGACTACCTTTACCTGTCCCTTCGGCACATATGCCTTCCGACGCATGCCATTTGGGCTATGCAATGCCCCTGCGACTTTTCAGAGATGCATGCTGTCGATCTTTTCGGACATGGTAGGGGAGTACTTGGAGGTCTTCATGGATGATTTCTCGGTCTAGGGCGACATATTCGACTCCTGTCTTGACTGCCTAGACCGAGTCCTTCAGCGATGTATAGAGGTTTACCTTGTGCTATCTTGGGAGAAGAGTCACTTCATGGTGACTCAAGGGACGGTGCTTGGCCATATCATCTCCAACAGGGGCATGGAGGTTGATCCGGCCAAGATAGATGTCATTAGAAAACTCGCACCACCGTCCAATTTGCGGTAGTTACAGTCCTTCCCGGGGCACGTCGATTTCTACCGGCGATTCATTCATGATTTCAGTAGGATTGCCCGACCGTTGACTGACCTACTGACGAAAGACACCGAGTTCCTTGTCGATGACAAGTGTCTTTCCTCGTTTGAGACTCTCAAGCGATGTGTTGTCGAGGCTCCTGTTCTCCAGCTGCCTGATTGGTCTCTCCCATTCGAGATCATCATGGATGCCTCTGATTTTGCCGTAGGGGCCGTGCTGGGACAGAGGAGGGATGGAGTTCCATTTGCTATTCACTACGCTAGCTGCACATTGGATTCCGCGTAGCGAAATTACACAGTCACTGAGAAGGAGATGCTAGTTGTAGTATTCGCCCTAGATAAGTTTAGATCGTACATTATTGGATCTAGAGTGACCTTGTATACTGATCATACCGCCATCAGGTACCTCATGGCAAAGAAGGATGCCAAGGCCAGATTGACTAGATGGATCCTTCTACTCCAGGAGTTTGACATAGAGATTAAGGATAAGCCTGGAGTCAAGAATGTGGTGGCGAATCATCTCTCCCGATTAGAGCATCTTGAGGATTCTGAGCAGATTGACCCTATTTGTGAGACCTTCCCAGATGAGGCGATCCTTGCTATCGCCTCTTTCCCATGGTATGCCGATATTGTGAACTTTCTTGTTGCTAAGAAAGTTCCACAAGATTGGCCCAGGCAGAGGCTTGAGACCTTCATCGCGAAGGCCAAGCCCTACCACTGGGAGGATCCCATCCTTTACCACGAAGGAGGGGATAGCGTCTGGCGTAGGTGCATTCCTCAGGAGGAGCACCATAGCGTCCTCACTTACTGCCACAAGCTTGAGGCAGGAGGACATCACTCTGGGAGGAGAACGGCACAGAAAGTGCTCCAATCCGGCCTATGGTGGCCTACCCTCTTCAAGGATTCTGATGAGTTCGTGAAGAGGTGTACTGACTGTCAGAGGATGGGTACTTATGGACAGCGTGATATGATGCCGATGCAGCCCATTCACTTCTGTGAGATTTTTGACGCATGGGGCATCGATTTCATGGGTCCATTCCCTAAGAGTCAGGGATTTGAGTACATTCTATTGGACGTTGATTATGTGAGTCGTTGGGTTGAGGCCATCCCCGCCCGAATCGCAGATGCCAGGACTGTTTGCAGATTTTTGAGGAAGCATATCATTACACGGTTCGGGGTACCTCGAGTGTTGATATCAGACGGGGGGTCTCATTTCATCAATGACCAGGTGAAGTCCCTTGCTAGCGAGTTCAGTATAGACCATCGAGTTGCCACTCCATACCATCCACAGATGAATGGTCTAGCCGAAGTGTCGAATAGGGAGATCAAGACTATTCTACAGAAAGTCGTCTGCCCTGACCGAAAGGATTGGTCACAGCTTTTGGACTCGAACTTGTGGACATATAAGATGTCTTTCAAGACACCTTTGGGCACATCTCCCTTTCGCCTTGTTTATGGCAAGCCGTGCCATTTACCAGTTGAGTTGAGACACATGTCACTTTGGGCAGTTACAAATATACTTTTGGATCCAGATAGTGTAGGAGACAAGAGGAGGGCAGAGTTAGCAGCCTTGGAGGAGCTTCGTGACACCTCCTTCGCAAACAGCCTACAGTACAAGGAGAGAGTGAAGGAGTGGCATGATTCTCATATCAGCCACAAGCATTTTGAACATGGACAGAGAGTATGGCTGTTTGATGCTAGGCTTCGTCTATTTCCAGGGAAGCTACATAGCAAATGGAAGGGACCGTATCTAGTGAGAAGGGTACACAACAATGGGAGTATCGATATATCTGAGTTGTCTTCTGAGAGTACCTTTCGAGTGAACGGCCAGCGGCTCAAGCCATTTCTAGATCATGAGCCGCGGGTCGTTGATGTTGCCCCTATTCATTTTGCGTGAGATGTGTCTCTTGACTCACATCTGTTGCATCTCACGCCTGATTATCACTGTTCTCCCGACTTGTATAGATCCAGTTGTCCATATCATTCCATTCTTTAGTCCTACATCCCTTTCTTCATCTTTTGATTATGCTATACTTAGGATGTACTTTACCCTAAGTATAGGGGGGATGTAGAACTTCCGGGTATTTCTTTTTGATTCTTTCTACCCCTGTTTTTGCTGCCTATACTTAGGGATATTTTACCCTAAGTATAGGGGAGGTAGACCATGTACATTCTTCACTCGGTTTTCCCTCTGTGTACAGCCTGCTATACTTAGGATTATTTGATCCTAAGTATAGGGGGAAAAGCCGAGACTCTCTTGATTTCTATTATTTCATTCGTCTTTGTATATAGCCTTCCTTTTCACTTCCCTATACATAGCACGAGTTATGTCTTCTTTATTGCTCGTGACTCTGAGGGCATCGTTTGAGCTAAGTATAGGGGGGTGTATATATTTCATATATACTTTAGCCATAACTCGTACTTTGTGTGAGTGTGTTAATAAATAAAAATGGCTAAAAACCAAAAATCCATAAATATTAAAAAATTTTCCTGTAAATAAACATTCTTTTATTGCACATACATATCTATTGTAAATTATGTTTGTAAAAATGTTTTCAAAAACATTTTGTGTAAACTTTGTGTAAATATGTGTATATCAAAATTATGTATATAGTACAAAATTTTTCCAAAATATTTTGAAAATCAAAAGTTTGCAAAAACCTTGTATAAATTTGTGTAAATATTTTGCAAAACTTGCATTCATGCATACATCCATGATTTCAAAACATTTTTCAAAAATTTTGCATTTGTGTAAATATTGTGTAAATAGCATCTTTGTATATATATGTATAGTTTTTCCTGGATTATAGTTGACATTTAAACTAGCCTGGAATTAAATTGGGAAATGGAGCTTGATTAAGATCTTAATCCACCTAATTCCAAGACGAACCTTATAGGGCTTAGGGTTAAGACTTTTCAGGTCCATGGTGACTTAATTCTTTAAGTCCACTAGGCTATGATCACATGTCATCTCAATGAGCCTAAGTAGAGCACTTAGCAACACACACATGACTCATATAGACAATGGCTTTACTTGGACCCGCACTTGCACCGAGCTCTCTACGGATGAGGTGGTGAGGAGGCAGTCTTCCTTGACTTGGGGTAGAATATGAGGGTAGTACTTCTAGGAGGAACCTCTCTTCTTCTTTTAGTGAAGGAAGTGCGTCTCAACTTGGTCTGGTTGCCATGAGGTCAAACGACAGGAGTTGTGGGTTGCAATAATGCTTCAAAAGAGGGATAGTCTACTGGCTCAAGAGGAAAAACTCCTTTTATATATGCTGCACATGTATATGATGTATAGATGCACTTGAAAAGAAAAAAAATGCAAAAAGAAAATAAATCCAAAAAAAGTGGTGGGTCTGATAGAAAATGATAATCCCACCGGAGTATGTATATAGTGCAATAAGCAAAGCTTGAGACTTATGAATTCCACCTTATGTAGCTTGCAGCAGGGAGACTTAGCTACACTGGTTGAGCTCCCAAGGATACATGGCTACACTAGCCATGGTCCATTCTCTTCTTCCTCCTCTTCTTGAGCCGGTTGAACTTGAACTTAGAAGGGAATACCCCACTCCTCGAGGAAAGAGTGGCCAGACCAGGGTCATAGAGTTACCTTGTTGGGGAGGGTTGTCAAGTTGCCACTTCTGAGGTGGAGAGCTTATACCTCACTTACACAGTACAAGGAAAGACTCATAGTCTTCAGGGATTGTGTATGTAGACTAGTTCTGATCTGGATTATTGAGGAGTCTTAATTATAGATTAGTGGATCTTAGAGGCTGTTGAGTTTTAAACTTAAGTCCAAATAAGGTTCCGACACATTAATAATCCAAAGATCTGATTGAGCTCCATATTTCAATTTAATGAAGGCAAGTTTAATTATCAGCATTATTCCATGCATATTCTCCTCTTTTTCTTTTTCTTTTCCTTTTTCACTTCTTTTTCAAATAAGTGTTTGCTAAGGGACTAGCAAAGTTAAATATAGGGGGATGATGAATACCCATTCATCACTCTTTATTCTTTTATTTTAGCTACAAAACCTTTGACAAACACATGAATATATTTGTAAATATCAATAATTACCATTTGACATGCATTGTGTAAAATACAATAATTAGCATGTTTTTGTGCATAAATAAAAGAGAGAAACAAGAAAAAGAGGGAGATATTTAGAATAAATATTGAGCGACCTAATCCCAAGGGAGGGCTCAGCATGGGCCTGACCACATAAAAACCCAAGTAGAGGGAGATAAGGAAGCTCATGTGTGTAAATATACCTGTAAATAAATAAAAATATTTTCCTCCAAAAATAAAAATAAAAATGGGTTTGTATTTATTTTTACATATTTGTAAATATTAAATTAAAATAAAAAAATAAAATTAAAAAGAAAACAAAAAGGCCTTCACCTTGTACATAAGACATGTAGATAGAAACCCTTTATCTATTTATTTATCCCTATAAATAAATAAATTAAAATTCCATAAAAATTGTATATACTCTATATCTCATGGTGTAAATAAATAAATAAAAACCATAAAAACAAAAATAAAATAAAAAGGATAAAAATAAAATCAAAACTCAACATTGTATATATACCATATATGCATATAAATAAAAGTAATTATTTTACCCTTGTACATAAATAATAAAAATAAAAAAAATACCAAAATATTCCAAATTTTATTCTATAAATAAATAAAATATAAAATTGGAATAAAAATGTATAAAAATAAATAATTAAAAATCAAAATTAAAAATACAATATTGTATATACCTATGTATATAGTACTATATTGTAAATACCTAATTTGTATTTCAAAAAAATAAATAAAAATCACAAAAAATAGTTTATAAATAAAAAATCATTTTTTATGTTTTAACTTTTTCCAAAATAAGCCATTTGCTATTTTATTTTGAATTTCCAATTATTTTACACGTGGCCACATCCCATTGGTCCACGGGGGATGTTGACCCCCCGGTCAACTCCCCCCTGGACCACAACCCCGCGGATCTGCGCCCGACCCGCCGTTTCTCCCATTTATTGTGTCATGATCCGACCACCAAACCTCGAAACCCCAGGCTCCGTTTGTTCCATGATCGACCTAGATCCACGCCCGGGGTGGGTTTTGGGGATCCGCGCTCCGATCGAATCACCCGACTCCGATCTTCTCGGACCCCTAGCCACTTAAATGCTCAGCTCTGCCGCACGATTCCAGCATCTTTGGCTCCGCATTCTCCACCACAGGACCTCCATTTCTCTCTCCTGAGTGACAGCAAGCTGAGGGTAGTGTCGCAGCGAGGAGGGAGTGCTCAGACCATTGATCCGGCGACGTAGCGCCGCCGTGCGCCGCCCCCTGCGTGGTGCTCGAGCCTCGGGCATCGACGGCCCTCGAGGCGAAGACCCGAAGCTTCATCAGCTCATCCCCAGTCGACCTCGACCATCAGGTAACCTTAGTTCCCTTTAGTTTTAGCTAATTTCGAGTTACGCCCAAATCGCCCGTTCACTTTCGACTGTCGATTCCGACCATCTCCGACCCCCTTTCGATCATCGGACGACACCATCACCGTCACCCTTCTCCCCCGCACATTCTTCACCCGTCCATTCAACCCAGTTCGCACAGGAATTGGGATTCGAGCTCCCTCGCTGTCACATCGGCGGAGTTCCTCCGTCCCGACGCACCGTTCACCCCCTTCACCTCTAACCGGGTCGAGGCATTTTGTCCTCGACCCAGGAGACTTTCTGTGTCGCTTTGCAAGTCAGAGGAGGACCATCTGAGGTACTCCACGTTCAACACATGAGCTTCATCTCCGCCGTTGTCGCCTGGGCTCTTCGGAGCTCCTTGGCGCCATCGGAGGGGCTCTTCAGACGCGGGAGGCTTTGGCGACTCTTTTCCGATCTTCAGCAGCCCCCGAGGAGGACCACCGTGCGCGTACTGGGCCGATGAAGTTCGTCGGCCACCTGTTCTTGGAGTACCCTCCAGATTCGTCTGTTCCGCCTTCACCTGCCAGATTATATACTGACCGTTCGATCAGGACGAAGAAGAGGCCAGCATCCACCGTCAGATCAGACACGTGGCCTCTTCTCTGCCCTCCATCCAGCGAAGGGTAGCCAGCGTTTCTCGATCGTCGATCCCCCCACGTGGCGTACCCTCCACCGTTGGATCAGAGCCAGGGCTTCTTCATTGAGGCGCCACCACTCCCAACCGTTCGATCAGCCACGTGGCGCCATCGCAGCCCTCAGATCAGAATAAGGGGTAATATCACTTAGGCCCCCTTTCTTTTTGTTTTTATTAAATAGTCCTGTAAATATTTTAGAGCTTTTATTTTAATTTGGTAAATTGCATAGAGGACCTTGTCATTTATTTTAATTGCACTTCTACCCTTGTGTATTGTGGACACGTGCTTCGTCACATGTATTTTGTGGTAAATTGCATGTAAGGTCCTGTGGTTTCTGGTTGTTATGAAATGAAAGATATTTTTAGATATTTGCAAATATGCCCCTGTGAGTGTTTTTAATTGAGCATGTGTTGAATATCGTGGGCATTTTATACTTAAGCCCCTGGACTTTTAGCACCTGTTGCTAATTAGTCCAGAGACTTAAGTTATTTGCAGATAGGTCTCTGAGTGCCCAATCCACGTACCTGGCGCGTGCGATATTGGTGTTTTTGCACCTGGACCCCCTACATTTCTGTACTTGTTACTTTTAGGCCCCCAGAACATATTTTTATGACAAATAGGTCCCTGTGACTGTGGGCTTGTATTTGTTGTAAATAAAATATCTAATATCATCCAAATTACGTGAAAATTTAATACGTGGCACCTGCCACTGTCTAGAATTTTCACTGATTTTTGGGAAATTTTTTTAGCCCTTTTATTATTTTTAAAAAATAAAAAACCTCTCTTTTTGTCCCTGTCCAGTTATAAAAATCACAAAAAATATTAAACCCTCTCAAAAATTCTAAAAAATTCATATTTTGTGTGTTTTGGTTTGTTTGATTTTCAGACCAATTTTGGTCATACTTGGACTTATAGAAAATATAAAAATTGAAAACCTTTGAAAATCTCATAAAAATCCTAATAATTAATAGAAGATTCCAAAAATAATAATCTCAGTCTCTGAATTTTCCTTTTTGTTTCTAGTTTACATGAAAAATACCTTCAGGCTTTGTTAGGGTTATTTTATATTTTATTTTGACCCTTGAAGCCTGGTTGGACATTAACATTATTTTTCAGCCTTCTTTTATTTTTATAAAATCCTATAAAAAATCATAAAATTATCAAAAATTAAACGAAAACAGTAAAAAATTCATAAAATCTAAAAACATTTTTGTTTGATTTTTTGAGCATATTTGAGTAGTTAAATAATTGTTGATAGTTGCTTGTTGTTATTGTTTTCCTATTTTCTTTATAATTAAAAATTCTAAAAAATATAAAAAATATTAAAAATCCACCAAAAATTGCTTGTTTTTATTTTCTTTATTTGGACTACTTCGTAGGCCGCGAGGCCAATCCGTGCTCCCTGAGTCCGACCCTGGTCGCTATACCAGGCTAATCCAATAGCCAAGACCACTAGTTCTTTTCTCTGATTTTATTTGTGTTTTGGTGGTCTGCTCTTATTTTTTTCTTATTGAGCCGAGATTTCTGTCAATCCAGGTCGCAACGACCCGAGAGCTTATTTTGACCTGATCCGGATTGATCGGGGATTATTGGCTCATCATACATCTTTTTCTCGTTGACCGAATCGATTGGTTGAAAACAACAACATTGTATTATTCATTGACATCTCGACCGCATCGGTTTTCTGTGTCATCAGAATGGCGTCGTTGCCGGGGAGCACGACCTAGTTGTCATTTTTCAGTTTTGCTTGTCTCTCTATATTATAATTATATTCCGACCATCTCTTATTTGCTTTTTGTGCGAGGGACTGCTTGAAGGATGACTTGGAGTTTTTTTAGAGGACCCACACAAGAGGTGGAGCAGGGAAGAGAAGAAGACCGTTAATTTTATTTGAGAGAACATTTTGAGATTGTTGTAATAATTTAGGTACTTGAACTCTTGTGGGGTTGGACATTATTCGGGGTCTGTTTCACCAAGTGCAGTGCACTTGGGGGACCTCACTATTGTTTTCGTTCATCGCCATAACTTTCTATTTGATTCTCGCAGATTTGGCCCCTAGACATAGATTTTTGTTGATTGTGACGTAATCAGCTAAGGCCCAATATCTAATTGCTTATCTGTACCTATAGATCGTAATTGGACCTAGTTAAAAATAAATTGAAAAACTTAACTTAATCGTTTGAGAGGTCACGCGTTGTTAGAGGTCGTATACAACGCTGGCAGGATCTGTTGTGGCGAACACCGATCAACATCTGAGATCGGACTCAGACCTCTCTCTCTCTGATTAGTTAGCTATCTATTCTTCACGATCAATAAAAGCTGCTCGTCTGAGGTTGATTTTCTCGTGCATCATATAAATAGTTTATTTTACTTTCAGCATTTAAATTTATATGTAGGTCATATTGCATGTAGAGTACTGGAGCAAGGTACATCTTTTCTATCTCTGCATGCATCATTGCATTTAACTGCGCATCAGCTTTTTCGACTTCCTCCCTCTGTTTTTGGACTCAGAATAATGAAAGGAAATCGAAAAATTCGTTAGGCGTTATTTTTGAGAAAAAATCCAAAAAATAAAAAATAAAAAATAAAAAATGGAACTGCTAATTGAACTTGACTCTTAAAAATAAACGTAATTGATTCATCATTATTTTGAGAGATAAATCCTTTCATTGTTTGCGCTTTTAATTACTCACGTACTCACTAAGGAGTAGTGCCCAAATCCTATTAAAGCCTCCTAAGTGTTTGTATAACTTTTGTCTGATCACTACACTCTAAATTTGAAAAGATAAAGACCGAACTCTCACGGTCAGTTTTGTGTTGAGTTGGTGAACTGTGGGTTTGCTTTGTGTTCGGATGTCTTTGGTGTGAATTGGTTACGTTAATCTTCCCTAGATCATCAGCAGTCACATTCTATCTCATTCACTCTATTTCTATCCCACCCTTTTCCCCTTCATCATCCTTCTTTTCTCTCTTCATGATGAGCCATTCTCCATTCCAGCTGGATTTTGCGGCTTCTTCATTTCATACCCATCATTTCTGCCCACTCTCTTGGGAGGTCGGGACATCGATCAACCTCTCAAATCCTTATCTTTCTGCCCCTCCCCATTCCCTCTTTATACTGGGAATGTTGTCCTAGGAGAAGACACCTGAAGAGTTCAGATTGATTAGATACGAGACACGGGTGGTCACCTTGCTGAGATGAGAGTGCATTCTATAGGAGATCATATGGAGCAGTTAAGAGTTTTAGACGACTTTCTATCCAGGGATGATGGATGAGCACCCATATCAAGAAGCTCAGTCTGCTTCTACATTGAGTCCCTTCATTCTGGATTTAGAGTTCATTATTCTACTACCAAAATTTTCAGGGGAAGTGCACGAGGAGCCTTACTTCCATCTTTCTGAATTTGAGGATTTTGTGGATCACGAGCATACCTAGATATCACTTCTAAGGAGCTGATGCTGGCGACCTTTCCATTTACACTTCGGTAGAGCCAAGAGTTGGCACAGATGATTGGGAAGGAAGTTTTCTACGTGGGGAGATTTACGATCATTGTTCTTGCAGAGATTTTACCCCCAACGTAGAGCAGACATGATGCAGTCTTGTATTCGAGATTTTTCAATTGACCCCCAGGAGCCATTGAGAGATTCATGGCTTAGATTTGTTGACCTATTTAAGAGATCTCCATATCATAGAATCTCGATGATCGACGTCGTACAGATCTCCAGGAGGGGGATGACCGCAGAGCAGATATGATTGGTAGTGACCTCGTGTGGTAGTTCACACCACACTCCCGACATGGATTTATTTAAGACCATCTTAGGAACACTTTCAGACATTTCATATTCACGAGATGATTTATCCGGGACAACACATGAGGGAGATACGACACCAGTTGAGTGTGTAGCATTTCATGCCGATTCAGACAACACACACCATTCAGAGGACATGGATTCTACCACATTTTAACTGTCCTTTCATTCATTTCAGTGTCCATGTCAAGATAATTCAGTGTCCTTTCTTCAGAAGATATTCTCAGATTCAGATAGATATTTGGATCCATCTCAGCATGAAGAGCTCGATGAGGGACGCAATTTTGATTTGAAAGACCTAGATAGTCCCTTCTTTGAGCCATATGTCCTCCCACTTGATGATGTCAATATATTTTGGAGGACTTGATATTTGACAGCATAGATCCCTGGTTTAATGATTTTGCATTACTCCCCGAGAGTTATCTGCGGGAGGATGCCACGTACCCCGCATACTCGGTTTCACTTTCTGGGAGTGTATCCGATCTATTGGATAACGAGACCGAGTCTTCTGATATTTCTGATCATGAGTTTGATTTTTCTTTCCTCGACGACCCTCGCGAGGATGAGCCGATCTTTGAGGTATTCGATGATTTCACTGATTTCTCTACATTACATGCATCAGGTATCAACCTTTATAGAGAGTCTCACAATCTTGATCTTCCTTATCTATTCGAGATGGTGATTGATGTGGAGGATTCCCTGACAGACCCTTCCTTCTCCATGTTCGATTTCTTCGGCTCCATCCTTCCACTCCATTCAGACCTTGAGCCGATGATTTCTTTTGTGCTACCGGAGCCCGATTTCATTCTTCCATATCTTTACCCAATAGTAGACACCCACCTGATTGTTTACTTGGGTGTCATAATTTACACTTTTGACCATTCTGAGTCTGTTGTTGTTCTCCCACTGAGACAACAACAACAACAATACGGTATTCGCCTCACAGATGCTGTCCTAAACCTCGATATTGCGTTATCCTAACCTTTGCGCCTAGCTACGGGCATAAACTCTAGTGCTTGTTGAGAAGCACCTCAACATTGTTCATAGTTGTATAGATCCATTCTATCCATATCATTCATTCTTTTGTCTGACACCCCATCTCCATCTCTTGATTATGCTATACTTAGGGTGTATTTTACCCTATGTATAGAGGGGGTGTTAGACTTTTGATTATTCTTTTGATTCTTTTTACCTTTGTTTTGTTGCCTATACTTAGGGATATTTTACCCTAAGTATAGGGGAGGTAGTATCTGTACATCCTATCAGTCGGTCATACCCTTGTGTACAGTCTTCTATACTTAGGATTACTTGATCCTAAGTATAGGGGGATCACCGATCTCGGTTGATTTTATTCTTTCATTCGTCGTTGTAGTATAGTATTCTTTGCACTTCCCAATACTCGGCACGAGTTATGTCTTCCTTTGCAGCTCTTTCATCACTATGAGGACATAGTTCAATCTAAGTACAGGGGGTGTCGTATATATTGTATATATATACTTTAGCCATACCTCGTACTTTCGTATTTTTAATATGGTTAAAATAGTATATAAATACTGTTAGAAAAAAACTAATAAAAAGATGGAGAAATTTCCTCAAAATTCTTTTTGTATATAATGATTAATAAGTCCAATTAAAATATTTTGAAAAATATTTGAAAGTAGATTGAAAACCTATTTGATTTTTTTTTAAAACTATTTTAAAAATATTTGAAAAATATTTTCAACCTTTGTAAAAATATTTTAGCTTGCAAAAATTTTTTCTTTGTGTGAAATAAAATCATTTTTTAAAACTATTTGCAAATGTTTTGAAAATGGTTGAAAAATTATTTTGAAAATCTATATATTCTGTTTGAAAAATATTTGCAAAATAGTTTTCAAATGTGTGTAAATATTTGTAAAATTGTTTGAAAATTTATTTTGGACTATAGTCTTCAAAATTATTTGTAAAATCATTTTCAAATAAGTTTGAGGAATATGTGCATCACATAAAAAAATCCCAATTGTATGTATATACTTACTCAAGTTGTAAATCTTTTCACCCGATTCTTGTAAATAATCGACTCACTCCTGTGTAAATATGTGTATCTCATCCCTAATCCTTATTAAAAGAATATTGTATATACTTGTGTATATTACTAACCATTTCTTTAAAAAAAACTACACAACCCAAAAGTCTATAAAAATTTGCATAATTTTTCTTCTTTTTGCATGTGCATCTTTTTTCAAAAATCCATAAAAATTACAAAATTAAAAAATTGTTTCACAAAAAGATGTTGCTTTTTTCTCTTTGCATTGTAGATATTTCTTGCATTTGCATGTGCATTTTTCAAGATAATTTTGACATTTAAACTAAGTCTGGAATAAAATTGAAGAATGGAGCTTTGTTGGACTTTAATCCACTTAATTTTAGAGGAACCTTATAAGAATTGTAGTTAAGACTTTTCATGTCCTAGTGACTTAATTCTTTGAGGCCATAAGACTATATTCACATGTCATCCTGATTAGTTTAAGTAGAATATTTAACAACACACGCATGATTCTTTCAGTCTGTGGCTTACCATGGACAAGCACTCTACACGTAGCTCTTCATGGAGGAGGTAGTGAGGGGGCATAATCTTTTGACTTGGGGTAGCATACGATGGTAGTACATCTAGACGGAACCTCTCGTCCTCCTCTAGGGAGAGAAGTGTGTCTTAACTTGGTCTGGCGATGTTGAGGTCTAAAGATAGGATGTTGTGGGGTTGAAATAACTTCAAAAGAGGGATAGTCTACTGGCTCAAGAGGAAAAACTCCTTATGTACATGCTGCACATTGTATATATTTTCAAAAAAAAGGAAAAAGGAGAAAAAATGCAGAATCTCCAAAAGTGGACATGCCTAATTAAAAAGTAAAATGCCTGCCGGAGTGTATATACAAGTGAAAAAAAGAATAAGAGCTTCAGAGTCAAATGTTTGTAAGCTTGAAGTGGATGACTTGGCTACACTGGTCATGCATCCAAGGATAGGTAGCTACACTGGTTACCGTCCATTCTCTTCTCCATCCACTCTTCTTGAGCTGGTTGTACTTGAACTTAGAAGGGAATATCCCCGCTCCTCGAGGAAAGAGTTTCTAAATCAGGGGATTAGAGTTACCTTGTTGGGAGAGGTTGTTTCTTTGCAACTTTTGAGATGAGGAGCTATATTTCACTTACACCGTACAAGTAAAGATTCATAGTCATAAGAATTTATGTGTGTAGACTTGTTCTGACCTGACTGATTGAGGAGACATGAATAGGAATCTTGTGGAACTTAGAGGCTGTTAGGTTTTAAATCCATTTCTCATTAAGGTTCCGACACACTAATAATCCAAAGGTCCGACAGAGCTCCATACTACAATTTTATGAAGATAAGTTTAAAAATCAACATTGTTCTAACTTCTTAACCTTTTCTTTTCTTTAGTTTTATTTTCACTTATTTTTCAAATAAGTGTTTGCTGAGGGACTGGCAAAGGTAAAGTATAGGGGAATGATGAATCCACGATTCATCATCTTTATTCTTTTATTTTAGCTTCATTTCCTTAATCAAACACTTGTAAATACCCACTAATTTTATGAAATTAGCATTTTGCATGCATTTGTTAAATATGCAATTTTAACACTTTTTGTACTCAAATAAAAGAATAAAGAAGAAAGAAAAGGAAAGAAAAATAAAGGATGTATTTATAAAATAAATGTAGACTAACCCGAACCCCGAGAGAAGGTCAAGACTTGACCTGATCGATCAGGAATAAAGTAGGGGGAGATAGGGTCTTTAATTCAAAAATCCAAAAATATTTTGTAAATTTTTCCCTGTATATTTCTATAAAACTTATATTATTTTATTTGTACATAAATTGACTTCAAATTAAATATTTTTGTAAATAAAAGTTGTAAATAAAAATGTGTTTAAATAATAAAAATAATTGCAAAATAAAATAACGTACATATTACAAATAATCACTAAGGAAAAGCCGTAAAGCAATAATTGAAAGACCAATTTCAGCTCCATACGAACTCAAATTGAATCAAAATTACTTCCATTATACTCTAAATTAAAGTATCTTTCAAATGACTGTGGTTTCATAATTTTGGAGTTACGGTTGAAAAGTCTGTTTTCTAGGGTGGTTTGTGCAGTTTTACCACTTACTTGTTGTATATATTTATTCATATTTATTTTTTGTATATAATGTACATTGTTGTAAATATTATATTTATTAGTAAAATTAAAAAATAAACAATAAATAAAATTAAAAATTATTTTAAAATAATTTCCTTATTTGTAAATGTGTATATTGTATTATATGTACATAATACTTGTATACAACTAATTTCCTTACATATAAATCACCAAAAAAGTAAATATCTAATATTAACTAATATAATTTAATTATGAAATTTATATTTAATTATTTAATTATTTAATTTATTCATTATTTGATTTGAAAACATACCTTGTATATAAAGATATTATGCTATATCTTAAATAGCCACCATTAAGGTGGCTAATTAATTTTTGTAAATTTATTTATTTATTTTAATTAATTCCGAAATTAATTTTTAATTAATTAATTAAAAAATCATTTTATTAATTTCACCACTAAACACCTTCCTCTTTTGTACATCCTTTCCTTTTGTATTTTCTTCTCTTTTTACGGAGTTCCTCATTTATTTTTGATCAATCTTTGGTGGAGTGGAGCCCGATCTCCGAGAGCAATCTTGTCGAAGAAGGGTGCCCAGCCTCCGAGCCGTCCGGTGATAGCAAGTCGGCCCTCGTTGAGGACCTCATGGCGTATTCGATCCCAAGGTGAGATCCAATTTTCTTTTCCGTCATTTCTTTCCTAGATAAATCTTAGATATAATTTTTGCTTCGACGTGATTAATTTTTAGATCTTAAAATCCAAAAAAGTACATATCACATTTCCGATCCGCCACTGATTTTTCACGCCATTTTCCCGATCTCTACATTTCACATACTATCTCACACAACCTATCACATTCGACCACACAGTGGTCGGATCCACGGATCTATCTTCCGTCTTGCTAAGATCCACAACCGTTCACGCACTCCATTTTGTTTATAGATAAATAAAAACAAAAAAATTGTATAGTTGTTTCTCTCTCTAACATTTGTTTTGCAGGAAAATTAAAAAAATAAAAAATAATATAAAAATTTTTATTTTCTGTTTACATATTCGTTTCTTAAATATATATATCTGCTTTTATTTAACATATAAAAAGTATAAAAAAATAATAGGTCGGCGGTTGTGCTAGCCCCGCCTCCGCCACGACCACACCTCCGCCCTCCGTCGACCTCCTCAGAAGTCCGCACCGCACATGGCGTTAGCCTCATCGATGCCTCCGCATAGCGCCCCTCCGTCGCTTCCATCGCTGAAGAACCACGTCGCCCCAACAGCGGTGCGCATCAGCCTCCAGCAGCGCCGTCGTTGCGCGCTGCCCTTCCGCCCTATGCTACTCCTCCGCCTCTGCTAGGAGGTTGACGACTCCGCTCGCAGCGCCCCCAGGCCGCGTGCTCCAGCCTCATGCGGACCTCCACGCACCGCCTTCCACCTCTAGCTGGCGATGACACCCACGCCGTCAGGCCCTGCACTTCAGCGCGACACCGTCGTGGAGCCTTCCCCCTTTCAGCAGCTACGTCAGGCCCCGCACCTCCGTGCCTCGCCGATCTCTCTGTGGCGGCCCCCAACGGTGCCTGACTTGGCCCTCCCCTCTTGCTAAAAGAAACAAAGCCGAAGGAACCTAGGGTTTGGAATAAAAAAGGATATTTGGGAAAATTGCATTAAAGCCCTTAGAACTATCTAAATTTACATAACATCCCCTGTACTCCAGAGCCAATCACGTAGGTGGAACATGTTAGTGGGTAATTTACACTTTTCTTCCCTCTATTTATTTCTTATTCCATCTTCATGAAAAAACTTTTAATATTTGCACTTTAATCCCTGTGCGTCCAGACTGTTTATTTGTATTTTCTTCTTAATGAAATAAATGCTATTTGAACTCTAAAAAATTTTACAAAAATTTGTATATACTCCTGCTCTGTTCTTAAACATTGTAAAAAATTTTCGTTGCATTTTATTCTCATTTGATAGTTTTAAAAAAAATAAAAAATAGTGTCTTTTCTCTCCCCGAAACAAGAAAAATCATAAAAATTCAAAAACTTGCTTAAAAATTCCAAAAAAACTACTGTAGGTGTATTTTACTATCTTTTATTTGTTTTCAATTTTTGTGCATGTTCATTTATAAATCTCCAAAAAACTACGAATAACGAAAAATCTTAAAAAATGTAGAAAATTCTAGAAAAATCCAAAAATTATGATTTCAGTCTCTGTTTGTAGATATTTTATTGTACTTTAGGGTAAAAATAACTTCTAAGAGTTTTGGGCACTTAAAATAATTTTAAGTTCCAAAATGCTCTTAGCTTTGCACTGTTTACCTTTGTGTGCTACTGTTTGATTTTTATACAATCACAAAAACACCAGAAAAATGTGAAAAAATTTACTAAAAACATTTTAAAACCTTTAAAACCCAAAACATATTTTCTGTAATTTTCTGAAAATTTTTCAATATGAAAAATAGAAAAAGAGTGTGGTGTGTGTATTTTTATCCCCTTGTGCATATTGTTCCTCATTTGAAAATAAAAAAAAAATGAAAAAGCAAAAACCACTAAAAAATTATCTTCGAAATTTGACTGCTAAGTTTTAAAATCGTGCTCCTTGTGTTCGACCCTGGTTGCTATTCCAAGTAAATTGAATAACGAAAACCTCTTACATTTCAATTTTTGATTTTCTCTTAAGTGGTTTATACATCTTTTTCTCGTTGACTGAATCGATTGATTGAGAACAACGACATTGCATTATTTATTTACATCTCGACTACATTGATTTTCCATGTCATCATCCGCTCATGAAATAACGGATTGGTGGCAATGTATGTAGCAGACTTGTTGTCACAATATAAAGGTACATGAGTAGTAACATGAAGTCCAAGATCTTGTAAGAAGGAGACAAACCAGGTAATCTCACAAGTGGCATGGGCCATTGCCCTATATTCTGCCTCTACACTTGATCTAGCAATCACATTCTGCTTTTGCTTCACCATGTCACAAGGTTTCCACCAACAAACATACCATAGCCTATAAGGGATCGTCAATCCTCAGGTGAACTGACATAATCTGCATATGCATAAGCGGCGACATCAGTGTGACCATTGACCCTATAGAAGAGGCCTCGCCCTGGAGATTCCTTCAAATATCGAAGAATCAGAAGAAAATCCTACCAATGACTGTAAAGAGGTCTCTCCATATGGCATCTGACTCTATTCACAACATACGCTATATTAGGACGAGTAACGGTGAGGTAGATCATTTTGCCTACGAGGCTTCTATACCTAGTATCCTCAAACTCAGGATCACTGGATGTAGCATGTTTCTGTACCTCTGCTGGGATGCCAAATGGTTTACATCCAAGTAAACCGGCCTCTGTAAGAATATCCAGGTAGTATTTCCGTTGTGATAGATGTAATCCTTTTACAGTGCGTATCACCTCAATACCGAGGAAGTATCGGAGTTGAACAAGGTCCTTGGTGACAAATACCTTCTGGAGGAAGGCCTTGGTATCTATAATGCCTCTGTCATCATCACCAGTAACCACCATATCATCTACATAGACAACAAGTATCATCGTGCCAGTGGATCGTCGTCTAGTAAACACAAAATAATCAGATGTTGTCCTGTGGAAGCCAAGAGAGCTTATCTCAGTAGTAAGTTTGTCAAACCAAGCTCGTGGACTTTGCTTTAGACCATAAATGGCCTTATGGAGTCGACACACATACTCCCCCTCGATGGAGTAACCTGGTGGCTGCATCATATAGACCTCCTCTTCAAGGTCACCATATAGAAATGCATTCTTTACATCGAACTGAAAGATTGACCAATTCTTGTTAGCTGCAACAGAGAGAATAGTACGAATTGAACCCATCCTAGCTACAGGAGAAAACGTCTCAAAGTAATCAACTCCATAAATCTGAGTAAATCCCTTCGCCACAAGCCTGGCCTTTAGTCTATCAATAGAACCATTAGGAGACTGTTTGGTCGTGAAGACCCACCGACAGGCAACGGGTTTGACACATGTTGGACACGGTACAAGATACCATGTGCCCCTGGATGTAAGCACATCCATCTCCTCATCCATAGACTTTTCCAACCATAGTCCTGCAATGCACTGTAATGATCACGAGGAATAGTAATAGCCATAAGAGAATCTGCAAATCACTTGCCACAACTGGATAGACTGTCAATGGAAGTAAAATGTGACACACGATGTATAGTACATTGCCTTTTTGTCCGACGCAGAGCTATAGGGAGTTCTTATGGAGCATCCAGAGCTACAGTGGTGGGGACATTGGAAGATGATACATCACCATACAAATAAAGAATATGTAACGGTATAGGTTCAGAATGACTAGTATGTTTTCTTTTGTAAACAATTGGTGGTGGTGGAATCTCCAAGGGTATGTCGCTGACATACTGAGTAAAATAACTAGTCTGTTCATAGAAAGTGACATCTGCAGAAATGTAGTAACGATGACTTGCAGGGTCGTCGCACCTGTACCCCGTTTTGGTATGAGAATATCCGAGGAAAACACACTTGATAGCACGAGGAGATAATTTATCTATGGTCTGAAAATTGTGTACGAAGGCAATGCAACCAAAAATTCTCAATGGAAGTGGAAAAGGTTCCTCGTCATGATATAAGAGTGAGATAGGAGTTAACCCCTTGAGGACTGAGGATGGGACCCTATTGATGAGGTAGGTAGTAGTAAGAACAACATCCTCCAGTGGGTTTTGGGAACCTTTATGTGAGTAAGCAAGGTATGATCAATGTCTAAAAGGTGACGAAGCTTCCTTTTCACTACCCTGTGCTGTTGTGAGGTATATGGACAGGAGGTCTAGTGAAGGGTCCCTTGAGTGGAGGCATTGGCACCCTAACAAGAACAAAGTTGGAGATGATGCAGTGGTGATCAGAGGAGGATGTTGATGCAAGCAGAAAGGTTCGATCAGGAATGTTATTATGTTGATATGTGGCATTGATTGGAATTATCATATTGCTCTTTTTTTTTTGAAAAAAATCGACTATAATCATCTATATTAAGCAAATCCAAATGAACATTCAACCCTACAAGGAAGCAAAAAGAGCAAAGAGTTGATTTATGTTTGTCGGAGAGCTTTAGTAGAGACATCAACATTTTTCTTTCCAGACTAAACACCATGTTGAGGTAATTTTTTTCTTGTATTTCCAGAAGGCTGGTTCCATTCGAGGTGATCATCAAGCTTAGAGAAGTTTAAATGAAGCTGCGTATGGGGGGAAGGGCAAGAGACTGGAAAATAAGGATCAAAACAGATCTGATCTAGATATTTTCATATCTATATTCGCTTCATCTATATCTAATAATAATATGAATACATGCATGAATCAAATATGGATTTAGAGAACCACACCTTATCATAATGGAATACGAATTCAGATTGAATATCCATAGAATATGAACCTGAATCGAATAAAAAGAGAATTGATTTATTGATCGGTACATACAAATAATGATCCATTAAAGATAAATTCCGAACTTGAATCGAATTATTAGCGAAAATGAAGTGATTTAAAAAAGATCAACTTATATATTCATATATATCGTGAAAGAAACATTGTCAATCAAAGTTATAATCGCAAAAGGGGATGTTCTACGTATATAGTCATCGAGGTGTTGAAGCTTAGACAAGAATGATTACTTTGACGACTTCATCAACAACTCCTTGGAGAAGCCTCACTATAGAGGTCTTGGAGACATGAAAATTAAACATTCTTCGTTGCTTGCTGGAAAAGAGGGCTAAGCTCCGGCACAATTGTGAATTCACAACCATTCAATTGAGATAAACACTTGAAAATTAAACTCATAAATAATGGTTGTATTAATCAAATGCCATAAAGTCGTAAGCAAAAGTGAATGGGATATGCCTTCTCTTCATCCAGAAGATGACTAGTACGAGGGAGATGGCAGTATTTAGCCGACTCAAACTTAGGCTAAGCTAGTGGGCCTATAATCAGGTCAGACTAGTAGGCTATCGGGCTTGGACTGATCTAAGCCCATATCCGACCCAAAAACAAATTCGGGTCTATATCAAGGCTCAAGTCCTACCCATTTTTTATTTGGACTTGGATCGGGCCAGGCTACATGGGCCAGGCCGGGCCCAATATGATATTATTGTGTGAGTCGGAGCTTTTCAGAAATCTGGGTGAAGTTGGGACTTTTGTCCTTTGTGTTTGAAAAGATGGATAGAGATTTTTATCAATGCTCCTTCCTTGGACGCCTCTATCTGTTGGATCATTTTCTCAATCGAGTTTATGCTGTATAATAGTTGCTTCATCTTAGATTCACTCTTTTTTAATGAATTTAACAACTAACTTGTTACTCTCAATTTTGTGAGCGCCGCCTTCAATGTATAACTTATTTCTCATAAAAGCGAGTTCTCTCATGAGCATTTGGCGAGATTTCCATACTAAGTCAATAGCTTTTGGTTTGGATCGGGGGGAACTGCGGTTACACTATAAGAGATTGTTGACACTAATTTATAATACTTTCTTTAGTGAAAATTTATTGTTCTTTTACATAGCATAATATTATTGAAGCTTTCTGTGGTTATCATCACCTTAAATCATTTTCCTCATTACAACAAAATTGAACTATAGTGACGTTTTTTTTTTCAAAATCTGTCACTAAATTACCTGCTATTAGATATATAATGACGATATTATTTGTTGCGAAATGAGTTTTCGTGCTTGAAATTATTGATGAATAGTATATATGTTGCTATATCATTAGCAACAACCCTATAGCAATTCTTATCCATTGCTATTTTTCAACATATCAATTAATCATCACTATTTTTTTGGTTCAAAATTTAGCGACGATTAATTAGAAGTTTGAAAAATAGCAACGGATAAGTGTTGCTATGTAAAATGTTTCTCATGAAATAACGACATATATGCTATTCTTCGCTTATTTCAAGTATGAAAAATATTTTCACAAAGAATAATATCATTGTAATATATTTAACAACAACTAATTTAGCGATAGATTTTGAAAAAAAATATCGCCATAGTTCAATTTTGTTTACGACGTGTTTTAAAACTTCTAGAACTGATAGCAAGTGATTTGCTAAAGGTGTGAATCAAGAGTTGACAAGAGTAAGTATGGCATCTAGATCAATCACTTTTGCTTTCCAACCACCGAGCTTCGTTGCAAACTTGTCCAGAAGTGGCAGCCATCCCTTTGCCTTGGGAAGATAGGGATAAAGTTTGAAGAATTGACATTCAAATGGAAAGCATCTGATAGGGCACCTCAGAATGGAGGATGCCCCTGGGGCTCGTTTGGTTGGTGGTTTATCCCGCCCGGTAAACCACCCACAAACCTGGGTTGGAATTCCATCACAAATCAATGTGACATCACATCACATTCCTTACTCCAACCCTCTACCAACCCTTATAACCATCCAAACAGCTACTATTCACAGGAGGTTACCCCAACCCAACCCAGTAACCAAACTAGCACCTAAGATGTGGTAAGGTTTAAATAGAAAATAGACGATGTAATCTCGTTTATTTGGAATCTAACCATCATAGAGAAAGGTTTATCTCATATCCATTTATTTTTATGAAGAATTACATAAAAATTGATGGGAGACAAGCAACAAGCTGCGCTGCCAATCCCTTTTGAATGGCAAATCCAATCCTTCGAAATACAACATTCATAGACTTAGGAACTATAACATTGTTATGCAAGGGAGCTCAACTGCTTCACTTGCCAAGAACCCAAATGTATCAAAACCAAAGGGGATGAATTCATGTTGATTGTCAATGCAGGGGCCTTCTCATGCTTAGCCACTTTACCTGAGGCAGCTTTTTTGTACAGTGTATCCCACAACAAAATCACTCTTTATCGGACCCAACAATGGAGAAACTCCAGTCAAATAGACACATGCATGTTTTCCTCCAACTCTTCCAAATATTAAAAAAATCTACCAGTCTAAGTGTCGATCTTCCCTCTTGTTTATCAGTCAAAAAATTCACCGGTGCTTCTTGTTTTTGGAAGCAACCCCCCGCATATCTGAGTACATCAAAAAGAACATCCCTGACAATATCATGTCTATATTTAAAACCTGAAAGTTCGCGACAATAAACAACATGCTCCTCAAAAGCATATAAGCAGGATTTGTGGCATAGTGGACAAGCCTCATCTGGTGGGAATAGAGGAATCATGAGGCGGTACTTGAGAATACTACGATATTCAATGGATGACATATGCATTCTAAGCCTCTCAATAGGAATGGCAAGAAAGAAATTTTGGGAATGTTTAGCTTGTAAACATCGAAAAATTGCTTTTTGTCTAGCAGTCATGTCAAACTCAGCTTCCATTTCTTTTATGATTTTGCTAAAAAATACGTCAAAGCATTCTGGGATTTAGGGGTGACGGTATCCTTACTAGCAAAATATGTAAGATAAAGAGATGGAAGTGCGACACGTAGGCCTTCCAAAGTATTAAGAAAATCAGAATCCATACCATATATCCCGTTGTCTCGTAGCATGTGGTCTTGGAGCATCCAGGATTGAGCTCTGGATACCACAAAAGCATATGAAGAAGCATCAATAGTCGAGTAAAGACCTAAACCATCGAGTCTGATGGGTAGCAACGCCACTCTCCATTGAAGGTTGCCAAAGAAAGGACCTCCACAAATCACAATATCCTTGATAGCTCCACGTAATCCTTTGTCGTACCACGTAGCGGCCCGTTCTATGTATGCGGGTTGGCATGTCTGTTAGCCGAACATAAGCTTGGTAGTACCCATACAAGATCGTAGTAGAAGTAGCTCACTTTGTGGATCATCCAACTGAGGAAGTAATGCAGTAAGTCAACAGCTTTGGTGGGCCTCATCATAGTCAAATCTTCAATAAAGTCTTTATCCCTACTCACAGCTCCTTCAAGTAACTTCACACCTAGCATCGACCTCCCAATATCCATGGGAAACAATCCTTTACGGATCTTCTGACCATCACATGAAGGCCAGAAAAGCTCTGTTATTTTTATATTCAGAATAAGCTCCATCTCTGGACCCCTACATTGAATAATGTCAAGTGCCTTGGTCACCTCTAAAGTGTCTCCAATGATTGTCCCATCATCAAGATATCAAGCATAGAGTAGGAGTTTACAATTGTCTCTGATCTCATGAATAAGTGGGTGCAATGCTAAAGAAAAAAGAAGGGGGGCTAAAGGGTCACCTTGCTGCACTCCTGTTGATGACTGCATATAAGTGTCTCTAATATATAATCTGGCGGCTTGAGCATAAATAAATTCCCCCCATGAAGAAATAGAGGGCCATCTCCTCCTAACTTCACCAAGCATCAGAGATCTATCTATCAAGTTGAAAGAATTAGAGAAACCCACCGTAAGCATAGAGAGAGACCCGTCCCTGTGAAGCTTGCTCAAAAGACAATTGGTGTTGTTTAAGATGGCTTTCGCTCCTCCAGATACACCAACTCCAAATTGAAAGTCGTTGAGATATTTAGGCATCTCCTTGCCAACCCCTGTCATAGCAACTTTGGATACAAGGCGCCTCCAGATAGTGCCTACAATAGTAGGATGTATGTTGTTGTCCGGTTTGAGCAGTGGAGTAAGAGATGCAGAGATTACAAACTCAACCAGACTCAAGGGACATCTCCCACTTAGCCACAAATTAACTACCAAGGAAATAGCATGTAAGAGATCCTTGACAACCGATGTTCCCTCCCCAAAGAGGGCATCTAAAATATGTTGAGCTCTCAGACCATCTCTTCCACAAGATGTCCCTTTAGGAAAAGATTTGATAGCTCGCAAAATAACATCTGCATCAGCTGTAGAGAAAGTTATCAAAATTTATGCTAGGGTTTTGAATCCAGCAGGATTAAATTTGACGTAAAGAAGAAAAACGTACATGAATTGGATATTTGAGATATGAGCATCCCCACACTGCAGGTCGGTAGTCCTTGATGATGCCATCGGCCACAGCCTTCTAAGCATAACATCTAGAATATTTACCGCGTTTATAAAGAGAAGGGGTGAAACCGGGTCCCCTTGTTCTCTCAGATACTTATCTATAGAGAGGATCCTCTGATGTGGTGTTGTACCTGCTGTAATCGCGGAGCGGTTCACATGATTTTGCTCGGTACGAGTCCACAAAAAGTGCAAAATCGTGCAAACCGCTCGATCTTGATCGAGCGGTTCCCATAGCCACAGCAGACGATCCGATTCCACTTAACTAACGGTAGATCATCTCCATCGTGCGGAATCTTACGGTCATTTTTAGCATGTTGGAACGTAACGTAATTTCCTGGACCTTTTCTATATAATCGGGTTCTGATGTTTGGTACCAACTGTGCTCTCTATTCTCTAATTTGATAGACACCTCCATCTTTGATTATGCACCATTGGTAAGTGTGCTGCTCTAACAGTCTGTGTTTTTCAATTCATGATTCGTTACTTTTATTTCTTTTCCATTTAAATCATGCAATTTGGTAGGGCTAAATAGATAAATAAATTATAGAATAATCCGGATGAAATTGCGACAATAACAAGGCTGTTCAATATAGGTAAACAAGATTTTGCATCAAGAGAATTACTTTTAACGTCAATTATAAATAGTTATTTTTAACATGGACGGAAGCAAATCTAGTCGGGGCATTGATTATCCATTAATTTAAAGGGACAATTAATATATTACACATTTTTAGACAACCCTTGGGTTGCCAACAACATATATATCTGGAAATAATGGCATTTGAAACCAATAAGATTATTTAAGAAAGTAGATATTTGAAGGGTAAAATGTGTATGCCCTAGGTGAGTTAACTTATCTCCCCCACCCCGATTTTTCACGTGTTTTTTTATATTTTTTTTGAAAATAAAAATTATGTAAATTCATTATTATATCCCTATATTATGTCATTCAAATTTCATGCAAAACAGAGATTCCTACGACCTCCATCCAGACGAGGTCGATTTAAAAAATCCTGAGACCGTTAAAAAAATAACTGTCTGGATGGGGGCCGTAGGAGTCTCTGTTTCACACGAAATTTTTATGACATAATATAAAGATATAGTGATGAACATTCACGGAAAAAATTTCGAAAAAAATAAAAAATTTGAAGAAAATAGGGCGGGGGAGCTAAGTTAGCTCCCCTGGGCAACCCCATTTTCCTCATATTTGAAACCCAGATAAATTTGTGATCCAAAATGAGGTGACGTGAGGAGATGGACAGATCAAGTACCAAAAATAGGCTGCAGCTAATTCTCGAAAGACAGACGTGCGGTCGAGGGTTGGGGTGATAGAGAAGATGGAAACTATAAATAAGAAATAGCTTCACCTTGATCTGAGGTGTGTTCCTGGAACATTCTCCCTTCCAAGTACCACATCGAGAATGGCCGCTCGGATCACCACAGTTGCCGTCGGTATCGTCTCCCTTCTCTTCTCCTTCGCCAATGCCCAAGGTAACAACATATTTTTCATCATTTCCTAATCTTGGTTTAAGATTAACGTCTTTCTAATCTCTGCATGGGATGGGTTAAACTGTATATAGATTTTGTGGAATTCGGATATTCGGGTTCTATTGGGCCGAGCAGTTGGGGGAGCCTCAGCCCTTCCTACTCGCTCTGCTCCGGAGGGAGCCAGCAGTCCCCGATCGACATTGTTCTGGATGAAGCCGATTTCGATCCCGATCTGCTCTCTCTCGACCGGGACTACGTCCCCTCAAATGCCACTCTCATCAACATGGGCTTCGGTGTCGTGGTAAATTGAACGTCCAAGAGCTTAGGGTGTGTGTATATATATATAGTCATCCATTCGATATGTATTCTACCATTTTGTGTGGTTACAGCTAAAATTTGATGAGGGCGTGGGCACTCTCTTCGTCGATGGCCAGAACTACTCCCTACTGCAGCTGCACTGGCATTCTCCATCGGAGCACACCATTGACGGCGAGAGGTGCGTACGTTTGCGTCTGCTTCATGAAGGGTGTGACGTGTTAATGGAGATAGTGCCATGCATGCAGGTTCCCTGTCGAGCTCCAGCTTGTCCACACCAGCGACGATGGCAATCTTGCTGTGGTTGCTATCCTCTTTCAATACGGCGATCCAGATCCTTTCTTCGCAAAGGTTCAAGACCATTTTCTTTTGCGAGACAACATATATAACGGTTCCTCGTACGAGCGTATAGAATATTAGTTTGAGTTTATTTGTGGGGGTGCAGTTGATGGATAAGTTTAGCGAGTTGGCGAGCCACGAGACATGCTCGCACGACGATGAAGCCCATGTTGCAGCGGGAGTGATCGACATGAAAGCAATGAGGCGCAGCACCCGCAAGTATTACCGTTACGTGGGCTCCCTGACCCATCCCCCTTGCACCGAGAACGTCATCTGGAGCATTCTGGGAAAGGTATCATCCTCTTCTTCTTCTTCTTCTCACTCAATCCTTAGTCACAAAGTATATACCATCTGCTTCTTAGTAATGGCTATGGATTTGGCCAACAGGTGAGAGATATCAGCAAGGAGCAAGTGCAGGTATTGCAGACGGCCCTCGGAAGCGAGCTGAACAACTCCAGGCCGACGCAGGCCCTCAACGGGCGGAAGGTGAGGTACTACAGCGGGGCGGAGGTTGAAGAGCTCAAGAACAAGAATAAATAAATTCCGGTGGCAGTACAGTGCAATGCTGCCTCTTTTAACATATATGTAAAAGGTTGCAAGAGAGGAATGATGTGAGTGAGACGTTTTATATGTAACCACATCTCATGTGAAAGATTCGTTTGTTTATTTGTGTTAAATACACATTGTCTATTTTTTTTTAAAAAAAACTTGGAACAATGGAGTCTGGACAAGCTGCGGATCCAAGATACCATGCTAAACGGGTGTGCATGGTTAGTTTGGTTAAATGGATACCTGCCCCAATCCATGCAGGGTCCACCCTAAGCCCATGAATATCCAATAATTATTCCGGATTGGATTGGATACTCGTGGGTTGACACTAGAACTTGGCTCATGGCCTAACCCTGTGATGCTCTTCTTCTAGCTCTCCGCCCAACAACCCGATAGGCGATAATCATTTAATTGGGATGCAAATGGTTGGATACGGATACAAATAGAGATGATGTTATAGCTTTATTTTTTTGAATACAAATACGAAATCATATACGGATATTGAAGGATATGAAAAATATGTTATTGTATTTTTAAGAAGCGGATATGGATGTGAAACAAATACGAAATGAATACGGATACTAGTACAATTGCTCTATAAATTGCCTTAAATATGTATGTATTGGAAAAATTACATATGATATAAATATAAAAATGTACTTATATTGTAATTATTATAGATAATACAATTAAAGAAGGTATTAATAATGCTATATATTGTTAAAAATGAATATACAACTATATTTATGTATAAAACTGATATATAGATATGAATATCTGGAGATATCGAAGTGATCATATCCATATCACTTTTAAAATACACACACATATATGAGAAATGGGGCTGCCTGATATAGCTGAAGATGCAAGGAGGGGGTCGTGCACGCTCACAAGGCGAGCTACACAATAGTTGAGGTGCCCTCTCGTGAGATCTCCGACTAATATCAATTAACCCACACAATATGGGAGTCAAGCAATCAAGTCAAGGTGTGAATCGAAATATATTATACCCTACGATGAGTGTATATAGTAGACAAGCAAGTAGAGGCCGAACACAGGAAGCACGTGACGTAGTAAGTATTATTTAAGTAAATAAATTAATAAAGCAAGTATGTATATACAAATGTGCAAAAATTACTCAAAGTATTTGTGAATTTTAAATTAAGTAAAAACAATTCTTCTCTCTCTCTATATATATTAATTTTTTTGGTTTTTAATTTATTTTAAGTTTAATAAAAATATGTTTAATATATTTATAATGATATATATAAATATAAAGATATATAAGGCTATATAGATAATATATGATATATATAATATAATAATATAATAAATATATAAAAATCAGAAAAAAAACAAAAAATAAAAGTATTTTTAAAATTTTTAAAGGGTTTTAAAATATAATTAAAGTAATAATAATCATTAATTAATAATATAAATTATAGAAAATAATATATATTAACTTTATAAGGTATATTATATATAAATATACAAAAATAAACAAATAAAATCTTTTATATTTTCAAATATTTTTTGATTTTTAGGGATTTTGGGAGTTTTGTATTTTTTTATATATTTAAAATCAGGAATATAGCAAAATAGGTATTTATTTAAATAGGTTGAATTTATTTGAGTTTTAAAAATAGGAAATGGGCTCAAATTTTCTCAAACTATATTTTAATATATATATATATATGAAATAAAAATAAATATTTTTGATAATTTTTGGGAATATTTTATATTTTTTTATGTTACTAAGGTTTTACTCATTTTAAGAGTTTCTTCTGAGATTTTTTGTGAATTTTGGTCTGGAGTTATAAAATAAGCTAAAAACAGTAAGTATTTTTTTTGGAATTTTTCAGAAAAGTAGTATATATATTTTTTATATTTTTAAGTCAAACAGGGAATACAATAGCACTTGTTGATTTTTTAGTAAATACTAGATGCTTGCAAAATGGCAAATAAAAATAATAACGTGAACAATTAGCCAATCATGCACATACACCTATTTTTTTTAAAATTTTTAGAGCACATGAGCTATTTTAAATAAAAAGAAATGCATAAATAAAATCAATTCAAGCAGGCATGGGTATTTTTGCAAATAAAATAAAGACATGGCTCACATGCAAATTAACCCAACATTTTGAACCAAAATTTGAATTTTTGATATTAAAACATAATTACAAAAATGATAGGGTATCTATGCAAAATGCTCAACTCATGTGGGGGACCACGTGAGCAGAGATGGCAAGGACCTAAAAGTAATATCCAAATAGTTCAGGGGTTTTCATGTAATTTTTACTAAAAAATGAAATAATAATAGGACTAAAAAATAAAATAAATGTAGGGGGTATTATGTAATTACCCCCCCCCCCCCCCCAAGTTGCGTGATCCAGCAGCTCCTGATTCTTTACTTAGACACGTGGTCAGTTCTGGACGATGGATACTGGTTCGTTGATCGACGCTTGGGATTAAATCATGGCTCTGATCTGACGGTGGAGGGAGACCTTGATCTGAAGATCGTCCTTCAAACTGGGGCTAAGAAGAGATCCAACAGATCGCTCTTCCTGAAGAACATGGAAGAACATCTTGGCCGATGAACTTCTCCTCTTCGATTCATCATCCTCTAAGTCCCCCACACGATGTTGTGATGCTCAATTGAAGGCCTGAGGTTCTCTATAGCTAATCAAAGCCTCAAAGATGTTCAAGACCCTTTGAAGAGATCCTGGAAGCTCGAAGAAAGTAGTGTATCATGGGAGTCAAGGCTCGAATGACCTGGGCCTCAGAGCCCCCTATAGGACCTGTAAATGTGACAGAAAGAATGACGACACATTGGTGGATGGTCCTGGCTTTTATTGGAAAAGGTCGGATGAGTAAATGGAGGAGGTGGCAAAGTCTGGTGGAGGTTGTGGAGGTGGACTTCGATCTCCAAATAATCTAGTGTAGATCTGGGTGGCTGGTGAGGTGCAGATTATGGAGAAATGGAGGGACGAGGTAGTGGGATGTTTGGATGGGTCGGAATAGGGGGCATAACGACGACGAAGAAGGCTGATCTAGAGCTCTGGTGACCTAAGATCGACTTAATCTAAGCTAACAAGACAATCAAAGCATGAAATAAGATGCATAATTAAAAGAAAATAATTAAAATTACCTAAAAAGGAAGGAAATAGCATCAAATTGGCTGGAGGCCAAGGAGACGGAACCGCCTGGAGCGGAGCTCCAGCGATGGCTAGGAACCTCCTCCTACGTCATTCCTCCTTGCTGCGAAGTACAACGACCAGCTCTTGTCACAAGCAACATCACCAGGGAGGTGCTCTGAGGGGCTAAGACCGGGTAGAAAGGGAACCACCTCAAAAAGGTGGAGGAGCTACAGTTTATAATGTGGAGGAAGGAGGGTTTTCGATGAGCGATGGCATGTGATTAGGAGTGGGATGATGGGGGAGATATTGTCGGTAAAGATCATGGATGTGTAGGGGTCAACGGGGTGAATGGCTTGAGATAAAGGATGATGAGGTGGTGGCATGAAAATGGGGAGAAGAGAAGGTCTTCAAAATTTTCTGACAAAAAGCTAAGGGGTCAGAGGAGTTGACATGAGGTCAATGATGGGCAGCCTCCCATTAGTCCAACTGGGCCGCTAGAAGTTAGAAAATAATAATTAATTAAAAATAAAATAATAAAAAAATAAATAAAAAGTTATAATATAAAAATATTTATTATTTTATTTACTATTTTATTATGATTTTTATTTACTTTTTCAAGTCATTTTATTATACGTTACTATTTATATACAACAATGAAGGTCTATTTATCTTTATATGGTATATTTTATTTTTATTTTGTATTTTGAATTTTATTATTTTATATACTTATTTTATATATTTTAATTTATTTTTATACGCATTTAGATATTTTTATTGTATTTTTTTGAATGTGGGTGTATACTTAATTAATTAGGTATATATACGTTATGGATATATATATTACCAATGTATTTACATGTATTATTTATTTTTGTTTTATTTTGGTGATTTTATTTTAATTTAATTATCTAAATTTATTTTACATAATATATACAATTTTATAAAAATAAAAAAATTTGAAAAATACAAAGAATAAATATATTCAATAAAATGTACAAGTATATTGCACAATATGGGCCCAAAACCTAAATTTTGCATCTTAACTCCAAATTAAATGAATCACCTTACAATTAAAGGTGATTTTGGTCTATGTTAATACAATATGGAGAAGACACATTTTTGTGAATTTTTTATTTTGACTTTTCTTTTGTGTTTCTGATGAATCTCCATTTCATCACCTTTATTCTATCATTTTTACCTTAAAAACCCTAGCTAATGCATGTAAATAGACCTAATTTGCGCAAATTAACATTCATTTTTTGTTGTATAAATATTGTATAAAATACTATTTTTAATACCAAAATTATATAATAAATAAAAAGAATAAAAAGAATAAATATCAAAGGTATTTTATGACCCTAATTCCCGAGACCAAGTCAAGAATTGATTTGGTCAACATGGAATAAAGTAGGAGAAGATAAGGGCAAAAAATCACCAATAATTTCCATTCTTTTATTCATCATTTATTTATTTTTAAGACCTATTTTATTGTGTACTTGTTTTACCTCAAATAAAGAAATTTTGTACATGAAAGTTGTATATAATAATATATATAAAAATATAAAATTGTGTTTATACAAAAATAATACACAGTGTACAAATTATACTCTAAATAAGATTCCAAAATCCCAACTTCCAAGACCCATATCTCTCAAATGAAAATTCAAAATGTATAAAAATCACTTTATAATTGTATAAACTTTTAATAATCTATTTAGTGAAGGTGGTTTCATAATTTTTTAGATTTAGTATGTGAAAGTTAGGTTTTGGACCCCTATTGTACTACATACATGTATAAAATATTCATTTTATTCATTTTTTATTTTTATAATTTTATATTTTTATAAGTTTGTATATATTATATATTATGTGTACATATTTAAAACAAAATAAAACCATAAATAATATATGAAAATAAAATATGTATACTAAATACATAGATGAAATACATATACTTGTACCTATATAATAACTATACATATTTCTTTAAGTGTATATATTACATCATAAAAAAATAATAAATATATATAAATATAGAAAAATAAGTTATATATATAAAATAAGAAAATAAAATAATAAAATACAAAATACAAAATAAAATAAAATACACAAAACATAGGTAAATATACCTATAAAATAATACTAAAAATAAACTTGTAATTAATCACCTCGAAAGAGTAAATAAAAATAATAATAAATACTTTAGAAAATACTAAGCATTTTTTATTTTATAACTTAAAATTAATACAATCATTTATTATTTAATTTTGATTTTATAAATAATTTAGAATCTGGTTTTTCCTGGTTGGTCCACGTGGACCAACCAGGTTCCACTTCCAGTTGACCTCGGTCAACTTTCTGACTGAGGCCCTAGGTTCTGTTAGACCTTGGTTTTGACTCGTTTTCTCGATTTTTTTATACGTTGATTCATCCACCAATTTGCATGGATTCCTTCTATGTTTTCCTTCCTCAATTCATCCTCAATCTCATGTGCGTGATTTTTTGGGACGAGTCTTCCTCGATCTTTGGAACCACTCCAGCATCCTGCACATAAGCTCCTCCAATCTTTCCTCCAATTTTTGAATTAAGTTAAATGATAGTAGAATAATTAATAAAAATAAAGAAGAATTATAAACATATAATACATATATACAAAGGGGTCCAAACGTTAAAACTCATACGTTTTTATTCTAATATTTTTTTGGTATTTTTAGTAAATAGTATTAGTTATAAAACGAAGTTTAAAGTGGATTTGATCAATTTGAAGTTTTCTATAAATAGTTATGAACCTTGGAAGTTGGGTTTTTAGGTTCATCATAATTATTTATTTATACATTAAATAATCGTTCTGATATTTTTATAAATTAAGATCCTTATCTCCTCCTACTTATTTATTTAGTCAACCAAGTCAATATTGAGATGGTCTCGATTTTAGGATTAGTCTATACATATTCCATATATTCATCTTTCTTTTCTTTTATTTTTTTCTCTTTATTATTTTATCTTGGATAAAATAAGTGTTAAATATATGATATTAACAAATGTGGTTAGAATGTTAATTAGTGAGTTAGTGAATATTTACATGTATTTTACCAAAAAATTTAGCCGAAATGAAAGAATAAAGGCGATGACTCATGTATTCATCATTCCCCTATATTTTACCTTTGCTAGTCCCTTAGCAAACACTTATTCTATAAAAAGAAAAGGAAAAAGGAAAACAAAAAAACTTAGAACATGATTGTTTCTTTAAATCAAATTTCACTTTACCTAAAATCAAGAACTTGGAATAGGCCTTTGGATTAACAGTTTGTCGGGATCTCATTAGAATTAGGATTTAAGTCTCAATAGCCCTCAAGTTCTACAAATCCCTATCCAGGTTCACGTCAACAACCAGCTCAAATCCACCAATCCATCATGCAAACTCAACCTTGAAGTCAATTTGTATTGTATGTGAAAGATGTTATCTCTTCCTTCTTGGTCCATCCCAGTAATAAACTACCATTTGGTCCTCATCTAGCTACTCGATCCTCGAGGAAGGTGGTATTTCCTTCTAAGGTCTGGTAGTGTTGTGTCCACAATCGAATAGAGAGAAGTAGAAGAATGAGAAGAGAATTTGAGTGTGACAAATGTAGTCATATCTCTTTGTGAAGCTTGGCCAGTTTAGCCAAGTCTCCACTAAGACATGCATGCTATTTGAAGCTTGGATCATTGTGGTCATGTATGCATTTGGTATTTGGCTTCTTTTTGGTTGGAAGTGATTGTTGCATTACATTGATCTTTTATGCCTCAATGGATATAACATCTTTTCTTCCATCTATTTTTTGTGGTCTTGGAAAAAATTGTGTCAGAAGATCCTTCCCTCTTCCAAAGATTTATTTCAACCCCACACTCTCATCTTTAGACATCTGCGCCACTAGACAAGGATGAAAATGCACCACCAAATTGGATTGCCCTTCGCAACCCCATGCAAGTTGAGCTAAGTGTAGAGTGAATGAGTTCAAAATTGGTTCAAATGATGAAGAGTTAAATGGATGACACAAGGTGTCCTACTTAAGCAAGTTTAAGTTGAATTCATGGAACCCAAATAATTAAGTCAGAAGACCTAAAGAATCTTAATTCAAATTTCTATTAAAGTACCTTTAGAATTAAGTGGATTAAGGCATAACTCAAGCTCCATCATTCAGACGTAGATCTATTCGGTTCAAGAATCAAACTTGTTTTGAAAAATGCTAATGAATGCAACAATTTTTTATGACGTAGATTTTTCGGATTAAATTTTTTATGTAATTTTTAAAGAATATCGCAAGAATTATGTACATTTTAAAAAGAATGTTATACATATTTATATATACAAGATTTTGCATTTATACAATATTTACAAAAGAATTTTATTCATGAATTTTAAATAATTAAGAATTTTATAAAAGTATTTTACAACACATTTTATATACACTTTTTAAAAACATTTTTAACTCATTTACAATTTTCTATTGAACTTTAAAAACCCAAAATATATATCCATACATTTAGAGCCATATTATTAAAAATAAAATAAAATACGAATTGTGGCTTCTAAAGTATACATAGAATATATATATATATATATATACATACACACATGACACCCCTCTATACTTAGCGTGAATTATGTCCTCATAGTGACCAAAGGAGCAATAAAGGAAGACATAACTCGTGCTAAGTATAGATTGGTGAAAAGAATACTATACTATAATGACCAAAGAATAACGAATAAACGAATAGAAGCCAATCATCCCCTTTATACTTAGGATCAACTAATCCTAAGGATAACATACTAAAAAATGAAGATGATTGAGGTTAATAGAATATACACAATCAACGACTCGGCTTGTCCCCTCCCCCCCTAAAATTAGTGTAAAATATCCCTAAATATAGAGAAAAATATCAACAGTTGAGGGACAAGCGAGAGAGTAGACGATACACAAAACGGAAACAAACAAAGATGAAAACGAGTGATATTACCCCCTATACTTAGGGTAAAGAACACCCCAAGTATAAACAACAAGGGTAATAGAACATAACGATATGAACAACACAATATCTACACCCCCTACAATTAGGATAAAGTACATCCTAAGCATAGGAAAAATCCTAAGTGAGACCTAGGGGTGTAAGACAAACGAAAGAATGAATGAGTAAAATCAAAAACATGTATGTACAAGGTGAAAAGAATGAACGAATCAAAGTGAAACTTAGGTATGAGATGCAAAATGTGAAAGATGAAGAACACATATCATATAAAATAAATGGGGGCAACCTCAACGATCATCGGCTCATGATCAAGAAATGATTTCAAACGCTGATCATTGAATCGAAAGGTAGACTCAAAAGACAACTCGGATATGTCAATGCTACCGTTATCATCCACTTTTCGCACTATATAAGGGCCTTTGCACTTGCTTTGAAGTTTCCCTGGAAATAACTTCAGTCTCGCATCGAATAGCTAAACTCTCTGATCAGGCTTAAATTGCTTATGGTTGATGTGTGCATCATGATATTCTTTCATCCGATCCTTATAATGAAGGCTACTCGTGAAAGCCTCATATCTCAACTCCTCCAGAGATGCCAACAATGTCTGCCTTTGATCTCCCACATTCTCTAAATCAAAGATCACTTCTTTCATGCCCACCATGAACTGTGCTTGATCTCAACAGGAGTGGCATTGCTTGCCATAAACGAGCCAAAAGGGAGATGCACCAATGGTGTTTTGAAGGATGTTCTATATGCCCAAAGAATCGAGTCCAAAAGTGGTGATCAATCCTTTCAGTCTGAGCGAATAACCTTATGCAAGATAATCTTAACCTCCCTATTCGAAACCTTGGCTAGACCAATTATCTGAGGGTGATACGGAGTAGCAACTCGATGGTCGTCACCGAACTCGCTAGCAAGTGCTCTTACCTTGTCATTGATGAAATGGTTACCCCCGTCTGAGATAATAACTCGAGGAACCCCGAACCATGAAATGATATGCTTCCTTAGGAACTTGTAAATCGTGCTTGCATCAACGGCTCGGGAAGGAATAACCTAAACTCAATGATTCACATAATCTACGGCCAATAGAATGTACTCAAATACCTGATTCTTAGATAAAGGTCCCATAAAATTGATACCCCATGCGTCGAAAACCTCATAGAAGTGAATCAATTATATTGGCATCATATCTCTATCTCCACAAGTGCTCATCCTCTAACAGTCAGTACATCTCTTCATGAATGCATGAGCATCCGCCACATGAGTATGCCACCAAAGACTGGATTGAATACCTTATGTGTTATCCTCTTCTCAGAATGGTGTCCTCTATCTTCTATTTTATGACATTACATGAGGACACTATGGTATTCCTCATGAGGATTGATCTGACTCCAGACAAAATCTGCTCCTTCATGATAAAGGATCGGATCCTCCCAATGATAAGAATTGGCTTTCATAAGAAAAGTCTCAAGTCTCTATCTGGACCAACCTTGTGGGACTTTCTTGGCAACAAGAAAGTTCACAATGTCGGTGTACCATGGGAGAGAGGTGACAACAAGAATCGCCTCATCTGGAAAAGTCTCATTGATAGGTGTATCAAACTCAGAAGTATCAGATAGCTCTAATCGGAAGAAGTGATCCTCCACCACATTATTGACTACAGGCTTATCCTTAATCTCAATATTAAACTCCTAAAGTAGAAGGATCCATCTGATAAGGCATGACTTGGAATCCTTCTTGTACATAAGTGATGAATCTTGTATTCATCATGCTAAATTTTGTTAATTAAGCTTTGTTCCTCAAAATTCATATGTATTTACTAATTAATAGAGCATCATTAGCAATCAGACATTTGTAAATGATGTTTGTATTTCATCATGCAAAATTGCATAATGTGTAAATTGGTCTAAAAAGCTGCTAACTTCTCCTATTTACATTTGTAGGCTCCAGAGTTGTAGGCTCCTTCATTGTGCAACCAAGAACAGGTGGTTGTCTCTCCTCTCTTTGTGGTATATCAACCTCCTCGGCATCTGGGATCTCAGTATCCGAAATATCTCTCCTAGCTCTCACCTGAGTCAACTCAGCTCAGACATCATTCATCAATCTACCTTACTCCTTAATCTAATTCTGCATAGACTCGAGGGAATCAAGTAGACCACTATTGATGGCTGCTTGATCAATCACTACAGATGTTGTATGCGGCTGCTGGGGTCCTTTTCCAACCATAGCGTCTAGAACTAGAAAGGAAATAGAATCCAAATCAGGCTATGCAAGGTCAATATGCAACTATTGAGTTGTAAGTGAAGATGTAACAAGAGGAGAAGAAGAAGGTGGAGTGGAAGAAGATCTTTCAGGGTTCGAGTCACGCCTGGAAGAGAAGACACGATGGGACTTTGGTTCGGTAAGAGGGACATATCGAACCGACATAGATGAATGGGCAGGTGTGCGAGAGAGGGGATCGACTAGGGCCAACCGAAGTGATCGTTTACCCATCATCGTGACTAAAGATAGAGAAAAGACAGACAATGACAAGACACAGACACGAGTGACTGTTAAAAACTCAGATGAAGATCATAACGGACTCAATACCAAGCACAAACAAACGCAAAGCAAGTCCCCTAATTCACCTACTCAACTCGGAGATGACAGTAAAAGCTCGATCGTTACTCTTTCCAACATTAGAATTAGGTGACAAAACAGTTATTTGGCAAGCTCACAGGTGTAGTCTCATAGAGTAGATTGTGAATAAGTCGATGAATCCCCCAAGTAAAGAACTATCCATGTAAGAGCTCAGGAGTAGTTCTAAGGAAATCCACCTCCTTATTCATGCGACTACTTCTGCTAACATCTGAGGCAAGTGCCTGCAGCAATAACAGGATCCGAGAGTCAAAGTCCAAGCGCTTAGGGCACAAGTCCAGAGCCTTGGGCTCTATTCCTTATGTGTACGTGCCTCACTCTGTCTAGAGAGTACCTGCAAACAATGAAGTGTTGCTCTCCCAAATCAATTAATGAAGTCCACTACATTTAATTTTAGAAGTCAAGTAAAATTAGTAGTCCCAATTTTAATTTTCGGTTATCACTTTTTTATCAAGTAGAATTAGCAACCCAAGTTTCACATATGAATTCTGATTCTTTTGAATTTGATATTGTTTTGTAATTAATTGAATGTACATTAATTTAAAAGTAAGTAAATGCTTATAGGAGACTATATGAGAGAGATATTTACATTTATGATCTGTTGTCTCAAAACTACGGTTTGGGTTTTATTGTGCAAAAATAAAAGTTAGTATTTTTTGGTATTTTCTTTTGTTAGTCTTACTAATATGTACAAAATAAATTTTATTATATTTTATTTGGGATCGGTGAAAAATAATTAAAAATCTGGAAAGATATGGTAATTGTTGAATCGATTTTTACGCGATTTAAGATAATGATGTTATCAAGTCGTTGTGAACCGCGAATAATCGAGATCAAACAAATACATTACAACTACTTGCGCAAATGGATATCAAGATTGTTAATGGCAAGTTGAGGTTCGAATCCACAGAGACTAAACAACTTTGCAATTTCTCCTTAATTATCAAACTTAACTTTATTTCTAAAACAAGCAGAATAGAAATATATTTTGATTTTATAATGAAGGACCTTAATGGAAGGTGAAATATACTCAAAAAATATTCCAAATGCAACCTAATATATTTGAGATTTTTCTAGAATTTTTCTGAATGTTTAGGACATTTTCAATGATGATGGAAACCTTCGGGGGTTAAAATGCAGAGATTTTAAAACTTGAGGGAGTAATCTGCAGATGAGATAATTAAGTGAATTTAAAATTGCTGCAAGAAGGTTACGTGAAGACTTATAGTTTAGAATACATGAACGAGCAAATTATATAAAGAAATTACTGTAGAACTATGGCTGACAACAAAATTTGTTTGAAACAAAATGCAAGTGGATTCAATCAAAGAAAACACGTACTTAACAAAATAAGAGAGATAAAGAGGGAGATGAGGAGTTCTTCTCTGCAAGGGGCTTGAAGCTCTTTGAATGGGAGAGAAGACTTGCTGTTCTGGACGTCTGTAGAGTAGAACGGGTGGAGGCGTTGAGGCACGATAGGAAGATGGTAACCGGCGGTTCGCGGAAGTGACCGGAGGCTACCGTGCTGGGCAACGGGCTGCGGAGATGGTTGGACGTTGCCGGGGTTCACAGCCACGCACGGGGAGGTTTCTGGACTTGCACCCGCGAAGGTGATGCGCACAGCATTTGCGTAAATGGCGGGATGTATTGGGCGTGCAGTTGGTGCACGCAAGGGCTGGTGTACTGCTGCTAAAGAACGTGGGCTGTACTTCTATGCCCGCGCAAGGTACGCGGTGGCTGAGCTCAAGGGTGAGGACGCCCGTAAGGAGCTTGGAGTATGAAGCTGCGTACCGGGGGAGATGAGGTCGCGCACAGCAGTGTGCGCAAAGGAGGAGAACGCCGAAACACAATGTAGTGCTGGAGGAGGTTGCACTAGACGGTGGATGCGGTTTTGAGAGCTGGGAGAGGAGGGGCCACGCACATCAATGTGCGGCCTGGAGCTGAGCACAACTGGAAGACGGTGCTGGGCGTATACTCACGTTGGAGGGCAGTGATGGGCGCGCATTCGCTCACGCTAACTGCTGGAGACAATGGCCGGATGTACTCGCGGTGGCTGCAGCATATCGGGCGTCACCTGCATAATAAAAAGAGAGAGTGTACGAGAGAGAGGGGATGCGTGAACAGAGAATGGGGATGGGGGGTATGCGTGCGTTAAAAAGAACGAGAGAGGGAGTATGCGTGAATGTCCAAAACTGTGAGGGAGGAGGTTTATGCGTGCATGGAAATGGTGGGGGGAAGAGTACGCATGGAAATAATAATGGGGAGGGAGAGGTCGAGTATGCCATTTATATAGATGCATGGGCGGCTATGCATAAAGTCTAGCCATGCAAGTAAAGACAAAGTTTTTAAATGAAATTGCATGGGGAAGTGATAGTGTGGGGTGCAAGTTGTGCATGGGGAAGGCATGATGAGGGTGGCTCTATGCATAGTAATAATGAGTGTGTCTTTTACACTAAACCCCCTCCCTATTTCTTCCCAATAAAAAGTTATAAGCTTTATCTATGCCATAATGAGTGGGCAATTTATATTATCATTCCTTCCTTTTTCTTCCCAATAAAAAGTGAAGATTTGTAGAGTAATGTGTTATGTTCAATGCTATATGTACCCAATCCTCTTCCATATTATTTACTTAGTTCATGTTAACAAAGAATGATTAGGAATCATAAAATATGTAATCGATATTTTTGAAGACATTTTACTTGATTACGAATTTATGATTATTTGATTTATGCAGAGATTTTTAATTGATTGTGTGCAATTATGGATATTTCTGCTGTTGTATGTAAGGAATATAGATTATGTGATTTTAGAGTTTCCAGATCAATCATTAAGGTTGTATATCACATAATTTGATCATATTATCTCTGTATATATTGTAATCATCACACCCCCATACTTAAGTCTTGCTAGTCCCGAGCAAGAATAAGATAAGAAATAATGACGAAAAATAGCCAAGATAGATTGGGTGAGGGTTTGCAGCAGACATACCCACAAAGTCTTGAGTTTTCAGATCCTAACCACACAGACACACAAACTTAAGTAGAATTGACCCATGGATTAATGATTTATTCGAATAGTCAACTTGACTCGAGTTTTGTAGTTTCAACAGCCTCTCAGTTCCAACAAAATCAAACATGGTTTCAGAAGGTCGATCAGGTCAGCTCATCCCTAAGAAACAGGTATTCTCTTTGACCTTGAGTGGATATAAACAGTGTTAGTGATAATTTTAGCTTTCGTGAGTCAAGAGAACGAGCTAACAACACAATCTATCAAGGTACCGAATGATTCCCTATACAAATAGCCTCAGTCCTCACCTAGATTCAGGCATTATCTCCTTTCACCCAAGTATGTCTGCATAGAAAATAGGTCATAGTTTATTGGAGAATGGGACTTAATTTCGGGGTTTTCCGTAGACCGCTTTGGTCCGTTGCTCTCATTCTTTTCCTTTTGCAGAGCATAACCCTGGGCCTCTTTGGGCCTCTTTTAAAAATTTAGGTAGCATCATTGGGCTGCTACCACGGCTTTTTGATGGAGAAGGGTTATTTGGTGGTCTTCTTTCCTTGCTTTTGCTTTGCACATCATTGCATGATTGGTGGTTTTGGGCATTTGTATTGTGATATGCCTTTTTGTGGTATTTTTGTCTTGGGTTTTGGCATCAAGAGGTAGTATCGGCTTAATATTGTCTTTGGGGGCACGATACTGGCTTATTTGCTGACACACTTGGACTAGAGAGATCATGTTGCTCCTGAGTCAGGTTCCTTCATTGACTATAGATAAGGTTCAGGCATTGGCACAACCAAGAGGACAACTCCTCACCTCAACTAGATTGTAATTGTATCTCGTAAACTCAACTCACTCAAGCTAAGTGCAATGTGCAGTTGTTTAATATCCACTGAAGAGTTTAAGAGTGCTACTAGTTGCTCAGGTGATCTAGTTAGATACAGAAGTTCATTCACCAGTAGAGTTAGTGGAACTGAGAGAATAAAGTTCAAATGGACCTGAAGAAAGTTTAAGAACTCATGCCTAGTGAAATTCTGATGAAGTTTAGTGGATTAGGGTCAACTCAACCTCAGTCTATGATTTATGTAGTGAAGATCTGATTTCTCAAAATGGGATAAAACTAGGAAGGATGTATTTTTGGTGGTTTTCTTTGCTTTTGAAAATATTTTTAGGGGAATTTTTGCAAAAGAGAGTTTTTTCTTTTTTTTCTCATTTTTTTTGAAAGAGTATGCAATTTTGAAAAACTATGCAGACACCCCCCCATACTTAACAGAAACCATGTCCTCATGGTGAAGATAATGTGCAATAGGAGGATCAAAAGGGATGTGAAATGTATTTTTGTTTTTGTGTGTTTTTTTTGGAATGTAATGCAGAGGAGTACCCCCATACTTATCTAATGCAATGCAGTGAAATAAACATGCGAGCGGTAAAAAGATACCTGTGAGGGGAGGCTCACGAGAGTGCATGATTTAACGCCTCAGCTAGGCGATGTGATGGTTCATTTTTCCTGCAAAAGGTATGTTGTGCAAACAGGCATAGGACCAGATGGTTCAACAACGGGTTTTAGTCTTTGACCATTGACTCTGAAAGTGGCTTTAGTGTTTGGGTCAGAAATTTCTATCGAGCCATTATCGAATACTTGAGTTACAATGTATGATCCTTTCCATTTCGATCTCAGTTTTCCTGGAAATAACTTCAGTTTTGCATCAAATAGTCACGCTTTCTGATTTTCCTTGAATGTTTTCCTCGAAATGTTGGCATTGTGCCACAACTTGATTTTCTCTTTGTATAGTAGGTTGTTATCATAGGCTTGTGATCTCAATTCTTCAAGTTCAGATAAGTTCAACAGTCGTTTCTTCCCAGCCTCATCATAATCCAGATGGCATTTCTTGATTGCCCATAGTGATTTGTGGTGGACCTCTACAGGTAGGTGACACGGCTTTCCATAGATTAATCGAAATGGGCTCATACCTAAGGGTGTGCGGAAAGCGGTGCGGTAAGCCCAGAGAGCAGAAGGTAAGTGTTGGGACCAGTCTTTACGATCAGAGCGAACAATTTTCTGGAGGATGGTCTTGATTTCTCGGTTTGACAGCTCGTCCATTCCATTAGTCTGTGGGTGATAGGCAGTTGAGACACGGTGTTCGACTCCATTTTTCCTGAGTAAATTCTTGACTGAAGCATTCAGAAAGTGGGTGCCTCCATCACTAATGACCACCTTTGGCAATCCAAATCGAGAGAATAGGTCGTTCAAGAACTTGACAACGGTTGTGCTATCAGCAGCACGAGTGGGAATGGCTTCTACCCAGCGAGAGACGTAATCAACAGCGAGAAGAATGTGTTGGTAGCCATGTGATGTGGTGAAAGGTCCCATGAAGTCTATTCCCCAAGTATCAAAGATCTCGACTATATGCACGGGTTGGAGGGGCATCATGTTACGACGGGTCATTGTTCCATTAGTCTGACAGGCAGGACAAGATTGAGCAAAATGATGGGCATCTTTAAAGAGTGTGGGCCAATAGAAACCGCATTGTAAGACTTTAGCGGCTGTGCGCTTCCCTGAGTGGTGTCCTCCACACCCAGAGGTGTGGTAGTGAGTTAGGACATCGTTGACTTCAGATTCGGGGATACATCGTCTCCATATTAAATCAGTACCCTCTTTGAAGAGCAAAGGATCTTCCCAGTGATAGTATCGAGCTTGGGCTTTGGTTTTGTCTTTCTTTTGTTTTGGCCAATCATCAGGAAATGTGGAAGTGACGATGTAATTGACGATGTCAGCATACCAAGGGAGTTGAGAAACAGACATGATACTTTCGTCTGGAAAATTATCAGAAATTGGGATTGTGTCTGTGTTTGAGGAAAGGAGTCTTGAAAGATGATCCGCCACGACATTCTTTGCTTCGGCTTTATCTCTAATCTCCAAATCAAATTCTTGGAGCAATAATACCCACCTAATGAGTCTAGGCTTAGCATCGGTTTTTGTGAAGAGATATTTCAAAGCCGAGTGGTCTGTGTAGATGATGATGTGGGATCCTAGGATGTAAGATCGAAATTTCTCTAAGGAAAACACCACAGCTAAAAGTTCTTTCTCAGTCACAGTGTAGTTCTTTTGAGCAGCATCCAGAGTTTTACTGGCATAGTGAATGGCATAAGGTTTCCCATCTTTCCTTTGACCCAATACTGCCCCCACAGCGTAATCAGATGCATCGCACATGATCTCAAATTCATAGTTCCAATTTGGGGGTTGTAGGATGGGTGCTTCAGTGATGATTTTCTTCAGGGTTTTGAAAGATTCAAAAGCATCCTCAGTAAACGTGAAGTCTTGATCTTTTTCCAGTAGTTTGGTGAGAGGGCGGGAGATTTTTTAGAAATCCTTGATAAATCGTCGGTAAAAACCGACGTGACCTAGGAAGGATCGAACACCCTTTATATTCACGGGTGGACCTAAGTGAGTGATGGTCTCAATTTTCGATGGATCCACTTCTATCCCTTTCTTCGATACGATATGTCCCAACACAATTCCTTGTTTCACCATGAAATGTGATTTCTCCCAAGTTAAGATCAGGTTTACCTCAATACATTTTTGTAAGACTTTGTCCAAAAATCCGAGTGTCTCCTCAAAAGAGTCTCCAAAAATTGAAAAATCGTCCATAAATATCTCCATAAAATCACCAACCATGTCAGCAAAGATACCCATCATACATCTTTGAAAAGTGGCAGGGGCATTGCATAATCCAAAAGGCATTCGTCGGAATGCATAAGTCCCAAAAGGACAAGTGAATGTGGTTTTGTCTTGATCTTCCGGTGCTATGGCAACTTGGTTGTAGCCGGAATATCCATCTAAAAAGCAGAAAAATTCTTTTCCGGCTAGTTTCTCAATGATTTGGTCAATGAATGGTAATGGGAAATGATCTTTTCGAGTAGCCTTATTGAGTTTCCTATAATCAACACAGACTCTCCAAGATGTGGCTACTCTGGTAGGTATGTGATTAATACTCATTCATCACTCTTTATTCTTATATTTTAGCTACAAAAACCTATGCAAATGCATGTAGATATGTGTAAATAGGAAAAGTTAGCAAAAGCATGCATGTTTGTAAATATAGATAATTAGCATGTTTTTGTGCAAAAATAAAAGAATAAAGATGAAAAAGAAAAAGAGGGAAATATTTAGAATAAATATTGAGCAACCTAACCCAAGGGAGGGCTCAGCATGGGCCTGACCGCATAAAAGCCAAGTAGAGGGAGATAGGGGCTCACTTATGTATATTCTTATAAATAAATAAATTAAATATTTTCCTCACTCAAAAATATGTTGTAAATATTTGTATATATTTTGTACATAAGCTATTAAAAACAAAATAAAAATCTTAAAAATTAAAAAAGACCAAAAAGACCCCTTCACCTTGTACATAGACCATCATCCTTATTTATTTCACCTTGTAAATAAAATTATTTATTTTCAAAACTTTTTGTAAATATTCTCTGGTACATATTGTAAATAAAATAAATAAAAAGAAACAAAACAAAAATCAAATAAAAATTACAAAATTAAAAATACAAAAATATATTGTACATATACCATGTATATAATTGTACATAACTAATTATTTAACCTATGTATATAATTAATAAAAATAAAATAAAAATAGCTTTTTATTCCTCATTTTATTCTATAAATAAATAAAATATAAAATAGGAATAAAAATGTATAAAAATAACTAATTAAAAATCAAAATTAAAAATCTTATATTGTACATATACCTATGTATAGACCTATATTGTATATACCTTATTTTTATTTCCAAAAATTAATTAAAAATCACAAAATAATAGAAAAAATTAAAACAAAAATATTTTGTGTTTTAAGTTTTTGAAAATTCGGCCATTTAAAGGCCCAAAAAATCGAATAAGATTTCAAGCCTTGGCGGGCTCTGATTGGTCCACGGGGGATTGTTGACCCCCGGTCAACACCTCCCCCTGGACCACAGAGTCGCGGATCTGTGTTTCGACCCGACTTCTTCCAATTACCCTCACCAGATCCGACCGCCAAATCCGCAAACCCCGCACTCCAATCATCCTCTGTGCATCCGGGATCCTCGCCCGATTCCTTGCCTAGGGGTCCGTGCTCAATCGAGCCGGACCCGAGCTTCCCTTTCCGGACCTGCACGCGTATAAAACCAGAGCTCCGCCGCTTTCGTTCGCCATCTTTGGCTCGCCACCTTCACTCCCGTGACCTCCAGAACAACCACCGAGGTGACAGCTCGCGGTTGCACCTGTTGCAGAGAGGAAAAGGTGCCCCGGTCACTGATCCGGCAGCTTCACGCCGCCGTGCTCCGCCACTCGACCGGAGCTCGAGCCTCAGGCAGTGACGACCTTCGAGGCGACGACCCGGAGTTAGCCACACTCCAGCCCAGTCTTCCGCTCCACCCAGGTAGCCCTTTAGCCCTTCCATTTCGCTTAATTTGTAGTTTCCCCCAAATCGCATCTCCGACGAGTTCCCCTGATTCCGGCCACATCGCGTACTTTCTCGATCATCGGAACCCACACACACCTTCGCCATCCTCCGACGCACGTTCTACGCCCACTCGTTCAACCCAGCTCGCCCCGGAGCTGGGAGTCGAGCTCCCCCATCCCCAGCTCGCCGGAGCTCATTCGCACCGACCCACCAGCCACCTTCACCCCGCTTCTTTGGGTCGAGGCACTTTGCCCTCGACCCTCAAAGCTCTTGGTTCATTTTGCAGGTCAAAAGGGAGTCATCTGAGACCCCCATACGTTCAGACCAGGAGCTCACCGCCGCCGAGCTCGCCGGAGCCCCTCCTGGGCTCGGTTGGGCCGTCGGAGGCTATCACCAGCCGCGGGGCATTACCGCGGATCTTCTCCGATCATCAGGAGCAGCTGAGGAGGTCTACAGCTCACGCACGAGGCCGGCGAAGTTCGCCGGTGGAGTGTTCTTCCACCATCCTCCAGCACCGTCCGATGGCTCCTCCGCTCCAGTCCTGATCTCAGCCGTCCATCTTCCGAGGAGCAGCTACCGTCGATCACCTGGAGGGGCTCATCTGGACCGTTCGCGCTGAGGAGAGAGACACCTGAGGCCATACCCGTTCGATCTTCCACGTGTCCTCTCCACTACCGTCGATCCGGCCCAAGAGCTGAAGAGGAGGAGCGCCAGCCATCAGGGACCGCCCGATCTTCCACGTGGCGCGCATCCAGCCGTCGACGAATAAAGGGGTAAATTACTTAGGCCCCCCTCTTAGTTTGTCTTTTCAGTCCTAGTCCTGTAAATATTTTAGTTATTTTATTTACGTAGGGTAATTTGCACTAAGGACCTTGTGCTTGTTTTTATTTGCAATTATACCCCTGTGTATGTGAGCCCACGTGCTTCGTCACGTGTTTATTGGGTTATTTGCATTTATTGTCCTGTAGTTCTGATGGGTTAATGAATGAATGTTAACTTTTTGGTAATTGCATTTATGCCCCTGTGAGTGTTGTTTATGCGCATGTGCGGATTTTAGTGGGATTTTTGCATCCAAGCCCCTGGACTTTTGGTACGAGTTACCAAAAGGTCTAGGAACTTGGTTTTTATTACCAAAAGGCCCCTGAGTGCCCCAGGCACGCGCCAAGCGCGTGACTTGCTGGGATTTTTGCACCTTGGCCCCCAGACTTTAGGGTATTTGCACTTACGTCCCTGTGCACAGTGCCCCCTTCTTGATTTTTGAATAAATATCAAACCACCTCCAAATTCGATGAAAATTTGACACATGGCTCCTGCCATGTTGTTGGATTTTTGAGAATTTTTGAGGACATTTTTGATTTTATTTAGTATTTTTAAAAATTCAAAAACCTCCTTTTTAGCTACTGTCTAGATATAAAAATCCCAAAAAAATATAAAAACACCTCCAAAAATTCTAAAAAAATTAGCTACTGTTTCTTGCTTGTTGTTTGATTTTCTAGCCAATTTTGGCTATTTTTCATCACTTAAAAACCCTAAAAACCTAAAAACCCTTAAAAACTCCTAAAAATTATAATAAATAATCTAAAAACCCAAAAACAATAATCTTGGTGCCCAAATTTTCCTTCTTTTATTTAGAATATAGGAAAATTACCTCCAGAACCTGTTGTGATCCTTAGATATTTTATTTGAGGGTTTTGGTTCTGGCTGGACAGTACCCAGCATTTTTAGCACTGTTTGATTTTTAGAAAATAAATTACACTTTATAAAAATCTCAAAAATTCACCAAAAATACTTAAAAACTTAAAAAACATAAAAACAATTTTTCTTGAATTTTTGCTTGATTTTTGGTGTGTTAAATAAATTGCTTAAGTTGGCTTGATTTTGCTTTCTTTACTTTTCTTCACATTTTAAAAATCCAAAAAAATACAAAAATTATTAAAAACCACTAAAAACACTTTTCTTTTATTTTATCTTATTTTTACTACTTCGTAGGCCCTAGGCCAATCCGTGCTCCTTGAGTTCGACCCTGGGAGCTATACCAGGTTAATCCATAGCTAGACCGCTCTTCTTTGTTTTGATTGATTTGGTCTATTCTGAGTGGTTATTTTTCTTGATACACGCATTCGAGTGACTGAGGTCGCAACGACCTCATTTCCATACCTTCCCCTCAGTTGTTCGACACTTTTACGGGTTATCAGAATGGCGCCGTTGCCGGGGAGCACGGCTTAGTAGTATTTTTGTTTTTCTTTTCGTCTTTGTTTTCGCGGCTTTTCGCGGCTCTTCGGAGCTCGCGGCTTTTTCGCGGCTTTTGTATTTAGTTTCTTTTTGTCTTATTTTTGTTTTATTTTGATTTTATTTTATTTTTGGTTTCTATTGAGTGTTTATTTTATTTCCATTTTTGCACATATACCCTTGCTTTTATTTTCATTCATTATTTGATTATTTTATTGGTTTGACCACTCTCTTCTCTGTTTCTTGCGAGGGCACGAGGACCGCGGAGGCGACTTTCGAGGAGCCGGTGCAGCCGCGGAGTTCGGAGGCGGCTTCTTTCTCTACGAAGCCGCAGGAGAGAGCTAGAGAGATAGAGTTGAGTGGGTGAGGCATTAGGGTAGTTTATTTCATTTCTTCATTATTATTGTAATAATACAGGGACAGGACTTCTGAGACTCTTTGTGGACTTGACTACCGTAGCGGGTCTGTTTCGCCGAGCACCGGCGTGCTCGGGGGACCCATTAGGACCTTCGGCTTTTTCGCGGCTTTTTCGCGGCTTTATTTTTCTTTTCTTACCGTCATTTTCCGGATTTTTCGCGGTTTTTGTTCGAGCCCCTAGACTTAGGACTTTCTGGTGACTGTGCCGTAACTGAGTAGGATCCACACACCTAAGGCTTATCTGTTCCTATAGACCGTATTGGACCTACTTAAAATAAATAATAAAAATAACCGACTCGCTAGCTTCCGTAGCCTACGTGCCGTAGCTCGTCCTGTAAAGCGCTTACTCCTACCCCCGATTTGTCGGGCAGGGGAGGGACGAGCCAAGACCGGACCCTTTGGCTTGGAGGTCGGTGACCGGTTAGACGGTTCTTCGCTAGAAGTTGCTCGTCTAGGACTCGGCTTTCACCGTTGCATCATATAGCTTAGTTTACTTTCTGTCTTTTATTTTATGCGCGGATCACTTTGCATGTAGAGAGCTGGAGGCAGGTACGCATTTCTGACTTTGCATGCATCATTGATTTCTCGTGCATCGGCTTTTTCGACTTCTCCCCCCTGTTTTTGACTTAATAACCAGGAGAATCGAAAAATTCATTAGGCGATTTTGTTTGATTTGAAAAATACCTAAAAAAGTGTAACCATAAAATTGGGACTGCTAAGACTATTGACCTTAAAACTCGCTCACCCTAAAAATTCTGTCTTGGGGAGAGTAACCCCCTCCTTGCTTGGTTTGTATGCGCGAGAGAGTGACCCCGAACACTAGGTAGAGCCCCCCGTTGCTAAACTCGACTGACTACCGACTCTTCCGTGCGGGACAGTCGGTTGGGGTTAGCAGCGGATATCCCAACAGGTCACGTAAGCGCTCTGATATTTGTGTGTTCACCAAAATAAAATCGACAAGATAATTTGACCGAACTTTCACGGTCTTCAGCTCGCGTTGCGTTGGTGAACCGGGGGTTTGTTTTCAGATCATAGTTTTTCCAGATCTCATCCGCCCTACTCGCCAGATCGAGATGATGGGTAGACGATCTCTTAGGCAGCCTTTGGCTGCACCGCTTTCGGGCGTGTCTACCTCATCATCTAGGTTGGCTCGCGAGAGCTCAGACCCGCTCTCCGAGCCCGAGTACGACTCCACCCTGTTCCCCCTCGATCCCCTTTCTGACCTTCCTGAGAGACATGAGCCCGAGGAGAGACTGATTCATTTGACGGCACCTGAGTTGGGCTCATTTGGTTTTGCAGACGTCGAGATGGCAGGCGCAGGCAGTTCAGATGATCACTCCCGCAGACCAGAGCATATAGTACTAGACCAGGGAGCGATTAACTCCACCCTGATCGCATCACTCGATACAGTTCAGCAGCAGCTCCGCGATCAGGGAGCTTTCATGATGGAGATGAGGCGCGAGTTGGAGAGGCTCAGACTAGAGAGAGACCAGCAGAGCGAGCCCGAGGAGATCCCGGATGCAGATGCACAGGCACGAGCCGCAGCAGCAGCAGTAGCAGCAGCCACGGCCGCCGCCGCAGCGGCAGCAGCCGCAGGAGGAGCAGGACCACCTAGACCGATGCGGGAGTTGCACAACCCCGGATCTACTTTGATGCACCATTGGGTTGTGGTTCCAGCTATCGTGGGGGACTTCAAGTTCCCCCTGAACACCTTGCAGATGCTCCCGCGGTTCCACAGACTTGCTACAGAGGAGCCCCACCTCCACCTCTAGGAGTTTCTCATGATATGCAGCACTGTCCACGACAGACATGTGGACCAGGACACGATCAGGATGATCGCTTTCCCCTTCTCACTGGCAAACAGAGCAGCCACATGGCTGAAGCATTTGGGGAGATTTGTGTATACCTGGGAGCAGCTCCGCACCGAGTACTTGAATAAGTACTATCCACTCGGGCGGACGAACGCAGCGAGGGCCCTGATCAGCAACTTCTCCATGTTCCCCAACGAGCAGTTCCACGAGGCTTGGGAGAGGTTCAGAGAGCTTTTGGACAGATGCCCACACCATGACATCACGAAGCCGAACCTAGTTCAGAGCTTCTTCAGCGGACTGTCACCAGAGCTATAGGGCCTGGTGAACGCTTCTTGTGGCGGGTCCTACTTCGCCAAGGACCACGACCAGGTCTGGGCTATTTTTGAGGAGATGGCAGAGAACTACATGGTCATGTCCCAGACCCGGCTCTACACCCAGAAGATCCAGCCACATCAGCCAGGACCCGTGCAGTACCAGAGGATAGCACGGGTAGATGCAGGTCCTTCCAGTTCGTCCGCAGCCACAGCAGCAGCACAGTTAGAGTCGTCAGCTGCGGACATGGGCATCATCAGCGAGAAGTTGGACCGCATGGAGCTGATAGAGAAGAAGCAGTGCTAGAGCATAGCACAGATGGATCAGATGGCACAGGTCTTGAGCGACCTGAAGACACAGCTCATGTGTCTCCAGGAGACACAAACGGCTTCTCAGCCCCGTCTTCAGTCGCGAGGCGACGCCGGCAGCAGCAGCAGCTCGTCCCAGCGCTCCAGCACTCCAGTGCAGCCTAGACAGGTTCACCTTGTACAGGCGGAGCCGTACCAGCAGCCGCAGCCCACCTACCAGTCTCCACCATCTCCAGAGATGCAGATGGTGGTCTACCAGCCGGACCAGCCCTTGGCAGTACTCCCGCCAGCCCCCTTGGACGCCGAGCCGTTGATGGATGTCAACGGGATCTGGTACGACCGTCCCCAGCCTGGGATCCGACGAGACCATCCCGGATTCAGGTGGGGGAGTGGTGGTGCCCAGCCCCAGCAGCAGCCGTCAGGTTAGGGAGGGCAGTACTCCCAGCAGAGAGACCATCACCAGCCGCAGCAGCAGCCCCCAGCGTATCAGCAGCAGTCAGCCTACGGTCCTCGTCCCTATCAGCAGCAGGGACAGCCTTGGAGACGTGAGCAGCAGGCTCACCAGGGATACCAGCACCAGCAGCACCCTCCGTCCTACCCCTCTTACCCTTACCAGCAGCCACAGCCTCATCCACAGAGAGGCCACCCGTCGGGCTCCCACGAGAGCCCCGCTTTGGATGATATCGCCCGCCTCCTCACGGACCAGCAGGCTACATTCCGACGGGAGATGGACGAGTTCCGCCAGGAGATGCGGGACCTGGTGAGAGGGAAGGCCGCCATACCAGCCCAGATAGAGCCCAATCCGAACAGCCTCAAGCGGAAGTCTGAGCAGGTAGTACCTACTGAGTCAGCCACTCCTAGTGACCCATTTGATGATACATCTTCGGATTTATTTGATGCTGATTTTGTCACACTTAGGAGCGGTAGGACCCCAGCAGGCGGCGGCGCCTCATCTGAGCACCATCCCGAGGCGCCCCAGGAGGAGGAGGAGAGTGGTACTGAGGCCGCTCCAGATGATGACGGTGGTACTGAGACCACCAAGGATGCTGATCCCACCGGCGGTACTGAGGCCGCCACTTCACCAGAGCTAGGAGGTGGTACTGATGCCACCCATGCAGCCGAGCCAGCCCGCGGTACTGATGCCGCGCGACGTCTTCCTTCAGCAGCAGCAGAGCAGCCAGCCCGTGGTGGTACTGAGGCCACCGGTGTTTGTAGAGAGAGATCTGTTGTTTTTCCTCGTGGTTATGTATCTCAGAATTCTGCTATGAATAAAGGAAAAGGTTCACTTTCTTTTGGTCCCACTGTGATGCATGATGTATGTGTGGATCCGGTCCTTGAACCGCTTAGACCTTTTCCTAGTCCTTCATCTGAGAAGGACCCAGTGATCCCCTTCCCTAGAGCCCTTCAGATGGGGAAGGGGAAGAAAAATGATCCAAAAAAGAGAGAGCTTGAGGAGTTCAGCCAGAGCATGATAGATCGGTTTCACATTCAGCTGACCCTCCAGGAGGCTTTGCAGCACATCCCCCTTCTCCAGAGATCTTTGAGAGAGAGGACTACAGTCAGGAGGAGGAGGAGGAACCACACTTCAGAGATACATGTGCTGACCAAAGCCACTTGCTTTGCGATCCAGAACCGACTGCCAGCCAAGAGGCCAGATTCAGGGGCCCCGTATGTCAGATGCCAGATTAGTGAGCAGTGGTTCGACCGTACTCTTTTAGATAGCGGATCGTCGATCAACCTACTTCCGGCAGCCCTTCTCAACCGCTTCGAGTTGGGCACTCTTCGACAGAGCAGGACAGTCCTTCAGTTCGCTGATCGATCTGTCAAGAGGCCGAAGGGGTTATTACGAGACGTTATCATCACGATTCAGGGTCTGCAATTCCCCGTGGACTTCGTAGTGTTGGACATGGAGATCCCTGAGTCAGTGACCGATACCCCCATCATCCTTGGTCGTCCGTTCTTGGCCACAGCCAAGGCGGTGACTGATCATGATAGCGGGAAGGTGTACTTTCGCGTCCAGGGCGAGAGTATACAAATAGAGACGGTCGAGGACTATAGAGCCAGATCCAGATCCCGCTCAGATGCGAGTACCGATTCAGAGCAGCTGACAGACGCAGAGCCAGACATCCACCAGGACTGTGATTTTGTGATCACAGATGATGAGGCAGCTTGGGCAGACCTTGAGGCACAAACCACCCTCTCACTTTCAGACACAGCAGAGGAGAGTCTGGAGAGCACAGACCTGGTTCAGGATACCATTGCGGCAGCAGAGCCGGTCCTCGATCGCAGCACGATGACTATTGGTGGTGGTGCTGATGCCACCTTGTTGTCCGGTGGTACTGATGCCACCGTTTCTGATACAGATCCCTCGGATTCAGAGTCTGATTGGGCCGATTGCTATGATCAGATGCCAGACTTGAGTCCAATTGAGCCTATTGATGAGGAGGAGGCAGATGCAGAGCAGAGCAGAGACAGTACAGTTGAGCAGCCTTCTCCCGATCCAGTTTGCGAGAGTACACTTTCTCTTTCCCAGGCAGATTTGGCCGATCTTGCAGCTTTCACTCAGTTTCTTCCACAGCCAGATTTGCCGGCACCCAGCATTCCAGAGCTGAAGCCGCTCCCTACTTCGCTGAAGTATCGATTCCTTGCGGGCGATCCAGAGATGTACCCAGTCATCATCTCCGCCGAGTTGACTGGAGAGCAGGAATCCCGTTTGATGGGGGTTCTTGAAAAGAACCGCAAGGCGATCGGATGGAGCGTAGCAGATCTCCATGGATTAGTCCCATCAGTGTGCTCCCACCACATCTATCTCGAGGATGGGCGAAGCCGTCGCGTGAGTTCCAGCGGCGTCTGAACCCCAACCTGAGAGAGGTTGTCATGAAGGAAATATCGAAGTGGTGGGGTGCAGGTTTTATTTATCCCATTTCCGACTCAAGTGGGTCAGCCCCTTGCATGTGGTGCCCAAGAAGACGGGCATCACGACTGTGATCAGTGAGTCGGGAGAGGGAGATTGCTACACGAGTACCCACCTCTTGGAGGGTTTGTGTTGACTACAGGAGACTCAACCAAGCCACCAAGAAGGACCATTTCCCCCTGCCTTTTATTGACCAGATCATTGAGAGACTGGCAGGGAAGAGCCATTATTGCTTCCTGGATGGGTACTCCGGGCTACAACCAAGTGGCCATCGCTCCTGAGGACCAGGAGAAGACCACCTTTACCTGTCCCTTCGGCACATACGCTTTTCGACGCATTGCCATTTGGGCTATGCAATGCCCCTGCAACTTTTCAGAGGTGCATGCTGTCGATCTTCTCGGACATGGTAGGAGAGTGCCTAGAGGTCTTCATGGATGATTTCTCGATCTACGGCGACGGATTTGATTCTTGTCTTGACTGCCTGGATCGAGTACTTCAGCGATGTATTGAGTATCACTTGGTGCTATCTTGGGAGAAGAGTCACTTCATGGTGACTCAAGGGACGGTGCTTGGCCACATCATCTCCAACAGGGGCATGGAGATTGATCCGGCCAAGGTTGATGTCATTAGGAAACTCACACCGCCGTCCAATCTGAGGCAGTTACGGTCATTTCTGGGGCACGTTGGATTTTACAGGAGATTCATTCAGGATTTTAGCAGGATTGCCCGACCGTTGACTGACCTCTTGACGAAAGACACCGAGTTCCTTGTCGATGACAAGTGTCTTTCGTCGTTTGCTACTCTCCAGCAGTGCGTGATTGAGGCTCCTGTCCTCCAGCCACCTGATTGGTCTCTCCCATTCGAGATCATGACGGACGCCTCCGATTTTGCCGTAGGGGCAGTGCTGGGACAGAGGAGGGTTGGAGTACCATTTGCTATACACTATGCTAGCCGTACATTGGATTCCGCCCAGCGGAATTATACAGTCACAGAGAAGGAGATGCTAGCCGTAGTGTTTGCCCTGGATAAGTTTAGATCATATATCATTGGATCTAGAGTGCCTTTGTTTACAGATCACACCGCCATCAGGTATCTCATGGCAAAGAAGGATGCCAAGGCCAGACTGACTAGATGGATCCTTCTACTCCAGGAGTTCGACATTGAGATTAAGGATAAGCCTGGAGTCAAGAATGTGGTGGCGGATCATCTCTCCGATTAGAGCAGCCTGAGGATTCTGAGCAGATTGATCCTATTAGAGATACCTTCCCAGATGAGGCGATCCTTGCTATCGCCTCACTCCCATGGTACGCCGATATTGTGAACTTTCTCGTTGCTGGGAAAGTCCCACAAGATTGGCCCAGGCAGAGGCTTGAGACCTTCCTAGCGAAGGCCAAGTCTTACCATTGGGAGGATCCCATCCTTTACCACGAAGGAGGGGATAGCGTCTGGCGTCGGTGTATTCCTCAGGAGGAACACCATAGCGTCCTCACTTACTGCCACAAGCTTGAGGCAGGAGGACATCATTCTGGGAGGAGAACGGCACAGAAAGTGCTCCAATCCGGCTTGTGGTGGCCTACCCTCTTCAAGGACTCAGATGAGTTCGTGAAGAGGTGTACTGACTGTCAGAGGATGGGCACTTGTGGACAGCGTGATATGATGCCGATGCAGCCCATTCACTTCTGTGAGGTTTTTGACGCATGGGGCATCGATTTCATGGGTCCATTCCCTAAGAGTCAGGGATTTGAGTACATTCTGTTGGCCGTGGACTATGTGAGTCGTTGGGTGGAGGCTATCCCCGCCCGATCCGCTGATGCGAGGACAGTTTGCAGATTTTTGAGGAAGCATATCATCACGCGGTTCGGGGGTTCCACGAGTTCTTATTTCTGATGGGGGATCTCACTTCATCAACGACCAGGTGAAGGCACTTGCTAGCGAGTTCGGCATAGATCATCGCGTTGCTACACCATACCATCCACAGACGAATGGTCTAGCCGAAGTGTCGAATAGGGAGATCAAGACTATTCTGCAGAAAGTCGTCCGCCCTGACCGAAAGGATTGGTCACAGCTATTGGACTCGTCTTGTGGGCATATAGGACGTCTTTCAAGACACCTTTGGGCGCATCTCCCTTTCGCCTCGTATATGGCAAACCCTGTCACCTACCAGTTGAGCTGAGGCACAAGTCACTCTGGGCAGTTACAGACATTCTCATGGATCCAGATGGTATAGGAGACCAGAGGAGGGCAGAGCTAAGCTGCCCTGGAGGAGCTTAGAGATGCAGCTTTCTCAAGCAGCCTGCATTATAAGGAGAGAGTCAAGGAGTGGCATGATTCTCATATCAGCCCAAGCATTTTGAGATTGGACAGAGAGTATGGCTGTTTGATGCGAGGCTTAGATTATTTCCAGGGAAGCTACAAAGCAAATGGAAAGGACCTTTTCTGGTTCGGAAGGTACACGACAACGGTAGCATTGACATATCTGAGTTGTCTTCTGAGAGTACCTTCCGAGTGAACGGCCAGCGGCTCAAGCCATTTCTAGATCATGAGCCGCGGGTCGTTGATCTTGCCCCTATTCATTTTGCGTGAGATGTGGTCTTTGACTCACATCTAATGCATCTCACGCCTGAGCTTTACTGATCCTCCGTTGTACATAGATCCAGATGTCCATATCAGCACATTCTTTAGTCCCACATCCCTTTCTCCATCTTGTGATTATGCTATACTTAGGGTGCACTTTACCCCTAAGTATAGGGGGGATGTGAGACCTTTCGGGTATTCTTTTGTTTTCCATCTACCCCTGTTTTGCTGCCTATACTTAGGGGATATCTTACCCTAAGTATAGGGGGGTAGACCCTGTACATTCTCCACTCGGGTTTCCCTTCGTGTACAGCCTGCTATACTTAGGATTACTTGATCCTAAGTATAGGGGGAAGACCCGAGTCCTGCTTGACTTTTTATTTTCCTTTTGTATAGCCTTCCTTTTCACTTCCCTATACATAGCACGAGTTATGTCTTCTTCATCGCTCTTGACTCCGAGGACATCGTTCTAGCTAAGTATAGGGGGGTGTGTATATATTTCATATATACTTTAGCCATAACTCTTACTTTGTGTGAGTGTGTTAATAAATAAAAATGGCTAAAAACCACAAAAAATTAAAAAATTTTCATGTACATAATCTTCTTTTATTTGCACATGCATAGCTAGTGTACAAATTATTTTTGTAAAAATGATTTCAAAAATCTTTGTGTTAAAGCTTGTGTAAATATTTTCTGTATCAAAATTATGTATATAGTACAAAAGTTTTCCAAAATGTTTTGAAAATCAAAAGTTTGCAAAAATCTTGTGTAAATGTGTGTAAATATCTTTTGCAAAACTTGCACTTCATGCATCATCATACATTATTTCAAAACATTTTTCAAAAATTTTTTTGCATGATTGTAAAATTTGTGTAAATATGCATCTTTTTGTACATATGTATATAGTTTTTCTGGATGATAGTTGACATTTAAACTAAGCCGGGAATCAAATTGAGAAATGGAGCTTGATTAAGATCTTAATCCACCTAAATTCTAAGAGGAACCTTAGAGGGCTTAGGTTTAAGGCTTTTCAGGTCCATGGTGACTTAATTCTTTGAGTCCACTAGGCTATGATCACATGTCATCTCAATGAGCCTAAGTAGAGCACTTAACAACAACACATGACTCAGATAGATTATGGCTTTACTTGGACAACCGCACTATGCACCGAGCTCTCTGACGGATGAGGTGGTGAGGAGGCAGTCTTCCTTGGCTTGGGGTAGCATATGAGGGTAGTACTTCTAGGCGGAACCTCTCTTCTTCATTTAGTGAAGGAAGTGCGTCTCAACTTGGTCTGGTTGCCATGAGGTCTAACGACGGGAGTTGTGGGGTTGCAATAAAGCTTCAAAAGAGGGATAGTCTACTGGCTCAAGAGGAAAAACTCCTTGTATATATGCTGCACATGTACATGTTGTATAGATGCACTCGAAAAAAAAATGCAAAAAGAAAAGAACTCCAAAAAAGTGTGGGTCTGAGAGAAAATGATAATCCCACCGGAGTATGTATATAAGTGCAATAAGCAAAGCTTGGTTTCATGATCCACCTGTTGTAGCTTGCAGCAGGGAGACTTGGCTACACTGGTCAAGCTCCCAAGGGTACGTGGCTACACTGGGCCTTGACCCATGTCTCTTCTTCCCCCTCTTCTTGAGCCGGTGTACTTGAACTTAGAAGGGAATACCCCGCTCCTCGAGGAAGGAGTGGCCAGATTGAGGTCATAGAGTTACCTTGTTAGGGAGGGTTGTCAAGTTGCCATTTCTGAGGTGGAGAGCTTAGACCTCACTTTCACAGGACAAGAAAAGATTCATGGTCTTCAGGGTTTGTGATTGATGACTTGTTCTGATCTGGAGCATTGAGGAGTCTTGGTTATAGGATAGTGGAACTTAGAGGCTGTTAGGTTTTAAGCTTAAGTCTGAATAAGGTTTCCGACACATTAATAATCCAAAGATCTGATTGAGCTCCATACCTCAATTTAATGAAGGCAAGTTAATACTCAACCTTGGTCCATGTACATTCTCTTTTTCTTTTCTTTCTTTCTTTTTCACTTCTTTTTCAAATAAGTGTTTGCTAAGGGACTAGCAAAGTATAGTATAGGGGGGTGATGAATACCCATTCATCACTCTTATTCTTATATTTTAGCTACAAAAACCTATGCAAATGCATGTAGATATGTGTAAATAGGAAAAGTTAGCAAAAGCATGCATGTTTGTAAATATAGATAATTAGCATGTTTTTGTGCAAAATAAAAGAATAAAGATGAAAAATAAAAAGAGGGAATAATATTGAGCAACCTAAAACCCAAGGGAGGGCTCAGCATGGGCCTGACCGCATAAAAGCCAAGTAGAGGGAGATAGGGGCTCACTTATGTATATTCTTATAAATAAATAAATTAAATATTTTCCTCACTCAAAAATATGTTGTAAAATATTTGTATATATTTTGTACATAAGCTATTAAAAACAAAATAAAAATCTTAAAAATTAAAAAAGACCAAAAAGACCCCTTCACCTTGTACATAGACCATCATCCTTATTTATTTCACCTTGTAAATAAAATTATTTTATTTTCAAAACTTTTTGTAAATATTCTCTGGTACATATTGTAAATAAAATAAATAAAAAGAAACAAAACAAAAATCAAATAAAAATTACAAAATTAAAAATACAAAAATATCTTGTACATATACCATGTATATAATTGTACATAACTAATTATTTAACTTATGTATATAATTAATAAAAATAAAATAAAAAATAGCTTTTTATTCCTCATTTTATTCTATAAATAAATAAAATATAAAATAGGAATAAAAAATGTATAAAAATAACTAATTAAAATCAAAATTAAAAATCTTATATTGTACATATACCTATGTATAGACCTATATTGTATATACCTTATTTTTATTTCCAAAAATTAATTAAAAATCAAAAAAAATAGAAAAATTAAAACAAAAATATTTTGTGTTTTAAGTTTTTGAAAATTCGGCCATTTAAAGGCCCAAAAAAATCGAATAAGATTTCAAGCCTTGGCGGGCTCTGATTGGTCCACGGGGGATTGTTGACCCCCGGTCAACACCTCCCCCTGGACCACAGAGTCACGGATCTGTGTTTCGACCCGACTTCTTCCAATTACCCTCACCAGATCCGACCGCCAAATCCGCAAACCCCGCACTCCAATCATCCTCTGTGCATCCGGGATCCTCGCCTGATTCCTTGCCTAGGGGTCCGTGCTCAATCGAGCCGGACCCGAGCTTCCCTTTCCGGACCTGCACGCGTATAAAACCAGAGCTCCGCCGCTTTCGTTCGCCATCTTTGGCTCGCCACCTTCACTCCCGTGACCTCCAGAACAACCACCGAGGTGACAGCTCGCGGTTGCACCTGTTGCAGAGAGGAAAAGGTGCCCCGGTCACTGATCCGGCAGCTTCACGCCGCCGTGCTCCGCCACTCGACCGGAGCTCGAGCCTCAGGCAGTGACGACCTTCGAGGCAACGACCCGGAGTTAGCCACACTCCAGCCCAGTCTTCCGCTCCACCCAGGTAGCCCTTAGCCCTTCCATTTCGCTTAATTTGTAGTTTCCCCCAAATCGCATCTCCGACGAGTTCCCCTGATTCCGGCCACATCGCGTACTTTCTCGATCATCGGAACCCACACACAACCTTCGCCATCCTCCGACGCACGTTCTACGCCCACTCGTTCAAACCCAGCTCGCCCCGGAGTTGGGAGTCGAGCTCCCCCATCCCCAGCTCGCCGGAGCTCATTCACACCGACCCACCAGCCACCTTCACCCCGCTTCTTTGGGTCGAGGCACTTTGCCCTCGACCCTCGAAGCTCTTGGTTCATTTTACAGGTCAAAAGGGAGTCATCTGAGACCCCCATACGTTCAGACCAGGAGCTCACCGCCGCCGAGCTCGCCGGAGCCCCTCCTGGGCTCGGTTGGGCCGTCGGGAGGCTATCACCAGCCCGCGGGCATTACCGCGGATCTTCTTCCGATCATCAGGAGCAGCTGAGGAGGTCTACAGCTCACGCACGAGGCCGGCGAAGTTCGCCGGTGGAGTGTTCTTCCACCATCCTCCAGCACCGTCCGATGGCTCCTCCGCTCCAGTCCTGATCTCAGCCGTCCATCTTCCGAGGAGCAGCTACCGTCGATCACCTGGAGGGGCTCATCTGGACCGTTCGCGCTGAGGAGAGAGACACCTGAGGCCATACCCGTTCGATCTTCCACGTGTCCTCTCCACTACCGTCGATCCGGCCCAAGAGCTGAAGAGGAGGAGCGCCAGCCATCAGGGACCGCCCGATCTTCCACGTGGCGCGCATCCAGCCGTCGACGAATAAGGGGTAAATTACTTAGGCCCCCCTCTTAGTTTGTCTTTTCAGTCCTAGTCCTGTAAATATTTTAGTTATTTTTATTTACGTAGGGTAATTTGCACTAAGGACCTTGTGCTTGTTTTTATTTGCAATTATACCCCTGTGTATGTGAGCCCACGTGCTTCGTCACGTGTTTATTGGGTTATTTGCATTTATTGTCCCTGTAGTTCTGATGGGTTAATGAATGAATGTTAACTTTTTGGTAATTGCATTTATGCCCCTGTGAGTGTTGTTTATGCGCATGTGCGGATTTTAGTGGGATTTTTGCATCCAAGCCCCTGGACTTTTGGTACGAGTTACCAAAAGGTCCAGGAACTTGGTTTTTATTACCAAAAGGCCCCTGAGTGCCCCCAGGCACGCGCCAAGCGCGTGACTTGCTGGGATTTTTGCACCTTGGCCCCCAGACTTTAGGGTATTTGCACTTACGTCCCTGTGCACAGTGCCCCCTTCTTGATTTTTGAATAAATATCAAACCACCTCCAAATTCGATGAAAATTTGACACATGGCTCCTGCCATGTTGTTGGATTTTTGAGAATTTTTGAGGACATTTTTGATTTTATTTAGTATTTTTAAAAATTCAAAAACCTCCTTTTTAGCTACTGTCTAGATATAAAAATCCCAAAAATATAAAAACACCTCCAAAAATTCTAAAAAAAATTAGCTACTGTTTCTTGCTTGTTGTTTGATTTTCTAGCCAATTTTGGCTATTTTTCATCACTTAAAAACCCTAAAAACCTAAAAACCCTTAAAACTCCTAAAAATTATAATAAATAATCTAAAAACCCAAAAACAATAATCTCGGTGCCCAAATTTTTCTTATTTTATTTAGAATATATGAAAATTACCTCCAGAACCTTTTGTGATCCTTAGATATTTTATTTGAGGGTTTTGGTTCTGGCTGGACAATACCCAGCATTTTTAGCACTGTTTGATTTTTAGAAAATAAATTACACTTTATAAAAATCTCAAAAATTCACCAAAAACACTTAAAAACTTAAAAACATAAAAACAATTTTCTTGAATTTTTGCTTGATTTTTGGTGTGTTAAATAAATTGCTTAAGTTGGCTTGATTTTGCTTTCTTTACTTTTCTTCACATTTTAAAAATCCAAAAAAATACAAAAATTATTAAAAACCACTAAAAAATACTTTCTTTTATTTTATCTTATTTTTACTACTTCGTAGGCCCTAGGCCAATCCGTGCTCCTTGAGTTCGACCCTGGGAGCTATACCAGGTTAATCCATAGCTAGACCGCTCTTCTTTGTTTTGATTGATTTGGTCTATTCTGAGTGGTTATTTTTCTTGATACACGCATTCGAGTGACTGAGGTCGCAACGACCTCATTTCCATACCTTCCCCTCAGTTGTTCGACACTTTTGCGGGTTATCAGTATGTCCTCGCCTCTCTCATTTTTTACGATTGTTAATCCATCTTTCTTGGGGACAACCTGGAGGGGACTAATCCAAGGACTATCAGCTATCGGATAAATGATGCCGGCACTTGACCACTTGTATATTTCATTCTTCACAACCTCTCGTAGATTAGGATTCAACCACCTTTGCATTTCTCGAGAGGGTTTACTGTCATTCTCCAAATATATGTGGTGTGTACAGAATGTCGGGCTTATTCCTTTCAAATCAGTTATTTTCCAACCAATAGCCTGAGAATTCTTTTTCAACACCTCCATTAGTTGGCTCTCTTGCATATGATTTAGGTTGGCACTGATAATGACTGGTAGAGTGTGGGCATCATCCAAGAAAGCATACTTCAGATCTTTGGGTAGTGGTTTTAATTCAACAGTGGTTGTTGATGGATTCAGAGTTCTAATGTTTCCTGAGTCTATTACAGAAATAGTCTCAAATGGTGGTTCCATCATGGGCATGATCATGGTTGAGGTTAATGAGAGTTCAGAGTCTAATGTGTCCCAGGCATTATCAAGCTCCTCAATGTCTTGTCCGGTGATAGGGCTTGGTGGAGCTTCTAGTGCAAGATTCAGATTGTAGGTGGCAATTTCATGGAAAGTGTTTTTGTAAGTGGATCTAGAGGTGTTCAGACTAACCTCTAAAGGATCCTTGGTGAGATGGATGGAGGCAAAGTCTTTTTGAATGTTGAGAACAGCACATCTTTCTATCCAACCCACATTCTTCGGTCTCAGATTCAGTGAAAGTAGGGGTGACAAGATCAACAGGAATGACTTGGCCATTGATTTTAAATTCAACTCTTCCAACCTCATAATCAAAATGAGCTTTAGCAGTGGCCAAAAATGGTCGTCCTAGTATGATTGGTGTCTCACTCAATATATTTGCTTGATCCATATCCATCACAACAAAATCAACCGGGAATTTATGACCTTGAACATCAACTATCACATCCTCAAGAAGTCCTTTTGGTCTTTTCACAGATCGATCAGCCATTTGCAAAGTCATTGAGACGGGTTTCAGTTTTCCTAGGTCAAATTGCTCCAGAATAGCAGACGGAAGAAGATTGATAGAAGCGCCATTATCCAGCAGTGTGTGATCAAAGGTCAATTTTGCCAATTGTGCATCTAACTAGAGGAGCTCCTGGGTCTTTCTTTTTGGTGGGTAAGAATTGGGAGATGGCATTGGTTGTTGCTTGAGGGAGCACATGTCTCTCAATATGTTCATTGTCCTTTTTACTTTTTCCTTTGGATGTTCGTTTTGGTGTGCATTTGTCCTTCAAAAATCGGGAGAAGGCTGGAACTTGTTCGAGGGCTTTCAAGAGCGGGATTTCAATGACGATGTCCGAGAATAGTTTTTCTAACTCTGGATCAATGGTGGATGATCGCGATTTTCTTCGATGAAGAGCTCCGGGAAAGGGGATGGTTATGGTTGGGGAGGAAGGAGGGAGCATGGTTGTTTCAGTTGATTTTTCTCTATCATCAAACTCATCCTCAATTTCAATTTGATCCTCAGAGGCTAGTGGTCTGGTGTAGGCAGAAGTGGTTTTCCCATTTCTCAAAGTGACAGCATTAGCAGATTGGTTTGGATGGGGTGGGGTTTGAAATTGACTTGATTTCTAGGCGCTTGTTGTGGGTTCCTTTGTTTGTCTAGAAGGTGTAAAAAATCCTTGATTCTGGTTTTGAAAACCAGGTGTGAGGTGAAAGATCCGACAGGTGGAGGAGTTTGAAGTACTCCAGATGAGCTAGCCTTATTAGTATTTGGATTGGGCAGCGATTGAGGTGATAAGGCTGGGATGTACGATCTAATCTCGGCGAATTGACGGGCATTCTCAGAGTTGGCTTTTGTTGGGCTTCAGTGGCTTGTTGTTGAGCTATAGCTAGTTGTTGTATTGCCTGAGCCAAGGCGTCGAAATTTACCGCAGTGGTGGAGGGTTGAGTCACGGGCGGTGCTATCGGTTGTCTGGGTTGGATGTGATTTTGAAAATGATAATTGTTCTGTCCATTCCACCCAGAATTTGGTTGTTCTCTCCATGTGTTTTGGTTATTTGAATATCCTCCTCCTTGATTTCTCTGCACCCAATTCACAGTCTCAGGATTTGTGTCTTGATTATGGGTGAATGTGGTGTGGTCAACTTCATGGCTGGTGGGATTATTCAAGGCCAATTTTTCTAAGGCTTGAGTCATGAGGTTCATTTGTTTTGAGAGGGTTTTCCATCTATCAGGATTGTCATTGCTAGATCTCTCATAATCAATGATATTGACTGTCCTCGTGTTTCCACCGTATTGTTCAATTGATGAACTATTTACCGAATTGTCAGCCATATTTTCAAATAATTTCCAAACGAAATGCTCATCACGGCTGATGTAATTTCCATCGCAGGAGCCATCAATTACTCTCTTAAATGATGTATCTATGCCCTCATAGAATATCTGAACTAGCTTCCATTTGGGTATGGCATGATGAGGGCATTTCCTTTGAAGTTCCTTAAATCGTTCCCAGGCTTCATGAATGGGCTATCTATTTTTCTGAGTGAATGATGATATGGCTTGTCTCAAGGCATTTGTCTTTCCTATTGGGAAGTATTTCTTGATGAATGCCTCTCTTAAGATATCCCAAGATGTGAATGGAGTTCCATAATTTCTAAGCCATTGGAGTGCTTTGTCCTTGAGTGAGTGAGTGAAGGCTTTCATGTAGATGTATTTTTTTTCAACCCCAGGGATACTCATGGTGTCACAAGCAGATCGGAAATCTTGGATGTGGAGAAAGGGTCTTCCGAGTCATTTCCATAGTATTTTGGGATCAAGGAGAGTGATGCGGGCTTTATCTCAAAGTCTCCTACCTCAGGCGGGATTTGGACCCAATGAACTAAGTCTTCTGCAGCCGGGTTGTAATGTGTACTAATGGGTGGCGGTCGGATGAGAGGTGCTATGGTATGGCGAATTGTGGTATTTTCTTCTCTCAGCAGTTGCAATTGATGCAGGATGAGATCCATAGGATTTGGCCTTTCTTCTCCCATGTTTCCAAGGTCAGTTGAAGGAGATGGGTTGGGTTTTCTCCTATAAATCGGGTCGTACTCTAATGGTTGTTGCACTGGATTTTTCAGAGACCTACGACCTAGCATACACAGCACAAACACCAAGCAATTTGTTGTTTCACCAACCTCACACAAAAAATTGCCGCGGAAGCGGTTATCTTTTCGATTTTAATTTAGTGATTCAACAAAAGTTTTCAGAGAAATTAGAGTCCTTAAAGGATGAGGAGGGTATGGAAGATTGTGAGAAATCGATGTCCTAATCCGGCTGGGGGATCCAGGGTGCGGTACTCAGATCGAGGATCTGCTTCTTCCCCGCGAGAACCTGTGCCCAACGCGTCGAGGAATTACGATTTCTCTCTGCAATCCCACGTAGCACCAGGGATTTTTGTTTCTATCCTAGGGTTCTATGTGCTCGTGATTTTTGTGTCATACACGTGCATCAAACAAGCATTCAGGATTTGTCCGCTTTCTGCTCGGGCCACTGCGGTGGCCTTTCAAGCTTATCTTTTTAAATGATCAGCACACGATTTGGTGGTCTTTAAATTAGATTATCAGAGGGAGAAGACCACGGAGATGATGCAAAGAAGAAGTGTTTTTTAATTTTTTCGGTTTAAGTTCGTAGTGCAAACAAATGCAGGAAATTTTTAAAAGCCTAAGATGCCTAAGAGAAAGATGGACTCACAGTGCCTGCACTTCTGGCGCTAATCCGTAATATTTTGTCCTGCTGATGGCGAGCTTTTCCGAGAAGGGAGGGGAGAATTAAGATTACAATTTTTTTAACAAATTACAAGTTCGCTAAAACAAAATGCATGAAAAGACAAGTAAAAAAATTTTTCTTTTTTTGAAGCCTAAGTACCTGCAAAACAAAAAAAATGCACGGATTAGAAACTTGAAATTAAGTTAGAAAGAAGAAGAAAAGAATGCAAATGTTGCCTAGTCCCCGGCAACGGCGTCAAAATGTTGAATCGATTTTACGCGATTTAAGATAATGATGTTATCAAGTCGTTGTGAACCGCGAATAATCGAGATCAAACAAATACATTACAACTACTTGCGCAAATGGATATCAAGATTGTTAATGGCAAGTTGAGGTTCGAATCCACAGAGACTAAACAACTTTGCAATTTCTCCTTAATTATCAAACTTAACTTTATTTCTAAAACAAGCAGAATAGAAATATATTTTGATTTTATAATGAAGGACCTTAATGGAAGGTGAAATATACTCAAAAAATATTCCAAATGCAACCTAATATATTTGAGATTTTTCTAGAATTTTTCTGAATGTTTAGGACATTTTCAATGATGATGGAAACCTTCGGGGGTTAAAATGCAGAGATTTTAAAACTTGAGGGAGTAATCTGCAGATGAGATAATTAAGTGAATTTTAAAATTGCTGCAAGAAGGTTACATGAAGACTTATAGTTTAGAATACATGAACGAGCAAATTATATAAAGAAATTACTGTAGAACTATGGCTGACAACAAAATTTGTTTGAAACAAAATGCAAGTGGATTCAATCAAAGAAAACACGTACTTAACAAAATAAGAGAGATAAAGAGGGAGATGAGGAGTTCTTCTCTGCAAGGGGCTTGAAGCTCTTTGAATGGGAGAGAAGACTTGCTGTTCTGGACGTCTGTAGAGTAGAACGGGTGGAGGCGTTGAGGCACGATAGGAAGATGGTAACCGGCGGTTCGCGGAAGTGACCGGAGGCTACCGTGCTGCAGCTCGATCTGGAGTTGAGGTCGCACAGAGGCTTGCGAGAGGGTGCAGCAGCGTGCTGCGTGAGACGGACGGGCAACGGGCTGCGGAGATGGTTGGACGTTGTCGGGGTTCACAGCCACGCACGGGGAGGTTTCTGGACTTGCACCCGCGAAGGTGATGCGCACAGCATTTGCGTAAATGGCGGGATGTATTGGGCGTGCAGTTGGTGCACGCAAGGGCTGGTGTACTGCTGCTAAAGAACGTGGGCTGTACTTCTATGCCCGCGCAAGGTACGCGGTGGCTGAGCTCAAGGGTGAGGACGCCCGTAAGGAGCTTGGAGTATGAAGCTGCATACCGGGGGAGATGAGGTCGCGCACAGCAGTGTGCGCAAAGGAGGAGAGCGCCGAAACACAATGTAGTGCTAGAGGAGGTTGCACTAGACGGTGGCTGCGGTTTTGAGAGCTGGGAGAGGAGGGGCCACGCACATCAATGTGCGGCCTGGAGCTGAGCACAACTGGAAGACGGTGCTGGGCGTATACTCACGTTGGAGGGCAGTGATGGGCGCGCATTCGCTCACGCTAACTGCTGGAGACAATGGCCGGATGTACTCGCGGTGGCTGCAGCATATCGGGCGTCACCTGCATAATAAAAAGAGAGAGAGTGTACGAGAGAGAGGGGATGCGTGAACAGAGAATGGGGATGGGGGGTATGCGTGCGTTAAAAAGAACGAGAGAGGGAGTATGCGTGAATGTCCAAAACTGTGAGGGAGGAGGTTTATGCGTGCATGGAAATGGTGGGGGGAAGAGTACGCATGGAAATAATAATGGGGAGGGAGAAGTCGAGTATGCCATTTATATAGATGCATGGGCCGGCTATGCATAAAGTCTAGCCATGCAAGTAAAGACAAAGTTTTTAAATGAAATTGCATGGGGAAGTGATAGTACGTGGGGTGCAAGTTGTGCATGGGGAAGGCATGATGAGGGTGGCTCTATGCATAGTAATAATGAGTGTGTCTTTTACACTAAACTCCCTCCCTATTTCTTCCCAATAAAAAGTTATAAGCTTTATCTATGCCATAATGAGTGGGCAATTTATATTATCATTCCTTCCTTTTTCTTCCCAATAAAAATTGAAGATTTGTAGAGTAATGTGTTATGTTCAATGTTATATGTACCCAATCCTCTTCCATATTATTTACTTAGTTCATGTTAACAAAGAATGATTAGGAATCATAAATATGTAATCGATATTTTTGAAGACATTTTACTTGATTACGAATTTATGATTATTTGATTTATGCAGAGATTTTTAATTGATTGTGTGCAATTATGGATATTTCTGCTGTTGTATGTAAGGAATATAGATTATGTGATTTTAGAGTTTCCAGATCAATCATTAAGGTTGTATATCACATAATTTGATCATATTATCTCTGTATATATTGTAATCATCAGTAATATACATGTGATATTGTACAAGATTTTTGACTTCTTATTTAATACCAGATATGGTAATTAGCATGATATGTACATGAATGATAATAATGCAATATAGATGAATAAA